>OW026362.1:3036605-3636605 GCA_932273835.1 Sarcophaga variegata
GGTTCTGATGTCTATTTTAATCCAAGCACTCGCTCAGAATACTGGATCGTTGCATCGTCTACTAGCTGGCAGTCATAGATATCGCTAACGCTGCTCAGTAGCACAGTATGATTGTCCTGGCTGCCTTATGATAATCCTTGTTATTAAAAAATAACTTATCTCTGTAGGACGAATGGTGGTTTCAGACAAACGTCTATTTGTATGCACGATACAAACAAAAGTGAAAAACTGTGAACTGAACTATTTTTCAACCAGTAGCTTAAAAATTAATTTTTGTGCTCTTCAGTTCATCTTTCCTTTAACAAAATCTCCTCCACTATACCAACTTCATTTATAATATGTATTCTCCATGTTTATCCCTACACAACAGTTTCATAGTTTTTCTAACACAAATGTTGATAAAACAAGGCAGTTGACACTAAGAAATGAAGATTTAAAATGGGCAATGGAAAAGACCGACTGTATGATACAGTTCCCCATGCACATACCAAACTGTTGCTCCAGTTTATCACGCCTCCTTAATTACTCATACATACATACATAATTGGTCATTACAACCCTCCAGTCAGGATTACGACCTAGTTTCTCACACCACTTATGTTGTGTGTGTTAATTTTATACATGAGAGTGTGGCGGGACCTACAGTTTAAAGTCGACTTCGAACGGCAGATTTTTGAGAAACTTTTCATGGCAATTTTATTTACTCCAGAGTTTTTGCCAGAAATCTGCTGAAAGGAAGTCGCCGAAGAAATACTTTTTGTATTTTATTTTGATGTCTGGCTTGGGGCTCGAACCCTGGCTTTTCATCTAATAAGCCAACACACACCCTACTAGACCACGGCGACTTCAATAATTACTCATACAGAGTTTCAGAAAGAACTTGTACTGACGACAGGTGCTGCATTAATATACACAGGACATTGAGTTATAAGTATGTGTTGTACAGATTTTTCGTTCTCGTCCCAAGTAAGGTTTTGAAATTCTATTGAGCCCACTGGGCCCATTTCCCCCATAGGTTTGTGTCTGTACCTGTTAAATTCGACTCTATCTTCACATACATTTGGCAATGTAGGGTGTAATATCGATACAATAAAAAAAATCTTACCACTTGTGGGGTTCCCACATCAAATACCAAAAGAAATAAAAACAAGCTTTGTGATTTACATTAAAATTTATTAATTAAAAGGCGCCATTCTTTAAATATTAATAAAACGGGCACATACATACATACATACGTATACATACACAGAATAAAAATAAAAATTCGAACTCAACACAATAATTTTATTCATAATTACGAAATGACATTGCAAATTTAGAAAAAAATATAAAAATACCACACTGAAAAAAAAAGAAAAAATGAAAAATATAAAAAGGCAACAATAACAGCATAATGAATAATTAAAGTAAAGAATAGTTTTCTAATCAAATAAAATCAATGAGTTTCTATTTCTTCTATTTTTTGTTGTTGTTGTTTTTTTGTTTTGTTTTGTTATTATTATTGTTGTAAAATTAACTTAAGCTTTACTTAAGCAATAGGCGTGACTTAAGCCGGATTTTTACATTTTAATTGATGAGTAGATTGAGCGAAAAAAATGGAAAAAAATATTTTAAAATAAAAGTTAAAATACAGGCAACTAAGCACTAATAATTCATAAAAAAAATTAAACGTTAATGAACGTAAAAGATTTAATGATTTTAATAATCTTTGATAGAGACAAAGAGAATTGGGCGTTGAAGTTGGAGTTGAAGTTGAATTTAGGCAGGTGGTGTGTAGTTTAACAAAACAAAAAAAATGTTTTTTTTTTTAACTATAATTACCCTCTACAGATATCAGGTTTGAAATTGCTTTTGTATTTTGAATTAATTTTACATATCCAAAGTATGCAAAAGTATTCTTAAAAACATAGAATTTGTTTCGCAGTTGTGAAATGTTTTTTGTTGCTATACAACATTGTTTCAAGTTGAGAATTATTCGAAAGTTACAGAATCTTATTAAGTGCCTCAGTGTACATCTACTGACAGAAGACAAACTACACAGCTCTGCAAATTTGAACTTTTTTTAGTGCAAATAAGATGGCTCCAGGTGTTTCCGAAGGCATTTTGCACACTAAACACGAAACTTTCCATCACGTCAGGTTTTCAAAAAAAAAAAAGGTTGAAACCCCCTATGAATAGCGTTTTCGGCAATTTTTGAAAACTTGTAGAGCTAAACACTGACGTGCTAGAACCATCGATAGGGGGTGGATTTATATCAAGGGGTGCAAGAGAAAAAGAAAAAAAAAATCAAAATGGCGGATCCAATATGGCGGTCGAGGTTTATAAAAATTAATCAAACCATATTGCATCCGCCATTTTGAATTTTTAAAATCTGAATGAAGATCTGTAATCAGTGACCACAAAAACCCCTGAGTAACAATTTTCAAGTAAATCTGATTAATTTTTAAGAACCTCCGTAATTCTTCTTTCTTTTTCTCTTGCACCCCTTGATATAAACCCACCCCCTACTTTAAGGGTGCATGCAAACAATTCGGCTTTGGGCTCATTTTAAAGAGCAAAAATCAATTGTGAATTTCTGACAATAGCAGTGTTTAGCTCTACAAATTTTCAAAAATGGCCAAAAACGCTATTTTTAGAAGTTTCAACCCAGTTTTTCTCGAAAACCTGACGTGATGGAAAGTTTTTGAAACCAAATTCGCGTTTAGCACGCAAAATGCCTTCGGAAACACCTGGAGCCATCTTATTTGCAAAACCCTCGCAGAGCTGTGCTATTTGCGGTCCTTAGAAGCTCTTTTATAGCGGCTCCTATTAGGATGAGCACAGATGAAAGCTGTAACGGATAAAATCTTTCCTAGTCAGCTAACAGCTATACTAACTGCACTAGCCAGCTAGCATTGAGCCAACTATACTAGGCCTCATCAATATTTCGGTAAAAATTCGATAAAATTTAAACAGGTGCGGTTTACATTAATCGGTCAAAATCGGATAAAAAAAATAGACCTGGTGGGTGCAGTGGACCTAGCAGGCTGGGCAGCTGTTGGATCAAGGATTCTAAGTCAGTTTTTATGGCGGTCGGGTAACCTTCAGGACTGGAGATATAGCCGCGAGTTAGAAAAAGTGTTCTACATAAATTAGTCAAAATCGGATAAAAATGGACCTAGTGGGACCGATAGTCATAGTCTCAAGAATTCCGAAGCAGGTTTCCTTACGATCGGGCGTGACCCAGAATAAGAGATATAGGCGTGGAAGCCAATCGTAAATACGATTAAACATGACATTTTAGTTAAATGGACACAACATTTTAATAATTCTCATTAAGTTCATATATATGTAGATAAATTGGTAGCTAGCCAGCTACCCAGGCTAAATTGGTAGGTGGCTAGCTTGGAAGCTAGCTGAATTGGTAGCCAGTCAGCTTCCTAGCCAGCCAGCTTTCTAGTTAACCAGGTACCCATCTAGCCAGCTACGCAGTTAATCAGCTATACATCTAACCAGGAACCAATGTAGCCTGCTTTCCAGCTACCAAAATAGACGGGTACCAATATAGCCAGCTTCCCAGGTATCAAGTTACGGAACTATACTAACTAGCTTACTTAGCTACGCAGTTAACCAAACTAGCTAGCTTTCCTAGCAAACAGCTTCCCAGTTATATTAGCAAGCTACCAATTCAGCCAGCTACCAATGTATCTAGCTTTCCAGTTAGACAGCTACCCCGCTATACTGGCCAGCTTCCTAGCTAGCTAGCTATTAATGTAGCTAGCTTCCCAGATAGCCAAGTGGCACACAGCCACCTAGCTATGCATCTACCCAGCTAGCGAGCTACCTAGCTAGTGAGCTATCCACCTAGCCAGCTACCCAGAGCTAGTCAGCTACCCAGCTAGCTACCAAGCTGACGAGCCAGCTACGATACCAGCTACTAGCTGGGAAGCTGGTTAGTATAGCAGGGTAGCTGCGCAACTGAACAGCTGGAAAGCTGGCTATATTGTTACCTGTCTTCTCACGTAGGTGGGAAGCTGGCTACATTGCCAGCTAGCGAGCTCCCCAGCTAGCGAGCTACCCAGCTAACGAGCTACCCAGTTAGCGAACTACCCAGCTAGCGAACTACCCAGCTAGCGAACTACCCAGCTAGCGAACTACCCAGCTAGGGAGCTACCTAGCTAGCTATAGCCAGCTAGCAGCTAGGCTAGCCAACTAGTTGCTATACTACCCAGCTAGATGCTAGTATAGCAACTATTATAGCAGCTAAGCTGGCTGGCTAGCTAGTATAGCAGGTAGCTGGCTAGCTAGCTAGTAAAGCAGCTTGTTGGCTAGCTAGTATAGCAGCTATCTGGCTAGCTGGCCGGCTAGTAGTATAGCAGCTAGCTGGCTGGCTAGCTAGTATAGCAGCTAGCTGGCTGGCTAGCTAGTATAGCAGCTAGCTGGCTGGCTAGCTAGTATAGCAGCTAGCTAGCTAGTATAGCAGCTGGCTGGCTAGGTAGTATATCAGCTAGCTGGCTAGGTAGTATAGCAGCTAGCTGGCTAGGTAGTATAGCAGCTAGCTGGCTAGTATAGCAGCTGTGTGGGTGAATATAATCTATTTTACACTTTCAAGGTGAAATATTCGGGTCCTACTTAGACTTACACTTGGACTTGGACCTTAAGGTACGATTTCTGATAATTTCAATGGCACATTTCATTTCAATAGGTCCGACGGATCCAGAGTTATTAGAGGTTAAACATTTCTACTTACCGGCTTAAACCCATTTTACACTTTCAAGGTGAAATATTCGGGTCCTACTTAGACTTACACTTGGACTTGGACATGGACCTTAAGGTACGATTTCTGATAATTTCAATGGCGGCACCCATTTCATTTCAATAGGTCCGACGGATCCAGAGTTATTAGAGGTTAAACATTTCTACTTACCGGCTTAAACCCATTTTACACTTTCAATGTGAAATATTCGGGTCCTACTTAGACTTACACTTGGACTTGGACCTTAAGGTACGATTTCTGATCATTTCAATGGCACCCATTTCATTTCAATAGGTCCGACGAATCCAGAGTTATTAGAGGTTAAACATTTCTACTTACCGGCTTAAACCCATTTTACACTTTCAAGGTGAAATATTCGGGGGTCCTACTTAGACTTACACTTGGTCTTGGACATGGACTTTAAGGTACGACTTTTGATCATTTCAATGGCACCCATTTCATTTCAATAGGTCCGACGGATCCAGAGTTATTAGAGGTTAAACATTTCTACTTACCGACTTAAACCCATTTTACACTTTCAAGGTGAAATATTCGGGTCCTACTTAGACTTACACTTGGTCTTGGACATGGACTTTAAGGTACGATTTCTGATCTTTTCAATGGGACTCATTTTATTTCAATAGGTCCGACGTATCCAGAGTTAGAGGTTAAACATTTCCATTTACTGACAAACCTATTTTACACTTCCAGGGTTACATTTTCGGGTCCTACTTAGACTTACACGTGAACTTAGACCTTAAGGTACGACGTCTGATCTTTTCAATGGCACCCATTTCATTTCAATAGGTCCGACGGATCCAGCTGGCTGGCTGGCTAGTATAGCAGCTAGCTGGCTGGCTAGTTAGTATAGCAGCTAGCTGGCTGGCTAGTTAGTATAGCAGCTAGCTGGCTGGCTAGCTAGTATAGCAGCTAGCTGGGTAGCTGGCTAGCTGGCTAGTACAGCAGCTAGCTGGCTGGCTAGTTAGTATAGCAGCTAGCTGGCTAGCTGGCTGGCTAGTTAGTATAGCAGCTAGCTGGCTAGCTGGCTGGCTAGTTAGTATAGCAGCTAGCTGGCTGGCTAGCTAGTATAGCAGCTAGCTGGCTGGCTAGCTAGTATAGCAGCTAGCTGGCTAGTATAGCTAGTACAGCAGCTAGCTGGCTAGTACAGCAGCTAGCTGGCTAGTACAGCAGCTAGCTGGCTAGCTGGCTGGCTAGCTAGTATAGCAGCTAGCTGGTTAGCTGGCTAGCTAACTAGCTAATATTTCACCTTGAAAGTGTAAAATGGATTATATGTATATATATTATATGGATGGAGCCAGCTAGCTGCTATACTAGCTAGCTAGCCAGCTAGCTGCTACACTAGCTAGCCAGCCAGCTAACTGCTATACTAGCCAACCAGCTGCTACACTAGCTAGCCAGCCAGCTAACTGCTATACTAGCCAACCAGCTGCTATACTAGCTAGCTAGCCAGCTAACCAGCTAGCCAGCTAGCTAGCCAGCTAACCAGCTAGCCAGCTAGCTAGCCAGCTAACCAGCTAGCCAGCTAACCAGCTAGCCAGCTAACCAGCTAGCCAGCTAACCAGCTAGCCAGCTAGCTGCTATACTAGCTAGCCAGCCAGCTAGCTGCTATACTAGCTAGCCAGCCAGCTAGCTGCTGTACTAGCCAGCTGGCAGAGTTATTAGAGGTTAAACATTTCCATTTACTGACTAAAACCTATTTTACACTTCCAGGGTTACATTTTCGGGTCCTACTTAGACTTACACGTGGACTTAGACCTTAAGGTACGACGTCTGATCTTTTCAATGGCACCCATTTCATTTCAATAGGTCCGACGGATCCAGCTGGCTGGCTGGCTAGTATAGCAGCTAGCTGGCTGGCTGGCTATTATAGCAGATAGCTGGCTGGCTAGCTAGTACAGCAGCTAGCTGGCTGGCTGGCTAGTACAGCAGCTAGCTGGCTGGCTGGCTAGTACAGCAGCTAGCTGGCTGGCTGGCTGGCTAGCTAGTATAGCAGCTAGCTGCCTAGCTGGCTGGCTAGTTAGTATAGCAGGTAGCTGGCTAGCTGGCTAGCTAGCTAGCTAGTATAGCAGCTAGCTGGCTAGCTAGCTAGTATAGCAGCTAGCTGGCTGCCTAGCTAGTATAGCAGCTAGCTGGCTGGCTAGCTAGTATAGCAGCTAGCTGGCTGGCTAGCTAGTATAGCAGCTAGCTGGCTGGCTAGCTAGTATAGCAGCTAGCTGGCTGGCTAGCTAGTATAGCAGCTAGCTGGCTGGCTAGCTAGTATAGCAGCTAGCTGGCTAGCTAGTATAGCATCTAGCTGGCTAGCTAGTATAGCAGCTAGCTGGCTGGCTGGCTAGTATAGCAGCTAGCTGGCTGGCTAGCTAGTATAGCAGCTAGCTGGCTAGCTAGTATATCATCTAGCTGGCTAGCTAGTATAGCATCTAGCTGGCTGGCTAGCTAGTATAGCAGCTGGTTGGCTAGCTAGTATAGCAGCTAGCTGGCTGGCTAGCTAGTATAACAGCTAGCTGGCTGGCTAGCTAGTATACCAGCTAGCTGGCTAGCTGGCTGGCTAGCTAGTATAGCAGCTAGCTGGCTAGCTGGCTGGCTAGCTAGTATAGCAGCTAGCTGGGTAGCTGGCTAGCTAGCTAGTATAGCAGCTAGCTGGCTAGCTAGCTAATATAGCAGCTAGCTGGCTAGTATAGCAGCTAGCTGGCTGGCTAGCTAGTATAGCAGCTAGCTGGCTGGCTAGCTAGTACAGCAGCTAGCTGGCTGGTTGGCTAGTATAGCAGCTAGCTGGCTGGCTAGCTAGTACAGCAGCTAGCTGGCTGGTTGGCTAGTATAGCAGCTAGCTGGCTGGCTAGCTAGTATAGCAGCTGGTTGGCTAGTATAGCACCTAGCTGGCTGGCTAGCTAGTATAGCAGCTAGCTGGCTGGCTAGCTAGTACAGCAGCTAGCTAGCTAGCTATTATAGCAGCTAGCTGGCTGGCTAGCTATTATAGCAGCTAGCTGGCTAGCTAGTATAGCAGCTAGCTGGCTAGCTAGCTAGTATAGCAGCTAGCTGGCTGGCTAGCTAGTATAGCAGCTAGCTGGCTGCCTAGCTAGTATAGCAGCTAGCTGGCTGGCTAGCTAGTATAGCAGCTAGCTGGCTGGCTAGCTAGTATAGCAGCTAGCTGGCTGGCTAGCTAGTATAGCAGCTAGCTGGCTGGCTAGCTAGTATAGCAGCTAGCTGGCTGGCTAGCTAGTATAGCAGCTAGCTGGCTAGCTAATATAGCATCTAGCTGGCTAGCTAGTATAGCAGCTAGCTGGCTGGCTGGCTAGTATAGCAGCTAGCTGGCTGGCTAGTATAGCAGCTAGCTGGCTGGCTAGCTAGTATAGCAGCTAGCTGGCTAGCTAGTATATCATCTAGCTGGCTAGCTAGTATAGCATCTAGCTGGCTGGCTAGCTAGTATAGCAGCTGGTTGGCTAGCTAGTATAGCAGCTAGCTGGCTGGCTAGCTAGTATAACAGCTAGCTGGCTGGCTAGCTAGTATACCAGCTAGCTGGCTAGCTGGCTGGCTAGCTAGTATAGCAGCTAGCTGGCTAGCTGGCTGGCTAGCTAGTATACCAGCTAGCTGGCTAGCTGGCTGGCTAGCTAGTATAGCAGCTAGCTGGCTAGCTGGCTGGCTAGCTAGTATAGCAGCTAGCTGGCTGGCTAGCTAGTATAGCAGCTAGCTGGGTAGCTATTATAGCAGCTAGCTGGCTGGCTAGCTATTATAGCAGCTAGCTGGCTAGCTAGTATAGCAGCTAGCTGGCTAGCTAGCTAGTATAGCAGCTAGCTGGCTAGCTAGCTAGTATAGCAGCTAGCTGGCTGGCTAGCTAGTATAGCAGCTAGCTGGCTGCCTAGCTAGTATAGCAGCTAGCTGGCTGGCTAGCTAGTATAGCATCTAGCTGGCTAGCTAGTATAGCAGCTAGCTGGCTGGCTGGCTAGTATAGCAGCTAGCTGGCTGGCTAGCTAGTATAGCAGCTGGCTAGCTGGCTAGTATAGCAGCTAGCTGGCTAGCTAGCTAGTACAGCAGCTAGCTAGTATAGCAGCTAGCTGGCTAGCTAGCTAGTATAGCAGCTAGCTAGCTAGCTATTATAGCAGCTAGCTGGCTGGCTAGCTATTATAGCAGCTAGCTGGCTAGCTAGTATAGCAGCTAGCTGGCTAGCTAGCTAGTATAGCAGCTAGCTGGCTGGCTAGCTAGTATAGCAGCTAGCTGGCTGCCTAGCTAGTATAGCAGCTAGCTGGCTGGCTAGCTAGTATAGCAGCTAGCTGGCTGGCTAGCTAGTATAGCAGCTAGCTGGCTGGCTAGCTAGTATAGCAGCTAGCTGGCTGGCTAGCTAGTATAGCAGCTAGCTGGCTAGCTAGTATAGCATCTAGCTGGCTAGCTAGTATAGCAGCTAGCTGGCTGGCTGGCTAGTATAGCAGCTAGCTGGCTGGCTAGCTAGTATAGCAGCTAGCTGGCTAGCTAGTATATCATCTAGCTGGCTAGCTAGTATAGCATCTAGCTGGCTGGCTAGCTAGTATAGCAGCTGGTTGGCTAGCTAGTATAGCAGCTAGCTGGCTGGCTAGCTAGTATAACAGCTAGCTGGCTGGCTAGCTAGTATACCAGCTAGCTGGCTAGCTGGCTGGCTAGCTAGTATAGCAGCTAGCTGGCTAGCTGGCTGGCTAGCTAGTATAGCAGCTAGCTGGCTAGCTGGCTGGCTAGCTAGTATAGCAGCTAGCTGGGTAGCTGGCTAGCTAGCTAGTATAGCAGCTAGCTGGCTAGCTAGCTAATATAGCAGCTAGCTGGCTAGTATAGCAGCTAGCTGGCTGGCTAGCTAGTATAGCAGCTAGCTGGCTGGCTAGCTAGTACAGCAGCTAGCTGGCTGGTTGGCTAGTATAGCAGCTAGCTGGCTGGCTAGCTAGTACAGCAGCTAGCTGGCTGGTTGGCTAGTATAGCAGCTAGCTGGCTGGCTAGCTAGTATAGCAGCTGGTTGGCTAGTATAGCACCTAGCTGGCTGGCTAGCTAGTATAGCAGCTAGCTGGCTGGCTAGCTAGTATAGCAGCTAGCTGGCTGGCTAGCTAGTATAACAGCTAGCTGGCTAGCTGGCTAGTATAGCAGCTAGCTAGTATAGCAGCTAGCTGGCTAGCTAGCTAGTATAGCAGCTAGCTGGCTAGCTAGCTAGTATAGCAGCTAGCTGGCAAGCTAGTATAGCAGCTAGCTGGCTAGCTGGTATAGCAGCTAGCTGGCTAGCTAGTATAGCAGCTGGCTAGCTGGCTAGCTAGTATAGCAGCTGGCTAGCTGGCTAGCTAGTATAGCAGCTGGCTAGCTGGCTAGTATAGCAGCTAGCTGGCTAGCTAGCTAGTACAGCAGCTAGCTAGTATAGCAGCTAGCTGGCTAGCTAGCTAGTATAGCAGCTAGCTAGCTAGCTATTAGAGCAGCTAGCTGGCTGGCTAGCTATTATAGCAGCTAGCTGGCTAGCTAGTATAGCAGCTAGCTGGCTAGCTAGCTAGTATAGCAGCTAGCTGGCTGGCTAGCTAGTATAGCAGCTAGCTGGCTGGCTAGCTAGTATAGCAGCTAGCTGGCTGGCTAGCTAGTATAGCAGCTAGCTGGCTGGCTAGCTAGTATAGCAGCTAGCTGGCTGGCTAGCTAGTATAGCAGCTAGCTGGCTAGCTAGTATAGCAGCTAGCTGGCTAGTATAGCAGCTAGCTGGCTAGTATAGCAGCTAGCTGGCTAGTATAGCAGCTAGCTGGCTAGTATAGCAGCTAGCTGGCTAGTATAGCAGCTAGCTGGCTAGTATAGCAGCTAGTTGGCTAGCTAGTATAGCAGCTGGCTAGCTGGCTAGTATAGCAGCTAGTTGGCTAGCTAGCTAGTATAGCAGCTAGCTAGCTAGTATAGCAGCTAGCTAGCTAGTATAGCAGCTAGCTGGCTAGTATAGCAGCTAGTACAGCAGCTAGCTAGTATAGCAGCTAGCTGGCTAGCTAGTATAGCAGCTGGCTAGCTGGCTAGTATAGCAGCTAGCTGGCTAGCTAGCTAGTATAGCAGCTAGCTAGCTAGTATAGCAGCTAGCTAGCTAGTATAGCAGCTAGCTGGCTAGTATAGCAGCTAGCTGGCTGGCTAGTATAGCAGCTAGCTAGTATAGCAGCTAGCTGGCTAGTATAGCAGCTAGCTGGCTAGCTAGCTAGTATAGCAGCTAGCTGGCTAGCTAGTATAGCAGCTGGCTAGCTGGCTAGTATAGCAGCTAGCTGGCTAGCTAGCTATTATAGCAGCTAGCTGGCTAGCTAGTATAGCAGCTAGCTGGCGAGCTATTATAGCAGCTAGCTGGCTAGCTAGTATAGCAGCTAGCTGGCGAGCTATTATAGCAGCTAGCTGGCTGGCTAGCTTTTAAAGCAGCTAGCTGGCTGGCTAGCTATTATAGCAGCTAGTTGGCTAGCTAGCTAGTATAGCAGCTAGCTGGCTGGCTAGCTAGTATAGCAGCTAGCTGGCTAGTATAGCAGCTAGCTGGCTAGCTAGTATCGCAGCTGGCTAGCTGGCTAGTATAGCAGCTAGCTGGCTGGCTAGTATAGCAGCTAGCTGGCTAGCTAGCTAGTATAGCAGCTAGCTAGCTAGTATAGCAGCTAGCTGGCTAGTATAGCAGCTAGCTGGCTGGCTAGTATAGCAGCTAGCTAGTATAGCAGCTAGCTGGCTAGCTAGTATAGCAGCTAGCTAGTATAGCAGCTAGCTGGCTAGCTAGTATAGCAGCTGGCTAGCTGGCTAGTATAGCAGCTAGCTAGCTAGTATAGCAGCTAGCTAGCTAGTATAGCAGCTAGCTGGCTGGCTGGCTAGTATAGCAGCTAGCTGGCTGGCTGGCTAGTATAGCAGCTAGCTGGCTGGCTAGCTAGTATAGCAGCTAGCTGGCTAGCTAGTATAGCAGCTAGCAGGCTAGCTAGCTAGTATAACAGCTAGCTGGCTGGCTAGCTAGTATAGCAGCTAGCTGGCTAGCTAGTATATCATCTAGCTGGCTAGCTAGTATAGCATCTAGCTGGCTGGCTAGCTAGTATAGCAGCTGGTTGGCTAGCTAGTATAGCAGCTAGCTGGCTGGCTAGCTAGTATAACAGCTAGCTGGCTGGCTAGCTAGTATACCAGCTAGCTGGCTAGCTGGCTGGCTAGCTAGTATAGCAGCTAGCTGGCTAGCTGGCTGGCTAGCTAGTATAGCAGCTAGCTGGCTAGCTGGCTGGCTAGCTAGTATAGCAGCTAGCTGGGTAGCTGGCTAGCTAGCTAGTATAGCAGCTAGCTGGCTAGCTAGCTAATATAGCAGCTAGCTGGCTAGTATAGCAGCTAGCTGGCTGGCTAGCTAGTATAGCAGCTAGCTGGCTGGCTAGCTAGTACAGCAGCTAGCTGGCTGGTTGGCTAGTATAGCAGCTAGCTGGCTGGCTAGCTAGTATAGCAGCTGGTTGGCTAGTATAGCACCTAGCTGGCTGGCTAGCTAGTATAGCAGCTAGCTGGCTGGCTAGCTAGTATAGCAGCTAGCTGGCTGGCTAGCTAGTATAACAGCTAGCTGGCTAGCTGGCTAGTATAGCAGCTAGCTAGTATAGCAGCTAGCTGGCTAGCTAGCTAGTATAGCAGCTAGCTGGCTAGCTAGCTAGTATAGCAGCTAGCTGGCAAGCTAGTATAGCAGCTAGCTGGCTAGCTGGTATAGCAGCTAGCTGGCTAGCTAGTATAGCAGCTGGCTAGCTGGCTAGCTAGTATAGCAGCTGGCTAGCTGGCTAGCTAGTATAGCAGCTGGCTAGCTGGCTAGTATAGCAGCTAGCTGGCTAGCTAGCTAGTACAGCAGCTAGCTATTATAGCAGCTAGCTGGCTGGCTAGCTATTATAGCAGCTAGCTGGCTAGCTAGTATAGCAGCTAGCTGGCTAGCTAGCTAGTATAGCAGCTAGCTGGCTGGCTAGCTAGTATAGCAGCTGGCTGGCTGGCTAGCTAGTATAGCAGCTAGCTGGCTGGCTAGCTAGTATAGCAGCTAGCTGGCTGGCTAGCTAGTATAGCAGCTAGCTGGCTAGCTAGTATAGCAGCTAGCTGGCTAGCTAGTATAGCAGCTAGCTGGCTAGTATAGCAGCTAGCTGGCTAGTATAGCAGCTAGCTGGCTAGTATAGCAGCTAGCTGGCTAGTATAGCAGCTAGCTGGCTAGTATAGCAGCTAGCTGGCTAGTATAGCAGCTAGTTGGCTAGCTAGTATAGCAGCTGGCTAGCTGGCTAGTATAGCAGCTAGTTGGCTAGCTAGCTAGTATAGCAGCTAGCTAGCTAGTATAGCAGCTAGCTAGCTAGTATAGCAGCTAGCTGGCTAGTATAGCAGCTAGTACAGCAGCTAGCTAGTATAGCAGCTAGCTGGCTAGCTAGTATAGCAGCTGGCTAGCTGGCTAGTATAGCAGCTAGCTGGCTAGCTAGCTAGTATAGCAGCTAGCTAGCTAGTATAGCAGCTAGCTGGCTAGTATAGCAGCTAGCTGGCTGGCTAGTATAGCAGCTAGCTAGTATAGCAGCTAGCTGGCTAGTATAGCAGCTAGCTGGCTAGCTAGCTAGTATAGCAGCTAGCTGGCTAGTATAGCAGCTAGCTGGCTAGCTAGCTATTATAGCAGCTAGCTGGCTAGCTAGCTATTATAGCAGCTAGCTGGCTAGCTAGTATAGCAGCTAGCTGGCGAGCTATTATAGCAGCTAGCTGGCTAGCTAGTATAGCAGCTAGCTGGCGAGCTATTATAGCAGCTAGCTGGCTGGCTAGCTTTTAAAGCAGCTAGCTGGCTGGCTAGCTATTATAGCAGCTAGTTGGCTAGCTAGCTAGTATAGCAGCTAGCTGGCTGGCTAGCTAGTATAGCAGCTAGCTGGCTAGTATAGCAGCTAGCTGGCTAGTATAGCAGCTAGCTGGCTAGCTAGTATCGCAGCTGGCTAGCTGGCTAGTATAGCAGCTAGCTGGCTGGCTAGTATAGCAGCTAGCTGGCTAGCTAGCTAGTATAGCAGCTAGCTAGCTAGTATAGCAGCTAGCTGGCTAGTATAGCAGCTAGCTGGCTGGCTAGTATAGCAGCTAGCTAGTATAGCAGCTAGCTGGCTAGCTAGTATAGCAGCTAGCTAGTATAGCAGCTAGCTGGCTAGCTAGTATAGCAGCTGGCTAGCTGGCTAGTATAGCAGCTAGCTAGCTAGTATAGCAGCTAGCTAGCTAGTATAGCAGCTAGCTAGCTAGTATAGCAGCTAGCTGGCTGGCTGGCTAGTATAGCAGCTAGCTGGCTGGCTGGCTAGTATAGCAGCTAGCTGGCTGGCTAGCTAGTATAGCAGCTAGCTGGCTAGCTAGTATAGCAGCTAGCAGGCTAGCTAGCTAGTATAGCAGCTAGCTAGCTGGCTAGCTAGTATAGCAGCTAGCTGGCTAGCTAGTATAGCAGCTAGCTGGCTAGCTAGATAGTATAGCAGCTAGCTGGCTAGCTAGCTAGTATAGCAGCTAGCTAGCTAGCTAGCTAGTATAGCAGCTAGCTGGCTAGCTAGCTATTATAGCAGCTAGCTGGCTGGCTAGCTAGTATAGCAGCTAGCTGGCTAGCTAGCTAGTATAGCAGCTAGCTGGCTAGCTAGTATAGCAGCTGGCTAGCTGGCTAGTATAGCAGCTAGCTGGCTAGCTAGTATAGCAGCTGGCTAGCTGGCTAGTATAGCAGCTAGCTGGCTAGCTAGTATAGCAGCTGGCTAGCTGGCTAGTATAGCAGCTAGCTGGCTAGCTAGCTAGTATAGCAGCTAGCTGGCTGGCTAGCTAGTATAGCAGCTGGCTGGCTAGCTATTATAGCAGCTAGCTGGCTGGGTAGCTATTATAGCAGCTAGCTGGCTAGCTAGTATAGCAGCTAGCTGGCTAGCTAGCTAGTATAGCAGCTAGCTGGCTAGCTAGCTAGTATAACAGCTAGCTGGCTAGCTAGTATAGCAGCTGGCTAGCTGGCTAGTATAGCAGCTAGCTGGCTAGCTAGTATAGCAGCTAGCTGGCTAGCTAGCTAGTATAGCAGCTAGCTAGCTAGTATAGCAGCTAGCTAGCTAGTATAGCAGCTAGCTGGCTAGCTAGCTAGTATAGTAGCTAGCTGGCTAGCTAGTATAGCAGCTGGCTAGCTGGCTAGTATAGCAGCTAGCTAGTATAGCAGCTGGCTAGCTGGCTAGTATAGCAGCTAGCTAGCTGGCTAGTATAGCAGCTAGCTGGCTAGCTAGCTAGTATAGCAGCTAGCTAGCTAGTATAGCAGCTAGCTGGCTAGTATAGCAGCTAGCTGGCTGGCTAGTATAGCAGTTAGCTGGCTGGCTAGTATAGCAGTTAGCTGGCTAGCTAGTATAGCAGCTAGCTGGCTAGCTAGTATAGCAGCTAGCTGGCTAGCTAGTATAGCAGCTAGCTGGCTAGCTAGTATAGCAGCTAGCTGGCTAGCTAGTATAGCAGCTAGCTGGCTAGCTAGTATAGCAGCTAGCTGGCTAGCTAGTATAGCAGCTAGCTGGCTAGTATAGCAGCTAGCTGGCTGCCTAGCTAGTATAGCAGCTAGCTGGCTGGCTGGCTGGCTAGCTAGTATAGCAGCTAGCTGCCTAGCTGGCTGGCTAGTTAGTATAGCAGGTAGCTGGCTAGCTGGCTAGCTAGCTAGCTAGTATAGCAGCTAGCTGGCTAGCTAGCTAGTATAGCAGCTAGCTGGCTGCCTAGCTAGTATAGCAGCTAGCTGGCTGGCTAGCTAGTATAGCAGCTAGCTGGCTGGCTAGCTAGTATAGCAGCTAGCTGGCTGGCTAGCTAGTATAGCAGCTAGCTGGCTAGCTAGTATATCATCTAGCTGGCTAGCTAGTATAGCATCTAGCTGGCTGGCTAGCTAGTATAGCAGCTGGTTGGCTAGCTAGTATAGCAGCTAGCTGGCTGGCTAGCTAGTATAACAGCTAGCTGGCTGGCTAGCTAGTATACCAGCTAGCTGGCTAGCTGGCTGGCTAGCTAGTATAGCAGCTAGCTGGCTAGCTGGCTGGCTAGCTAGTATAGCAGCTAGCTGGGTAGCTGGCTAGCTAGCTAGTATAGCAGCTAGCTGGCTAGCTAGCTAATATAGCAGCTAGCTGGCTAGTATAGCAGCTAGCTGGCTGGCTAGCTAGTATAGCAGCTAGCTGGCTAGTATAGCAGCTAGCTGGCTGGCTAGCTAGTACAGCAGCTAGCTGGCTGGTTGGCTAGTATAGCAGCTAGCTGGCTGGCTAGCTAGTACAGCAGCTAGCTGGCTGGTTGGCTAGTATAGCAGCTAGCTGGCTGGCTAGCTAGTATAGCAGCTGGTTGGCTAGTATAGCACCTAGCTGGCTGGCTAGCTAGTATAGCAGCTAGCTGGCTGGCTAGCTAGTATAACAGCTAGCTGGCTAGCTGGCTAGTATAGCAGCTAGCTGGCTAGCTAGCTAGTATAGCAGCTAGCTGGCTAGCTATAGCTAGCTAGTATAGCAGCTAGCTGGGTAGCTGGCTAGCTAGCTAGTATAGCAGCTAGCTGGCTAGCTAGCTAATATAGCAGCTAGCTGGCTAGTATAGCAGCTAGCTGGCTGGCTAGCTAGTATAGCAGCTAGCTGGCTAGTATAGCAGCTAGCTGGCTGGCTAGCTAGCAGCAGCTAGCTCGCTGGTTGGCTAGTATAGCAGCTAGCTGGCTGGCTAGCTAGTACAGCAGCTAGCTGGCTGGTTGGCTAGTATAGCAGCTAGCTGGCTGGCTAGCTAGTATAGCAGCTGGTTGGCTAGTATAGCACCTAGCTGGCTGGCTAGCTAGTATAGCAGCTAGCTGGCTGGCTAGCTAGTATAACAGCTAGCTGGCTAGCTGGCTAGTATAGCAGCTAGCTGGCTAGCTAGCTAGTATAGCAGCTAGCTGGCTAGCTAGCTAGTATAGCAGCTAGCTGGCAAGCTAGTATAGCAGCTAGCTGGCTAGCTGGTATAGCAGCTAGCTGGCTAGCTAGTATAGCAGCTGGCTAGCTGGCTAGCTAGTATAGCAGCTGGCTAGCTGGCTAGCTAGTATAGCAGCTGGCTAGCTGGCTAGTATAGCAGCTAGCCAGCTAGCTGTTATACTAGCTAGCCAGCCAGCTAGCTGCTATACTAGCTAGCCAGCCAGCTAGCTGCTATACTAGCTAGCCAGCCAGCTAGCTGCTGTACTAGCCAGCTGGCAGAGTTATTAGAGGTTAAACATTTCCATTTACTGACTAAAACCTATTTTACACTTCCAGGGTTACATTTTCGGGTCCTACTTAGACTTACACGTGGACTTAGACCTTAAGGTACGACGTCTGATCTTTTCAATGGCACCCATTTCATTTCAATAGGTCCGACGGATCCAGCTGGCTGGCTGGCTAGTATAGCAGCTAGCTGGCTGGCTGGCTATTATAGCAGATAGCTGGCTGGCTAGCTAGTACAGCAGCTAGCTGGCTGGCTGGCTAGTACAGCAGCTAGCTGGCTGGCTGGCTAGTACAGCAGCTAGCTGGCTGGCTGGCTGGCTAGCTAGTATAGCAGCTAGCTGCCTAGCTGGCTGGCTAGTTAGTATAGCAGGTAGCTGGCTAGCTGGCTAGCTAGCTAGCTAGTATAGCAGCTAGCTGGCTAGCTAGCTAGTATAGCAGCTAGCTGGCTGCCTAGCTAGTATAGCAGCTAGCTGGCTGGCTAGCTAGTATAGCAGCTAGCTGGCTGGCTAGCTAGTATAGCAGCTAGCTGGCTGGCTAGCTAGTATAGCAGCTAGCTGGCTGGCTAGCTAGTATAGCAGCTAGCTGGCTGGCTAGCTAGTATAGCAGCTAGCTGGCTAGCTAGTATAGCATCTAGCTGGCTAGCTAGTATAGCAGCTAGCTGGCTGGCTGGCTAGTATAGCAGCTAGCTGGCTGGCTAGCTAGTATAGCAGCTAGCTGGCTAGCTAGTATATCATCTAGCTGGCTAGCTAGTATAGCATCTAGCTGGCTGGCTAGCTAGTATAGCAGCTGGTTGGCTAGCTAGTATAGCAGCTAGCTGGCTGGCTAGCTAGTATAACAGCTAGCTGGCTGGCTAGCTAGTATACCAGCTAGCTGGCTAGCTGGCTGGCTAGCTAGTATAGCAGCTAGCTGGCTAGCTGGCTGGCTAGCTAGTATAGCAGCTAGCTGGGTAGCTGGCTAGCTAGCTAGTATAGCAGCTAGCTGGCTAGCTAGCTAATATAGCAGCTAGCTGGCTAGTATAGCAGCTAGCTGGCTGGCTAGCTAGTATAGCAGCTAGCTGGCTGGCTAGCTAGTACAGCAGCTAGCTGGCTGGTTGGCTAGTATAGCAGCTAGCTGGCTGGCTAGCTAGTACAGCAGCTAGCTGGCTGGTTGGCTAGTATAGCAGCTAGCTGGCTGGCTAGCTAGTATAGCAGCTGGTTGGCTAGTATAGCACCTAGCTGGCTGGCTAGCTAGTATAGCAGCTAGCTGGCTGGCTAGCTAGTACAGCAGCTAGCTAGCTAGCTATTATAGCAGCTAGCTGGCTGGCTAGCTATTATAGCAGCTAGCTGGCTAGCTAGTATAGCAGCTAGCTGGCTAGCTAGCTAGTATAGCAGCTAGCTGGCTGGCTAGCTAGTATAGCAGCTAGCTGGCTGCCTAGCTAGTATAGCAGCTAGCTGGCTGGCTAGCCAGTATAGCAGCTAGCTGGCTGGCTAGCTAGTATAGCAGCTAGCTGGCTGGCTAGCTAGTATAGCAGCTAGCTGGCTGGCTAGCTAGTATAGCAGCTAGCTGGCTAGCTAATATAGCATCTAGCTGGCTAGCTAGTATAGCAGCTAGCTGGCTGGCTGGCTAGTATAGCAGCTAGCTGGCTGGCTAGTATAGCAGCTAGCTGGCTGGCTAGCTAGTATAGCAGCTAGCTGGCTAGCTAGTATATCATCTAGCTGGCTAGCTAGTATAGCATCTAGCTGGCTGGCTAGCTAGTATAGCAGCTGGTTGGCTAGCTAGTATAGCAGCTAGCTGGCTGGCTAGCTAGTATAACAGCTAGCTGGCTGGCTAGCTAGTATACCAGCTAGCTGGCTAGCTGGCTGGCTAGCTAGTATAGCAGCTAGCTGGCTAGCTGGCTGGCTAGCTAGTATACCAGCTAGCTGGCTAGCTGGCTGGCTAGCTAGTATAGCAGCTAGCTGGCTAGCTGGCTGGCTAGCTAGTATAGCAGCTAGCTGGCTAGCTGGCTGGCTAGCTAGTATAGCAGCTAGCTGGGTAGCTATTATAGCAGCTAGCTGGCTGGCTAGCTATTATAGCAGCTAGCTGGCTAGCTAGTATAGCAGCTAGCTGGCTAGCTAGCTAGTATAGCAGCTAGCTGGCTAGCTAGCTAGTATAGCAGCTAGCTGGCTGGCTAGCTAGTATAGCAGCTAGCTGGCTGCCTAGCTAGTATAGCAGCTAGCTGGCTGGCTAGCTAGTATAGCATCTAGCTGGCTAGCTAGTATAGCAGCTAGCTGGCTGGCTGGCTAGTATAGCAGCTAGCTGGCTGGCTAGCTAGTATAGCAGCTGGCTAGCTGGCTAGTATAGCAGCTAGCTGGCTAGCTAGCTAGTACAGCAGCTAGCTAGTATAGCAGCTAGCTGGCTAGCTAGCTAGTATAGCAGCTAGCTAGCTAGCTATTATAGCAGCTAGCTGGCTGGCTAGCTATTATAGCAGCTAGCTGGCTAGCTAGTATAGCAGCTAGCTGGCTAGCTAGCTAGTATAGCAGCTAGCTGGCTGGCTAGCTAGTATAGCAGCTAGCTGGCTGCCTAGCTAGTATAGCAGCTAGCTGGCTGGCTAGCTAGTATAGCAGCTAGCTGGCTGGCTAGCTAGTATAGCAGCTAGCTGGCTGGCTAGCTAGTATAGCAGCTAGCTGGCTGGCTAGCTAGTATAGCAGCTAGCTGGCTAGCTAGTATAGCATCTAGCTGGCTAGCTAGTATAGCAGCTAGCTGGCTGGCTGGCTAGTATAGCAGCTAGCTGGCTGGCTAGCTAGTATAGCAGCTAGCTGGCTAGCTAGTATATCATCTAGCTGGCTAGCTAGTATAGCATCTAGCTGGCTGGCTAGCTAGTATAGCAGCTGGTTGGCTAGCTAGTATAGCAGCTAGCTGGCTGGCTAGCTAGTATAACAGCTAGCTGGCTGGCTAGCTAGTATACCAGCTAGCTGGCTAGCTGGCTGGCTAGCTAGTATAGCAGCTAGCTGGCTAGCTGGCTGGCTAGCTAGTATAGCAGCTAGCTGGCTAGCTGGCTGGCTAGCTAGTATAGCAGCTAGCTGGGTAGCTGGCTAGCTAGCTAGTATAGCAGCTAGCTGGCTAGCTAGCTAATATAGCAGCTAGCTGGCTAGTATAGCAGCTAGCTGGCTGGCTAGCTAGTATAGCAGCTAGCTGGCTGGCTAGCTAGTACAGCAGCTAGCTGGCTGGTTGGCTAGTATAGCAGCTAGCTGGCTGGCTAGCTAGTACAGCAGCTAGCTGGCTGGTTGGCTAGTATAGCAGCTAGCTGGCTGGCTAGCTAGTATAGCAGCTGGTTGGCTAGTATAGCACCTAGCTGGCTGGCTAGCTAGTATAGCAGCTAGCTGGCTGGCTAGCTAGTATAGCAGCTAGCTGGCTGGCTAGCTAGTATAACAGCTAGCTGGCTAGCTGGCTAGTATAGCAGCTAGCTAGTATAGCAGCTAGCTGGCTAGCTAGCTAGTATAGCAGCTAGCTGGCTAGCTAGCTAGTATAGCAGCTAGCTGGCAAGCTAGTATAGCAGCTAGCTGGCTAGCTGGTATAGCAGCTAGCTGGCTAGCTAGTATAGCAGCTGGCTAGCTGGCTAGCTAGTATAGCAGCTGGCTAGCTGGCTAGCTAGTATAGCAGCTGGCTAGCTGGCTAGTATAGCAGCTAGCTGGCTAGCTAGCTAGTACAGCAGCTAGCTAGTATAGCAGCTAGCTGGCTAGCTAGCTAGTATAGCAGCTAGCTAGCTAGCTATTATAGCAGCTAGCTGGCTGGCTAGCTATTATAGCAGCTAGCTGGCTAGCTAGTATAGCAGCTAGCTGGCTAGCTAGCTAGTATAGCAGCTAGCTGGCTGGCTAGCTAGTATAGCAGCTAGCTGGCTGGCTAGCTAGTATAGCAGCTAGCTGGCTGGCTAGCTAGTATAGCAGCTAGCTGGCTGGCTAGCTAGTATAGCAGCTAGCTGGCTGGCTAGCTAGTATAGCAGCTAGCTGGCTAGCTAGTATAGCAGCTAGCTGGCTAGTATAGCAGCTAGCTGGCTAGTATAGCAGCTAGCTGGCTAGTATAGCAGCTAGCTGGCTAGTATAGCAGCTAGCTGGCTAGTATAGCAGCTAGCTGGCTAGTATAGCAGCTAGTTGGCTAGCTAGTATAGCAGCTGGCTAGCTGGCTAGTATAGCAGCTAGTTGGCTAGCTAGCTAGTATAGCAGCTAGCTAGCTAGTATAGCAGCTAGCTAGCTAGTATAGCAGCTAGCTGGCTAGTATAGCAGCTAGTACAGCAGCTAGCTAGTATAGCAGCTAGCTGGCTAGCTAGTATAGCAGCTGGCTAGCTGGCTAGTATAGCAGCTAGCTGGCTAGCTAGCTAGTATAGCAGCTAGCTAGCTAGTATAGCAGCTAGCTAGCTAGTATAGCAGCTAGCTGGCTAGTATAGCAGCTAGCTGGCTGGCTAGTATAGCAGCTAGCTAGTATAGCAGCTAGCTGGCTAGTATAGCAGCTAGCTGGCTAGCTAGCTAGTATAGCAGCTAGCTGGCTAGCTAGTATAGCAGCTGGCTAGCTGGCTAGTATAGCAGCTAGCTGGCTAGCTAGCTATTATAGCAGCTAGCTGGCTAGCTAGTATAGCAGCTAGCTGGCGAGCTATTATAGCAGCTAGCTGGCTAGCTAGTATAGCAGCTAGCTGGCGAGCTATTATAGCAGCTAGCTGGCTGGCTAGCTTTTAAAGCAGCTAGCTGGCTGGCTAGCTATTATAGCAGCTAGTTGGCTAGCTAGCTAGTATAGCAGCTAGCTGGCTGGCTAGCTAGTATAGCAGCTAGCTGGCTAGTATAGCAGCTAGCTGGCTAGCTAGTATCGCAGCTGGCTAGCTGGCTAGTATAGCAGCTAGCTGGCTGGCTAGTATAGCAGCTAGCTGGCTAGCTAGCTAGTATAGCAGCTAGCTAGCTAGTATAGCAGCTAGCTGGCTAGTATAGCAGCTAGCTGGCTGGCTAGTATAGCAGCTAGCTAGTATAGCAGCTAGCTGGCTAGCTAGTATAGCAGCTAGCTAGTATAGCAGCTAGCTGGCTAGCTAGTATAGCAGCTGGCTAGCTGGCTAGTATAGCAGCTAGCTAGCTAGTATAGCAGCTAGCTAGCTAGTATAGCAGCTAGCTGGCTGGCTGGCTAGTATAGCAGCTAGCTGGCTGGCTGGCTAGTATAGCAGCTAGCTGGCTGGCTAGCTAGTATAGCAGCTAGCTGGCTAGCTAGTATAGCAGCTAGCAGGCTAGCTAGCTAGTATAACAGCTAGCTGGCTGGCTAGCTAGTATAGCAGCTAGCTGGCTAGCTAGTATATCATCTAGCTGGCTAGCTAGTATAGCATCTAGCTGGCTGGCTAGCTAGTATAGCAGCTGGTTGGCTAGCTAGTATAGCAGCTAGCTGGCTGGCTAGCTAGTATAACAGCTAGCTGGCTGGCTAGCTAGTATACCAGCTAGCTGGCTAGCTGGCTGGCTAGCTAGTATAGCAGCTAGCTGGCTAGCTGGCTGGCTAGCTAGTATACCAGCTAGCTGGCTAGCTGGCTGGCTAGCTAGTATAGCAGCTAGCTGGCTAGCTGGCTGGCTAGCTAGTATAGCAGCTAGCTGGCTAGCTGGCTGGCTAGCTAGTATAGCAGCTAGCTGGGTAGCTGGCTAGCTAGCTAGTATAGCAGCTAGCTGGCTAGCTAGCTAATATAGCAGCTAGCTGGCTAGTATAGCAGCTAGCTGGCTGGCTAGCTAGTATAGCAGCTAGCTGGCTGGCTAGCTAGTACAGCAGCTAGCTGGCTGGTTGGCTAGTATAGCAGCTAGCTGGCTGGCTAGCTAGTATAGCAGCTGGTTGGCTAGTATAGCACCTAGCTGGCTGGCTAGCTAGTATAGCAGCTAGCTGGCTGGCTAGCTAGTATAGCAGCTAGCTGGCTGGCTAGCTAGTATAACAGCTAGCTGGCTAGCTGGCTAGTATAGCAGCTAGCTAGTATAGCAGCTAGCTGGCTAGCTAGCTAGTATAGCAGCTAGTTGGCTAGCTAGCTAGTATAGCAGCTAGCTGGCAAGCTAGTATAGCAGCTAGCTGGCTAGCTGGTATAGCAGCTAGCTGGCTAGCTAGTATAGCAGCTGGCTAGCTGGCTAGCTAGTATAGCAGCTGGCTAGCTGGCTAGCTAGTATAGCAGCTGGCTAGCTGGCTAGTATAGCAGCTAGCTGGCTAGCTAGCTAGTACAGCAGCTAGCTATTATAGCAGCTAGCTGGCTGGCTAGCTATTATAGCAGCTAGCTGGCTAGCTAGTATAGCAGCTAGCTGGCTAGCTAGCTAGTATAGCAGCTAGCTGGCTGGCTAGCTAGTATAGCAGCTGGCTGGCTGGCTAGCTAGTATAGCAGCTAGCTGGCTGGCTAGCTAGTATAGCAGCTAGCTGGCTGGCTAGCTAGTATAGCAGCTAGCTGGCTGGCTAGCTAGTATAGCAGCTAGCTGGTTAGCTAGTATAGCAGCTAGCTGGCTAGCTAGTATAGCAGCTAGCTGGCTAGTATAGCAGCTAGCTGGCTAGTATAGCAGCTAGCTGGCTAGTATAGCAGCTAGCTGGCTAGTATAGCAGCTAGCTGGCTAGTATAGCAGCTAGCTGGCTAGTATAGCAGCTAGTTGGCTAGCTAGTATAGCAGCTGGCTAGCTGGCTAGTATAGCAGCTAGTTGGCTAGCTAGCTAGTATAGCAGCTAGCTAGCTAGTATAGCAGCTAGCTAGCTAGTATAGCAGCTAGCTGGCTAGTATAGCAGCTAGTACAGCAGCTAGCTAGTATAGCAGCTAGCTGGCTAGCTAGTATAGCAGCTGGCTAGCTGGCTAGTATAGCAGCTAGCTGGCTAGCTAGCTAGTATAGCAGCTAGCTAGCTAGTATAGCAGCTAGCTGGCTAGTATAGCAGCTAGCTGGCTGGCTAGTATAGCAGCTAGCTAGTATAGCAGCTAGCTGGCTAGTATAGCAGCTAGCTGGCTAGCTAGCTAGTATAGCAGCTAGCTGGCTAGTATAGCAGCTAGCTGGCTAGCTAGCTATTATAGCAGCTAGCTGGCTAGCTAGTATAGCAGCTAGCTGGCGAGCTATTATAGCAGCTAGCTGGCTAGCTAGTATAGCAGCTAGCTGGCGAGCTATTATAGCAGCTAGCTGGCTGGCTAGCTTTTAAAGCAGCTAGCTGGCTGGCTAGCTATTATAGCAGCTAGTTGGCTAGCTAGCTAGTATAGCAGCTAGCTGGCTGGCTAGCTAGTATAGCAGCTAGCTGGCTAGTATAGCAGCTAGCTGGCTAGTATAGCAGCTAGCTGGCTAGCTAGTATCGCAGCTGGCTAGCTGGCTAGTATAGCAGCTAGCTGGCTGGCTAGTATAGCAGCTAGCTGGCTAGCTAGCTAGTATAGCAGCTAGCTAGCTAGTATAGCAGCTAGCTGGCTAGTATAGCAGCTAGCTGGCTGGCTAGTATAGCAGCTAGCTAGTATAGCAGCTAGCTGGCTAGCTAGTATAGCAGCTAGCTAGTATAGCAGCTAGCTGGCTAGCTAGTATAGCAGCTGGCTAGCTGGCTAGTATAGCAGCTAGCTAGCTAGTATAGCAGCTAGCTAGCTAGTATAGCAGCTAGCTAGCTAGTATAGCAGCTAGCTGGCTGGCTGGCTAGTATAGCAGCTAGCTGGCTGGCTGGCTAGTATAGCAGCTAGCTGGCTGGCTAGCTAGTATAGCAGCTAGCTGGCTAGCTAGTATAGCAGCTAGCAGGCTAGCTAGCTAGTATAGCAGCTAGCTAGCTGGCTAGCTAGTATAGCAGCTAGCTGGCTAGCTAGTATAGCAGCTAGCTGGCTAGCTAGATAGTATAGCAGCTAGCTGGCTAGCTAGCTAGTATAGCAGCTAGCTAGCTAGCTAGCTAGTATAGCAGCTAGCTGGCTAGCTAGCTATTATAGCAGCTAGCTGGCTGGCTAGCTAGTATAGCAGCTAGCTGGCTAGCTAGCTAGTATAGCAGCTAGCTGGCTAGCTAGTATAGCAGCTGGCTAGCTGGCTAGTATAGCAGCTAGCTGGCTAGCTAGTATAGCAGCTGGCTAGCTGGCTAGTATAGCAGCTAGCTGGCTAGCTAGTATAGCAGCTGGCTAGCTGGCTAGTATAGCAGCTAGCTGGCTAGCTAGCTAGTATAGCAGCTAGCTGGCTGGCTAGCTAGTATAGCAGCTGGCTGGCTAGCTATTATAGCAGCTAGCTGGCTGGGTAGCTATTATAGCAGCTAGCTGGCTAGCTAGTATAGCAGCTAGCTGGCTAGCTAGCTAGTATAGCAGCTAGCTGGCTAGCTAGCTAGTATAACAGCTAGCTGGCTAGCTAGTATAGCAGCTGGCTAGCTGGCTAGTATAGCAGCTAGCTGGCTAGCTAGTATAGCAGCTAGCTGGCTAGCTAGCTAGTATAGCAGCTAGCTAGCTAGTATAGCAGCTAGCTAGCTAGTATAGCAGCTAGCTGGCTAGCTAGCTAGTATAGTAGCTAGCTGGCTAGCTAGTATAGCAGCTGGCTAGCTGGCTAGTATAGCAGCTAGCTAGTATAGCAGCTGGCTAGCTGGCTAGTATAGCAGCTAGCTAGCTGGCTAGTATAGCAGCTAGCTGGCTAGCTAGCTAGTATAGCAGCTAGCTAGCTAGTATAGCAGCTAGCTGGCTAGTATAGCAGCTAGCTGGCTGGCTAGTATTGCAGTTAGCTGGCTGGCTAGCATAGCAGTTAGCTGGCTAGCTAGTATAGCAGCTAGCTGGCTAGCTAGTATAGCAGCTAGCTGGCTAGCTAGTATAGCAGCTAGCTGGCTAGCTAGTATAGCAGCTAGCTGGCTAGCTAGTATAGCAGCTAGCTGGCTAGCTAGTATAGCAGCTAGCTGGCTAGCTAGTATAGCAGCTAGCTGGCTAGTATAGCAGCTGGTTGGCTAGTATAGCAGTTAGCTGGCTGGCTAGCTAGTGTAGCAGCTGGTTGGCTAGTATAGCAGTTAGCTGGCTGGCTAGCTAGTGTAGCAGCTAGCTGGCTAGCTAGCTAGTATAGCAGCTAGCTGGCAAGCTAGTATAGCAGCTAGCTGGCTAGCTGGTATAGCAGCTAGCTGGCTAGCTAGTATAGCAGCTGGCTAGCTGGCTAGCTAGTATAGCAGCTGGCTAGCTGGCTAGCTAGTATAGCAGCTGGCTAGCTGGCTAGTATAGCAGCTAGCTGGCTAGCTAGCTAGTACAGCAGCTAGCTAGTATAGCAGCTAGCTGGCTAGCTAGCTAGTATAGCAGCTAGCTAGCTAGCTATTATAGCAGCTAGCTGGCTGGCTAGCTAGTATAGCAGCTAGCTGGCTGGCTAGCTAGTATAACAGCTAGCTGGCTAGCTGGCTAGTATAGCAGCTAGCTGGCTAGCTAGCTAGTATAGCAGCTAGCTGGCTAGCTGGCTAGTATAGCAGCTAGCTGGCTAGCTAGCTAGTATAGCAGCTAGCTGGCTAGCTAGCTAGTATAGCAGCTAGCTGGCTAGCTAGCTAGTATAGCAGCTAGCTGGCAAGCTGCTATACTAGCTAGCCAGCTAGCTGCTATACCAGCTAGCCAGCTAGCTGCTATACCAGCTAGCCAGCTAGCTGCTATACTAGCTTGCCAGCTAGCTGCTATACTAGCTAGCTAGCCAGCTAGCTGCTACACTAGCTAGCCAGCCAGCTAACTGCTATACTAGCCAA
The DNA here is from genome assembly GCA_932273835.1 of Sarcophaga variegata. Classification (NCBI taxonomy): domain Eukaryota; kingdom Metazoa; phylum Arthropoda; class Insecta; order Diptera; family Sarcophagidae; genus Sarcophaga; species Sarcophaga variegata. The sequence continues at coordinate 3,063,098 of OW026362.1, forward strand.
CCAGCTGCTACACTAGCTAGCCAGCCAGCTAACTGCTATACTAGCCAACCAGCTGCTATACTAGCTAGCTAGCCAGCTAACCAGCTAGCCAGCTAGCTAGCCAGCTAACCAGCTAGCCAGCTAACCAGCTAGCCAGCTAACCAGCTAGCCAGCTAACCAGCTAGCCAGCTAGCTGCTATACTAGCTAGCCAGCCAGCTAGCTGCTATACTAGCTAGCCAGCCAGCTAGCTGCTGTACTAGCCAGCTGGCAGAGTTATTAGAGGTTAAACATTTCCATTTACTGACTAAAACCTATTTTACACTTCCAGGGTTACATTTTCGGGTCCTACTTAGACTTACACGTGGACTTAGACCTTAAGGTACGACGTCTGATCTTTTCAATGGCACCCATTTCATTTCAATAGGTCCGACGGATCCAGCTGGCTGGCTGGCTAGTATAGCAGCTAGCTGGCTGGCTGGCTATTATAGCAGATAGCTGGCTGGCTAGCTAGTACAGCAGCTAGCTGGCTGGCTGGCTAGTACAGCAGCTAGCTGGCTGGCTGGCTAGTACAGCAGCTAGCTGGCTGGCTGGCTGGCTAGCTAGTATAGCAGCTAGCTGCCTAGCTGGCTGGCTAGTTAGTATAGCAGGTAGCTGGCTAGCTGGCTAGCTAGCTAGCTAGTATAGCAGCTAGCTGGCTAGCTAGCTAGTATAGCAGCTAGCTGGCTGCCTAGCTAGTATAGCAGCTAGCTGGCTGGCTAGCTAGTATAGCAGCTAGCTGGCTGGCTAGCTAGTATAGCAGCTAGCTGGCTGGCTAGCTAGTATAGCAGCTAGCTGGCTGGCTAGCTAGTATAGCAGCTAGCTGGCTGGCTAGCTAGTATAGCAGCTAGCTGGCTGGCTAGCTAGTATAGCAGCTAGCTGGCTAGCTAGTATAGCATCTAGCTGGCTAGCTAGTATAGCAGCTAGCTGGCTGGCTGGCTAGTATAGCAGCTAGCTGGCTGGCTAGCTAGTATAGCAGCTAGCTGGCTAGCTAGTATATCATCTAGCTGGCTAGCTAGTATAGCATCTAGCTGGCTGGCTAGCTAGTATAGCAGCTGGTTGGCTAGCTAGTATAGCAGCTAGCTGGCTGGCTAGCTAGTATAACAGCTAGCTGGCTGGCTAGCTAGTATACCAGCTAGCTGGCTAGCTGGCTGGCTAGCTAGTATAGCAGCTAGCTGGCTAGCTGGCTGGCTAGCTAGTATAGCAGCTAGCTGGGTAGCTGGCTAGCTAGCTAGTATAGCAGCTAGCTGGCTAGCTAGCTAATATAGCAGCTAGCTGGCTAGTATAGCAGCTAGCTGGCTGGCTAGCTAGTATAGCAGCTAGCTGGCTGGCTAGCTAGTACAGCAGCTAGCTGGCTGGTTGGCTAGTATAGCAGCTAGCTGGCTGGCTAGCTAGTACAGCAGCTAGCTGGCTGGTTGGCTAGTATAGCAGCTAGCTGGCTGGCTAGCTAGTATAGCAGCTGGTTGGCTAGTATAGCACCTAGCTGGCTGGCTAGCTAGTATAGCAGCTAGCTGGCTGGCTAGCTAGTACAGCAGCTAGCTAGCTAGCTATTATAGCAGCTAGCTGGCTGGCTAGCTATTATAGCAGCTAGCTGGCTAGCTAGTATAGCAGCTAGCTGGCTAGCTAGCTAGTATAGCAGCTAGCTGGCTGGCTAGCTAGTATAGCAGCTAGCTGGCTGCCTAGCTAGTATAGCAGCTAGCTGGCTGGCTAGCTAGTATAGCAGCTAGCTGGCTGGCTAGCTAGTATAGCAGCTAGCTGGCTGGCTAGCTAGTATAGCAGCTAGCTGGCTGGCTAGCTAGTATAGCAGCTAGCTGGCTAGCTAATATAGCATCTAGCTGGCTAGCTAGTATAGCAGCTAGCTGGCTGGCTGGCTAGTATAGCAGCTAGCTGGCTGGCTAGTATAGCAGCTAGCTGGCTGGCTAGCTAGTATAGCAGCTAGCTGGCTAGCTAGTATATCATCTAGCTGGCTAGCTAGTATAGCATCTAGCTGGCTGGCTAGCTAGTATAGCAGCTGGTTGGCTAGCTAGTATAGCAGCTAGCTGGCTGGCTAGCTAGTATAACAGCTAGCTGGCTGGCTAGCTAGTATACCAGCTAGCTGGCTAGCTGGCTGGCTAGCTAGTATAGCAGCTAGCTGGCTAGCTGGCTGGCTAGCTAGTATACCAGCTAGCTGGCTAGCTGGCTGGCTAGCTAGTATAGCAGCTAGCTGGCTAGCTGGCTGGCTAGCTAGTATAGCAGCTAGCTGGCTAGCTGGCTGGCTAGCTAGTATAGCAGCTAGCTGGGTAGCTATTATAGCAGCTAGCTGGCTGGCTAGCTATTATAGCAGCTAGCTGGCTAGCTAGTATAGCAGCTAGCTGGCTAGCTAGCTAGTATAGCAGCTAGCTGGCTAGCTAGCTAGTATAGCAGCTAGCTGGCTGGCTAGCTAGTATAGCAGCTAGCTGGCTGCCTAGCTAGTATAGCAGCTAGCTGGCTGGCTAGCTAGTATAGCATCTAGCTGGCTAGCTAGTATAGCAGCTAGCTGGCTGGCTGGCTAGTATAGCAGCTAGCTGGCTGGCTAGCTAGTATAGCAGCTGGCTAGCTGGCTAGTATAGCAGCTAGCTGGCTAGCTAGCTAGTACAGCAGCTAGCTAGTATAGCAGCTAGCTGGCTAGCTAGCTAGTATAGCAGCTAGCTAGCTAGCTATTATAGCAGCTAGCTGGCTGGCTAGCTATTATAGCAGCTAGCTGGCTAGCTAGTATAGCAGCTAGCTGGCTAGCTAGCTAGTATAGCAGCTAGCTGGCTGGCTAGCTAGTATAGCAGCTAGCTGGCTGCCTAGCTAGTATAGCAGCTAGCTGGCTGGCTAGCTAGTATAGCAGCTAGCTGGCTGGCTAGCTAGTATAGCAGCTAGCTGGCTGGCTAGCTAGTATAGCAGCTAGCTGGCTGGCTAGCTAGTATAGCAGCTAGCTGGCTAGCTAGTATAGCATCTAGCTGGCTAGCTAGTATAGCAGCTAGCTGGCTGGCTGGCTAGTATAGCAGCTAGCTGGCTGGCTAGCTAGTATAGCAGCTAGCTGGCTAGCTAGTATATCATCTAGCTGGCTAGCTAGTATAGCATCTAGCTGGCTGGCTAGCTAGTATAGCAGCTGGTTGGCTAGCTAGTATAGCAGCTAGCTGGCTGGCTAGCTAGTATAACAGCTAGCTGGCTGGCTAGCTAGTATACCAGCTAGCTGGCTAGCTGGCTGGCTAGCTAGTATAGCAGCTAGCTGGCTAGCTGGCTGGCTAGCTAGTATAGCAGCTAGCTGGCTAGCTGGCTGGCTAGCTAGTATAGCAGCTAGCTGGGTAGCTGGCTAGCTAGCTAGTATAGCAGCTAGCTGGCTAGCTAGCTAATATAGCAGCTAGCTGGCTAGTATAGCAGCTAGCTGGCTGGCTAGCTAGTATAGCAGCTAGCTGGCTGGCTAGCTAGTACAGCAGCTAGCTGGCTGGTTGGCTAGTATAGCAGCTAGCTGGCTGGCTAGCTAGTACAGCAGCTAGCTGGCTGGTTGGCTAGTATAGCAGCTAGCTGGCTGGCTAGCTAGTATAGCAGCTGGTTGGCTAGTATAGCACCTAGCTGGCTGGCTAGCTAGTATAGCAGCTAGCTGGCTGGCTAGCTAGTATAGCAGCTAGCTGGCTGGCTAGCTAGTATAACAGCTAGCTGGCTAGCTGGCTAGTATAGCAGCTAGCTAGTATAGCAGCTAGCTGGCTAGCTAGCTAGTATAGCAGCTAGCTGGCTAGCTAGCTAGTATAGCAGCTAGCTGGCAAGCTAGTATAGCAGCTAGCTGGCTAGCTGGTATAGCAGCTAGCTGGCTAGCTAGTATAGCAGCTGGCTAGCTGGCTAGCTAGTATAGCAGCTGGCTAGCTGGCTAGCTAGTATAGCAGCTGGCTAGCTGGCTAGTATAGCAGCTAGCTGGCTAGCTAGCTAGTACAGCAGCTAGCTAGTATAGCAGCTAGCTGGCTAGCTAGCTAGTATAGCAGCTAGCTAGCTAGCTATTATAGCAGCTAGCTGGCTGGCTAGCTATTATAGCAGCTAGCTGGCTAGCTAGTATAGCAGCTAGCTGGCTAGCTAGCTAGTATAGCAGCTAGCTGGCTGGCTAGCTAGTATAGCAGCTAGCTGGCTGGCTAGCTAGTATAGCAGCTAGCTGGCTGGCTAGCTAGTATAGCAGCTAGCTGGCTGGCTAGCTAGTATAGCAGCTAGCTGGCTGGCTAGCTAGTATAGCAGCTAGCTGGCTAGCTAGTATAGCAGCTAGCTGGCTAGTATAGCAGCTAGCTGGCTAGTATAGCAGCTAGCTGGCTAGTATAGCAGCTAGCTGGCTAGTATAGCAGCTAGCTGGCTAGTATAGCAGCTAGCTGGCTAGTATAGCAGCTAGTTGGCTAGCTAGTATAGCAGCTGGCTAGCTGGCTAGTATAGCAGCTAGTTGGCTAGCTAGCTAGTATAGCAGCTAGCTAGCTAGTATAGCAGCTAGCTAGCTAGTATAGCAGCTAGCTGGCTAGTATAGCAGCTAGTACAGCAGCTAGCTAGTATAGCAGCTAGCTGGCTAGCTAGTATAGCAGCTGGCTAGCTGGCTAGTATAGCAGCTAGCTGGCTAGCTAGCTAGTATAGCAGCTAGCTAGCTAGTATAGCAGCTAGCTAGCTAGTATAGCAGCTAGCTGGCTAGTATAGCAGCTAGCTGGCTGGCTAGTATAGCAGCTAGCTAGTATAGCAGCTAGCTGGCTAGTATAGCAGCTAGCTGGCTAGCTAGCTAGTATAGCAGCTAGCTGGCTAGCTAGTATAGCAGCTGGCTAGCTGGCTAGTATAGCAGCTAGCTGGCTAGCTAGCTATTATAGCAGCTAGCTGGCTAGCTAGTATAGCAGCTAGCTGGCGAGCTATTATAGCAGCTAGCTGGCTAGCTAGTATAGCAGCTAGCTGGCGAGCTATTATAGCAGCTAGCTGGCTGGCTAGCTTTTAAAGCAGCTAGCTGGCTGGCTAGCTATTATAGCAGCTAGTTGGCTAGCTAGCTAGTATAGCAGCTAGCTGGCTGGCTAGCTAGTATAGCAGCTAGCTGGCTAGTATAGCAGCTAGCTGGCTAGCTAGTATCGCAGCTGGCTAGCTGGCTAGTATAGCAGCTAGCTGGCTGGCTAGTATAGCAGCTAGCTGGCTAGCTAGCTAGTATAGCAGCTAGCTAGCTAGTATAGCAGCTAGCTGGCTAGTATAGCAGCTAGCTGGCTGGCTAGTATAGCAGCTAGCTAGTATAGCAGCTAGCTGGCTAGCTAGTATAGCAGCTAGCTAGTATAGCAGCTAGCTGGCTAGCTAGTATAGCAGCTGGCTAGCTGGCTAGTATAGCAGCTAGCTAGCTAGTATAGCAGCTAGCTAGCTAGTATAGCAGCTAGCTGGCTGGCTGGCTAGTATAGCAGCTAGCTGGCTGGCTGGCTAGTATAGCAGCTAGCTGGCTGGCTAGCTAGTATAGCAGCTAGCTGGCTAGCTAGTATAGCAGCTAGCAGGCTAGCTAGCTAGTATAACAGCTAGCTGGCTGGCTAGCTAGTATAGCAGCTAGCTGGCTAGCTAGTATATCATCTAGCTGGCTAGCTAGTATAGCATCTAGCTGGCTGGCTAGCTAGTATAGCAGCTGGTTGGCTAGCTAGTATAGCAGCTAGCTGGCTGGCTAGCTAGTATAACAGCTAGCTGGCTGGCTAGCTAGTATACCAGCTAGCTGGCTAGCTGGCTGGCTAGCTAGTATAGCAGCTAGCTGGCTAGCTGGCTGGCTAGCTAGTATACCAGCTAGCTGGCTAGCTGGCTGGCTAGCTAGTATAGCAGCTAGCTGGCTAGCTGGCTGGCTAGCTAGTATAGCAGCTAGCTGGCTAGCTGGCTGGCTAGCTAGTATAGCAGCTAGCTGGGTAGCTGGCTAGCTAGCTAGTATAGCAGCTAGCTGGCTAGCTAGCTAATATAGCAGCTAGCTGGCTAGTATAGCAGCTAGCTGGCTGGCTAGCTAGTATAGCAGCTAGCTGGCTGGCTAGCTAGTACAGCAGCTAGCTGGCTGGTTGGCTAGTATAGCAGCTAGCTGGCTGGCTAGCTAGTATAGCAGCTGGTTGGCTAGTATAGCACCTAGCTGGCTGGCTAGCTAGTATAGCAGCTAGCTGGCTGGCTAGCTAGTATAGCAGCTAGCTGGCTGGCTAGCTAGTATAACAGCTAGCTGGCTAGCTGGCTAGTATAGCAGCTAGCTAGTATAGCAGCTAGCTGGCTAGCTAGCTAGTATAGCAGCTAGCTGGCTAGCTAGCTAGTATAGCAGCTAGCTGGCAAGCTAGTATAGCAGCTAGCTGGCTAGCTGGTATAGCAGCTAGCTGGCTAGCTAGTATAGCAGCTGGCTAGCTGGCTAGCTAGTATAGCAGCTGGCTAGCTGGCTAGCTAGTATAGCAGCTGGCTAGCTGGCTAGTATAGCAGCTAGCTGGCTAGCTAGCTAGTACAGCAGCTAGCTATTATAGCAGCTAGCTGGCTGGCTAGCTATTATAGCAGCTAGCTGGCTAGCTAGTATAGCAGCTAGCTGGCTAGCTAGCTAGTATAGCAGCTAGCTGGCTGGCTAGCTAGTATAGCAGCTGGCTGGCTGGCTAGCTAGTATAGCAGCTAGCTGGCTGGCTAGCTAGTATAGCAGCTAGCTGGCTGGCTAGCTAGTATAGCAGCTAGCTGGCTGGCTAGCTAGTATAGCAGCTAGCTGGCTAGCTAGTATAGCAGCTAGCTGGCTAGCTAGTATAGCAGCTAGCTGGCTAGTATAGCAGCTAGCTGGCTAGTATAGCAGCTAGCTGGCTAGTATAGCAGCTAGCTGGCTAGTATAGCAGCTAGCTGGCTAGTATAGCAGCTAGCTGGCTAGTATAGCAGCTAGTTGGCTAGCTAGTATAGCAGCTGGCTAGCTGGCTAGTATAGCAGCTAGTTGGCTAGCTAGCTAGTATAGCAGCTAGCTAGCTAGTATAGCAGCTAGCTAGCTAGTATAGCAGCTAGCTGGCTAGTATAGCAGCTAGTACAGCAGCTAGCTAGTATAGCAGCTAGCTGGCTAGCTAGTATAGCAGCTGGCTAGCTGGCTAGTATAGCAGCTAGCTGGCTAGCTAGCTAGTATAGCAGCTAGCTAGCTAGTATAGCAGCTAGCTGGCTAGTATAGCAGCTAGCTGGCTAGTATAGCAGCTAGCTAGTATAGCAGCTAGCTGGCTAGTATAGCAGCTAGCTGGCTAGCTAGCTAGTATAGCAGCTAGCTGGCTAGTATAGCAGCTAGCTGGCTAGCTAGCTATTATAGCAGCTAGCTGGCTAGCTAGTATAGCAGCTAGCTGGCGAGCTATTATAGCAGCTAGCTGGCTAGCTAGTATAGCAGCTAGCTGGCGAGCTATTATAGCAGCTAGCTGGCTGGCTAGCTTTTAAAGCAGCTAGCTGGCTGGCTAGCTATTATAGCAGCTAGTTGGCTAGCTAGCTAGTATAGCAGCTAGCTGGCTGGCTAGCTAGTATAGCAGCTAGCTGGCTAGTATAGCAGCTAGCTGGCTAGTATAGCAGCTAGCTGGCTAGCTAGTATCGCAGCTGGCTAGCTGGCTAGTATAGCAGCTAGCTGGCTGGCTAGTATAGCAGCTAGCTGGCTAGCTAGCTAGTATAGCAGCTAGCTAGCTAGTATAGCAGCTAGCTGGCTAGTATAGCAGCTAGCTGGCTGGCTAGTATAGCAGCTAGCTAGTATAGCAGCTAGCTGGCTAGCTAGTATAGCAGCTAGCTAGTATAGCAGCTAGCTGGCTAGCTAGTATAGCAGCTGGCTAGCTGGCTAGTATAGCAGCTAGCTAGCTAGTATAGCAGCTAGCTAGCTAGTATAGCAGCTAGCTAGCTAGTATAGCAGCTAGCTGGCTGGCTGGCTAGTATAGCAGCTAGCTGGCTGGCTGGCTAGTATAGCAGCTAGCTGGCTGGCTAGCTAGTATAGCAGCTAGCTGGCTAGCTAGTATAGCAGCTAGCAGGCTAGCTAGCTAGTATAGCAGCTAGCTAGCTGGCTAGCTAGTATAGCAGCTAGCTGGCTAGCTAGTATAGCAGCTAGCTGGCTAGCTAGATAGTATAGCAGCTAGCTGGCTAGCTAGCTAGTATAGCAGCTAGCTAGCTAGCTAGCTAGTATAGCAGCTAGCTGGCTAGCTAGCTATTATAGCAGCTAGCTGGCTGGCTAGCTAGTATAGCAGCTAGCTGGCTAGCTAGCTAGTATAGCAGCTAGCTGGCTAGCTAGTATAGCAGCTGGCTAGCTGGCTAGTATAGCAGCTAGCTGGCTAGCTAGTATAGCAGCTGGCTAGCTGGCTAGTATAGCAGCTAGCTGGCTAGCTAGTATAGCAGCTGGCTAGCTGGCTAGTATAGCAGCTAGCTGGCTAGCTAGCTAGTATAGCAGCTAGCTGGCTGGCTAGCTAGTATAGCAGCTGGCTGGCTAGCTATTATAGCAGCTAGCTGGCTGGGTAGCTATTATAGCAGCTAGCTGGCTAGCTAGTATAGCAGCTAGCTGGCTAGCTAGCTAGTATAGCAGCTAGCTGGCTAGCTAGCTAGTATAACAGCTAGCTGGCTAGCTAGTATAGCAGCTGGCTAGCTGGCTAGTATAGCAGCTAGCTGGCTAGCTAGTATAGCAGCTAGCTGGCTAGCTAGCTAGTATAGCAGCTAGCTAGCTAGTATAGCAGCTAGCTAGCTAGTATAGCAGCTAGCTGGCTAGCTAGCTAGTATAGTAGCTAGCTGGCTAGCTAGTATAGCAGCTGGCTAGCTGGCTAGTATAGCAGCTAGCTAGTATAGCAGCTGGCTAGCTGGCTAGTATAGCAGCTAGCTAGCTGGCTAGTATAGCAGCTAGCTGGCTAGCTAGCTAGTATAGCAGCTAGCTAGCTAGTATAGCAGCTAGCTGGCTAGTATAGCAGCTAGCTGGCTGGCTAGTATAGCAGTTAGCTGGCTGGCTAGTATAGCAGTTAGCTGGCTAGCTAGTATAGCAGCTAGCTGGCTAGCTAGTATAGCAGCTAGCTGGCTAGCTAGTATAGCAGCTAGCTGGCTAGCTAGTATAGCAGCTAGCTGGCTAGCTAGTATAGCAGCTAGCTGGCTAGCTAGTATAGCAGCTAGCTGGCTAGCTAGTATAGCAGCTAGCTGGCTAGTATAGCAGCTAGCTGGCTGCCTAGCTAGTATAGCAGCTAGCTGGCTGGCTGGCTGGCTAGCTAGTATAGCAGCTAGCTGCCTAGCTGGCTGGCTAGTTAGTATAGCAGGTAGCTGGCTAGCTGGCTAGCTAGCTAGCTAGTATAGCAGCTAGCTGGCTAGCTAGCTAGTATAGCAGCTAGCTGGCTGCCTAGCTAGTATAGCAGCTAGCTGGCTGGCTAGCTAGTATAGCAGCTAGCTGGCTGGCTAGCTAGTATAGCAGCTAGCTGGCTGGCTAGCTAGTATAGCAGCTAGCTGGCTAGCTAGTATATCATCTAGCTGGCTAGCTAGTATAGCATCTAGCTGGCTGGCTAGCTAGTATAGCAGCTGGTTGGCTAGCTAGTATAGCAGCTAGCTGGCTGGCTAGCTAGTATAACAGCTAGCTGGCTGGCTAGCTAGTATACCAGCTAGCTGGCTAGCTGGCTGGCTAGCTAGTATAGCAGCTAGCTGGCTAGCTGGCTGGCTAGCTAGTATAGCAGCTAGCTGGGTAGCTGGCTAGCTAGCTAGTATAGCAGCTAGCTGGCTAGCTAGCTAATATAGCAGCTAGCTGGCTAGTATAGCAGCTAGCTGGCTGGCTAGCTAGTATAGCAGCTAGCTGGCTAGTATAGCAGCTAGCTGGCTGGCTAGCTAGTACAGCAGCTAGCTGGCTGGTTGGCTAGTATAGCAGCTAGCTGGCTGGCTAGCTAGTACAGCAGCTAGCTGGCTGGTTGGCTAGTATAGCAGCTAGCTGGCTGGCTAGCTAGTATAGCAGCTGGTTGGCTAGTATAGCACCTAGCTGGCTGGCTAGCTAGTATAGCAGCTAGCTGGCTGGCTAGCTAGTATAACAGCTAGCTGGCTAGCTGGCTAGTATAGCAGCTAGCTGGCTAGCTAGCTAGTATAGCAGCTAGCTGGCTAGCTAGCTAGTATAGCAGCTAGCTGGCAAGCTAGTATAGCAGCTAGCTGGCTAGCTGGTATAGCAGCTAGCTGGCTAGCTAGTATAGCAGCTAGTATAGCAGCTAGTATAGCAGCTAGCTGGCTAGCTAGTATACCAGCTAGCTGGCTAGCTGGCTGGCTAGCTAGTATAGCAGCTAGCTGGCTAGCTGGCTGGCTAGCTAGTATAGCAGCTAGCTGGGTAGCTGGCTAGCTAGCTAGTATAGCAGCTAGCTGGCTAGCTAGCTAATATAGCAGCTAGCTGGCTAGTATAGCAGCTAGCTGGCTGGCTAGCTAGTATAGCAGCTAGCTGGCTAGTATAGCAGCTAGCTGGCTGGCTAGCTAGCAGCAGCTAGCTCGCTGGTTGGCTAGTATAGCAGCTAGCTGGCTGGCTAGCTAGTACAGCAGCTAGCTGGCTGGTTGGCTAGTATAGCAGCTAGCTGGCTGGCTAGCTAGTATAGCAGCTGGTTGGCTAGTATAGCACCTAGCTGGCTGGCTAGCTAGTATAGCAGCTAGCTGGCTGGCTAGCTAGTATAACAGCTAGCTGGCTAGCTGGCTAGTATAGCAGCTAGCTGGCTAGCTAGCTAGTATAGCAGCTAGCTGGCTAGCTAGCTAGTATAGCAGCTAGCTGGCAAGCTAGTATAGCAGCTAGCTGGCTAGCTGGTATAGCAGCTAGCTGGCTAGCTAGTATAGCAGCTGGCTAGCTGGCTAGCTAGTATAGCAGCTGGCTAGCTGGCTAGCTAGTATAGCAGCTGGCTAGCTGGCTAGTATAGCAGCTAGCTGGCTAGCTAGCTAGTACAGCAGCTAGCTAGTATAGCAGCTAGCTGGCTAGCTAGCTAGTATAGCAGCTAGCTAGCTAGCTATTATAGCAGCTAGCTGGCTGGCTAGCTAGTATAGCAGCTAGCTGGCTGGCTAGCTAGTATAACAGCTAGCTGGCTAGCTGGCTAGTATAGCAGCTAGCTGGCTAGCTAGCTAGTATAGCAGCTAGCTGGCTAGCTGGCTAGTATAGCAGCTAGCTGGCTAGCTAGCTAGTATAGCAGCTAGCTGGCTAGCTAGCTAGTATAGCAGCTAGCTGGCTAGCTAGCTAGTATAGCAGCTAGCTGGCAAGCTAGTATAGCAGCTAGCTGGCTAGCTGGTATAGCAGCTAGCTGGCTAGCTGGTATAGCAGCTAGCTGGCTAGCTAGTATAGCAGCTGGCTAGCTGGCTAGCTAGTATAGCAGCTGGCTAGCTGGCTAGCTAGTATAGCAGCTGGCTAGCTGGCTAGCTAGTATAGCAGCTGGCTAGCTGGCTAGTATAGCAGCTAGCTGGCTAGCTAGCTAGTACAGCAGCTAGCTAGTATAGCAGCTAGCTGGCTAGCTAGCTAGTATAGCAGCTAGCTAGCTAGCTATTATAGCAGCTAGCTGGCTGGCTAGCTATTATAGCAGCTAGCTGGCTAGCTAGTATAGCAGCTAGCTGGCTAGCTAGCTAGTATAGCAGCTAGCTGGCTGGCTAGCTAGTATAGCAGCTAGCTGGCTGGCTAGCTAGTATAGCAGCTAGCTGGCTGGCTAGCTAGTATAGCAGCTAGCTGGCTGGCTAGCTAGTATAGCAGCTAGCTGGCTGGCTAGCTAGTATAGCAGCTAGCTGGCTAGCTAGTATAGCAGCTAGCTGGCTAGTATAGCAGCTAGCTGGCTAGTATAGCAGCTAGCTGGCTAGTATAGCAGCTAGCTGGCTAGTATAGCAGCTAGCTGGCTAGTATAGCAGCTAGTTGGCTAGCTAGTATAGCAGCTGGCTAGCTGGCTAGTATAGCAGCTGGCTAGCTGGCTAGTATAGCAGCTAGTTGGCTAGCTAGCTAGTATAGCAGCTGGCTAGCTGGCTAGTATAGCAGCTGGCTAGCTAGCTAGTATAGCAGCTAGCTAGCTAGTATAGCAGCTAGCTGGCTAGTATAGCAGCTAGCTGGCTGGCTAGTATAGCAGCTAGCTGGCTAGCTAGTATAGCAGCTAGCTGGCTAGCTAGCTAGTATAGCAGCTAGCTGGCTGGCTAGTATAGCAGCTAGCTGGCTAGCTAGCTAGTATAGCAGCTAGCTAGCTAGTATAGCAGCTAGCTAGCTAGTATAGCAGCTAGCTGGCTAGTATAGCAGCTAGCTGGCTGGCTAGTATAGCAGCTAGCTGGCTGGCTAGTATAGCAGCTAGCTGGCTGGCTAGTATAGCAGCTAGCTGGCTGGCTAGTATAGCAGCTAGCTAGTATAGCAGCTGGCTAGCTGGCTAGTATAGCAGCTAGCTGGCTAGCTGGCTGGCTAGCTAGTATAGCAGCTAGCTGGCTAGCTAGTATAGCAGCTAGCTGGCTGGCTAGCTAGTATAGCAGCTAGCTGGCTAGCTAGTATATCATCTAGCTGGCTAGCTAGTATATCATCTAGCTGGCTAGCTAGTATATCATCTAGCTGGCTAGCTAGTATAGCATCTAGCTGGCTAGCTAGTATAGCATCTAGCTGGCTGGCTAGCTAATATAGCAGCTAGCTGGCTGGCTAGCTAGTATAGCAGCTAGCTGGCTGGCTAGCTAGTATAGCAGCTAGCTGGCTGGCTAGCTAGTACAGCAGCTAGCTGGCTGGCTAGCTAGTATAGCAGCTAGCTGGCTAGCTAGCTAGTATAGCAGCTAGCTGGCTAGCTAGTATAGCAGATAGCAGGCTAGCTAGTATAGCAGATAGCAGGCTAGCTAGCTGGTATAGCAGCTAGCTGGCTAGCTAGTATAGCAGCTAGCTGGCTAGCTAGTATAGCAGCTAGCTGGCTAGCTAGTATAGCAGCTAGCTGGCTAGCTAGTATAGCAGCTAGCAGGCTAGCTAGCTGGTATAGCAGCTAGCTGGCTAGCTAGTATAGCAGCTAGCTGGCTAGCTAGTATAGCAGCTAGCTGGCTAGCTAGATAGTATAGCAGCTAGCTGGCTAGCTAGCTAGTATAGCAGCTAGCTGGCTAGCTAGCTAGTATAGCAGCTAGCTGGCTAGCTAGCTAGTATAGCAGCTAGCTGGCTAGCTAGCTATTATAGCAGCTAGCTGGCTGGCTAGCTATTATAGCAGCTAGCTGGCTAGCTAGTATAGCAGCTAGCTGGCTAGCTAGTATAGCAGCTAGCTGGCTAGCTAGCTAGTATAGCAGCTAGCTGGCTGGCTAGCTAGTATAGCAGCTAGCTGGCTGGCTAGCTAGTATAGCAGCTAGCTGGCTGGCTAGCTAGTATAGCAGCTAGCTGGCTAGCTAGTATAGCAGCTAGCTGGCTAGTATAGCAGCTAGCTGGCTAGTATAGCAGCTAGCTGGCTAGTATAGCAGCTAGCTGGCTAGTATAGCAGCTAGCTGGCTAGTATAGCAGCTAGCTAGCTAGCTATTATAGCAGCTAGCTGGCTGGCTAGCTATTATAGCAGCTAGCTGGCTAGCTAGTATAGCAGCTAGCTGGCTAGCTAGCTAGTATAGCAGCTAGCTGGCTGGCTAGCTAGTATAGCAGCTAGCTGGCTGGCTAGCTAGTATAGCAGCTAGCTGGCTGGCTAGCTAGTATAGCAGCTAGCTGGCTGGCTAGCTAGTATAGCAGCTAGCTGGCTAGTATAGCAGCTAGCTGGCTAGTATAGCAGCTAGCTGGCTAGCTAGTATAGCAGCTAGCTGGCTAGCTAGTATAGCAGCTGGCTAGCTGGCTAGTATAGCTGGCTAGCTGGCTAGCTAGCTAGTATAGCAGCTAGCTGGCTAGCTAGTATAGCAGCTGGCTAGCTGGCTAGTATAGCAGCTAGCTGGCTAGCTAGCTATTATAGCAGCTAGCTGGCTAGCTAGTATAGCAGCTAGCTGGCGAGCTATTATAGCAGCTAGCTGGCTGGCTAGCTTTTAAAGCAGCTAGCTGGCTAGCTAGTATAGCAGCTAGCTGGCTAGCTAGTATAGCAGCTAGCTGGCTAGCTAGCTAGTATAGCAGCTAGCTGGCTGGCTAGCTAGTATAGCAGCTAGCTGGCTGGCTAGCTATTATAGCAGCTAGCTGGCTGGCTAGCTATTATAGCAGCTAGCTGGCTGGCTAGCTATTATAGCAGCTAGCTAGCTAGCTAGTATAGCTGGCTAGTATAGCAGCTAGTTGGCTAGTATAGCAGCTAGCTGGCTAGTATAGCAGCTAGCTGGCTAGTATAGCAGCTAGCTGGCTAGTATAGCAGCTAGCTAGCTAGCTATTATAGCAGCTAGCTGGCTGGCTAGCTATTATAGCAGCTAGCTGGCTAGCTAGTATAGCAGCTAGCTGGCTAGCTAGCTAGTATAGCAGCTAGCTGGCTGGCTAGCTAGTATAGCAGCTAGCTGGCTGGCTAGCTATTATAGCAGCTAGCTGGCTGGCTAGCTATTATAGCAGCTAGCTAGCTAGCTAGTATAGCAGCTAGCTGGCTAGCTAGCTATTATAGCAGCTAGCTGGCTGGCTAGCTATTATAGCAGGTAGCTGGCTAGCTAGTATAGCAGCTAGCTGGCTAGCTAGCTAGTATAGCAGCTAGCTGGCTAGCTAGTATAGCAGCTAGCTGGCTAGTATAGCAGCTAGCTGGCTAGCTAGTATAGCAGCTGGCTAGCTGGCTAGCTATTATAGCAGCTAGCTGGCTAGCTAGCTAGTATAGCAGCTAGCTAGCTAGTATAGCAGCTAGCTGGCTAGTATAGCAGCTAGCTAGCTAGTATAGCAGCTAGCTGGCTGGCTAGCTAGTATAGCAGCTGGCTAGCTGGCTAGTATAGCAGCTGGCTAGCTAGCTAGTACAGCAGCTAGCTAGCTAGTATAGCAGCTAGCTGGCTGGCTAGTATAGCAGCTAGCTGGCTAGCTAGTATAGCAGCTAGCTGGCTAGCTAGTATAGCAGCTAGCTGGCTAGCTAGCTAGTATAGCAGCTAGCTGGCTGGCTAGTATAGCAGCTAGCTGGCTAGCTAGCTAGTATAGCAGCTAGCTAGCTAGTATAGCAGCTAGCTGGCTAGTATAGCAGCTAGCTGGCTGGCTAGTATAGCAGCTAGCTGGCTGGCTAGTATAGCAGCTAGCTAGTATAGCAGCTGGCTAGCTGGCTAGTATAGCAGCTAGCTGGCTAGCTGGCTGGCTAGCTAGTATAGCAGCTAGCTGGCTAGCTAGCTAGTATAGCAGCTAGCTGGCTAGCTAGCTAGTATAGCAGCTAGCTGGCTGGCTAGCTAGTATAGCAGCTAGCTGGCTAGCTAGTATATCATCTAGCTGGCTAGCTAGTATATCATCTAGCTGGCTAGCTAGTATATCATCTAGCTGGCTAGCTAGTATATCATCTAGCTGGCTAGCTAGTATAGCATCTAGCTGGCTAGCTAGTATAGCATCTAGCTGGCTGGCTAGCTAATATAGCAGCTAGCTGGCTGGCTAGCTAGTATAGCAGCTAGCTGGCTGGCTAGCTAGTATAGCAGCTAGCTGGCTGGCTAGCTAGTATAGCAGCTAGCTGGCTGGCTAGCTAGTATAGCAGCTAGCTGGCTGGCTAGCTAGTATAGCAGCTAGCTGGCTGGCTAGCTAGTACAGCAGCTAGCTGGCTGGCTAGCTAGTATAGCAGCTAGCTGGCTAGCTAGCTAGTATAGCAGCTAGCTGGCTGGCTAGCTAGTATAGCAGCTAGCTGGCTGGCTAGCTAGTATAGCAGCTAGCTGGCTGGCTAGCTAGTATAGCAGCTAGCTGGCTGGCTAGCTAGTATAGCAGCTAGCTGGCTAGCTAGTATAGCAGCTAGCTGGCTAGCTAGTATAGCAGCTAGCTGGCTAGTATAGCAGCTAGCTGGCTAGCTAGTATAGCAGCTAGCTGGCTAGTATAGCAGCTAGCTGGCTAGCTAGTATAGCAGCTAGCTGGCTAGCTAGTATAGCAGCTGGCTAGCTGGCTAGTATAGCAGCTAGCTTAGCTAGTATAGCAGCTGGCTAGCTGGCTAGTATAGCAGCTAGCTGGCTGGCTAGTATAGCAGCTAGCTGGCTAGCTAGCTAGTATAGCAGCTGGCTAGCTGGCTAGTATAGCAGCTAGCTGGCTAGTATAGCAGCTAGCTGGCTGGCTAGTATAGCAGCTAGCTGGCTGGCTAGTATAGCAGCTAGCTGGCTGGCTAGTATAGCAGCTAGCTAGTATAGCAGCTAGCTAGTATAGCAGCTAGCTGGCTAGTATAGCAGCTAGCTGGCTAGTATAGCAGCTAGCTGGCTAGCTAGTGTAGCAGCTAGCTGGCTAGCTAGCTAGTATAGCAGCTAGCTGGCTAGCTAGTATAGCAGCTGGCTAGCTGGCTAGTATAGCAGCTAGCTGGCTAGCTAGCTATTATAGCAGCTAGCTGGCTGGCTAGCTATTATAGCAGCTAGCTGGCTGGCTAGCTATTATAGCAGCTAGCTGGCTAGCTAGCTAGTATAGCAGCTAGCTGGCTAGCTAGTATAGCAGCTAGCTGGCTAGCTAGTATAGCAGCTAGCTGGCTAGCTCGTAGAGCAGCTAGCTGGCTAGCTAGCTAGTATAGCAGCTAGCTGGCTAGCTAGATAGTATAGCAGCTAGCTGGCTAGCTAGATAGTATAGCAGCTAGCTGGCTAGCTAGCTAGTATAGCAGCTAGCTGGCTGGCTAGCTAGTATAGCGGCTAGCTGGCTGGCTAGCTATTATAGCAGCTAGCTGGCTGGCTAGCTATTATAGCAGCTAGCTGGCTAGCTAGTATAGCAGCTGGTTGGCTAGTATAGCAGCTAGCTGGCTAGCTAGCTAATATAGCAGCTAGCTGGCTGGCTAGCTAGTATAGCAGCTAGCTGGCTAGCTAGTATAGCAGCTAGCAGGCTAGCTAGCTAGTATAGCAGCTAGCTGGCTAGCTAGTATAGCAGCTAGCTGGCTAGCTAGTATAGCAGCTAGCTGGCTAGCTAGTATAGCAGCTAGCTGGCTAGCTAGCTAGTATAGCAGCTAGCTAGCTAGCTAGCTATTATAGCAGCTAGCTGGCTAGCTAGTATATCATCTAGCTGGCTAGCTAGTATATCATCTAGCTGGCTAGCTAGTATATCATCTAGCTGGCTAGCTAGTATATCATCTAGCTGGCTAGCTAGTATAGCATCTAGCTGGCTAGCTAGTATAGCATCTAGCTGGCTGGCTAGCTAATATAGCAGCTAGCTGGCTGGCTAGCTAGTATAGCAGCTAGCTGGCTGGCTAGCTAGTATAGCAGCTAGCTGGCTGGCTAGCTAGTACAGCAGCTAGCTGGCTGGCTAGCTAGTATAGCAGCTAGCTGGCTAGCTAGCTAGTATAGCAGCTAGCTGGCTGGCTAGCTAGTATAGCAGCTAGCTGGCTGGCTAGCTAGTATAGCAGCTAGCTGGCTAGCTAGTATAGCAGCTAGCTGGCTAGTATAGCAGCTAGCTGGCTAGCTAGTATAGCAGCTAGCTGGCTAGCTAGTATAGCAGCTAGCTGGCTAGTATAGCAGCTAGCTGGCTAGCTAGTATAGCAGCTAGCTGGCTAGCTAGTATAGCAGCTGGCTAGCTGGCTAGTATAGCAGCTAGCTTAGCTAGTATAGCAGCTGGCTAGCTGGCTAGTATAGCAGCTAGCTGGCTGGCTAGTATAGCAGCTAGCTGGCTAGCTAGCTAGTATAGCAGCTGGCTAGCTGGCTAGCTAGCTAGTATAGCAGCTGGCTAGCTGGCTAGTATAGCAGCTAGCTGGCTAGTATAGCAGCTAGCTGGCTAGTATAGCAGCTAGCTGGCTAGTATAGCAGCTAGCTGGCTGGCTAGTATAGCAGCTAGCTGGCTGGCTAGTATAGCAGCTAGCTGGCTGGCTAGTATAGCAGCTAGCTGGCTGGCTAGTATAGCAGCTAGCTAGTATAGCAGCTAGCTAGTATAGCAGCTAGCTAGTATAGCAGCTAGCTGGCTAGTATAGCAGCTAGCTGGCTAGTATAGCAGCTAGCTGGCTAGTATAGCAGCTAGCTGGCTAGCTAGTGTAGCAGCTAGCTGGCTAGCTAGCTAGTATAGCAGCTAGCTGGCTAGCTAGCTAGTATAGCAGCTAGCTGGCTAGCTAGTATAGCAGCTGGCTAGCTGGCTAGTATAGCAGCTAGCTGGCTAGCTAGCTATTATAGCAGCTAGCTGGCTGGCTAGCTATTATAGCAGCTAGCTGGCTAGCTAGCTAGTATAGCAGCTAGCTGGCTAGCTAGTATAGCAGCTAGCTGGCTAGCTAGTATAGCAGCTAGCTGGCTAGCTAGTATAGCAGCTAGCTGGCTAGCTCGTAGAGCAGCTAGCTGGCTAGCTAGCTAGTATAGCAGCTAGCTGGCTAGCTAGATAGTATAGCAGCTAGCTGGCTAGCTAGATAGTATAGCAGCTAGCTGGCTAGCTAGCTAGTATAGCAGCTAGCTGGCTAGCTAGCTAGTATAGCGGCTAGCTGGCTGGCTAGCTATTATAGCAGCTAGCTGGCTGGCTAGCTATTATAGCAGCTAGCTGGCTAGCTAGTATAGCAGCTAGCTGGCTAGCTAGTATAGCAGCTAGCTGGCTAGCTAGCTAGTATAGCAGCTAGCTGGCTAGCTAGTATAGCAGCTGGCTAGCTGGCTAGTATAGCAGCTGGCTAGCTGGCTAGTATAGCAGCTAGCTGGCTAGCTAGTATAGCAGCTGGCTAGCTGGCTAGTATAGCAGCTAGCTGGCTAGCTAGCTAGTATAGCAGCTGGCTAGCTGGCTAGTATAGCAGCTAGCTGGCTAGCTAGCTAGTATAGCAGCTAGCTAGTATAGCAGCTAGCTAGCTAGTATAGCAGCTAGCTGGCTGGCTAGTATAGCAGCTAGCTGGCTAGCTAGTATAGCAGCTAGCTGGCTAGGTAGTATAGCAGCTAGCTGGCTAGCTAGTATAGCAGCTAGCTGGCTAGCTAGCTAGTATAGCAGCTAGCTGGTATATGGCTAGCTAGCTAGTATAGCTGCTAGCTAGCTAGTATAGCTGCTAGCTAGCTAGTATAGCAGCTAGCTGGCTAGCTAGCTAGTATAGCAGCTAGCTAGTATAGCAGCTGGCTAGGCTAGCTGGCTAGTATAGCAGCTAGCTGGCTAGCTAGTATAGCAGCTGGCTAGCTGGCTAGTATAGCAGCTAGCTGGCTAGCTAGTATAGCATCTAGCTGGCTGGCTAGCTAATATAGCAGCTAGCTGGCTGGCTAGCTAGTATAGCAGCTAGCTGGCTGGCTAGCTAGTATAGCAGCTAGCTGGCTGGCTAGCTAGTATAGCAGCTAGCTGGCTGGCTAGCTAGTACAGCAGCTAGCTGGCTGGCTGGCTAGTACAGCAGCTAGCTGGCTGGCTGGCTAGTATAGCAGCTAGCTGACTGGCTAGCTAGTATAGCAGCTGGTTGGCTAGTATAGCAGCTAGCTGGCTAGCTAGCTAGTATAGCAGCTAGCTGGCTAGCTAGTATAGCAGCTAGCTGGCTAGCTAGTATAGCAGCTAGCTGGCTAGCTAGATAGTATAGCAGCTAGCTGGCTAGCTAGCTAGTATAGCAGCTAGCTAGCTAGCTAGCTATTATAGCAGCTAGCTAGCTAGCTAGCTATTACAGCAGCTAGCTGGCTGGCTAGCTAGTATAGCAGCTAGCTGGCTAGTATAGCAGCTAGCTGGCTGGCTAGTATAGCAGCTAGCTGGCTAGCTAGCTAGTATAGCAGCTGGCTAGCTAGCTAGTATAGCAGCTAGCTGGCTGGCTAGTATAGCAGCTAGCTGGCTAGCTAGCTAGTATAGCAGCTAGCTAGCTAGTATAGCAGCTAGCTGGCTAGTATAGCAGCTAGCTGGCTGGCTAGTATAGCAGCTAGCTGGCTGGCTAGTATAGCAGCTAGCTGGCTGGCTAGTATAGCAGCTAGCTAGTATAGCAGCTGGCTAGCTGGCTAGTATAGCAGCTAGCTGGCTAGCTGGCTGGCTAGCTAGTATAGCAGCTAGCTGGCTAGCTAGTATAGCAGCTAGCTGGCTGGCTAGCTAGTATAGCAGCTAGCTGGCTAGCTAGTATATCATCTAGCTGGCTAGCTAGTATATCATCTAGCTGGCTAGCTAGTATATCATCTAGCTGGCTAGCTAGTATAGCATCTAGCTGGCTAGCTAGCTAATATAGCAGCTAGCTGGCTGGCTAGCTAGTATAGCAGCTAGCTGGCTGGCTAGCTAGTATAGCAGCTAGCTGGCTGGCTAGCTAGTATAGCAGCTAGCTGGCTGGCTAGCTAGTATAGCAGCTAGCTGGCTAGCTAGCTAGTATAGCAGCTAGCTGGCTGGCTAGCTAGTATAGCAGCTAGCTGGCTGGCTAGCTAGTATAGCAGCTAGCTGGCTGGCTAGCTAGTATAGCAGCTAGCTGGCTGGCTAGCTAGTATAGCAGCTAGCTGGCTAGCTAGTATAGCAGCTAGCTGGCTAGCTAGTATAGCAGCTAGCTGGCTAGCTAGTATAGCAGCTAGCTGGCTAGTATAGCAGCTAGCTGGCTAGCTAGTATAGCAGCTAGCTGGCTAGCTAGTATAGCAGCTAGCTGGCTAGTATAGCAGCTAGCTGGCTAGCTAGTATAGCAGCTAGCTGGCTAGCTAGTATAGCAGCTGGCTAGCTGGCTAGTATAGCAGCTAGCTTAGCTAGTATAGCAGCTGGCTAGCTGGCTAGTATAGCAGCTAGCTGGCTGGCTAGTATAGCAGCTAGCTGGCTAGCTAGCTAGTATAGCAGCTGGCTAGCTGGCTAGTATAGCAGCTAGCTGGCTAGTATAGCAGCTAGCTGGCTGGCTAGTATAGCAGCTAGCTGGCTGGCTAGTATAGCAGCTAGCTAGTATAGCAGCTAGCTAGTATAGCAGCTAGCTGGCTAGTATAGCAGCTAGCTGGCTAGTATAGCAGCTAGCTGGCTAGTATAGCAGCTAGCTGGCTAGCTAGTGTAGCAGCTAGCTGGCTAGCTAGCTAGTATAGCAGCTAGCTGGCTAGCTAGTATAGCAGCTGGCTAGCTGGCTAGTATAGCAGCTAGCTGGCTAGCTAGCTATTATAGCAGCTAGCTGGCTGGCTAGCTATTATAGCAGCTAGCTGGCTAGCTAGCTAGTATAGCAGCTAGCTGGCTAGCTAGTATAGCAGCTAGCTGGCTAGCTAGTATAGCAGCTAGCTGGCTAGCTCGTAGAGCAGCTAGCTGGCTAGCCAGCTAGTATAGCAGCTAGCTGGCTAGCTAGATAGTATAGCAGCTAGCTGGCTAGCTAGATAGTATAGCAGCTAGCTGGCTAGCTAGCTAGTATAGCAGCTAGCTGGCTGGCTAGCTAGTATAGCGGCTAGCTGGCTGGCTAGCTATTATAGCAGCTAGCTGGCTGGCTAGCTATTATAGCAGCTAGCTGGCTAGCTAGTATAGCAGCTGGTTGGCTAGTATAGCAGCTAGCTGGCTAGCTAGCTAATATAGCAGCTAGCTGGCTGGCTAGCTAGTATAGCAGCTAGCTGGCTAGCTAGTATAGCAGCTAGCAGGCTAGCTAGCTAGTATAGCAGCTAGCTGGCTAGCTAGTATAGCAGCTAGCTGGCTAGCTAGTATAGCAGCTAGCTGGCTAGCTAGTATAGCAGCTAGCTGGCTAGCTAGATAGTATAGCAGCTAGCTGGCTAGCTAGCTAGTATAGCAGCTAGCTAGCTAGCTAGCTATTATAGCAGCTAGCTAGCTAGCTAGCTATTACAGCAGCTAGCTGGCTGGCTAGCTAGTATAGCAGCTAGCTGGCTAGTATAGCAGCTAGCTGGCTGGCTAGTATAGCAGCTAGCTGGCTAGCTAGCTAGTATAGCAGCTGGCTAGCTAGCTAGTATAGCAGCTAGCTGGCTAGTATAGCAGCTAGCTGGCTGGCTAGTATAGCAGCTAGCTGGCTGGCTAGTATAGCAGCTAGCTAGTATAGCAGCTAGCTGGCTAGCTGGCTGGCTAGCTAGTATAGCAGCTAGCTGGCTAGCTAGTATAGCAGCTAGCTGGCTGGCTAGCTAGTATAGCAGCTAGCTGGCTAGCTAGTATATCATCTAGCTGGCTAGCTAGTATATCATCTAGCTGGCTAGCTAGTATATCATCTAGCTGGCTAGCTAGTATATCATCTAGCTGGCTAGCTAGTATAGCATCTAGCTGGCTAGCTAGTATAGCATCTAGCTGGCTGGCTAGCTAATATAGCAGCTAGCTGGCTGGCTAGCTAGTATAGCAGCTAGCTGGCTGGCTAGCTAGTATAGCAGCTAGCTGGCTGGCTAGCTAGTACAGCAGCTTGCTGGCTGGCTAGCTAGTATAGCAGCTAGCTGGCTAGCTAGCTAGTATAGCAGCTAGCTGGCTGGCTAGCTAGTATAGCAGCTAGCTGGCTGGCTAGCTAGTATAGCAGCTAGCTGGCTGGCTAGCTAGTATAGCAGCTAGCTGGCTGGCTAGCTAGTATAGCAGCTAGCTGGCTAGCTAGTATAGCAGCTAGCTGGCTAGTATAGCAGCTAGCTGGCTAGCTAGTATAGCAGCTAGCTGGCTAGTATAGCAGCTAGCTGGCTAGCTAGTATAGCAGCTAGCTGGCTAGCTAGTATAGCAGCTAGCTGGCTAGTATAGCAGCTAGCTGGCTAGCTAGTATAGCAGCTAGCTGGCTAGCTAGTATAGCAGCTGGCTAGCTGGCTAGTATAGCAGCTAGCTTAGCTAGTATAGCAGCTGGCTAGCTGGCTAGTATAGCAGCTAGCTGGCTGGCTAGTATAGCAGCTAGCTGGCTAGCTAGCTAGTATAGCAGCTGGCTAGCTGGCTAGCTAGCTAGTATAGCAGCTGGCTAGCTGGCTAGTATAGCAGCTAGCTGGCTAGTATAGCAGCTAGCTGGCTGGCTAGTATAGCAGCTAGCTGGCTGGCTAGTATAGCAGCTAGCTGGCTGGCTAGTATAGCAGCTAGCTGGCTGGCTAGTATAGCAGCTAGCTGGCTGGCTAGTATAGCAGCTAGCTAGTATAGCAGCTAGCTAGTATAGCAGCTAGCTAGTATAGCAGCTAGCTGGCTAGTATAGCAGCTAGCTGGCTAGTATAGCAGCTAGCTGGCTAGTATAGCAGCTAGCTGGCTAGCTAGTGTAGCAGCTAGCTGGCTAGCTAGCTAGTATAGCAGCTAGCTGGCTAGCTAGTATAGCAGCTGGCTAGCTGGCTAGTATAGCAGCTAGCTGGCTAGCTAGCTATTATAGCAGCTAGCTGGCTGGCTAGCTATTATAGCAGCTAGCTGGCTAGCTAGCTAGTATAGCAGCTAGCTGGCTAGCTAGTATAGCAGCTAGCTGGCTAGCTAGTATAACAGCTAGCTGGCTAGCTCGTAGAGCAGCTAGCTGGCTAGCTAGCTAGTATAGCAGCTAGCTGGCTAGCTAGATAGTATAGCAGCTAGCTGGCTAGCTAGATAGTATAGCAGCTAGCTGGCTAGCTAGCTAGTATAGCAGCTAGCTGGCTAGCTAGCTAGTATAGCGGCTAGCTGGCTGGCTAGCTATTATAGCAGCTAGCTGGCTGGCTAGCTATTATAGCAGCTAGCTGGCTAGCTAGTATAGCAGCTAGCTGGCTAGCTAGTATAGCAGCTAGCTGGCTAGCTAGCTAGTATAGCAGCTAGCTGGCTAGCTAGTATAGCAGCTGGCTAGCTGGCTAGTATAGCAGCTGGCTAGCTGGCTAGTATAGCAGCTAGCTGGCTAGCTAGTATAGCAGCTGGCTAGCTGGCTAGTATAGCAGCTAGCTGGCTAGCTAGCTATTATAGCAGCTAGCTGGCTAGCTAGTATAGCAGCTAGCTGGCGAGCTATTATAGCAGCTAGCTGGCTGGCTAGCTTTTAAAGCAGCTAGCTGGCTAGCTAGTATAGCAGCTAGCTGGCTAGCTAGCTAGTATAGCAGCTAGCTGGCTGGCTAGCTAGTATAGCAGCTAGCTGGCTGGCTAGCTATTATAGCAGCTAGCTGGCTGGCTAGCTATTATAGCAGCTAGCTGGCTGGCTAGCTATTATAGCAGCTAGCTAGCTAGCTAGTATAGCTGGCTAGTATAGCAGCTAGTTGGCTAGTATAGCAGCTAGCTGGCTAGTATAGCAGCTAGCTGGCTAGTATAGCAGCTAGCTGGCTAGTATAGCAGCTAGCTAGCTAGCTATTATAGCAGCTAGCTGGCTGGCTAGCTATTATAGCAGCTAGCTGGCTAGCTAGTATAGCAGCTAGCTGGCTAGCTAGCTAGTATAGCAGCTAGCTGGCTGGCTAGCTAGTATAGCAGCTAGCTGGCTGGCTAGCTATTATAGCAGCTAGCTGGCTGGCTAGCTATTATAGCAGCTAGCTAGCTAGCTAGTATAGCAGCTAGCTGGCTAGCTAGCTATTATAGCAGCTAGCTGGCTGGCTAGCTATTATAGCAGGTAGCTGGCTAGCTAGTATAGCAGCTAGCTGGCTAGCTAGCTAGTATAGCAGCTAGCTGGCTAGCTAGTATAGCAGCTAGCTGGCTAGTATAGCAGCTAGCTGGCTAGCTAGTATAGCAGCTGGCTAGCTGGCTAGCTATTATAGCAGCTAGCTGGCTAGCTAGCTAGTATAGCAGCTAGCTAGCTAGTATAGCAGCTAGCTGGCTAGTATAGCAGCTAGCTAGCTAGTATAGCAGCTAGCTGGCTGGCTAGCTAGTATAGCAGCTGGCTAGCTGGCTAGTATAGCAGCTGGCTAGCTAGCTAGTACAGCAGCTAGCTAGCTAGTATAGCAGCTAGCTGGCTGGCTAGTATAGCAGCTAGCTGGCTAGCTAGTATAGCAGCTAGCTGGCTAGCTAGTATAGCAGCTAGCTGGCTAGCTAGCTAGTATAGCAGCTAGCTGGCTGGCTAGTATAGCAGCTAGCTGGCTAGCTAGCTAGTATAGCAGCTAGCTAGCTAGTATAGCAGCTAGCTGGCTAGTATAGCAGCTAGCTGGCTGGCTAGTATAGCAGCTAGCTGGCTGGCTAGTATAGCAGCTAGCTGGCTGGCTAGTATAGCAGCTAGCTAGTATAGCAGCTGGCTAGCTGGCTAGTATAGCAGCTAGCTGGCTAGCTGGCTGGCTAGCTAGTATAGCAGCTAGCTGGCTAGCTAGCTAGTATAGCAGCTAGCTGGCTAGCTAGCTAGTATAGCAGCTAGCTGGCTGGCTAGCTAGTATAGCAGCTAGCTGGCTAGCTAGTATATCATCTAGCTGGCTAGCTAGTATATCATCTAGCTGGCTAGCTAGTATATCATCTAGCTGGCTAGCTAGTATAGCATCTAGCTGGCTAGCTAGTATAGCATCTAGCTGGCTGGCTAGCTAATATAGCAGCTAGCTGGCTGGCTAGCTAGTATAGCAGCTAGCTGGCTGGCTAGCTAGTATAGCAGCTAGCTGGCTGGCTAGCTAGTATAGCAGCTAGCTGGCTGGCTAGCTAGTACAGCAGCTAGCTGGCTGGCTAGCTAGTATAGCAGCTAGCTGGCTAGCTAGCTAGTATAGCAGCTAGCTGGCTGGCTAGCTAGTATAGCAGCTAGCTGGCTGGCTAGCTAGTATAGCAGCTAGCTGGCTGGCTAGCTAGTATAGCAGCTAGCTGGCTGGCTAGCTAGTATAGCAGCTAGCTGGCTAGCTAGTATAGCAGCTAGCTGGCTAGCTAGTATAGCAGCTAGCTGGCTAGTATAGCAGCTAGCTGGCTAGCTAGTATAGCAGCTAGCTGGCTAGCTAGTATAGCAGCTAGCTGGCTAGTATAGCAGCTAGCTGGCTAGCTAGTATAGCAGCTAGCTGGCTAGCTAGTATAGCAGCTGGCTAGCTGGCTAGTATAGCAGCTAGCTTAGCTAGTATAGCAGCTGGCTAGCTGGCTAGTATAGCAGCTAGCTGGCTGGCTAGTATAGCAGCTAGCTGGCTAGCTAGCTAGTATAGCAGCTGGCTAGCTGGCTAGTATAGCAGCTAGCTGGCTAGTATAGCAGCTAGCTGGCTGGCTAGTATAGCAGCTAGCTGGCTGGCTAGTATAGCAGCTAGCTAGTATAGCAGCTAGCTAGTATAGCAGCTAGCTGGCTAGTATAGCAGCTAGCTGGCTAGTATAGCAGCTAGCTGGCTAGCTAGTGTAGCAGCTAGCTGGCTAGCTAGCTAGTATAGCAGCTAGCTGGCTAGCTAGTATAGCAGCTGGCTAGCTGGCTAGTATAGCAGCTAGCTGGCTAGCTAGCTATTATAGCAGCTAGCTGGCTGGCTAGCTATTATAGCAGCTAGCTGGCTGGCTAGCTATTATAGCAGCTAGCTGGCTAGCTAGCTAGTATATCAGCTAGCTGGCTAGCTAGTATAGCAGCTAGCTGGCTAGCTAGTATAGCAGCTAGCTGGCTAGCTCGTAGAGCAGCTAGCTGGCTAGCTAGCTAGTATAGCAGCTAGCTGGCTAGCTAGATAGTATAGCAGCTAGCTGGCTAGCTAGATAGTATAGCAGCTAGCTGGCTAGCTAGCTAGTATAGCAGCTAGCTGGCTGGCTAGCTAGTATAGCGGCTAGCTGGCTGGCTAGCTATTATAGCAGCTAGCTGGCTGGCTAGCTATTATAGCAGCTAGCTGGCTAGCTAGTATAGCAGCTGGTTGGCTAGTATAGCAGCTAGCTGGCTAGCTAGCTAATATAGCAGCTAGCTGGCTGGCTAGCTAGTATAGCAGCTAGCTGGCTAGCTAGTATAGCAGCTAGCAGGCTAGCTAGCTAGTATAGCAGCTAGCTGGCTAGCTAGTATAGCAGCTAGCTGGCTAGCTAGTATAGCAGCTAGCTGGCTAGCTAGTATAGCAGCTAGCTGGCTAGCTAGATAGTATAGCAGCTAGCTGGCTAGCTAGCTAGTATAGCAGCTAGCTAGCTAGCTAGCTATTATAGCAGCTAGCTAGCTAGCTAGCTATTACAGCAGCTAGCTGGCTGGCTAGCTAGTATAGCAGCTAGCTGGCTAGTATAGCAGCTAGCTGGCTGGCTAGTATAGCAGCTAGCTGGCTAGCTAGCTAGTATAGCAGCTGGCTAGCTAGCTAGTATAGCAGCTAGCTGGCTAGTATAGCAGCTAGCTGGCTGGCTAGTATAGCAGCTAGCTGGCTGGCTAGTATAGCAGCTAGCTAGTATAGCAGCTGGCTAGCTGGCTAGTATAGCAGCTAGCTGGCTAGCTGGCTGGCTAGCTAGTATAGCAGCTAGCTGGCTAGCTAGTATAGCAGCTAGCTGGCTGGCTAGCTAGTATAGCAGCTAGCTGGCTAGCTAGTATATCATCTAGCTGGCTAGCTAGTATATCATCTAGCTGGCTAGCTAGTATATCATCTAGCTGGCTAGCTAGTATATCATCTAGCTGGCTAGCTAGTATAGCATCTAGCTGGCTAGCTAGTATAGCATCTAGCTGGCTGGCTAGCTAATATAGCAGCTAGCTGGCTGGCTAGCTAGTATAGCAGCTAGCTGGCTGGCTAGCTAGTATAGCAGCTAGCTGGCTGGCTAGCTAGTACAGCAGCTAGCTGGCTGGCTAGCTAGTATAGCAGCTAGCTGGCTAGCTAGCTAGTATAGCAGCTAGCTGGCTGGCTAGCTAGTATAGCAGCTAGCTGGCTGGCTAGCTAGTATAGCAGCTAGCTGGCTGGCTAGCTAGTATAGCAGCTAGCTGGCTAGCTAGTATAGCAGCTAGCTGGCTAGTATAGCAGCTAGCTGGCTAGCTAGTATAGCAGCTAGCTGGCTAGCTAGTATAGTAGCTAGCTGGCTAGTATAGCAGCTAGCTGGCTAGCTAGTATAGCAGCTAGCTGGCTAGCTAGTATAGCAGCTGGCTAGCTGGCTAGTATAGCAGCTAGCTTAGCTAGTATAGCAGCTGGCTAGCTGGCTAGTATAGCAGCTAGCTGGCTGGCTAGTATAGCAGCTAGCTGGCTAGCTAGCTAGTATAGCAGCTGGCTAGCTGGCTAGCTAGCTAGTATAGCAGCTGGCTAGCTGGCTAGTATAGCAGCTAGCTGGCTAGTATAGCAGCTAGCTGGCTAGTATAGCAGCTAGCTGGCTGGCTAGTATAGCAGCTAGCTGGCTGGCTAGTATAGCAGCTAGCTGGCTGGCTAGTATAGCAGCTAGCTGGCTGGCTAGTATAGCAGCTAGCTAGTATAGCAGCTAGCTAGTATAGCAGCTAGCTAGTATAGCAGCTAGCTGGCTAGTATAGCAGCTAGCTGGCTAGTATAGCAGCTAGCTGGCTAGTATAGCAGCTAGCTGGCTAGCTAGTGTAGCAGCTAGCTGGCTAGCTAGCTAGTATAGCAGCTAGCTGGCTAGCTAGTATAGCAGCTGGCTAGCTGGCTAGTATAGCAGCTAGCTGGCTAGCTAGCTATTATAGCAGCTAGCTGGCTGGCTAGCTATTATAGCAGCTAGCTGGCTAGCTAGCTAGTATAGCAGCTAGCTGGCTAGCTAGTATAGCAGCTAGCTGGCTAGCTAGTATAGCAGCTAGCTGGCTAGCTAGTATAGCAGCTAGCTGGCTAGCTCGTAGAGCAGCTAGCTGGCTAGCTAGCTAGTATAGCAGCTAGCTGGCTAGCTAGATAGTATAGCAGCTAGCTGGCTAGCTAGATAGTATAGCAGCTAGCTGGCTAGCTAGCTAGTATAGCAGCTAGCTGGCTAGCTAGCTAGTATAGCGGCTAGCTGGCTGGCTAGCTATTATAGCAGCTAGCTGGCTGGCTAGCTATTATAGCAGCTAGCTGGCTAGCTAGTATAGCAGCTAGCTGGCTAGCTAGTATAGCAGCTAGCTGGCTAGCTAGCTAGTATAGCAGCTAGCTGGCTAGCTAGTATAGCAGCTGGCTAGCTGGCTAGTATAGCAGCTGGCTAGCTGGCTAGTATAGCAGCTAGCTGGCTAGCTAGTATAGCAGCTGGCTAGCTGGCTAGTATAGCAGCTAGCTGGCTAGCTAGCTAGTATAGCAGCTGGCTAGCTGGCTAGTATAGCAGCTAGCTGGCTAGCTAGCTAGTATAGCAGCTAGCTAGTATAGCAGCTAGCTAGCTAGTATAGCAGCTAGCTGGCTGGCTAGTATAGCAGCTAGCTGGCTAGCTAGTATAGCAGCTAGCTGGCTAGGTAGTATAGCAGCTAGCTGGCTAGCTAGTATAGCAGCTAGCTGGCTAGCTAGCTAGTATAGCAGCTAGCTGGTATATGGCTAGCTAGCTAGTATAGCTGCTAGCTAGCTAGTATAGCTGCTAGCTAGCTAGTATAGCAGCTAGCTGGCTAGCTAGCTAGTATAGCAGCTAGCTAGTATAGCAGCTGGCTAGGCTAGCTGGCTAGTATAGCAGCTAGCTGGCTAGCTAGTATAGCAGCTGGCTAGCTGGCTAGTATAGCAGCTAGCTGGCTAGCTAGTATAGCATCTAGCTGGCTGGCTAGCTAATATAGCAGCTAGCTGGCTGGCTAGCTAGTATAGCAGCTAGCTGGCTGGCTAGCTAGTATAGCAGCTAGCTGGCTGGCTAGCTAGTATAGCAGCTAGCTGGCTGGCTAGCTAGTACAGCAGCTAGCTGGCTGGCTGGCTAGTACAGCAGCTAGCTGGCTGGCTAGATAGTATAGCAGCTAGCTGGCTGGCTAGCTAGTATAGCAGCTAGCTGGCTAGTATAGCAGCTAGCTGGCTGGCTAGTATAGCAGCTAGCTGGCTAGCTAGCTAGTATAGCAGCTGGCTAGCTAGCTAGTATAGCAGCTAGCTGGCTGGCTAGTATAGCAGCTAGCTGGCTAGCTAGCTAGTATAGCAGCTAGCTAGCTAGTATAGCAGCTAGCTGGCTAGTATAGCAGCTAGCTGGCTGGCTAGTATAGCAGCTAGCTGGCTAGTATAGCAGCTAGCTGGCTAGTATAGCAGCTAGCTGGCTAGCTAGTGCAGCAGCTAGCTGGCTAGCTAGCTAGTATAGCAGCTAGCTGGCTAGCTAGTATAGCAGCTGGCTAGCTGGCTAGTATAGCAGCTAGCTGGCTAGCTAGCTATTATAGCAGCTAGCTGGCTGGCTAGCTATTATAGCAGCTAGCTGGCTAGCTAGCTAGTATAGCAGCTAGCTGGCTAGCTAGTATAGCAGCTAGCTGGCTAGCTAGTATAGCAGCTAGCTGGCTAGCTCGTAGAGCAGCTAGCTGGCTAGCCAGCTAGTATAGCAGCTAGCTGGCTAGCTAGATAGTATAGCAGCTAGCTGGCTAGCTAGATAGTATAGCAGCTAGCTGGCTAGCTAGCTAGTATAGCAGCTAGCTGGCTGGCTAGCTAGTATAGCGGCTAGCTGGCTGGCTAGCTATTATAGCAGCTAGCTGGCTGGCTAGCTATTATAGCAGCTAGCTGGCTAGCTAGTATAGCAGCTGGTTGGCTAGTATAGCAGCTAGCTGGCTAGCTAGCTAATATAGCAGCTAGCTGGCTGGCTAGCTAGTATAGCAGCTAGCTGGCTAGCTAGTATAGCAGCTAGCAGGCTAGCTAGCTAGTATAGCAGCTAGCTGGCTAGCTAGTATAGCAGCTAGCTGGCTAGCTAGTATAGCAGCTAGCTGGCTAGCTAGATAGTATAGCAGCTAGCTGGCTAGCTAGCTAGTATAGCAGCTAGCTAGCTAGCTAGCTATTATAGCAGCTAGCTAGCTAGCTAGCTATTACAGCAGCTAGCTGGCTGGCTAGCTAGTATAGCAGCTAGCTGGCTAGTATAGCAGCTAGCTGGCTGGCTAGTATAGCAGCTAGCTGGCTAGCTAGCTAGTATAGCAGCTGGCTAGCTAGCTAGTATAGCAGCTGGCTAGCTAGTATAGCAGCTAGCTGGCTGGCTAGCTAGTATAGCAGCTAGCTGGCTAGCTAGTATATCATCTAGCTGGCTAGCTAGTATATCATCTAGCTGGCTAGCTAGTATATCATCTAGCTGGCTAGCTAGTATATCATCTAGCTGGCTAGCTAGTATAGCATCTAGCTGGCTAGCTAGTATAGCATCTAGCTGGCTGGCTAGCTAATATAGCAGCTAGCTGGCTGGCTAGCTAGTATAGCAGCTAGCTGGCTGGCTAGCTAGTATAGCAGCTAGCTGGCTGGCTAGCTAGTACAGCAGCTTGCTGGCTGGCTAGCTAGTATAGCAGCTAGCTGGCTAGCTAGCTAGTATAGCAGCTAGCTGGCTAGCTAGCTAGTATAGCAGCTAGCTGGCTGGCTAGCTAGTATAGCAGCTAGCTGGCTGGCTAGCTAGTATAGCAGCTAGCTGGCTGGCTAGCTAGTATAGCAGCTAGCTGGCTGGCTAGCTAGTATAGCAGCTAGCTGGCTAGCTAGTATAGCAGCTAGCTGGCTAGTATAGCAGCTAGCTGGCTAGCTAGTATAGCAGCTAGCTGGCTAGCTAGTATAGCAGCTAGCTGGCTAGTATAGCAGCTAGCTGGCTAGCTAGTATAGCAGCTAGCTGGCTAGCTAGTATAGCAGCTGGCTAGCTGGCTAGTATAGCAGCTAGCTTAGCTAGTATAGCAGCTGGCTAGCTGGCTAGTATAGCAGCTAGCTGGCTGGCTAGTATAGCAGCTAGCTGGCTAGCTAGCTAGTATAGCAGCTGGCTAGCTGGCTAGCTAGCTAGTATAGCAGCTGGCTAGCTGGCTAGTATAGCAGCTAGCTGGCTAGCTAGCTAGTATAGCAGCTAGCTGGCTAGCTAGATAGTATAGCAGCTAGCTGGCTAGCTAGTATAGCAGCTAGCTGGCTAGCTAGTATAGCAGCTGGCTAGCTGGCTAGTATAGCAGCTAGCTGGCTAGCTAGCTATTATAGCAGCTAGCTGGCTGGCTAGCTATTATAGCAGCTAGCTGGCTAGCTAGCTAGTATAGCAGCTAGCTGGCTAGCTAGTATAGCAGCTAGCTGGCTAGCTAGTATAACAGCTAGCTGGCTAGCTCGTAGAGCAGCTAGCTGGCTAGCTAGCTAGTATAGCAGCTAGCTGGCTAGCTAGATAGTATAGCAGCTAGCTGGCTAGCTAGATAGTATAGCAGCTAGCTGGCTAGCTAGCTAGTATAGCAGCTAGCTGGCTAGCTAGCTAGTATAGCGGCTAGCTGGCTGGCTAGCTATTATAGCAGCTAGCTGGCTGGCTAGCTATTATAGCAGCTAGCTGGCTAGCTAGTATAGCAGCTAGCTGGCTAGCTAGTATAGCAGCTAGCTGGCTAGCTAGCTAGTATAGCAGCTAGCTGGCTAGCTAGTATAGCAGCTGGCTAGCTGGCTAGTATAGCAGCTGGCTAGCTGGCTAGTATAGCAGCTAGCTGGCTAGCTAGTATAGCAGCTGGCTAGCTGGCTAGTATAGCAGCTAGCTGGCTAGCTAGCTAGTATAGCAGCTAGCTAGTATAGCAGCTAGCTGGCTGGCTAGTATAGCAGCTAGCTGGCTAGCTAGTATAGCAGCTAGCTGGCTAGCTAGTATAGCAGCTAGCTGGCTAGCTAGTATAGCAGCTAGCTGGCTAGCTAGCTAGTATAGCAGCTAGCTGGTATATGGCTAGCTAGCTAGTATAGCTGCTAGCTAGCTAGTATAGCTGCTAGCTAGCTAGTATAGCAGCTAGCTGGCTAGCTAGCTAGTATAGCAGCTAGCTAGTATAGCAGCTGGCTAGCTGGCTAGTATAGCAGCTAGCTGGCTAGCTAGTATAGCAGCTGGCTAGCTGGCTAGTATAGCAGCTAGCTGGCTAGCTAGTATAACATCTAGCTGGCTGGCTAGCTAATATAGCAGCTAGCTGGCTGGCTAGCTAGTATAGCAGCTAGCTGGCTGGCTAGCTAGTATAGCAGCTAGCTGGCTGGCTAGCTAGTATAGCAGCTAGCTGGCTGGCTAGCTAGTACAGCAGCTAGCTGGCTGGCTGGCTAGTACAGCAGCTAGCTGGCTGGCTGGCTAGTATAGCAGCTAGCTGACTGGCTAGCTAGTATAGCAGCTGGTTGGCTAGTATAGCAGCTAGCTGGCTAGCTAGCTAGTATAGCAGCTAGCTGGCTAGCTAGTATAGCAGCTAGCTGGCTAGCTAGTATAGCAGCTAGCTGGCTAGCTAGATAGTATAGCAGCTAGCTGGCTAGCTAGCTAGTATAGCAGCTAGCTAGCTAGCTAGCTATTATAGCAGCTAGCTAGCTAGCTAGCTATTACAGCAGCTAGCTGGCTGGCTAGCTAGTATAGCAGCTAGCTGGCTAGTATAGCAGCTAGCTGGCTGGCTAGTATAGCAGCTAGCTGGCTAGCTAGCTAGTATAGCAGCTGGCTAGCTAGCTAGTATAGCAGCTAGCTGGCTGGCTAGTATAGCAGCTAGCTGGCTAGCTAGCTAGTATAGCAGCTAGCTAGCTAGTATAGCAGCTAGCTGGCTGGCTAGTATAGCAGCTAGCTGGCTGGCTAGTATAGCAGCTAGCTGGCTGGCTAGTATAGCAGCTAGCTGGCTGGCTAGTATAGCAGCTAGCTAGTATAGCAGCTGGCTAGCTGGCTAGTATAGCAGCTAGCTGGCTAGCTGGCTGGCTAGCTAGTATAGCAGCTAGCTGGCTAGCTAGTATAGCAGCTAGCTGGCTAGCTAGTATATCATCTAGCTGGCTAGCTAGTATATCATCTAGCTGGCTAGCTAGTATATCATCTAGCTGGCTAGCTAGTATAGCATCTAGCTGGCTGGCTAGCTAATATAGCAGCTAGCTGGCTGGCTAGCTAGTATAGCAGCTAGCTGGCTGGCTAGCTAGTATAGCAGCTAGCTGGCTGGCTAGCTAGTATAGCAGCTAGCTGGCTGGCTAGCTAGTATAGCAGCTAGCTGGCTGGCTAGCTAGTACAGCAGCTAGCTGGCTGGCTAGCTAGTATAGCAGCTAGCTGGCTAGCTAGCTAGTATAGCAGCTAGCTGGCTAGCTAGTATAGCAGATAGCAGGCTAGCTAGCTGGTATAGCAGCTAGCTGGCTAGCTAGTATAGCAGCTAGCTGGCTAGCTAGTATAGCAGCTAGCTGGCTAGCTAGTATAGCAGCTAGCTGGCTAGCTAGTATAGCAGCTAGCTGGCTAGCTAGTATAGCAGCTAGCAGGCTAGCTAGCTGGTATAGCAGCTAGCTGGCTAGCTAGTATAGCAGCTAGCTGGCTAGCTAGCTGGTATAGCAGCTAGCTGGCTAGCTAGCTGGTATAGCAGCTAGCTGGCTAGCTAGTATAGCAGCTAGCTGGCTAGCTAGATAGTATAGCAGCTAGCTGGCTAGCTAGATAGTATAGCAGCTAGCTGGCTAGCTAGCTAGTATAGCAGCTAGCTGGCTAGCTAGCTAGTATAGCAGCTAGCTAGCTAGCTAGCTATTATAGCAGCTAGCTAGCTAGCTAGCTATTATAGCAGCTAGCTAGCTAGCTAGCTATTATAGCAGCTAGCTGGCTGGCTAGCTATTATAGCAGCTAGCTGGCTAGCTAGTATAGCAGCTAGCTGGCTAGCTAGCTAGTATAGCAGCTAGCTGGCTGGCTAGCTAGTATAGCAGCTAGCTGGCTGGCTAGCTAGTATAGCAGCTAGCTGGCTGGCTAGCTAGTATAGCAGCTAGCTGGCTAGCTAGTATAGCAGCTAGCTGGCTAGTATAGCAGCTAGCTGGCTAGTATAGCAGCTAGCTGGCTAGTATAGCAGCTAGCTGGCTAGTATAGCAGCTAGCTGGCTAGTATAGCAGCTAGCTGGCTAGTATAGCAGCTAGCTGGCTAGTATAGCAGCTAGCTGGCTAGTATAGCAGCTAGCTGGCTAGTATAGCAGCTAGCTGGCTAGTATAGCAGCTAGCTGGCTAGTATAGCAGCTAGCTAGCTAGCTATTATAGCAGCTAGCTGGCTGGCTAGCTATTATAGCAGCTAGCTGGCTAGCTAGTATAGCAGCTAGCTGGCTAGCTAGCTAGTATAGCAGTATAGCTAGCTAGCTAGCTAGTATAGCAGCTAGCTGGCTAGCTAGATAGTATAGCAGCTAGCTGGCTAGCTAGATAGTATAGCAGCTAGCTGGCTAGCTAGCTAGTATAGCAGCTAGCTGGCTAGCTAGCTAGTATAGCAGCTAGCTAGCTAGCTAGCTATTATAGCAGCTAGCTGGCTGGCTAGCTATTATAGCAGCTAGCTGGCTAGCTAGTATAGCAGCTAGCTGGCTAGCTAGCTAGTATAGCAGCTAGCTGGCTGGCTAGCTAGTATAGCAGCTAGCTGGCTGGCTAGCTAGTATAGCAGCTAGCTGGCTGGCTAGCTAGTATAGCAGCTAGCTGGCTAGCTAGTATAGCAGCTAGCTGGCTAGTATAGCAGCTAGCTGGCTAGTATAGCAGCTAGCTGGCTAGTATAGCAGCTAGCTGGCTAGTATAGCAGCTAGCTGGCTAGTATAGCAGCTAGCTGGCTAGTATAGCAGCTAGCTGGCTAGTATAGCAGCTAGCTGGCTAGTATAGCAGCTAGCTAGCTATTATAGCAGCTAGCTGGCTGGCTAGCTATTATAGCAGCTAGCTGGCTGGCTAGCTATTATAGCAGCTAGCTGGCTGGCTAGCTATTATAGCAGCTAGCTGGCTAGCTAGTATAGCAGCTAGCTGGCTAGCTAGCTAGTATAGCAGCTAGCTGGCTAGCTAGCTAGTATAGCAGCTAGCTGGCTGGCTAGCTAGTATAGCAGCTAGCTGGCTGGCTAGCTAGTATAGCAGCTAGCTGGCTAGTATAGCAGCTAGCTGGCTAGTATAGCAGCTAGCTGGCTAGTATAGCAGCTAGCTGGCTAGCTAGTATAGCAGCTAGCTGGCTAGTTAGTATAGCACCTGGCTAGCTGGCTAGTATAGCAGCTAGCTGGCTAGCTAGCTAGTATAGCAGCTAGCTAGCTAGTATAGCAGCTAGCTAGCTAGTATAGCAGCTAGCTAGCTAGTATAGCAGCTAGCTAGCTAGTATAGCAGCTAGCTGGCTAGTATAGCAGCTAGCTGGCTGGCTAGTATAGCAGCTAGCTGGCTGGCTAGTATAGCAGCTAGCTGGCTAGCTAGTATAGCAGCTGGCTAGCTGGCTAGTATAGCAGCTAGCTGGCTAGCTAGTATAGCAGCTGGCTAGCTGGCTAGTATAGCAGCTAGCTGGCTAGCTAGCTAGTATAGCAGCTAGCTAGCTAGTATAGCAGCTAGCTGGCTAGTATAGCAGCTAGCTGGCTGGCTAGTATAGCAGCTAGCTGGCTGGCTAGTATAGCAGCTAGCTAGTATAGCAGCTAGCTAGTATAGCAGCTAGCTGGCTAGTATAGCAGCTAGCTGGCTAGTATAGCAGCTAGCTAGCTAGCTATTATAGCAGCTAGCTAGCTAGCTATTATAGCAGCTAGCTGGCTGGCTAGCTATTATAGCAGCTAGCTGGCTAGCTAGTATAGCAGCTAGCTGGCTAGCTAGCTAGTATAGCAGCTAGCTGGCTAGCTAGCTAGTATAGCAGCTAGCTGGCTGGCTAGCTAGTATAGCAGCTAGCTGGCTAGCTAGTATATCATCTAGCTGGCTAGCTAGTATATCATCTAGCTGGCTAGCTAGTATATCATCTAGCTGGCTAGCTAGTATATCATCTAGCTGGCTAGCTAGTATAGCATCTAGCTGGCTAGCTAGTATAGCATCTAGCTGGCTGGCTAGCTAATATAGCAGCTAGCTGGCTGGCTAGCTAGTATAGCAGCTAGCTGGCTGGCTAGCTAGTATAGCAGCTAGCTGGCTGGCTAGCTAGTATAGCAGCTAGCTGGCTGGCTAGCTAGTACAGCAGCTAGCTGGCTGGCTAGCTAGTATAGCAGCTAGCTGGCTAGCTAGCTAGTATAGCAGCTAGCTGGCTGGCTAGCTAGTATAGCAGCTAGCTGGCTGGCTAGCTAGTATAGCAGCTAGCTGGCTGGCTAGCTAGTATAGCAGCTAGCTGGCTAGCTAGTATAGCAGCTAGCTGGCTAGTATAGCAGCTAGCTGGCTAGTATAGCAGCTAGCTGGCTAGTATAGCAGCTAGCTGGCTAGTATAGCAGCTAGCTGGCTAGTATAGCAGCTAGCTGGCTAGTATAGCAGCTAGCTGGCTAGTATAGCAGCTAGCTGGCTAGTATAGCAGCTAGCTAGCTAGCTATTATAGCAGCTAGCTAGCTAGCTATTATAGCAGCTAGCTGGCTGGCTAGCTATTATAGCAGCTAGCTGGCTAGCTAGTATAGCAGCTAGCTGGCTAGCTAGCTAGTATAGCAGCTAGCTGGCTAGCTAGCTAGTATAGCAGCTAGCTGGCTGGCTAGCTAGTATAGCAGCTAGCTGGCTGGCTAGCTAGTATAGCAGCTAGCTGGCTGGCTAGCTAGTATAGCAGCTAGCTGGCTGGCTAGCTAGTATAGCAGCTAGCTGGCTGGCTAGCTAGTATAGCAGCTAGCTGGCTGGCTAGCTAGTATAGCAGCTAGCTGGCTAGCTAGTATAGCAGCTAGCTGGCTAGTATAGCAGCTAGCTGGCTAGCTAGTATAGCAGCTAGCTGGCTAGCTAGTATAGCAGCTGGCTAGCTGGCTAGTATAGCAGCTAGCTTAGCTAGTATAGCAGCTAGCTAGCTAGTATAGCAGCTAGCTAGCTAGTATAGCAGCTAGCTAGCTAGTATAGCAGCTAGCTGGCTAGTATAGCAGCTAGCTGGCTGGCTAGTATAGCAGCTAGCTGGCTGGCTAGTATAGCAGCTAGCTGGCTAGCTAGTATAGCAGCTGGCTAGCTGGCTAGTATAGCAGCTAGCTGGCTAGCTAGCTAGTATAGCAGCTAGCTAGCTAGTATAGCAGCTAGCTAGCTAGTATAGCAGCTAGCTAGCTAGTATAGCAGCTAGCTGGCTAGTATAGCAGCTAGCTGGCTGGCTAGTATAGCAGCTAGCTGGCTGGCTAGTATAGCAGCTAGCTGGCTGGCTAGTATAGCAGCTAGCTGGCTGGCTAGTATAGCAGCTAGCTGGCTGGCTAGTATAGCAGCTAGCTGGCTGGCTAGTATAGCAGCTAGCTAGTATAGCAGCTAGCTGGCTAGTATAGCAGCTAGCTGGCTAGTATAGCAGCTAGCTGGCTAGCTAGTATAGCAGCTAGCTAGCTAGTATAGCAGCTAGCTGGCTAGCTAGTATAGCAGCTGGCTAGCTGGCTAGTATAACAGCTAGCTGGCTAGCTAGCTATTATAGCAGCTAGCTGGCTGGCTAGCTATTATAGCAGCTAGCTGGCTAGCTAGTATAGCAGCTAGCTGGCTAGCTAGCTAGTATAGCAGCTAGCTGGCTAGCTAGTATAGCAGCTAGCTGGCTAGCTAGTATAGCAGCTAGCTGGCTAGCTAGTATAGCAGCTAGCTGGCTAGCTAGTATAGCAGCTAGCTGGCTAGCTCGTAGAGCAGCTAGCTGGCTAGCTAGCTAGTATAGCAGCTAGCTGGCTAGCTAGATAGTATAGCAGCTAGCTGGCTAGCTAGATAGTATAGCAGCTAGCTGGCTAGCTAGCTAGTATAGCAGCTAGCTGGCTGGCTAGCTAGTATAGCGGCTAGCTGGCTGGCTAGCTACTATAGCAGCTAGCTGGCTGGCTAGCTATTATAGCAGCTAGCTGGCTAGCTAGTATAGCAGCTAGCTGGCTAGCTAGCTAGTATAGCAGCTAGCTGGCTAGCTAGCTAGTATAGCAGCTAGCTGGCTAGCTAGCTAGTATAGCAGCTAGCTGGCTAGCTAGCTAGTATAGCAGCTAGCTGGCTAGCTAGCTAGTATAGCAGCTAGCTGGCTAGCTAGTATAGCAGCTGGCTAGCTGGCTAGTATAGCAGCTGGCTAGCTGGCTAGTATAGCAGCTAGCTGGCTAGCTAGTATAGCAGCTGGCTAGCTGGCTAGTATAGCAGCTAGCTGGCTAGCTGGCTAGTATAGCAGCTAGCTGGCTAGCTAGCTAGTATAGCAGCTAGCTAGCTAGTATAGCAGCTAGCTGGCTGGCTAGTATAGCAGCTAGCTGGCTAGCTAGTATAGCAGCTAGCTGGCTAGTATAGCAGCTAGCTGGCTAGCTAGCTAGTATAGCAGCTAGCTGGCTAGCTAGTATAGCAGCTAGCTGGCTAGCTAGTATAGCAGCTAGCTGGCTAGCTCGTAGAGCAGCTAGCTGGCTAGCTAGCTAGTATAGCAGCTAGCTGGCTAGCTAGATAGTATTGCAGCTAGCTGGCTAGCTAGCTAGTATAGCAGCTAGCTGGCTGGCTAGATAGTATTGCAGCTAGCTGGCTAGCTAGCTAGTATAGCAGCTAGCTGGCTGGCTAGCTAGTATAGCGGCTAGCTGGCTGGCTAGTATAGCAGCTAGCTGGCTGGCTAGTATAGCAGCTAGCTGGCTGGCTAGTATAGCAGCTAGCTGGCTGGCTAGTATAGCAGCTAGCTGGCTGGCTAGTATAGCAGCTAGCTAGTATAGCAGCTGGCTAGCTGGCTAGTATAGCAGCTAGCTGGCTAGCTAGCTAGTATAGCAGCTAGCTAGCTAGTATAGCAGCTAGCTTTCTAGAATAGCAGCTAGCTGGCTGGCTAGTATAGCAGCTAGCTAGTATAGCAGCTAGCTGGCTAGTATAGCAGCTAGCTGGCTAGCTAGTATAGCAGCTAGCTGGCTAGCTAGCTAGTATAGCAGCTAGCTGGCTAGCTAGTATAGCAGCTGGCTAGCTGGCTAGTATAGCAGCTAGCTGGCTAGCTGGCTATTATAGCAGCTAGCTGGCTAGCTAGTATAGCAGCTAGCTGGCGAGCTATTATAGCAGCTAGCTGGCTGGCTAGCTTTTAAAGCAGCTAGCTGGCTAGCTAGTATAGCAGCTAGCTGGCTAGCTAGCTAGTATAGCAGCTAGCTGGCTGGCTAGCTAGTATAGCGGCTAGCTGGCTGGCTAGCTATTATAGCAGCTAGCTGGCTGGCTAGCTATTATAGCAGCTAGCTGGCTAGCTAGTATAGCAGCTAGCTGGCTAGCTAGCTAGTATAGCAGCTAGCTGGCTAGCTAGCTAGTATAGCAGCTAGCTGGCTGGCTAGCTAGTATAGCAGCTAGCTGGCTAGCTAGTATAGCAGCTAGCTGGCTAGCTAGTATAGCAGCTAGCTGGCTAGTATAGCAGCTAGCTGGCTAGTATAGCAGCTAGCTAGCTAGCTAGTATAGCAGCTAGCTGGCTAGTATAGCAGCTAGCTGGCTAGTATAGCAGCTAGCTAGCTAGCTAGTATAGCAGCTAGCTGGCTAGTATAGCAGCTAGCTGGCTAGTATAGCAGCTAGCTGGCTAGTATAGCAGCTAGCTGGCTGGCTAGCTAGTATAGCAGCTAGCTGGCTGGCTAGCTAGTATAGCAGCTAGCTGGCTGGCTAGCTAGTATAGCAGCTAGCTGGCTGGCTAGCTAGTATAGCAGCTAGCTGGCTGGCTAGCTAGTATAGCAGCTAGCTGGCTGGCTAGCTAGTATAGCAGCTAGCTGGCTGGCTAGCTAGTATAGCAGCTAGCTGCCTAGCTGGCTAGCTAGTATAGCAGCTAGCTGCCTAGCTGGCTAGCTAGTATAGCAGCTAGCTGCCTAGCTGGCTAGCTAGTATAGCAGCTAGCTGCCTAGCTGGCTAGCTAGTATAGCAGCTAGCTGCCTAGCTGGCTAGCTAGTATAGCAGCTAGCTGCCTAGCTGGCTAGCTAGTATAGCAGCTAGCTGCCTAGCTGGCTAGCTAGTATAGCAGCTAGCTGGCTGGCTAGCTAGTATAGCAGCTAGCTGGCTGGCTAGCTAGTATAGCAGCTAGCTGGCTGGCTAGCTAGTACAGCAGCTAGCTGGCTGGCTGGCTAGTATAGCAGCTAGCTGGCTGGCTGGCTAGTATAGCAGCTAGCTGGCTGGCTGGCTAGTATAGCAGCTAGCTGGGTAGCTGGCTGGCTGGCTAGTATAGCAGCTAGCTGGGTAGCTGGCTGGCTAGCTAGTATAGCAGCTAGCTGGCTAGCTAGCTAATATAGCAGCTAGCTGGCTAGCTAGCTAATATAGCAGCTAGCTGGCTGGCTAGCTAGTATAGCAGCTAGCTGGCTGGCTAGCTAGTATAGCAGCTAGCTGGCTAGCTAGCTAGTATAGCAGCTTGCTGGCTGGCTAGTATAGCAGCTAGCTGGCTAGCTAGTATAGCAGCTAGCTGGCTAGCTAGCTAGTATAGCAGCTAGCTGGCTAGCTAGCTAGTATAGCAGCTAGCTGGCTAGCTAGCTAGTATAGCAGCTAGCTGGCTGGCTAGCTAGTATAGCAGCTAGCTGGCTGGCTAGCTAGTATAGCAGCTAGCTGGCTGGCTAGCTAGTATAGCAGCTAGCTGGCTGGCTAGCTAGTATAGCAGCTAGCTGGCTAGCTAGTATAGCAGCTAGCTGGCTAGTATAGCAGCTAGCTGGCTAGCTAGTATAGCAGCTAGCTGGCTAGCTAGTATAGCAGCTGGCTAGCTGGCTAGTATAGCAGCTAGCTTAGCTAGTATAGCAGCTAGCTAGCTAGTATAGCAGCTAGCTAGCTAGTATAGCAGCTAGCTAGCTAGT
Source organism: Sarcophaga variegata (assembly GCA_932273835.1). Classification (NCBI taxonomy): domain Eukaryota; kingdom Metazoa; phylum Arthropoda; class Insecta; order Diptera; family Sarcophagidae; genus Sarcophaga; species Sarcophaga variegata. The sequence continues at coordinate 3,104,168 of OW026362.1, forward strand.
ATAGCAGCTAGCTGGCTAGTATAGCAGCTAGCTGGCTGGCTAGTATAGCAGCTAGCTGGCTGGCTAGTATAGCAGCTAGCTGGCTAGCTAGTATAGCAGCTGGCTAGCTGGCTAGTATAGCAGCTAGCTGGCTAGCTAGCTAGTATAGCAGCTAGCTAGCTAGTATAGCAGCTAGCTAGCTAGTATAGCAGCTAGCTGGCTAGTATAGCAGCTAGCTGGCTGGCTAGTATAGCAGCTAGCTGGCTGGCTAGTATAGCAGCTAGCTGGCTGGCTAGTATAGCAGCTAGCTGGCTGGCTAGTATAGCAGCTAGCTGGCTGGCTAGTATAGCAGCTAGCTAGTATAGCAGCTAGCTGGCTAGTATAGCAGCTAGCTGGCTAGCTAGTATAGCAGCTAGCTGGCTAGCTAGTATAGCAGCTAGCTGGCTAGCTAGCTAGTATAGCAGCTAGCTGGCTAGCTAGTATAGCAGCTGGCTAGCTGGCTAGTATAACAGCTAGCTGGCTAGCTAGCTATTATAGCAGCTAGCTGGCTGGCTAGCTATTATAGCAGCTAGCTGGCTAGCTAGTATAGCAGCTAGCTGGCTAGCTAGCTAGTATAGCAGCTAGCTGGCTAGCTAGTATAGCAGCTAGCTGGCTAGCTAGTATAGCAGCTAGCTGGCTAGCTAGTATAGCAGCTAGCTGGCTAGCTCGTAGAGCAGCTAGCTGGCTAGCTAGCTAGTATAGCAGCTAGCTGGCTAGCTAGATAGTATAGCAGCTAGCTGGCTAGCTAGATAGTATAGCAGCTAGCTGGCTAGCTAGCTAGTATAGCAGCTAGCTGGCTGGCTAGCTAGTATAGCGGCTAGCTGGCTGGCTAGCTACTATAGCAGCTAGCTGGCTGGCTAGCTATTATAGCAGCTAGCTGGCTAGCTAGTATAGCAGCTAGCTGGCTAGCTAGCTAGTATAGCAGCTAGCTGGCTAGCTAGCTAGTATAGCAGCTAGCTGGCTAGCTAGCTAGTATAGCAGCTAGCTGGCTAGCTAGTATAGCAGCTGGCTAGCTGGCTAGTATAGCAGCTGGCTAGCTGGCTAGTATAGCAGCTAGCTGGCTAGCTAGTATAGCAGCTGGCTAGCTGGCTAGTATAGCAGCTAGCTGGCTAGCTGGCTAGTATAGCAGCTAGCTGGCTAGCTAGCTAGTATAGCAGCTAGCTAGCTAGTATAGCAGCTAGCTGGCTGGCTAGTATAGCAGCTAGCTGGCTAGCTAGTATAGCAGCTAGCTGGCTAGTATAGCAGCTAGCTGGCTAGCTAGCTAGTATAGCAGCTAGCTGGCTAGCTAGTATAGCAGCTAGCTGGCTAGCTAGTATAGCAGCTAGCTGGCTAGCTCGTAGAGCAGCTAGCTGGCTAGCTAGCTAGTATAGCAGCTAGCTGGCTAGCTAGATAGTATTGCAGCTAGCTGGCTAGCTAGCTAGTATAGCAGCTAGCTGGCTGGCTAGATAGTATTGCAGCTAGCTGGCTAGCTAGCTAGTATAGCAGCTAGCTGGCTGGCTAGCTAGTATAGCGGCTAGCTGGCTGGCTAGTATAGCAGCTAGCTGGCTGGCTAGTATAGCAGCTAGCTGGCTGGCTAGTATAGCAGCTAGCTGGCTGGCTAGTATAGCAGCTAGCTAGTATAGCAGCTGGCTAGCTGGCTAGTATAGCAGCTAGCTGGCTAGCTAGCTAGTATAGCAGCTAGCTAGCTAGTATAGCAGCTAGCTTTCTAGAATAGCAGCTAGCTGGCTGGCTAGTATAGCAGCTAGCTAGTATAGCAGCTAGCTGGCTAGTATAGCAGCTAGCTGGCTAGCTAGTATAGCAGCTAGCTGGCTAGCTAGCTAGTATAGCAGCTAGCTGGCTAGCTAGTATAGCAGCTGGCTAGCTGGCTAGTATAGCAGCTAGCTGGCTAGCTGGCTATTATAGCAGCTAGCTGGCTAGCTAGTATAGCAGCTAGCTGGCGAGCTATTATAGCAGCTAGCTGGCTGGCTAGCTTTTAAAGCAGCTAGCTGGCTAGCTAGTATAGCAGCTAGCTGGCTAGCTAGCTAGTATAGCAGCTAGCTGGCTGGCTAGCTAGTATAGCGGCTAGCTGGCTGGCTAGCTATTATAGCAGCTAGCTGGCTGGCTAGCTATTATAGCAGCTAGCTGGCTAGCTAGCTAGTATAGCAGCTAGCTGGCTAGCTAGCTAGTATAGCAGCTAGCTGGCTAGCTAGCTAGTATAGCAGCTAGCTGGCTAGCTAGCTAGTATAGCAGCTAGCTGGCTGGCTAGCTAGTATAGCAGCTAGCTGGCTAGCTAGTATAGCAGCTAGCTGGCTAGCTAGTATAGCAGCTAGCTGGCTAGTATAGCAGCTAGCTGGCTAGTATAGCAGCTAGCTAGCTAGCTAGTATAGCAGCTAGCTGGCTGGCTAGCTAGTATAGCAGCTAGCTGGCTAGCTAGTATAGCAGCTAGCTGGCTAGCTAGCTAGTATAGCAGCTAGCTGGCTAGTATAGCAGCTAGCTGGCTAGTATAGCAGCTAGCTGGCTAGTATAGCAGCTAGCTGGCTAGTATAGCAGCTAGCTGGCTAGTATAGCAGCTAGCTGGCTAGTATAGCAGCTAGCTGGCTAGTATAGCAGCTAGCTGGCTGGCTAGCTAGTATAGCAGCTAGCTGGCTGGCTAGCTAGTATAGCAGCTAGCTGCCTAGCTGGCTAGCTAGTATAGCAGCTAGCTGCCTAGCTGGCTAGCTAGTATAGCAGCTAGCTGCCTAGCTGGCTAGCTAGTATAGCAGCTAGCTGCCTAGCTGGCTAGCTAGTATAGCAGCTAGCTGGCTGGCTAGCTAGTATAGCAGCTAGCTGGCTGGCTAGCTAGTATAGCAGCTAGCTGCCTAGCTGGCTAGCTAGTATAGCAGCTAGCTGGCTGGCTAGCTAGTACAGCAGCTAGCTGGCTGGCTGGCTAGTATAGCAGCTAGCTGGCTGGCTGGCTAGTATAGCAGCTAGCTGGCTGGCTGGCTAGTATAGCAGCTAGCTGGGTAGCTGGCTGGCTGGCTAGTATAGCAGCTAGCTGGGTAGCTGGCTGGCTAGCTAGTATAGCAGCTAGCTGGCTAGCTAGCTAATATAGCAGCTAGCTGGCTAGCTAGCTAATATAGCAGCTAGCTGGCTGGCTAGCTAGTATAGCAGCTAGCTGGCTGGCTAGCTAGTATAGCAGCTAGCTGGCTAGCTAGCTAGTATAGCAGCTAGCTGGCTGGCTAGTATAGCAGCTAGCTGGCTGGCTAGTATAGCAGCTAGCTGGCTGGCTAGTATAGCAGCTAGCTGGCTAGCTAGTATAGCAGCTAGCTGGCTAGCTAGCTAGTATAGCAGCTAGCTGGCTAGCTAGTATAGCAGCTAGCTGGCTGGCTAGCTAGTATAGCATCTAGCTGGCTAGCTAGTATAGCATTTAGCTGGCTAGCTAGTATAGCAGCTAGCTGGCTGGCTGGCTAGTATAGCAGCTAGCTGGCTGGCTAGCTAGTATAGCAGCTAGCTGGCTAGCTAGTATAGCAGCTAGCTGGCTAGCTAGTATAGCAGCTAGCAGGCTAGCTAGCTAGTATAGCAGCTAGCTGGCTAGCTAGTATAGCAGCTAGCTGGCTAGCTAGATAGTATAGCAGCTAGCTGGCTAGCTAGTATAGCAGCTGGCTAGCTGGCTAGTATAGCAGCTAGCTGGATAGCTAGCTAGTATAGCAGCTAGCTAGCTAGTATAGCAGCTAGCTAGCTAGTATAGCAGCTAGCTGGCTGGCTAGCTAGTATAGCAGCTAGCTGGCTAGCTAGCTAGTATAGCAGCTAGCTAGCTAGTATAGCAGCTAGCTAGCTAGTATAGCAGCTAGCTAGCTAGTATAGCAGCTAGCTGGCTAGTATAGCAGCTAGCTAGCTAGTATAGCAGCTAGCTGGCTAGCTAGATAGTATAGCTGGCTGGCTAGCTAGTATAGCAGCTAGCTGGCTAGCTAGTATAGCAGCTAGCTGGCTAGCTAGTATATCATCTAGCTGGCTAGCTAGTATATCATCTAGCTGGCTAGCTAGTATAGCATCTAGCTGGCTGGCTAGCTAATATAGCAGCTAGCTGGCTGGCTAGCTAGTATAGCAGCTAGCTGGCTGGCTAGCTAGTATAGCAGCTAGCTGGCTGGCTAGCTAGTATAGCAGCTAGCTGGCTGGCTAGTATAGCATCTAGCTGGCTAGCTAGTATAGCATCTAGCTGGCTAGCTAGTATAGCATCTAGCTGGCTAGCTAGTATAGCTAGTATAGCAGCTAGCTGGCTAGCTAGCTAGTATAGCAGCTAGCTGGCTAGTATAGCAGCTAGCTGGCTAGTATAGCAGCTAGCTGGCTAGTATAGCAGCTAGCTGGCTAGTATAGCAGCTAGCTGGCTAGTATAGCAGCTAGCTGGCTAGTATAGCAGCTAGCTGGCTAGTATAGCAGCTAGCTGGCTGGCTAGCTAGTATAGCGGCTAGCTGGCTGGCTAGCTATTATAGCAGCTAGCTGGCTGGCTAGCTATTATAGCAGCTAGCTGGCTAGCTAGTATAGCAGCTAGCTGGCTAGCTAGCTAGTATAGCAGCTAGCTGGCTAGCTAGCTAGTATAGCAGCTAGCTGGCTGGCTAGCTAGTATAGCAGCTAGCTGGCTAGCTAGTATAGCAGCTAGCTGGCTAGCTAGTATAGCAGCTAGCTGGCTAGTATAGCAGCTAGCTGGCTAGTATAGCAGCTAGCTAGCTAGCTAGTATAGCAGCTAGCTGGCTAGTATAGCAGCTAGCTGGCTAGTATAGCAGCTAGCTGGCTAGTATAGCAGCTAGCTGGCTAGTATAGCAGCTAGCTGGCTGGCTAGCTAGTATAGCAGCTAGCTGGCTGGCTAGCTAGTATAGCAGCTAGCTGGCTGGCTAGCTAGTATAGCAGCTAGCTGGCTGGCTAGCTAGTATAGCAGCTAGCTGGCTGGCTAGCTAGTATAGCAGCTAGCTGGCTGGCTAGCTAGTATAGCAGCTAGCTGCCTAGCTGGCTAGCTAGTATAGCAGCTAGCTGCCTAGCTGGCTAGCTAGTATAGCAGCTAGCTGCCTAGCTGGCTAGCTAGTATAGCAGCTAGCTGCCTAGCTGGCTAGCTAGTATAGCAGCTAGCTGCCTAGCTGGCTAGCTAGTATAGCAGCTAGCTGCCTAGCTGGCTAGCTAGTATAGCAGCTAGCTGCCTAGCTGGCTAGCTAGTATAGCAGCTAGCTGCCTAGCTGGCTAGCTAGTATAGCAGCTAGCTGGCTGGCTAGCTAGTATAGCAGCTAGCTGGCTGGCTAGCTAGTATAGCAGCTAGCTGGCTGGCTAGCTAGTACAGCAGCTAGCTGGCTGGCTGGCTAGTATAGCAGCTAGCTGGCTGGCTGGCTAGTATAGCAGCTAGCTGGGTAGCTGGCTGGCTGGCTAGTATAGCAGCTAGCTGGGTAGCTGGCTGGCTAGCTAGTATAGCAGCTAGCTGGCTAGCTAGCTAATATAGCAGCTAGCTGGCTAGCTAGCTAATATAGCAGCTAGCTGGCTGGCTAGCTAGTATAGCAGCTAGCTGGCTGGCTAGCTAGTATAGCAGCTAGCTGGCTAGCTAGCTAGTATAGCAGCTAGCTGGCTGGCTAGTATAGCAGCTAGCTGGCTAGCTAGTATAGCAGCTAGCTGGCTAGCTAGCTAGTATAGCAGCTAGCTGGCTAGCTAGCTAGTATAGCAGCTAGCTGGCTAGCTAGCTAGTATAGCAGCTAGCTGGCTGGCTAGCTAGTATAGCAGCTAGCTGGCTGGCTAGCTAGTATAGCAGCTAGCTGGCTGGCTAGCTAGTATAGCAGCTAGCTGGCTGGCTAGCTAGTATAGCAGCTAGCTGGCTGGCTAGCTAGTATAGCAGCTAGCTGGCTAGCTAGTATAGCAGCTAGCTGGCTAGTATAGCAGCTAGCTGGCTAGCTAGTATAGCAGCTAGCTGGCTAGCTAGTATAGCAGCTGGCTAGCTGGCTAGTATAGCAGCTAGCTTAGCTAGTATAGCAGCTAGCTAGCTAGTATAGCAGCTAGCTAGCTAGTATAGCAGCTAGCTAGCTAGTATAGCAGCTAGCTGGCTAGTATAGCAGCTAGCTGGCTGGCTAGTATAGCAGCTAGCTGGCTGGCTAGTATAGCAGCTAGCTGGCTAGCTAGTATAGCAGCTGGCTAGCTGGCTAGTATAGCAGCTAGCTGGCTAGCTAGCTAGTATAGCAGCTAGCTAGCTAGTATAGCAGCTAGCTAGCTAGTATAGCAGCTAGCTGGCTAGTATAGCAGCTAGCTGGCTGGCTAGTATAGCAGCTAGCTGGCTGGCTAGTATAGCAGCTAGCTGGCTGGCTAGTATAGCAGCTAGCTGGCTGGCTAGTATAGCAGCTAGCTGGCTGGCTAGTATAGCAGCTAGCTAGTATAGCAGCTAGCTGGCTAGTATAGCAGCTAGCTGGCTAGTATAGCAGCTAGCTGGCTAGCTAGTATAGCAGCTAGCTGGCTAGCTAGTATAGCAGCTAGCTGGCTAGCTAGCTAGTATAGCAGCTAGCTGGCTAGCTAGTATAGCAGCTGGCTAGCTGGCTAGTATAACAGCTAGCTGGCTAGCTAGCTATTATAGCAGCTAGCTGGCTGGCTAGCTATTATAGCAGCTAGCTGGCTAGCTAGTATAGCAGCTAGCTGGCTAGCTAGCTAGTATAGCAGCTAGCTGGCTAGCTAGTATAGCAGCTAGCTGGCTAGCTAGTATAGCAGCTAGCTGGCTAGCTAGTATAGCAGCTAGCTGGCTAGCTAGATAGTATAGCAGCTAGCTGGCTAGCTAGATAGTATAGCAGCTAGCTGGCTAGCTAGCTAGTATAGCAGCTAGCTGGCTGGCTAGCTAGTATAGCGGCTAGCTGGCTGGCTAGCTACTATAGCAGCTAGCTGGCTGGCTAGCTATTATAGCAGCTAGCTGGCTAGCTAGTATAGCAGCTAGCTGGCTAGCTAGCTAGTATAGCAGCTAGCTGGCTAGCTAGCTAGTATAGCAGCTAGCTGGCTAGCTAGCTAGTATAGCAGCTAGCTGGCTAGCTAGTATAGCAGCTGGCTAGCTGGCTAGTATAGCAGCTGGCTAGCTGGCTAGTATAGCAGCTAGCTGGCTAGCTAGTATAGCAGCTGGCTAGCTGGCTAGTATAGCAGCTAGCTGGCTAGCTGGCTAGTATAGCAGCTAGCTGGCTAGCTAGCTAGTATAGCAGCTAGCTAGCTAGTATAGCAGCTAGCTGGCTGGCTAGTATAGCAGCTAGCTGGCTAGCTAGTATAGCAGCTAGCTGGCTAGTATAGCAGCTAGCTGGCTAGCTAGCTAGTATAGCAGCTAGCTGGCTAGCTAGTATAGCAGCTAGCTGGCTAGCTAGTATAGCAGCTAGCTGGCTAGCTCGTAGAGCAGCTAGCTGGCTAGCTAGCTAGTATAGCAGCTAGCTGGCTAGCTAGATAGTATTGCAGCTAGCTGGCTAGCTAGCTAGTATAGCAGCTAGCTGGCTGGCTAGATAGTATTGCAGCTAGCTGGCTAGCTAGCTAGTATAGCAGCTAGCTGGCTGGCTAGCTAGTATAGCGGCTAGCTGGCTGGCTAGTATAGCAGCTAGCTGGCTGGCTAGTATAGCAGCTAGCTGGCTGGCTAGTATAGCAGCTAGCTGGCTGGCTAGTATAGCAGCTAGCTAGTATAGCAGCTGGCTAGCTGGCTAGTATAGCAGCTAGCTGGCTAGCTAGCTAGTATAGCAGCTAGCTAGCTAGTATAGCAGCTAGCTTTCTAGAATAGCAGCTAGCTGGCTGGCTAGTATAGCAGCTAGCTAGTATAGCAGCTAGCTGGCTAGTATAGCAGCTAGCTGGCTAGCTAGTATAGCAGCTAGCTGGCTAGCTAGCTAGTATAGCAGCTAGCTGGCTAGCTAGTATAGCAGCTGGCTAGCTGGCTAGTATAGCAGCTAGCTGGCTAGCTGGCTATTATAGCAGCTAGCTGGCTAGCTAGTATAGCAGCTAGCTGGCGAGCTATTATAGCAGCTAGCTGGCTGGCTAGCTTTTAAAGCAGCTAGCTGGCTAGCTAGTATAGCAGCTAGCTGGCTAGCTAGCTAGTATAGCAGCTAGCTGGCTGGCTAGCTAGTATAGCGGCTAGCTGGCTGGCTAGCTATTATAGCAGCTAGCTGGCTGGCTAGCTATTATAGCAGCTAGCTGGCTAGCTAGTATAGCAGCTAGCTGGCTAGCTAGCTAGTATAGCAGCTAGCTGGCTAGCTAGCTAGTATAGCAGCTAGCTGGCTGGCTAGCTAGTATAGCAGCTAGCTGGCTAGCTAGTATAGCAGCTAGCTGGCTAGCTAGTATAGCAGCTAGCTGGCTAGTATAGCAGCTAGCTGGCTAGTATAGCAGCTAGCTAGCTAGCTAGTATAGCAGCTAGCTGGCTGGCTAGCTAGTATAGCAGCTAGCTGGCTAGCTAGTATAGCAGCTAGCTGGCTAGCTAGCTAGTATAGCAGCTAGCTGGCTAGTATAGCAGCTAGCTGGCTAGTATAGCAGCTAGCTGGCTAGTATAGCAGCTAGCTGGCTAGTATAGCAGCTAGCTGGCTAGTATAGCAGCTAGCTGGCTAGTATAGCAGCTAGCTGGCTAGTATAGCAGCTAGCTGGCTAGTATAGCAGCTAGCTGGCTGGCTAGCTAGTATAGCAGCTAGCTGGCTGGCTAGCTAGTATAGCAGCTAGCTGGCTGGCTAGCTAGTATAGCAGCTAGCTGGCTGGCTAGCTAGTATAGCAGCTAGCTGGCTGGCTAGCTAGTATAGCAGCTAGCTGGCTGGCTAGCTAGTATAGCAGCTAGCTGGCTGGCTAGCTAGTATAGCAGCTAGCTGGCTGGCTAGCTAGTATAGCAGCTAGCTGGCTGGCTAGCTAGTATAGCAGCTAGCTGCCTAGCTGGCTAGCTAGTATAGCAGCTAGCTGCCTAGCTGGCTAGCTAGTATAGCAGCTAGCTGCCTAGCTGGCTAGCTAGTATAGCAGCTAGCTGCCTAGCTGGCTAGCTAGTATAGCAGCTAGCTGCCTAGCTGGCTAGCTAGTATAGCAGCTAGCTGCCTAGCTGGCTAGCTAGTATAGCAGCTAGCTGGCTGGCTAGCTAGTATAGCAGCTAGCTGGCTGGCTAGCTAGTATAGCAGCTAGCTGGCTGGCTAGCTAGTATAGCAGCTAGCTGGCTGGCTAGCTAGTATAGCAGCTAGCTGGCTGGCTAGCTAGTATAGCAGCTAGCTGGCTGGCTAGCTAGTACAGCAGCTAGCTGGCTGGCTGGCTAGTATAGCAGCTAGCTGGCTGGCTGGCTAGTATAGCAGCTAGCTGGGTAGCTGGCTGGCTGGCTAGTATAGCAGCTAGCTGGGTAGCTGGCTGGCTAGCTAGTATAGCAGCTAGCTGGCTAGCTAGCTAATATAGCAGCTAGCTGGCTAGCTAGCTAATATAGCAGCTAGCTGGCTGGCTAGCTAGTATAGCAGCTAGCTGGCTGGCTAGCTAGTATAGCAGCTAGCTGGCTAGCTAGCTAGTATAGCAGCTAGCTGGCTGGCTAGTATAGCAGCTAGCTGGCTGGCTAGTATAGCAGCTAGCTGGCTGGCTAGTATAGCAGCTAGCTGGCTAGCTAGTATAGCAGCTAGCTGGCTAGCTAGCTAGTATAGCAGCTAGCTGGCTAGCTAGTATAGCAGCTAGCTGGCTAGCTAGTATAGCAGCTAGCTGGCTGGCTGGCTAGTATAGCAGCTAGCTGGCTGGCTAGCTAGTATAGCAGCTAGCTGGCTAGCTAGTATAGCAGCTAGCTGGCTAGCTAGTATAGCAGCTAGCAGGCTAGCTAGCTAGTATAGCAGCTAGCTGGCTAGCTAGTATAGCAGCTAGCTGGCTAGCTAGATAGTATAGCAGCTAGCTGGCTAGCTAGTATAGCAGCTGGCTAGCTGGCTAGTATAGCAGCTAGCTGGCTAGCTAGCTAGTATAGCAGCTAGCTAGCTAGTATAGCAGCTAGCTAGCTAGTATAGCAGCTAGCTGGCTAGTATAGCAGCTAGCTAGCTAGTATAGCAGCTAGCTGGCTGGCTAGCTAGTATAGCAGCTAGCTGGCTAGCTAGCTAGTATAGCAGCTAGCTAGCTAGTATAGCAGCTAGCTAGCTAGTATAGCAGCTAGCTAGCTAGTATAGCAGCTAGCTGGCTAGTATAGCAGCTAGCTAGCTAGTATAGCAGCTAGCTGGCTAGCTAGATAGTATAGCTGGCTGGCTAGCTAGTATAGCAGCTAGCTGGCTAGCTAGTATAGCAGCTAGCTGGCTAGCTAGTATATCATCTAGCTGGCTAGCTAGTATATCATCTAGCTGGCTAGCTAGTATAGCATCTAGCTGGCTGGCTAGCTAATATAGCAGCTAGCTGGCTGGCTAGCTAGTATAGCAGCTAGCTGGCTGGCTAGCTAGTATAGCAGCTAGCTGGCTGGCTAGCTAGTATAGCAGCTAGCTGGCTGGCTAGTATAGCATCTAGCTGGCTAGCTAGTATAGCATCTAGCTGGCTAGCTAGTATAGCATCTAGCTGGCTAGCTAGTATAGCTAGTATAGCAGCTAGCTGGCTAGCTAGCTAGTATAGCAGCTAGCTGGCTAGTATAGCAGCTAGCTGGCTAGTATAGCAGCTAGCTGGCTAGTATAGCAGCTAGCTGGCTAGTATAGCAGCTAGCTGGCTAGTATAGCAGCTAGCTGGCTAGTATAGCAGCTAGCTGGCTAGTATAGCAGCTAGCTGGCTGGCTAGCTAGTATAGCAGCTAGCTGGCTGGCTAGCTAGTATAGCAGCTAGCTGGCTGGCTAGCTAGTATAGCAGCTAGCTGGCTGGCTAGCTAGTATAGCAGCTAGCTGGCTGGCTAGCTAGTATAGCAGCTAGCTGGCTGGCTAGCTAGTATAGCAGCTAGCTGGCTGGCTAGCTAGTATAGCAGCTAGCTGCCTAGCTGGCTAGCTAGTATAGCAGCTAGCTGCCTAGCTGGCTAGCTAGTATAGCAGCTAGCTGCCTAGCTGGCTAGCTAGTATAGCAGCTAGCTGCCTAGCTAGTATAGCAGCTAGCTGCCTAGCTGGCTAGCTAGTATAGCAGCTAGCTGCCTAGCTGGCTAGCTAGTATAGCAGCTAGCTGGCTGGCTAGCTAGTATAGCAGCTAGCTGGCTGGCTAGCTAGTATAGCAGCTAGCTGGCTGGCTAGCTAGTATAGCAGCTAGCTGGCTGGCTAGCTAGTACAGCAGCTAGCTGGCTGGCTGGCTAGTATAGCAGCTAGCTGGCTGGCTGGCTAGTATAGCAGCTAGCTGGGTAGCTGGCTGGCTGGCTAGTATAGCAGCTAGCTGGGTAGCTGGCTGGCTAGCTAGTATAGCAGCTAGCTGGCTAGCTAGCTAATATAGCAGCTAGCTGGCTAGCTAGCTAATATAGCAGCTAGCTGGCTGGCTAGCTAGTATAGCAGCTAGCTGGCTGGCTAGCTAGTATAGCAGCTAGCTGGCTAGCTAGCTAGTATAGCAGCTAGCTGGCTGGCTAGTATAGCAGCTAGCTGGCTGGCTAGTATAGCAGCTAGCTGGCTGGCTAGTATAGCAGCTAGCTGGCTAGCTAGTATAGCAGCTAGCTGGCTAGCTAGCTAGTATAGCAGCTAGCTGGCTAGCTAGTATAGCAGCTAGCTGGCTGGCTAGCTAGTATAGCATCTAGCTGGCTAGCTAGTATAGCATTTAGCTGGCTAGCTAGTATAGCAGCTAGCTGGCTGGCTGGCTAGTATAGCAGCTAGCTGGCTGGCTAGCTAGTATAGCAGCTAGCTGGCTAGCTAGTATAGCAGCTAGCTGGCTAGCTAGTATAGCAGCTAGCAGGCTAGCTAGCTAGTATAGCAGCTAGCTGGCTAGCTAGTATAGCAGCTAGCTGGCTAGCTAGATAGTATAGCAGCTAGCTGGCTAGCTAGTATAGCAGCTGGCTAGCTGGCTAGTATAGCAGCTAGCTGGCTAGCTAGCTAGTATAGCAGCTAGCTAGCTAGTATAGCAGCTAGCTAGCTAGTATAGCAGCTAGCTAGCTAGTATAGCAGCTAGCTAGCTAGTATAGCAGCTAGCTGGCTAGTATAGCAGCTAGCTAGCTAGTATAGCAGCTAGCTGGCTGGCTAGCTAGTATAGCAGCTAGCTGGCTAGCTAGCTAGTATAGCAGCTAGCTAGCTAGTATAGCAGCTAGCTAGCTAGTATAGCAGCTAGCTAGCTAGTATAGCAGCTAGCTGGCTAGTATAGCAGCTAGCTAGCTAGTATAGCAGCTAGCTGGCTAGCTAGATAGTATAGCTGGCTGGCTAGCTAGTATAGCAGCTAGCTGGCTAGCTAGTATAGCAGCTAGCTGGCTAGCTAGTATATCATCTAGCTGGCTAGCTAGTATATCATCTAGCTGGCTAGCTAGTATAGCATCTAGCTGGCTGGCTAGCTAATATAGCAGCTAGCTGGCTGGCTAGCTAGTATAGCAGCTAGCTGGCTGGCTAGCTAGTATAGCAGCTAGCTGGCTGGCTAGCTAGTATAGCAGCTAGCTGGCTGGCTAGCTAGTATAGCAGCTAGCTGGCTGGCTAGTATAGCATCTAGCTGGCTAGCTAGTATAGCATCTAGCTGGCTAGCTAGTATAGCAGCTAGCTGGCTGGCTGGCTAGTATAGCATCTAGCTGGCTAGCTAGTATAGCATCTAGCTGGCTAGCTAGTATATCATCTAGCTGGCTAGCTAGTATATCATCTAGCTGGCTAGCTAGTATAGCATCTAGCTGGCTAGCTAGTATAGCATCTAGCTGGCTAGCTAGTATAGCATCTAGCTGGCTAGCTAGTATAGCAGCTGGCTAGCTGGCTAGTATAGCAGCTAGCTGGCTAGCTAGTATAGCAGCTGGCTAGCTGGCTAGTATAGCAGCTAGCTGGCTAGCTAGCTAGTATAGCAGCTAGCTAGCTAGTATAGCAGCTAGCTAGTATAGCAGCTAGCTGGCTAGCTAGTATAGCATCTAGCTGGCTGGCTAGCTAGTATAGCATCTAGCTGGCTGGCTAGCTAGTATAGCATCTAGCTGGCTAGCTAGTATAGCATCTAGCTGGCTAGCTAGTATAGCATCTAGCTGGCTAGCTAGTATAGCAGCTAGCTGGCTGGCTGGCTAGTATAGCAGCTAGCTGGCTGGCTGGCTAGTATAGCAGCTAGCTGGCTGGCTGGCTAGTATAGCAGCTAGCTGGCTGGCTGGCTAGTATAGCAGCTAGCTGGCTGGCTGGCTAGTATAGCAGCTAGCTGGCTGGCTAGCTAGTATAGCAGCTAGCTGGCTGGCTGGCTAGTATAGCAGCTAGCTGGCTGGCTAGCTAGTATAGCAGCTAGCTGGCTAGCTAGTATATCATCTAGCTGGCTAGCTAGTATATCATCTAGCTGGCTAGCTAGTATAGCATCTAGCTGGCTGGCTAGCTAGTATAGCATCTAGCTGGCTGGCTAGCTAGTATAGCAGCTAGCTGGCTGGTTAGCTAGTACAGCAGCTAGCTGGCTGGCTGGCTAGTACAGCAGCTAGCTGGCTGGCTGGCTAGTATAGCAGCTAGCTGACTGGCTAGCTAGTATAGCAGCTAGCTGGCTGGCTAGCTAGTATAGCAGCTAGCTGGCTGGTTAGCTAGTACAGCAGCTAGCTGGCTGGCTGGCTAGTACAGCAGCTAGCTGGCTGGCTGGCTAGTATAGCAGCTAGCTGACTGGCTAGCTAGTATAGCAGCTGGTTGGCTAGTATAGCATCTAGCTGGCTGGCTAGCTAATATAGCATCTAGCTGGCTGGCTAGCTAATATAGCAGCTAGCTGGCTGGCTAGCTAGTATAGCAGCTAGCAGGCTAGCTAGTATAGCAGCTAGCAGGCTAGCTAGCTAGTATAGCAGCTAGCTGGCTAGCTAGATAGTATAGCAGCTAGCTGGCTAGCTAGCTAGTATAGCAGCTAGCTAGCTAGCTAGCTATTATAGCAGCTAGCTGGCTGGCTAGCTATTATAGCAGCTAGCTGGCTGGCTAGCTATTATAGCAGCTAGCTGGCTAGCTAGTATAGCAGCTAGCTGGCTAGCTAGCTAGTATAGCAGCTAGCTGGCTAGCTAGTATAGCAGCTAGCTGGCTAGCTAGCTAGTATAGCAGCTAGCTGGCTAGCTAGTATAGCAGCTAGCTGGCTAGCTAGTATAGCAGCTAGCTGGCTAGCTCGTATAGCTGCTAGCTGGCTGGCTAGCTAGTATAGCAGCTAGCTGGCTAGCTAGTATAGCAGCTAGCTGGCTAGCTAGTATAGCAGCTAGCTGGCTGGCTAGCTAGTATAGCAGCTAGCTGGCTAGCTAGTATAGCAGCTAGCTGGCTAGCTAGTATAGCAGCTGGCTAGCTGGCTAGTATAGCAGCTAGCTGGCTGGCTAGTATAGCAGCTAGCTGGCTGGCTAGTATAGCAGCTAGCTGGCTAGCTAGTATAGCAGCTGGCTAGCTGGCTAGTATAGCAGCTAGCTGTATAGCAGCTGGCTAGTATAGCAGCTAGCTGTATAGCAGCTGGCTAGTATAGCAGCTAGCTGGCTAGCTAGCTAGTATAGCAGCTGGCTAGCTGGCTAGTATAGCAGCTAGCTGGCTAGTATAGCAGCTAGCTGGCTAGCTAGCTAGTATAGCAGCTGGCTAGCTGGCTAGTATAGCAGCTAGCTGGCTAGCTAGTATAGCAGCTAGCTGGCTAGCTAGTATAGCAGCTAGCTGGCTGGCTAGCTATTATAGCAGCTAGCTGGCTAGCTAGTATAGCAGCTAGCTGGCTAGCTAGTATAGCAGCTAGCTGGCTGGCTAGTATAGCAGCTAGCTGGCTGGCTAGCTATTATAGCAGCTAGCTGGCTAGCTAGTATAGCAGCTAGCTGGCTAGCTAGTATAGCAGCTAGCTGGCTAGCTAGTATAGCAGCTAGCTGGCTGGCTAGCTAGTATAGCAGCTGGCTAGCTGGCTAGTATAGCAGCTGGCTAGCTGGCTGGCTGGCTAGTATAGCAGCTAGCTGGCTGGCTAGCTAGTATAGCAGCTAGCTGGCTAGCTAGCTAGTATAGCAGCTGGCTAGCTGGCTAGTATAGCAGCTAGCTGGCTAGCTGGTTGGCTAGCTAGTATAGCAGCTAGCTGGCTGGCTAGTATAGCAGCTAGCTGGCTAGCTAGTATAGCAGCTAGCTGGCTAGCTAGTATAGCAGCTAGCTGGCTAGCTAGTATAGCAGCTAGCTGGCTGGCTAGTATAGCAGCTAGCTGGCTGGCTAGCTAGTATAGCAGCTAGCTGGCTAGCTAGTATAGCAGCTGGCTAGCTGGCTAGTATAGCAGCTAGCTGGCTAGCTAGTATAGCAGCTAGCTGGCTAGCTAGTATAGCAGCTAGCTGGCTAGCTAGCTAGTATAGCAGCTAGCTGGCTAGCTAGTATAGCAGCTAGCTGGCTAGCTAGTATAGCAGCTGGCTAGCTAGCTAGCTAGTATAGCAGCTAGCTGGCTGGCTAGCTATTATAGCAGCTAGCTGGCTGGCTAGCTATTATAGCAGCTAGCTGGCTAGCTAGTATAGCAGCTAGCTGGCTAGCTAGTGTAGCAGCTAGCTGGCTAGCTAGCTAGTACAGCAGCTAGCTGGCTAGCTAGTATAGCAGCTGGCTAGCTGGCTAGCTATTATAGCAGCTAGCTGGCTAGCTATTATAGCAGCTAGCTGGCTAGCTAGTATAGCAGCTAGCTGGCTAGCTAGTATAGCAGCTAGCTGGCTAGCTAGTATAGCAGCTAGCTGGCTAGCTAGCTAGTATAGCAGCTAGCTGGCTAGCTAGTATAGCAGCTAGCTGGCTAGCTAGTATAGCAGCTGGCTAGCTGGCTAGTATAGCAGCTAGCTGGCTAGCTGGTTGGCTAGCTAGTATAGCAGCTAGCTGGCTAGCTAGTATAGCAGCTAGCTGGCTAGCTAGTATAGCAGCTAGCTGGCTAGCTAGTATAGCAGCTAGCTGGCTAGCTAGTATAGCAGCTAGCTGGCTGGCTGGCTAGTATAGCAGCTAGCTGGCTGGCTAGCTAGTATAGCAGCTAGCTGGCTGGCTAGCTAGTATAGCAGCTAGCTGGCTGGCTGGCTAGTATAGCAGCTAGCTGGCTGGCTGGCTAGTATAGCAGCTAGCTGGCTGGCTAGCTAGTATAGCAGCTAGCTGGCTAGCTAGTATATCATCTAGCTGGCTAGCTAGTATATCATCTAGCTGGCTAGCTAGTATAGCATCTAGCTGGCTGGCTAGCTAGTATAGCATCTAGCTGGCTGGCTAGCTAGTATAGCAGCTAGCTGGCTAGCTAGCTAGTATAGCAGCTAGCTGGCTAGCTAGCTAGTATAGCAGCTAGCTGGCTGGCTGGCTAGTATAGCAGCTAGCTGGGTAGCTGGCTGGCTAGCTAGTATAGCAGCTAGCTGGCTAGCTAGCTAATATAGCAGCTAGCTGGCTAGTATAGCAGCTAGCTGGCTGGCTAGCTAGTATAGCAGCTAGCTGGCTGGCTAGCTAGTATAGCAGCTAGCTGGCTAGCTAGCTAGTATAGCAGCTAGCTGGCTGGCTAGTATAGCAGCTAGCTGGCTAGCTAGTATAGCAGCTAGCTGGCTAGCTAGCTAGTATAGCAGCTAGCTGGCTGGCTAGCTAGTATAGCAGCTAGCTGGCTGGCTAGCTAGTATAGCAGCTAGCTGGCTAGCTAGTATAGCAGCTAGCTGGCTAGCTAGTATAGCAGCTAGCTGGCTAGCTCGTATAGCTGCTAGCTGGCTGGCTAGCTAGTATAGCAGCTAGCTGGCTAGCTAGTATAGCAGCTAGCTGGCTAGCTAGTATAGCAGCTAGCTGGCTGGCTAGCTATTATAGCAGCTTGCTGGCTGGCTAGCTATTATAGCAGCTAGCTGGCTAGCTAGTATAGCAGCTAGCTGGCTAGCTAGTATAGCAGCTAGCTGGCTAGCTAGTATAGCAGCTAGCTGGCTGGCTAGCTAGTATAGCAGCTAGCTGGCTAGCTGGCTAGTATAGCAGCTAGCTGGCTAGCTGGCTGGCTAGCTAGTATAGCAGCTAGCTGGCTGGCTAGCTATTATAGCAGCTTGCTGGCTGGCTAGCTATTATAGCAGCTAGCTGGCTAGCTAGTACAGCAGCTAGCTGGCTGGCTAGCTAGTATAGCAGCTAGCTGGCTAGCTGGCTGGCTAGCTAGTATAGCAGCTAGCTGGCTGGCTAGCTAGTATAGCAGCTAGCTGGCTGGCTAGCTATTATAGCAGCTAGCTGGCTAGCTAGTATAGCAGCTAGCTGGCTAGCTAGTATAGCAGCTAGCTGGCTAGCTAGTATAGCAGCTAGCTGGCTAGCTAGTATAGCAGCTAGCTGGCTAGCTAGTATAGCAGCTAGCTGGCTAGCTAGCTAGTATAGCAGCTAGCTGGCTAGCTAGTATAGCAGCTAGCTGGCTAGCTAGTATAGCAGCTAGCTGGCTATTTGAATAGTAAATTCGCAAATTAATTTAAATTAATTGTAATTTAAAAAAAGTACAATGCTTGGTATATAACACTATAGGTAAGTATAATTTAGGTAAGTATGAAATCAGGTAAGTATATATGGTAACTATAAAATAATTTTGTAACTTGAATGTTATTCAATATTAATTATTAAAAAGTGTAAATTAAATACATTTAAGCACAAAGGTAATATAATGATACGATTGTGAATAGCTAAGTACACAATCTTATGTTCCAACAAACAAGGGTTACCCCCGATGTAACGAAGCTAACCTAGTAGCTAAACCTAGATACTGTGCAGCAGTTTGGCGTTCCTCATGAGATATGTTTTATCACATACATAGCATCGTTCATGCACTATTTTTTTCTTCTTTTTTTGAATTGTTAACTTAATTTTGTTAAAGTTTTTATTTTTAGAAATCTATACGGTCGTAAAGGCGTCATAGTTGACCATTCAAAATATCATCAATGTTGCCATTGCCATGCAAATTTTTATAAAAAAATAAAAGACAAGAAAAAAAGGTGAAACAAATTAATAATATTTACGATCATATCTTTAGAAACAAGACCAGTTTAGCAGAGCTTATTTAAACAATAAAATTTAAAAGCCAAAAGCAACCGTTTTTTTTTTAAATTCAATATTAATATCCGTAATGTTTGTGTTTGTTTTTCGTAAACGAAGATGATAAATCGGTAGCGTTATTAGCAAATGTCATTTGAACACAATTTGATTTTGAATTTTTTTTTTATTTTTTTTTTGTCTTTTGAACTCTCTTCTCTTTTGGATTTTGTTTACGTTGTTGTTGTTGGGGTTAAAAACACAAATGATTTGTTTTACTGCCTACATGACAGTTATTAATAATTGTTATTAATTTTATTTTATTTTTATTTCGTTTTGATTTTTATTTCGTTTTGATTTTATATTTTCTTTAAATTTATTTTAACTGGATTACACAACTTGTGCCATAATTTATGATAAATTAGAGCTAAACATGTGCACCTCAATGTTATATTTTTAGATTTTTAGAAAAAATTAATTCACATATGAAATTCAGATTAAAAGCGTAAAACGCTTATGAAATGACCGCATTTTAATTCTGCTATCAGATCTGGTTTAAGGCTTAATTTATGAGCTCATCTTTATAAAATAATTTTGAAAAGAATTTCTAACGAAATTATATGCGAAAGAGGAGGGCTGGTTGTGGTGATAATATGTGGCATGTGGCTTAAGTCTTTTGTTTCATACAATGATGCTTTGATAAATAATCACACTTAAAATTATTACAAATTAAAAAGACATTGGCTTGAAATTTCTTTAATCAAAGTTTCCTTCTTAAGTCTTTTGTATTGGTTTTCTGATATTCTGAGAGTAGCTCAAAAAATGCAAAATTTGTATTTAAATTTCAGTTTTGGTTGATAAATATTTCCGCTGGGACATTCAATATAAAAGCTAACCTGTTGTATAAATGGCGGCAGTAATGTGACAATGAAAATAATATTCTAATACGTCCTGATCTTGCCTTGCAGATCTATCATACGGAGTCGCTATTATACTGTAAATTCCATTAATTACGAATAAAATTAAGTCACACAGCATGTGTTATGTGAAAAGCCAGACCTAAGGATTCTAAAGCCCTATAATGTGTTTATGTATGTAGAGTTTGTGCTTTGTTTTTCTGGCTAATATTGAGTTCGACTTTGAATTTTCCCATATTCAGTGCAAGGTTTATACAAGTTGTCTCGTAAATGTTTCTTTAACCCACATATTTTATTTCTTCTATTATTTCATTTAAAATCTTCCTCTCGGTTTTTTCTTTTGTTTTTGTTTTTACTTACCACTTGAGAAATTTCTAATTTCACTTAAAACTCTCGAGGAATTAATTAAAGCCAAGAGATTAAAAAACTGATTTCAAGGAATGTCGCTGTAAATGATTTACAAAAAAAAAGCAGAAAAAAGTACCCCAGAAATAAAGAAAGAAACGGAATTAAAGGTTTTGTCCTAGAAAACTTAGTTGTTTTTATCACAAATGAAAATCAAAAATGAAGACAAAAATCTCAACACAAATAAATGCTTAAAAAACCATAAGAAAACAATGTAGAGTGAAAAAGGAAAAAACAAAAAGAAAATCACGAAATTATAACATTATTTTGATTATTCGCTAAGGTTTTTTTTTTCTGGGGAAGCAAATTTTTATAACTTAATTGTAAAAAAAAACCAAGAGAGAAAAAAATTTGCCAATGCTTCTGTTTTGTGTTGTTATTGTTTTCAGCAATATTCCCACCACTATTTGTGGATTAATAAATGCTCTAAATTTAATGGTAAATTACCGTTTTAAACAAGAACAAAACCAAAATAAAAAAATCTTTGGAATAGAAATACAATTTAATGGATGGCAAAAAAAAAATAAAGAAGAAACGAACAAAACAAAATTATAACGAAGAAAAACCATGACAAAATTACAAGCATGATTTTTCAAAAAAACCTAAAGAACGACCTACAAAACAATGCACACGAATTTTAAAGGCACTATACTATAAGTACATAAGCAAGATGAAAGCCAAAACGAAAGCAAGGCAAAAAAATCATTTTAAAACCAGAAGTTCAATACTACACTCATAAAGTCAACACACAAGGCTTTACTGGCTTTACTCCTGGGCCGCAGTTAAAAACAATAAAAATAATCCCACAGATTCAACCGTAAAACAGCAGCCAACAAATGGCATAAAACGGAACAAAATCTGTGGCAAAAAGAAAGGAAAGAAAATCACAAAAAGGAAAAAAGAGACTAGCATAGCATACAAAAAGGGCCAAATTGTGCATATAAAATTAAGCAAAAACAACAACAACAACAACTACAAAAAAAGAGAAACAAGTTAAGCCAATAACACAAATGTTTTAAAGGTTGCCACCATAACCACTACCACTACCAATACCAAGGTTTTAGCAGCAGCAAGAGCAACATCATCATCTTCTGGCACAGCATCTTCATCTAAAATCTAAAAAGAGCACAGAATATCTGCATGTGAAATAAATGAACAGTTAATGTTACGAATTAAATAAACATTAAAATGTTAAAATGTTGCCAACAATATAACAACAACAACAACGGCAACCATCACTATCTCAACTACTACAACATCTACCTTCAGAAACTCAAAACTCATGTTAGTTTTCGAAAAAATATTCAAACAAACCTAAACCGAAATTGTAAAACAATAATCCAATAGCTGACACAACTTAGTTGTCCCCTTTATTACCCCAAAAAACAGAAACCTATGCTAAAGCTCAGCTCAGCTCAGCTCAGTAAAGGAAATCTAAAATGAAAATAAGCTTTGCTTTGCTCTGCTACACTTGTTGTGAATTTCAAATATTATTGCTTTGTTTGCTGCCTAATACTCGTATAGCAGCAGTAGCAGCAGCAGCTGTATGCGGGAGTTGGTAGCCAAATAACTAAAACAACAACATTTTGCCTCGTCATCATGAACGCCATCATCATCATCATAATTATCGTCGTTACGAAAAAAAATGAACAAATTTTCTATGCATCTGTTTGGTTTATTTGTTTATAAACGAGGTGGGCTAAGAAAAGTTAACAAATACAAATGTTAGTGGCTGTTAAAGTTTGTGTCTTAAGTCTTTTGTTTGTAGCAAGTATTATAAGTATTAAGAAAATCAAATATAAAAACTATTTAATTCCCTACAATTCCAAAAGTTAGAATAGATTAACAAAGGATTAACAAAAGTGCGAAAGCTAAAGGACGACATACATATGTATAAACTTCCTTAAGGAACATAGGTCATTAAAAGTTAATTTTTTGCGATCCTATTTGATGCCAAAACCTTAATTTCACGCCATATTATCAGGGGCTTTTATTGTGGTGTGGCCAATTTACAGACACTTGCCAAAAAATAGGCATATTCTGCCTTAAACAATAATTGATAAATGCTCACGACATGTCTGAGACACAATAGATTATAATTGGTGCCTTTCTATTCAGGATTATGGACCAAATTCTTACGCAGCTCTCACATTGTGAGTGATAATATTATTCAACAGTGGCTAGACGTACAACTTAATGGTAACTCTGAAAAACAGATTTGAAAAGCTTTCGAATCAATATTACATGAGATACATGAGACCATAGAGATTATATCCATCTTTCGTAGTGATGCGTCTTCCAATTTCGCTGCCATTCTTCAATAGATCATGAAAGCTACACTGATTGTGAATCTCTCTCCTGCGATATTACTACACATTCTGTATTAGGAAGTTACTTAACCACCGCCGTGTAGAAATCTACTGACATCTTTCCGAATATTACAGCAATAGACTCTTGGGAGACTGCCCTGAATGAGCAGGAGACTCTTAACGCACA
This sequence comes from Sarcophaga variegata, assembly GCA_932273835.1. Taxonomy (NCBI): domain Eukaryota; kingdom Metazoa; phylum Arthropoda; class Insecta; order Diptera; family Sarcophagidae; genus Sarcophaga; species Sarcophaga variegata. The sequence goes on from OW026362.1 coordinate 3,125,900, forward strand.
GCGCATCTATGAACCTACATCAGCAGCCTTTTTCAACCCGGAAAACTATAAATATTTGGCATTAAGCAAGCAAGAATACAATTTATGTTTTAAGCCTTAACGCCACCGTTGTCAAGTGATGTTAAAAGCTTTGTGAGACCAGCATTTCTGCGCTTTGCTTCCAGTATATCAAACCATCTGACTGTAATGATCAACGAACGCTGTATCGCCCGCATAGTTTGAAATCGTGGCACCATCGGCCAGTCGAAGCGTGTACATGCTATCGAACCACAATGTTGTGAGACACTACCTCTGTGATCCTGTACTCTAATACAGTGGTTTTAAGTTGTATTTGATTTTATTTCTGTGCCATTTTACTCAACTACCCTCGTATATATTTTTCTTTTTTTCCACCGTATGAATTAGCAACAAAAAAAAAAAAAGAAAAAAAAAATGATTCCACAAAAATAAATTCAAAACAGCAAATCGTGGGTTTGGTTCACTTTATAAACTTAATGTTTGTAGTACTTCTTCTATTAAATGCTGAAGATAATAATGTTATTTTTGTTGTTGTTGTTGTTTTACTGCTACCGTTGTTGCTGTTTATATCAAATATTGTTGTTATTATGGCTGCCACAATTTTACCTTGGCTTCGTGACTTTTAAACTTGATTTCTACAAAGTTGTTGCTTCTTTTTTTTTTGCCAAACTAATCTCTGCTGCTGCTACCAACTACTTATTCTCGAGTTTTCTTATTTTAAATTAAACTGAGATTTGTTTTAATATTACTAAAATTTTTAGTTTTTTTTTCTATGTTTTAGTTGCTGTCTTAAATATAATTTAAATAAAATTTTTCAAAATTAAAAAATTCAAAGAATAACATGAACTTGTTTATCCTTGTTTGTTATTTTTTTTCAAAGAAAACAAAAATTGCCCTTCAAAAAAGGCACGAACTTGAAATGAATTTTTTTTAAATTTATTGGATGTAAATATTAAGAATGCGGAATTCACAACAGTTGCATTTGACACCCTTAATAATAATGCAACGAAGCTGATTGTTACTTCGCTAATATCGAATTACAAGCATAGGAAACTTTCTGAGCGATGGAATAAACATCAAGGGCCGTTCTACTTAATTGTGGCCTGTTGTCTTTACATCAAACAAGAATTTCTTGACTATGTTGTCCTTACTTTTACAGTTTTAAACCAGCAAACCTATTGCGTTCTGTAGACAAATTTTCTCCAGACGTTACGAATTTTAGCACTTTTTTCAGTCAGATTTTCTTAGTTTTCTTACATTATCCCTAACCATGTCTAATCACCTGTTCCACTGATTCATTAGTTTCGTGTTCTTAATCGCTTCGTTTCTTGCCTGCAGCTTATCTGAAGCGCCATTATCCTACTCATCACAATGCCGGGAAAACAAAATACAATAACAACCTCTTCCTATTTAGTAACAAACAGAGTGCCTTACTGCAATTAATCTCAAGCTGAAATAGTCCCCAGTCAGGGCCTTCAAAGCAGCTTGAACGACATACATACATTGTACATACATAATTGGCCATTACAACCCTTCAGTCAGGATTACGGCCTAGCTTCTTACATCACTCATGTTGTGTGTGTTAATTTTATACATGAGTGAGGGGACCTACAGTTTAAAGTCGACTCCGAACGACAGATTTTTGAGAAACTTTTCATGGCAATTTTATTTACTCTCGAGAGTTTTTGCCAGAAATCTGCTGAGAGGAAGTCGCCGAAGAAATATTTTTTAATATTTCGTTTTGATGTCTGGCCTGGGACTCGAACCCTGGCTTTACGTCTAACAAGCCAACACACTACCTACACTGTGGTTACCTATCGAAGTCAATTATCCTGTTCTTATAGTCTAAGATCAGTCAAAAAATATTTTTATTAATTTATCTCACTTGTCTGCCACCATTTCATTTGAATGATGCAGGACTCTCTCACTGTAATGTGCTTTGCTAAGGACAGAGTATCTGAAATTGACTCGATTCATTCTGAGCGTCAAAAAAATTAGCTATTGGCGCCTCATACATATATTTCTGAAAAATGGTAATTATTTGGCCACACACACAGAAAAGAAATCAGAACTGATAAAATGTGACTGCTTTTGATATAAATTTGCATGTTGATGTAAGAAAAGCGGACATTGCGAAATAATCATGAGACTGTTATAGTTCTAGATAATAATAAAATACACAAACAAACATACTTGAAAAAAAAAACATTTAGTTAAGTAAACAGCATCATTAAACGCAATAATCATTAATGCAAAACAAAAGACTTAAGACACATACGCTTAGTATAAATGAATCACTAATGAATACTGAAAACAGAGAAAAAAATCCCATTTCAAAAGAAATAAATCTTTTTATTTTTTATTACGATTTTTGTGGTTTAGTTTTTATCATTCCACAGAACATTAAAAAAAAATCTTAAAAAAATTAAAATAAAAATAAAAAATCAAAACTATAAAATAGTTTTTAGGCTCTATTGTGATAAGCATTGGTAAATAACCATCAAAATATTTGATTGTGATAAGCATTGGTAAATAACCATCAAAATATTTGACTTTACATTCCCAAACAACAAAACAAAGGCACTGACATACATAGATTACTAACACATTCACATTCAGCAAAATGTTATAGATTTGATCGCTATTTTCATAAGGTTTAGCACTTGAGCGTGTTAATGTTATCAAAGCTACTCTCTCATTTACATTTCAAGTGTCATAATGGCAGAACTAAAAAAAAATTGAAAACATACCGAGTTATCAAGTGGTCTATCAAAGTCAATCATCGGAAATTGGTTCAAATCATAATCGCAGACAACTAGACAGACTAGCGGCTAATGGCTAACAATGTGTGTGTGTGGTAGACTGTAAGTCAGTTAAAATCTCTATGGCCTGTGGCATTTAAGTAGCTTTCATAAACACGAGTAATGGTAATTTGTTGTAATATTGACAAGTGATGAGAAAATAATAGTGAAATGGTATATGAAGTGTAAGAAATATTAAGTTTTGAAATTTATTTTGGTTTGTGTAGGCGGCTGTACTTGAAGGATTTTTTTACAAGAAATTTGTATAATACATGTGTCTTAAGTCTTTTGTATTACGGACACGTGTAGAATAAAATGTATGTTATGTACTAGAATTTTTTATGATTTCAAAACAATTTAAGAAATGAATTGAGCTTAATGAAAACTTATCATTATTCTTAACCGTTTTTAGGTTATCATACACTCGCTATCATATTCGTAAATGATACACCCGGCGCTAAATAAAAGACTCTTCATATGAAAGATTTTTAAAAAAAAGTCGTAACAGAATGCCTCACGTCTGGAATTGGAAAAGACTCTTACTTTCTTTTTCTATAATATTTAGGTGCAATATGCAGTCCATAAAATGTGTAAAATTTAAAAAAGTGCGGGTTTCGGATCCAGTGGGCTGGATAGCTATTGGATCAAGGATTCCAAAATAGATTTCCAAACAATCAGGCGTTAGTTGAGACCGGAGATATATTCGACGAAGCTAATTGTTTTCTGTATAAAATATGCAAGTCAGCAATCAAAAACTGCAAGGCATCGATCAGAAAATGCAAGTCAGTGGCCAAAAAAGTGCAAGTCATCAACCAAAAAAAAAAAAAAAACGCAAGTCATCATATAAAAAAAAATGCATATTGTTGACCAAAAAATGCCAGTCATCCTCCAAAAAATGCGACATAAAATACGACATAATGTTGCATCTATTTATATAAATGCGTATGAACTTAATGCGAATTATTAATTTTTTTGTCCATTTAACTAAAATTTCATTTTTATCCGTGTTTACAATTAGCTTTGATGGTTCTAAGTAACGCCCGACCGTAAGGATACCTGTTTTTGAATCCTCGAGGCTATGCCCATCAAGCCCACTGGGTCCATTTCCCCCACTGGGTCCATTTTATCCGATTTTGACCGATTTATATAGAACACTTTGTTTTAACTAATTTGCGGTTATATCTCCGGTCCCAAAGGTTACCCGACCGCCATGAAAACTGATTTGGAATCCTTGCTCCAGCGACCCAGACCGCTAGGTTCGATAGCGATTTAATTTTTTAAATTTGATCACATTTTATCGATTTGTTAGGACACTTTTATTTTGCTCGTATATAAAGGATAGCTTTGTCGGCTATATCTCCGGTCCGAAAGGTTACACGACCGTATCGAAAATTGTTTTGAAATCATTAATCCGATAGCTATCCAGCCTACGAGGTTCGCAAGCGCAACTTTTAAATTTGTAAATATACGTCGTGCGCTTTATCAAGCATTACAAGCGATATTATGTTGCCTGTTGTATTCAATTATATCAATATATTGACAAAATAAATCCTTAATAACTGACAAAATTTAAGGTTCCACATGTACTATTCTATGACTATAACTAACACCTCCTCTTTGTGATTATAAATTAAGAATGAATTTTTATTATGTGAGGAACTGTATTTTAAATTCTACAGGCTTTTTTCTACTTAAAAATTGAATGGAGTATTGGTGGGTGGTTTTGTTATAATCGAATGATGATTTATTTTTAACCATTTTCTTGAAGTGTCAAAACATGTGCTCAATATTCGGCTGTCAAGTTTTATCAAAAGGTAAAAACCTATTAAAAACAAAAGGTAAACCGTGTAGTAATTTAAAGTGAAATTTCCGCTTTCCATTGAATATCGTATTAAATTTTATAGTTTTTAATTAATTTCGAACAATGTTTTGCCAACTACTTTGAAGCATTTATTACCAAATCTTTATGAATTCCAAAATGAAAAAAAAAGAGAAAAACCTGCTAACGGTAATTTAGTATGATTTACGGTTACCAAAAAGTACAAAATAAGAAAGAAAGAAACATATTTTTTTTTATTATGATTAACAAAATTTATGACAAACAATTTTATTACGCACCACCGATCGATCGATCGATCGATCGCTCAGTTAGCAAAGCAGACTTAAACTTTATAACCCCAAAATGTGAATGAAAAAACACAGGATATTGCCATTGCTTTGAAAGAGGTTGTTGTTGTTGTGGCTATAGACATAAATTTTCGTTCAATAATAATAATTTCAATAATAATTCTTTGTGTTTTTCAATTTTTTTTAAGCCCCTTTATTGCCAACAGCCAACAGCCCACTCAATGCAACATTAAATTGATAAACGAAATATTAAGAAAACGAAAAGAAACACTAAACAACACTGAACCGAGCAACAGCAAAAACAAGTAGCCAGTAAATGCAGTGATTCAAATGTCATTAGTATTTCCGTTTCTTTAAAATATAAAACATAAAACAACAACAACAATAGTAATAGCAATAGCAATAGCAATAATAAAAACATTATGCATACATTTATGTATGTAGCATGTATGCATGTATGCATGGTATGTATGCATTATTATTATTATTACAAATAATAATAAGAAGTAAACAATTCTATTTAATATGCAACATAAGCTTTGTGTTATAAAACAAACCGTATTTACATAAATTTTACATAAAGTCACCACCAAACCAACAGATAGATACTGTACTTCTTTTGCTGCCACTGTAAACTGCAGTTAGTTTAACTAACTAAAGAATACAAAGAGACAAACAACAAAATAGACACTTTGAATATATGAATGAATGAAAATATTATTTTTTTGAACGGAAAGCGTAGAAGAACAAAAACAAAAAAGAACTGAATAACCAGCAACAAATTATACAAGTTAATAATGTTCTAGTCAATACACTACACTACACTGCACTACACTTGTAAGCATTAACCCTTTATATGGTAAATAAAATTATTTTTATAGAACAAGATCTTCTAGTGGCCTCAGACTCTACAATGGGGCTTGTTATCTTAATATTGTTCTATAACCGTGTAGAAGTGCAGCCCTGGCGCTGACCAATTTCTTCCCTAGTTTGGTGGATCTTGGTCAGTGCAGGAACTGCGTCACAACGGGCAGCTATGGGTACTCAAGTGAGCTTTTGGTATCAAAGCTGCCACACCAACGTATCCGCCTACCGTTTAGAATATCCCTATTATGTCACTTCCAAGTCTATTGCCTTGATAAACTTCCGTATGTTGTTCGTTGTTTCTTTCTGCATTAATGCCATACAGATTCCAAGAATGTGTTCATATGATTCATTTTCCTTATCACAGTATCGAAATATGAAGCTCGAGGCGATCCCCATTAAATTTCATTCCATTTTGTGAGTCTTCAGTGCCTGATTATAAAATCGCTGCTTATTAACCTCAAGTTGCTTTTGAATTTTGTAATGTTTAACTTAAATCTTCTTCGATTGTGTTAACCAACAAAAGTTCAGATTTTCTCAAATCAATTCGGTTTTAGAAGAATTTCATCCTTTCTTCATCTCTCCTCCAAGAAAGCTTGCTTACTTTACTTAATTGGCCATAACAACCCGATTAACGGATTTCGGCCTGCCGCAACACATCCTTCGCCTCTGGTTCTTGCGCGCCTACGCCAGTTGGTCACACCAATCGATGACAGGGCTTCCTCAATTTGGTCCTACCAACGGATACAAGGTCGTCCCCTTCGCCGACTTCCGCAGATCCCCGCATCAAATACCCGTCTCGCTGGAGCATCCTCCTCCATTCGAACGACATGGTCCTAGCCAGCGCTGCCGCTGGATATTAATACGCTGTACAACGTCCATGTCGTTGAGGAGCTCATACAGCTCACCATTGTATCGGATGCGGAAATCATCGCCAACTCGTACTGGACCGAAGATCTTACGTAGGACTTTTCTCTCGAACACTCTCAAGGCTGCTGCATCAGTACTTAATAGGGTCCATGCTTCTGCGCCATAAAGAAGCACGGGTAGGATGAGTGTCTTGTAGAGTGTTAGTTTTGTCGTACGAGAGAGGTCTCTGCTACTCAATTGCCTATTGAGACCATAGTAGCACCTGTTGGCAAGAGTGATCCTGCGCTTGATCTCCAGACTGACATCATTTCTGGTGGTAACGGCGGAGCCAAGATGGATGAATTCCTTGACCGTATCAAAAGTATAGTTATCGACCGTAATCTGAGAATCAATACGCCGCGCGTCTCTACTCGTCGATAACATATACTTTGCTTTGCCCTCATTTACTGCCAAACCCATCTTAGTAGACTCGCGTTCAATAGCACTAAAGGCAGCAGTAACATCTCGCTTCGTACGCCCTATGAAAGCTGCTGGCACCATTAACTGTTTGAAAACTGCTGTCATCGCAGGATTATTTGCTTGCTTACTGCCATTAATAGCCACGTGTTTGGGACTCGGCAGAAAGTGACTCAACTTACTGTGCATGATTCATCTTCGCCAGACTGTACCATACTATTTTCAACTTAACCGGAAGAGAGCTTGAATGACGGCGGCCTGACTGTCAATTATTGCTGAGTGCCGTTTCTTGTATTCTCTGTTCAAGGTAAGTGAGTACATTTTTTGATCATACAGATTTCCGCTTGGAAGATACAAACGGCTTTCTCCATGGGCCCAGTATATTTAATTTTGAGATCAAAAATCCGTAATCCGAAAAATCTGTTTAATTTCGAAACCGGGAAGTACAATATCTGACAATACATTTCTGTAGGTATCCTAATAGGATCAGCAACTTGTACAATTTGCACTCGAAAGTCCTGACTGCACGTATAGATAACATCGGCCACGAGTATAAGATATATTACCTAGAATCAGTCACTAGCAGCTTACTATCTTCTACTGAAACTCAGAACCCACAACGACTTCTGCTTGCAATAAAGTTTTTAACAACTACTGGCTAAGTAGTAATATGATGGATGTGTGGTTATTAGCTCTGAGCGTTACAGTGTCTTGGGAGTATTGCATAGATCAATTTAGTCCTAGAGCCTTGGGACCATAAGAAAGTAATCCTTAAAATATTTCAGTCTGGTTTATTTGTTTTTCAAGTTTGAATAGCGCCACGTGCGTTAATCGATGTATATAACTATGAATTAATCGGTTTAATGTCGATAATATTTAAATAATCAGATTAACGCGATGAATTAATTAATGACTTACATTGTTATACATTTTGAGCTGTGAGAAAGCAATTTTTTTTTTACTAAAAAACAAATAAAATCGAGGCCTATTGGTTTTCATTGGTTTTTAACTAAATTAATTGTAACCTAGATTTCTAAGCTTTTAACACTCGCCGCTGGTTCGCGATACTACAATAAAAAATATAAATCGATTTAGGAAATTCGATACCTTGTATTGGCCGGCCCTGGGTATATAATTTATTAAGAAAAAACATTCTCCTGTTTTTTTTTTGTTATTTATCAAACTTTAAAGATTTAAAAAGAAATGCTTGTTTGCTTTATTTTTAAAACAAATTCTATAGGCCATGATTTATGAGCATTTCATTATTAGTTCATATTGTTTATGAAATAATTTGAATATTTCGACAAACTGAACCTCAATACTAAATCACTTTCGAATAAAATTTAAATTCAGTAATTCAAGAACATTGAAGAACATTTTTTTTTTTTTTTTTTTTTTTAAATAATAATGTCTTCTTGCCCGAGATCTCTATTCTGTTGTAGAGTGTCAGTTTTTAATTTCGCTTATCTTAATTTTATTTTGTTTTAATATGAAATTGTTTTGAAATCATTTCTAATTGTACCGGTTTTAAGCTTGTATTTTATTTTTATCTAACGGTTAACCATAAAATAGTCATCATTGTTTGCCTAAGAACAACAACAACAACAACAACAGAAAATTAGAAAAAATGAATCAAATTAATGTTACACATTAATCTTGAGTTTGATATTTTGGTAACATTTAAAATGTGTTTTTAAAATTTATTTTCAAATTTAATTTGAAAAAGAAAAAAAAAACCAGAATTAAATACGTTCATAAAATAAATTTTATTTCCTTCTTTTGAAATACGAGTCTGTATTTGAATCTTAAAACAAAAAGATTTTAAATTATGAACAGGATTTCAGAAAAAAAAACAACAAAAGTTTGTGATTCTTTGTTAAACGGAATATTGGAAAACAATTCTAGGCTTAAACCAAATATTTCCAATAGCATCTACATTTAGGAATGCAACCTACCTAAGAATATAACGGGTTGGCCTTTTAAATGTAAATTTCAGAGTCTGACAAGGCTGGCTACTCATTATCGTCTTTGATCCTTAAGGTGATCGATCATTGACATTATTATTAGCAAAGTTTTATCAAGGACAACGTCCGTAACTGACATGTAGTCATTGAAGTCTAAAGAAGCGCCTCCCATGTTTGCATTGAAAACTAATCGCTTTGATTAACTCCATCATTTTTATAAAGCAATACTATTCTAACACCGATTTTAACTTCTTCGCCGTTTATCTGTGACTTTATGGCAAATGTTACATTTCACTTTGCACTTCTTTTGCACATCTGTTGGAACGAACTAGTTGAGCTACTGAAGACATTTTTTTTATTATTATTAAATTGTAAACAAACTTTTCTTCGCTTTTGCAACAATAATTTTGAATTACATATACACATACATATATATAAATGGTCATTGCAATCCTTCAGTCAGGATTATCATCTAGCTTCTCATACCACTTACAGTGATGTGAAAAATAATAAGGACAGTACCCACCCAGTACTGTATTGTAGGAATAGCAAAAATTTTGTTTTTAATCTTTAGTTTACCGTTTAAGAAAAAATTAGTCGTTTAAACAGGAAAGAATTTTCAAATTTTTATTTTTATATAATGTAGGTTTGGGTGGGTACTGTCCTTTTTATTTTTCACATCACTGTATGTTGTGTGTGTTCATTTCATAAATGAGTGGCGTGGCCTACAGTTTAAATTCGATTCCGAATGACAGATTTTTGAGAAACTTTTCATGGCAATTTTATTTATCCTGAGAGTTTTTGCCAGAAATCTGCTGAGGGGAATTCGCCGAAGATATATATTTTTTATTACGATTTGATTGAAATTTTTGACCTAGAGTTTGAACCGTGGCCTCACGTCTAACAAGCCAATATGCTACCTACAAGACTACGGCGACAAAGCAAATTACAATTCAAAAAAATAATTTCCATAAAAACCTTACTGGTAATAAGCAAAACGACAACTACAAAAGACTTAGGACACAAACACGTAATTTAACTTCTTTTTTAATAAAAAAAAAAAAAAAACAAATTATGTTGATATCCTTAGTTGCTCCATTCCACAATTTCACACTGAATGTGATTCAAATGTCCAAATGCCACGTGGTTTTTTATTCTGTGCTGCTGTGATGAAAATAATTTCGAAATAGTAAAATACCGAGAAGTTCTTCAAACTTTGTTTAATTATTTTCATCCCTGTTGTATACCTGGCATTATTGGCATTATCTCCAAGTGCTCTGTAAATATAGCCAGCGGCTTGTGTACATCCACTCTAAATCTTCTCTTTAGGCAAAAGCTCTGGGAGTAAAGAAATTGTCCCAAAAAAGCTCCTCAAATCAGTTGTTTGAAATCCACTTTAAACTGTAGGCCCTGCCACTCATGAAGAACAGCTTGGACACTGGGCCGTAATTTTAATTAAAGGATTATAATGGAGAAGCTAGGTGGTCGTAATCCTGACTGAAGGATTGTAATGACCGATTGTGTATGTATGTATGTACTTACATAGGTACTATGTAATGTATAATGCTATGTGAATGCATATATTTAAACACATATGTATGTACATATGTATGTATGTATGTATGTCAACAACTTTTAAAACCTTTTTTTATTATAATTTTTTTTATTTCCTTTTTCTTAGCTTGGGCTAACATGACTATTACCTGTCTTTTAAATATTTTAACCATAAATATTGTTTTTTTTTTAGTTTTGTTTTGGTTTTTTCGCTCTTTTGGTTTTAGTGTTTAACATTGCCTATTTGAATTGTGTTTCTGTTTTTGTTTTTATTGCAATTTGCTCTTTATCTTCTATGCTGTTTTTAAAAATACATATTTTAGATAAAAATGTCTTGTTCATGTACCTACATAAGCATACATAAGTTGTATTGTTGTTGTTGTTGTTGTTACCAAAGCAAAACATTATAAAATTGTAACAAATTGTTTAACAAATTGTTAACATAACATGACGTTGGACAAATTGCATTGACCACACATGTACTTGTTACACATTTAGCAAACATTTTTTAAAGTTTTCCTTATACATACAAACATTTGGGGGAAAAAAAGAGTGCAACAAGAGTGCAGCCTTGACAAATTTGGTTAAGATTAACAAGATGTGAACATTACATGTGTCTGGTGTTACCTCTATGCTCTCTATAGAAACTCTAAAGAAACATTTCAATAAGATTTGTGAAGGTGAATGAAATAGGAGGCACAAAAAATGTATCCAGTAATCACACAAATGTGTTTATTTTTAAAGTTATGATGCAAAACAGAAAAAGAGTTTTATATCTACGACAGGGAAGTCTAGCAGGGTTATTAGACGTACGGCCTCGGTTCAAACCCCAGGTCAGACATCAAAACGATAATATGAAAAAAATATTTCTTCGGCGACTTCCTCTCAGCAGATTTCTGGTAAAAACTCTGAGAGAAAAATAAAATTGCCATGAAAAGTTTCTCAAAAAATCTGTCGTTCGTAGGTCCCACCACTCATGTATAAAATTAATACGCACAACATCAGTGGTGTGAGAAGCTAGATCGTAATACAGACGAAAGGGTTGTAATGATCAATTATGTTATGTATCTACGACTGGGTCTTTTAACGCCTACCGATATACATATTATTATGACACGATTTTTTCAATAATTAAAAAAAAAATAATCAAACAAAATTTCATTTTCCATAAATATGCTCTTGAGCAAGACACTTCGAAATGTAGAAAATATCAGAAATAATATGCACAAGAAACTTAATGCACTGATTAGAAGGAAGGTAAAGAAAAATTTGGATAATCTGCTTGGATTTTATTTTTTTTACTATTAGAGTACAAGCAAGACGCTTAACTTTTTTTTTATGAGAAACTTTAAACATTACATAGTGTATTTGAAAAACTAAAGACTTAAGCAATAAACTTTAATTTTTTTTCAAATATTGTTTGAGCTCACATTTTGAATTAAAACAAAAAATTAAAACAAAATTCATCACAATGTTATTGGTGATAACCAGCGTTGCCAGTAATTTAAAAAAAAACTTTTTATTTCCGAAAAAACCTTGTTTTTACAAAAATAAACTTGTGAAGTCGCCGTAGTAGTAGGTAGTGTGTTGGCTTATTAGACGCAAAAGCCTCAGTAGATTTCTGGCAAAAACTCTGAGAGTAAATAAAAATTGCCATGAAAAAAGTTTCTCAATAAATAAAAATCTGTCGTTCGGAGTCGACTTTAAACTGTAGGTCCCACCACTCATGTAGAAAATTAACACACACAACATAAGTGGTGTGAAAAACTAGGACGTTGTACAATGGGTCAATTCGACCTCCGGGTACTGTACTTGTCTTAATTGACAAGTACACGTCCTCTAACCTAACCTAACCTAACTTGTTTTCTACGAAAATACCAAAATTTTAAAAAAGAATATGCTGTTGGTGTTTCTTTGCTAACATACTCGGGAGTAAATATTTCATGTTATTATTATTGAATTTATTGAAAAACTAAAGATTGAAATTTGCTGAAAAACATCATGTTTTGTCTCTCAAAAAACTTGGAAAAAGGGAAAATTTAGCAAATGGAAACGTGGCAACAAAAGACTTAAGACACAAACTCAACAATTTATTTACTTTTACAATCTAGAGGCCATGTAATATTTGTTTTCTGTGCATTTTAATTTTTAAATTTTTTGTTATCAATCAGAATATATTTGCTATCGTGGTATGCAAACGAAAATCAAAATAGAAAATTTCTTGTTCATAAATTTTTTGAAAATTTCACATCTTCGTATTCAATGGAAACTGCAGTTTATAAAATTTACTGTAAACAATATCTTAAAAATTGATTGAGGAAAAATCATACGCACAAAATTAGGTAAGGAATCAGGAAACAATACATATTTTTAATACAAATAATCAAGGTCTTACAAACAAAACAAACTGACCCCCAGTTTGTCTCTCTCTTTCTTTTTTAAATACAAAGGGCTAAAAGTTAAGCCTAGCTATTGCAATGAGCAATTTTATATATAATATAGAATCGGTATTTGATTTGTAATTACTGTACCTATGCTAATATAAAAAATTGGTATTTCTTGTTAAACTCACCTTAAAGTAATCCTTAATCAGAGCAACCACATAAATCCAATGCTTGTTACACTACTTTTTATGAAAAATTTTAATTTGATTTTCCTTTTTTTTGTGTTTTTTAAACTTAATTTTTTTCTTTCTGAATAAATTTTTCTTTTTCTGGAGAATTTTTCGAATTTAACTTTCCTTTTTATTACACTTAAAAATCATTTTAAATTTATGGCATACTTTATGCAGATTTTATATTTCTTTACTTTTTTTTTTGAATTTGGTTACGACATTTTTTTATAACTTTTCTTTTTTCTTAACTCACATGCTAATCTATCATGCACAACATTGTTGCAAAGATGTTTTATTGCTGTGGTAACTATTTCGATTTTTTTTTTTTGGTTTCAACAGCCTTTTTTTCTTCTTGACGTTTATTGAAAAATCCATTAAAAAATTTTGAAGAAGACAAACAAATAGCGCTTGAGTAAATGAACACAATTGCAGTTTATGGTTGGACAACAACAAAAGTCTATAAAAGTTTACGAAAACATTTCAAATACTATCTAATGAGGCTTTAGGCAGACAGACCCCACAAAAATTACGTTTGCTTTGCCGCATTTGCAAAGGCCATAAAAAATGATTTTCAATTTAAATGAAACATTTTTTCTTTCGCTTTAAACCACCGACGCTTTAAAACTTAAAAAATTAAAAATTTTTGTTGTTTTTTTAAATTTTTTGAAGCGCTAAAATCTTTATTTTCATACAATCTTTATGACATGCTGAAACTCAAACAAACACACACACTTATACACTCTTATAGACTCATTGCAACACGTGCATTTTATTTTATATATTTTTGTATTTTTTTTTAAGGGCTTAAAATGTAACGTCGTGTACCAAAAAAAAAACCGGGGAAAATAAAAATCGCCAAAAACAGAAATCACTAGAAAAGACGTGAGAAAAACGCGTTACACTTTTGAGAAGATGTTTTACGGTATAGCGCCTATAACAGACTGAAGAGCTGACTTTGCGATAAAAGTAAAAAAACTTTACAAAAACAAAAACACTGCACTAGCAGTGGTGGTAGTAGAAACTCTTTCAAAGCAAAAAAGAAAAAAAAGCAGATAAAAACAAACAACAACCGGTGATCGAAGTTGGAAGGCGCACCAATTGGACAATAACAAGCAACCACAGCATTAAAATTGTGTTGAAGCACGTTGACTATTTAGCAGCAACTGTTAAGCCAACAGTCATAATTTAAAGTAAACTAACAGCTAAATTCTAAGTTAACAGAGTTGGTGGACAGAAAAATTTTTTATTTCCATTTTATACTGATCTACGCTTTACGACTTTAAAATGACCGTGTGCAAGATTTGAGACCCTATACCCGTAATTAAATGCTGGTTCTATCAAGCCGTAGTGGAGTGGAGAGCTAATCTTTCTATACGTTGCTTACTTTTGATGGATGGTGTGCAAACAGTAAATGCTCTACAGACTGGCAGAAAGAACACTCTATTCCAATACTACTAAGGAATTATTCAATTGGCTTCCCTCTGACCTTCTAGTGAAGCACGAAGTTGAGCTTAGAATTAACTACGTGATCTAAGGTTCCCTTAAGGATAAAATAATAGGTATGGGAGGATGCTTAAACCCCAAAGGAGTGCACTCAGCATCGTTTTTGAAGTGATTAATGTTTATTGTACACTAAGTGCAAATGCGAGACGTTTTGGACTAGTTCATGCAGCCAATAACTCCTGCAGAAAATCCGCTATTCTAAATTGAAAGCCCATCGACTTAAAGGACACCCTAGTCTTCCCTCAGTCTAGAGTTGGCGTAAAAGCTAATCAAAAATCGAACCTGCTTTTCCAACGATTTACATACGTTTTACTGGGTTCACAAGCTATGATGATCAGTCTTATGGTTAAAAAATCGCGTAACATAAATAGGTATCCGGTAAATAACTTAATTTTTCAAAAATCTTGTGATATGCTGTAATCAAATTATCTGAGAAACTGAATGAAAATGTAGTACAACTCGTAAGCACTCGGTAGGCATAAGAAAAATATTTTTTTTTTAATTTTCAAAAATTCGTACATTTTGATTATACACCCGGTATTTTTGATTTCTTCAGTGCTTAACATAATGTTAATATTAGTTTCCTTAACAGTGTGTGTTATACAATGCCTAACAGTATTTCAAATTTGAAAAACTAAAATCTCTGTTACTGCAGACAAGTTCCAACTTGTTCAAGCATGTTGTATTTGGTTTGATCGCTCTTGTCTTATGATCTACATTAAGTAACTGTTGTTGTAGTAGAGTTTTGTGTGTTCTTTTTTCTCTTTTTATAAATACATACGTTTGTTGCATTGGTATTAGTGTGTACGTGGTGGTGGTTTTTGTTTATACTTTTATTACCATGTTTTCAATATGCTTTTGGCTTGTTTTAGGTAGTGGTAGTTAATGTTTTTTTTTTGTTTTGTTGTTATTTCCAATGTATTTCAAATTCATTTTGTTTTCACATTGTGGTTTATATACATACATACGTATTGTGTAATGTTGTTGTTGTTGTTGTTTGTGTTTTATTTCTATAACAATTTTGCTCTGTTTTGGTTGGCTGTTTACTTTGAAATTTTAATTTTCTGTTGGTGTTGCAAACGCCACCAGGGTTTTGGTTTTGTTTTCTGTTTTTATTTTTTTCCCCTTTTTCGTTTTGCTTCTTATTGCTGTGTATTACTGTTACTGTTGTTTTTATTGGTATTAGTTTATTGGTGTGTGTTGGGAGGGATGGAATGCATGCAAACAAGGTAAAGTTTCTGATTGTGGTCAACTTGGCGACCACCAGGACGATCCTTGTCTTGCTGTATTCAAGTTGACACGCAGCCTCCTCGCGGCCCCTCCTGGATGGCATTCTAGCACCCGCTAGATGTTAACTAATGCGTGCAGCGAATGTCCAATCCCCTGGACGTTAAATTTGGGTTGTGCGTAGGGCTTGGAACCCACCACGTAAAAATTTTATCCAATGAAAACCGGAACAACAAACCTAAAAAAGATCCCCTCTAAAGTTGACGACCACGGCAAACGTTCAAAGGACAACGATTTAAGAATAGCCACATGGAACGTCCGCACCCTTTATAGGGTAGGCGCTTCCGCCCAGCTGGCGGATGCCCTCAAGAAATGTAAGACGGACATCACTGCCATACAGGAAATGCGATGGATAGGGCAAGGATGCAAAAGGCTGGCATCTTTCGATGTGTATTACAGCTGCCATGTTGATAAGCACGAATTCGGATGCGGTTTTGTGGTTAATAAGAGACTTCGACACCTTGTCTCTGGGTTCACGCCTGTGAACGAAAGAATAGCCACAATCCGCATCAGGGCAAAATACTACAACATCAGCCTAATTTGTGCTCACGCCCCGACGGAAGAAAAGGACGATGTGGTTAAGGATGCCTTCTACGCTAAACTCGAGGACGTATATGATAAGTGCCCGACCCATGATGCCAAAATCGTCCTCGGAGATTTCAATGCGAAGGTCGGGCGGGAAGGTATCTTTGGCCCCACTGTCGGACAGTTCAGCCTCCACTCGAACACTACCTCCAATGGTATGAGGCTGATCGATTTCGCCGCGGCGCGTAACATGGTAGTATGTAGCACTAAGTTTCAACATCTCGACATTCACAAGGCCACATGGATGTCCCCTGATCGATCAACATCCAACCAGATCGATCATATTGTGATAGACGGAAGGCACGTATCCAGTGTACTAGATGTACGCACATTCAGAGGTCCAAACATCGACTCGGACCACTACCTTGTCGCAGCCAAGTTTCGATTGCGCATTAGCGCTTCGAGGTCTGCGCACTCTAGTGCATTGCGAAAGCTGGACGTTAAGAAGCTGCGATCACAAAGGACATCTGAGGCGTTCTCCGCTCAACTCTCGGATAAGCTCCGTCGTTCCCCATCTAATCTCAACGACATTGGCGGACTGTGGGCCAACATCTCCCACTCCCTGCGCACTACTGCGGAAACAGTCCTTGGTTTCGAACGCCCACCCCAACGAAATCAATGGTACGATGAGGAGTGTCGCGAGGCAACTGCAGCGAAAAACGCCGCATACAAGAAAACGTTGCAGTCTGCCGCTACGCGAGCCATTGTCGAGAACTATAGAGAGAAGAGAAGGGATGAGAGACGCCTTTTCAGACGCAAGAAGAGGGAGCAGGAAAGGCGTGAGCGTGAGGAAGTCGAGATGTATAGATGTAGGAATGACGCTCGAAAATTCTATCAAAAGGTTAAGCGTCTAACCGAGGGTTATAAACCCGGAGCGTCTTCCTGCAAGGACGAAAATGGAAACTTAGTAACAGATCCGAAGGGAGTACTGAGGTTATGGAGGAAACACTTCTCTACTCTGCTACAAGGCGATGACGACACCAATACCGCCTTTAGAGATGATGTTCCGAACCCGATCGATGATGACGGCGTGGAGATTCCGCCGCCTAGCTATGAAGAGGTCAAAGTCGCGATTACGCGACTTAAAAACAATAAAGCGGCAGGTCCTGATGGCCTCCCCGCTGAATTGTTTAAGACCGGATGTAATGAGTTGGTAGGGCGCATGCACCAGCTTATTTACAAAATATGGCTAGAGGAAAGTATGCCCAACGATTGGAACCTCAGTGTCCTCTGTCCTGTCCTGAAAAAGGGAGACCCTACTATATGCGCCAACTATAGGGGTATAAGCCTTCTCCCTATCGCATATAAGGTTCTTACAGGCGTATTGTGTGAACGACTGAAGCCACTCGTCAAAACACTGATTGGACCTTATCAGTGCGGCTTCAGACCTGGTAAGTCCACCATCGACCAGATCTTCACACTACGCCAAATCCTGGAAAAGACCCACGAGAAACAAGTCGACACACACCATCTTTTTGTCGACTATAAGGCTGCCTTTGATAGCCCCATAAGGGATCGTGTTTTTGCCGCAATGTCTGAGCTCGGTATACCTGCGAAGCTGATAAGGCTATGCAGAATGACGTTGAGCAATTCCTGTAGCTCCGTCAAGGTAGGAATGGACCTCTCCGAGCCTTTTGATACCGTGCGAGGTTTCAGACAAGGCGACCCCTTATCATGCGACCTCTTCAACTTCGTCATGGAGAGTGTTCTGCGAAAGGCAGGAGTGCATCGTAGTGGCACTATATTTCAAAAAAGTGTCCAGTTGCTTGCGTACGCTGACGACATTGATATCATAGGGCGTACCAAGCGAGATGTTACTGCTGCCTTTAGTGCTATTGAACGCGAGTCTACTAAGATGGGTTTGGCAGTAAATGAGGGCAAAACAAAGTATATGTTATCGACAAGTAGAGACGTGCGGCGTATTGATTCTCAGATTACGGCCGATAACTATACTTTTGAAACAGTCAAGGAATTTATTTATCTTGGCTCCGCCGTTACCACCACAAATGATGTCAGTCTGGAGATCAAGCGCAGGATCACTCTTGCCAACAGGTGTTACTATGGTCTCAATAGGCAATTGAGTAGTAGAGACCTCTCTCGTACGACGAAGCTAACACTATACAAGACGCTCATCCTACCCGTGCTTCTTTATGGCGCAGAGGCATGGACCCTATTAAGTTCTGATGCAGCAGCCTTGAGAGTGTTCGAGAGAAAAGTACTGCGTAAGATCTTCGGTCCAGTACGTGTTGGCGATGATTTCCGCATTCGATACAATAGTGAGCTGTATGAGCTCCTCAACGACATGGACGTTGTACAGCGTATTAATATCCAGCGGCTGCGCTGGCTCGGCCATGTCGTTCGAATGGAGGAGGATGCTCCAGCGAGACGGGTATTTGATGCGGAGATCTGCGGAAGTCGGCGAAGAGGACGACCTTGTATCCGTTGGAAGGACCAAATCGAGGGAGCCCTGTCATCGATTGGTGTGACCAACTGGCGTAGGCGCGCAAGAAGCAGAGGCGCCTGGAAGGATGTGTTGCGGCAGGCCGAAATCCGTTAATCGGGTTGTTATGGCCAATTAAGTAAGTAAGTAAGTATTGGTGTGTGTGTGTGTGTGTTATTATTATTACTACACACTATACAGTTATGTTGGTTATTTATTTTGTTTAGTTTTCCGAATATTTTTGATGGTTTTTTTTTCCTATGATTTCTCTCTACGTTATTATATGTTCAAGTGTATGGGTGAGCTGTGTAAGTCTGCTTGTTTTATAAAATGCGTTTGTTTTTGTTTAAATATATAAAGTGAGTGTGTATGGCTGCTGTGTGTTTACGGTTTTAAAGTAAATAGACATCCAATATTGAAATCGCCTCGTGCTCTTTTTTTTGCCATTTGCTTTGCTTTGCTTTGCTTTAGTTTGTAACGTGTTCGTTAGCTCGTGTTAGAGTGTTAAACCAACCAACGAGGAGGAGTTTCAACGGAATATTTTTGTTTTTTGTTTTTATTTTCAGTTTTTATTTTTATTTTAATTTTAATTTTTAACGTTTTTTTTGTTGTTTTTTTTCAACAGCAATTCCACTTGAAATCTGGTGTAAATAATTGTGGCTACTGTTGTGTAACAGTTTTTTTTTGTTTTTTATGATGGCGTATATTATTATTGTTTTTCTATTTAGTTTTTGTTGTTTTTTTTTTGCATAAATTTTACAATTTTTAATCGGCATATTGAATAATTGCTGAGTTAGAGTGTAAGTAAACAAAAGACTTAAGACACACACATTAATTGGTTACATGGCGGTTTGTTTCAATAATTGATTTTTATTATTTTATTATTTACAATCCTAAATACGGTTTTGCTTCGGTTGTTATTATTTTTTGATCATGGCAAAAATCATAATGTCAAATCGGAGGCTGGACTTACTGCCTAAAGGCCTTCCTCAATGTACGATTTGGACAGACTATATTAATATTTATGTATGTATATCGTATATTCATATTAACTTCAATGCTTAATTGATTATATGTGGTGCCTGCCTATAATTTATTAAAAACACTATGAGTTTCAGTCAGTGACAGTTTCAGATATGTGACCTAGTGGTCTGTGCATATTGGCATTTGCAGCTTAGGCAAAAAAAATTTCAGAATTCTTCTGAATCCTCCTTGTAAGCTCTTCTATTTAGTTAATGCCGGAAATTCCAGCATAACCTGGGGACCTAGCAGAGGGCAATTTCTCTTGAGAATGCAGAGATGGCTGTTCATTCAAAGCTTTTAGATAGACCCACTTAAACCACATAGATCCCATTGTGCTCATCTAAGAGATAATATGGAATAAATATGCGAGATTTCTAAAGAGCCTCTTAATGTAATTCAAAGTTTTATATTCTTGCGATTGGAGTATACAAGAGATATTCAGCGTGTGATAAAGTAAAAATTCAAAACACCGAAAACATTAAAGTATATTAAGAAAATAGCAGATGTGATGCAAAACGATTTTCTTAATCTTTAGAATTCCGTTATAATACTTATATGGGCTTTAACTAATTGTTGTTCTTTTTTTTCTAATTCTGAACAAATAGTCCTTGACAAGCATTCGTCAAGCTTATTAACAATAAATACAATTTATCACTTTAAGAAAACTCGACTCTATTTATGCAAATTGTTTCTTTCACAAGACAATTCCTTGCTTTTTCTTTTTCTGTCACACAAACATTTAGCAGAAAGAATTTTGAAACGATGACAAACCTCAAAAAAGGAAAAAAATCAAAAACTGAAACTATCCCATGAAATCTAAAGAAATCACGTAAACACATTAAGAAAAGATTTCTGGAAACGAACGAGTTAGAAAAAAAAGACAGAAGAACAGAAAAATTCCTTCAAATCTAAACAAAAATCTACTTAAACAGAGCGAATGAATGCACAAATGCCGCCGTAACAACAAATATCTTTAAGCAGAACAAATTGTTTTGTCAGTTTCAAGTAGACGAGTACAGAGTAGAGAGAAAACTTAAATGTTTGTTGTATGCAAATTTGCCTGGTTTCCTCTAAAAAAAAACAAACAAAGAGAAGAATGAATAAAACCCTACTAAATATGATAAATGAAACGATTTTTGAACCAAACTAAACAAAACCAACACTAGCCACATGGAATAAAGGGAGCAAATTTTTTTTTTTGAAAAGGTTTTGTTATCCACTTATGGGCTCAGCTCATGAGCCAGTATGTGACAATGCTTAAATTAAATTAACAACACAGAGTCAAATGAATGTCTGTCTGCTTGTCTGCACTACAAGTGCTGACACTTTTATGAAGTGCCAAAACCAATGTGATATACTACTACACGACTACTCCTATCCCCTTTATACACTTCATTAATTTGCAATTCATAGCGCTTGAAGGGTGGTTTTTATAGGGATTTGCTGGCAAACCAACCACCCTTAAGCATTCTTTAAGCATGACATTTAATGAGAATAATTGTTATTGTAAGTATTTAACATATTTAAATCATTTATTATTAAGTGATCTGGTTTTATTTATTCTGACTTCTATTATCATGTCCTTTTTTTCAATTTTTTTGTTAAAGTATCAGACAGGATAATAATTATTCAAATCACTTCTCGCTGTTTTTTTCTTCTTTTTTTTGTGAATCATTTTCTATTTGAACTTTTAATAAGTGATTGTTGTTGGTGAACACATTGTGACAAAAATATATAAGAAATTATAAAAATTTGAAAGAGCACTCACCATCTTTTTGTCGACAAAATGCAGCCTCCGATAGCCTCATAAGGAATGTTATTTCTGCAAGGTATTCTTGTGAAGCAGATAACGCTGTGAAGAATGATGTTGAGTAACTCCTGCAGCTCTGTTCGATTATCATGTGACCTCCGATAGTCTCATAAGGAATGGTATTCCTGCAAGGCATTCTTGCGAAGCAGATAACGCTGTGAAGAATAACGTTGAGTAACTCCTGCAGCTCTGTTTGTTGCTTATCATGTGACCTTTTCAACTTGGTCATGTTGAGTGTTTTGCGAAAGGTGGGAATGGATCCCAATGGCATTATTCCACGAAAGTGTCCAGTTGCTTGCGAACGCTGATCACACTCACATTATAGGCAATGATGTCAAATGTGACGATTTATGGTGATTTTGATGATTTTATGTACCAAAAACAGCTAAATGTCAGCTTGATGATTTTGCTTTTAATAAATAAAAACTATTTTATAAAAGTAATCTATAAAAACGAATTTTTTATTAATGAAAATTAAGTCACTTTTTAACTACGTGTGTATGTAATATCGACGCCTCCGTTCTATAACATTCTAAGTCGAAAAAGTGTGTTTTGAGTTATGAGCTCTCAAAGTTTTCACGCGACATACGACTATATGTGTATTCTAAGTAGATTTTTCCCTATAACGGATCGGCGCATATTTACTAAATTTTGACAGTATTTAAGTTAGAGTATGTAGAATTTAAAAATCTAAGAACATTAAAAACGTTCTAAGTGTACTGTTTTATAGAATGGAGGCGTCGATATGGTGCTATTGGATTAAGGATTCCTAATCAATTTTTCGTTACTGTTGTTTACTGTTTCCTTAAATGAGCTCGAAAAAAGTGCTCTTTATATATAAATCGGGCTAAATCGGATAAAATGGACTCGTAGGCGGAAATAGAGCTAGTAGCCATGGTATCAAGACTTTCAAAACAGGTTTCTTTGCTTAGGGTCGGGCAAATGAGCAAAAAAAGTTTCACTGTATAAAAAGTTTAGCTTCGTCGGCTAAATCTGCGGCCTCAACGACTACCCGATCGTAGATAAAACTTTTTTGAAATCCCTGGTACAATAGCTATACAGCTCTCTAGGTCAGACAACAGCATCTTATTAAATTTTATCAAATTTTTCGCCATTTTTATAGAGCA
Organism: Sarcophaga variegata; assembly: GCA_932273835.1. NCBI lineage: Eukaryota > Metazoa > Arthropoda > Insecta > Diptera > Sarcophagidae > Sarcophaga > Sarcophaga variegata. The sequence goes on from OW026362.1 coordinate 3,148,943, forward strand.
TTTTGTTTGCGAAAAATACGACATAATGTTGCATGTATTTATACATATAAATGCATATGAACTTAATGAGAATTATTACAATTTTATTTCCATTTAACTAAAAATTTATTTTTATTCGTATATTATTCGACCCCTATATTTTCGGTTCCGGCAGTAAGGAAACCTGTTTTGGAAACCTTGGGACTATAACGATCGAGCCCACTAGGTCCATTTCCTCCACCAGGTCCATTTTTTTTTTATCAGATTTTGACCGATTTATATAGAGCACTTTTTTTTTTTTTTTTTACTAATTTGCGGTTGGGTGCCCTGGTAGTCTAGTGGATAGTGTGCTAGACTATTAGCGTGAGCGTCGTGGATTCCATTCCCACCAGAGACTCTGGTCTGTGACACTACACCGAGCATATGGCCAAGTTACTCCGCTCGTATATAATTAGAGGATAATTTGTAATTGTATTGCAATTAATAAATAAATAAATAATTCGCGCTATATCTCCGGTTCCAAAGGCTACCCGAAACTGTTTTGGAATCCTTAATCCAATAGCTAACCAGCATATTAGGTCCGACTCACGCACCTCTTTAAATTATATCGGATTTTGCCCGATTTATGGAAGTTATTTTTGGTAAGGATATTGCTTTTATTTTAAAAAGATCAGAGAGAGCCTTTTAAACGACTGGAACTTACAAAGTATCTGAGGTCAAGTAAGATTTATCTTAACCTAAGAAGGCTATTGCAAACTAGAGATATTGAAACCTAGGGTCTTACACAGCAAAGAGGCAACCATTTATAAATATTAATTTGATTACAAATTATAATACATACAATAAAAAATATAAAAACTTAAAATATATTTCAATAACTAAACGAACTAGATTTCGTAGATGAAGCATGCCATAAGCATCTCATAAGCAGACTTTTAATACAATTTACTTCCTGAAATCAGTAAAATGTTAACAAACAAAGCAAAACACCAGCAGCAGAAAATAATACAAAAAAAAAAAAAGGAAACAGAAAGAGACAAGAGAACTGAAACTCATTTTAAATCAAAAACAATTTTCAATTTTCAATTTCAGGCACATGTCAATGTTAAAGTATCAGATATTTTACACAAAATGTCAGCTCATATTGCATCTTCAGTAGTCGTTCGTTCGTCGCTGTTTGTTCAACTAAACTAAACGTCCATCTAACCAACCGACTGTCTGTCTGTTTGTTTGTCTCTCTGTGTGTTTGTTTATATTTATCCAAAGCTTTCTTTCAGCCTTAACTTTAGAGGTCTCTTTTTCTTTCTTTCGTTCTTCACAAAGTATTTTGTTTAAGATAGACAGACAGACAGAAGTACAGACAGACGGTTGTTGTTGTGTGTAGACATCTCTCGGTGCACACATTTATAACAATTTCAATTGATTGTCATACAATCAACAATATGAATAATTCAATTGCAACAAAAATAAACAAAATAAACATACGAATGAACAACAACAACAACAACAACAACTTAACAAAATATCAATAGTTTGTGGCATGAGTTAACATAAAACCTGCGTATATTAAAGCAGTTTTCGTTTTATTGTTGTTATTGCTTTTATTTTATTACTCTTCAATGTTTTTTTCTTTTTTTTTCTTTTGCTGTTATTGTTGTTGTTGTTTGTTTTTCCTCCTTTGGATAAGAAGTAAATGTTTAAAGCATGATTACAATTGTTTTAAACAGACAGACAAGAATGATGGAAAAAATATGGCAAAAATCAATTCTTTTTTTTTTTTATGTGATAAAGTCGTGAGCATGTGATTTTTTTGTTATTGTTGTTATTGTAATAAAATTCATAAAAGAAAAAACGTTATAGAATATGCAGTAAAGAATAGAATTAGAATTAAAAAATATTGTGAAATACAAATGTATGTATGTATGTGAGTGACTAGTAGGATGTGCTGGAGGAAATAAAAGATTTAGAAAACAAACTTTAAATTATCTACATTTGAGCAACAACAAAAATATTCATTCAAGTTATGAAAAGTGTTTTATGGCAGCTTCTAAATAAATATTTCAATTGTCTTTACTTAAAATCTAGAAATCTGTGGAATTTTTATCAAATGTGACAGCAATTTTATACAATTTTCAACTGCAATCCCATTTACATGTTCGAATAGTAGGAGGATGGGTTGGTAGAGGTGGCGGTCTACCCAAAGGTTTTGAAGAGATACACTTAGGCTACACTGTGATGCCACACTCTGATCACTTCAGAGGTTCTGATGTAAAGGCTTAGGCCGCGATTGTCTATCATTAATAATTTGCTTAAATTGTCCACGTAGTAGACATCAAGAAGGCTTTTTCTCATTTGACATAGTACTCAGCATGCGCCCAGTAGATGAAGAACAGTTTCCTTCTCTTTCTCTACAATACTTGCAGAAGTCAAGACCCATGTGCCTTGCATATACTCCTGCATTTCGCAATGCACACGAATTATTGCAATAACTACACCGAGTACGCTTCTTTGGTGTTTAATCAGACGCCCTATGGCTTGACTTGGCCAGATTTTTTTGCGCGATTAATGACCCATTCGAAGTCATTCATCTGACCTAAACAGAATGCATAACTGTATTGTTAATTATGTTTAAGCCATCAGGTCTTTAGAGAATTTATCAGAGGGTACGATGGCCTGCAGTTACCCGGTATATCATTATGCTGAAACAGATTTTTTTTTTATTAATTTACTATACCAGTCTTTACAAATTAGTTTTTTTTTCTAATAAAATCTAGATTCTGCCATTGTCCTCCTTTTATAAGAACCACTACAAGTGTTGTGTAGTACAAGGTTGTTAGTTGTCTCTTGATGGTTTTATTTTATTTCTTAAAAAAAAAAAAAAATCAAATAAAAACGCTTATGCGTGCTCTAATAAATTGTTAGAAACCATCAACATTAATGCAACAACTCATCACTGTCAGTGGTGGTGTATTAAAAGCAACAGCTTATGGTAATAAAATAAAAATAGCCAAGCCAAGCCAAGTTAGGCAGGCCGAAGCAGTTAAACATTCATGGCATGGCATGGCATGGCATGCAACCTGTAACATTATCAAAACGAGTTCACTTCACCACAAACAAATATGCAGAATAAAATATTAGCGAATAGAACAAGAAGACAAAGATGAAGGGGAAGAGAAAGAGAGACGAAAAAAAAACCGAATTTGAAATGACAATTATAAGAAGGTGGTGGTAATAGAGATTTCCCTGAAAGAGAAAATCAGCCATCAAAGCAAGGTACAGAAACTTGTGGGTATAATCCAAGCAAAAGTCAATGCCATTGAAAGAAGTTCTCACATTAAATACGATATGTGATACAAAAGACAGGAACTCGCAATAACACCTGAAGTTCTGGCCGCCATTCGAAAGCACGGTTCTTCAAAGATTAAATCGAAGATAGCTTAGGACTATCTGGAGAAAAAGAATTAATTAGTTTACCCTGTGCTGGATGCCAGCACAAGTGAGAGTAAAGAAGCAATAACTAAGCAGACGAGCTTGCTAGGAGGGGAGCTTCCTCGAGGTCGATGGGGCTAGAACTCTTTTGTGGAATGAGAACTGATGTTTGGAAATGTATGCTCAACGAAAGGGAAGATAAAGAGAGCCAAAAACTTAATCAAAACTTTTGCTGATTGATTTGTACACTTGTTCTGTACATTCTTCAAACATTGAGCAACATTCTGAAATTTTTCAGGACAACTGGCTTCGAGTAGAGAATATATGGATGCTCTAAAAGTATGAGGGTAGTACCGTGGATCAGATAGCCGCAGTACTACCTCTGATATTAATAATAATAATGTCGGAGAATAACTAGAGTGTGGTAAAAAAAAGATACCTAGAATAGCAAAAAGAAATCTGCCATGAAGATAAAGTATTTCGGGTGAGGAAAAGTGTTCAATGGAAGAGTAGCAAGAAATATAGGAATAGTTTTCGAAATTTCTTTTTCGAAATTGCCTTTTTCCCTTGCCTAACATCTATTACAAGCACACACAAAAAAACCATAGCCGGACATCAAACATTCATAACCTAAGCAATCATAATTCATAAACTTAATTAAAATCATAACAAAAATTGCTGAGAGATTTAAATGAAAAGCGAAAAAAGATACACTCTGAGAAATAAAGACAAAATACGTTAAGCGTATATGAGGAAGACAAAGTTGGCATGAAGAAAAAAGAAACAGAAAAAAAAGACATTAAAAATCATTCTTCCTTGATGATAGTTTGACTGGCTGTTGCTGGCTGCTGCTGCTGCTAGCTGTTGTAGTGGATAGAGTAGATTGGACATGAAAATAGTTTAAGTTTTTTTCGCTGAGCTGAATTGAGTTGGAGTGTCGACTTGAGTTAGACTAGGCGAGTATTATGTCTGTTGTCCAAGGCAAAAGCATATAAGAAAAGCAGAAATAAACTCTTAACATGACTGATATATTACCATGAATTTTAGCATTTAAAGCTTCCCAGTTACGATTATGCATAGGAGGACGTATGTATGTATACCTATGGTAATACAACTAAGTGTCCATATAATTGTAACTGTCATTTTGGTCTGTCCAGCTATTTTTATGTTTTAATAGCCACAGATGTAAAGTAAAGTAGAGTAGTGTAGTGCATACATATGTATGTATGTATGCCATACAAGAGTAGAGTGTAGTTATTGTTTGTCTGTCTTTTAGATGTGTTTGAAGACAGGGTGTTATTAAAATGAAATCATCATCATCGTCATCACAATATGATGTGATACAGTAAAAGATTTTTTTGGTTTTTTTTGTATTTCTAACCCTCTACTCTCCTGCAACAACCAGGAGTATGGCTAAAGCCATACTCAATCTCTGGCCATACACATTTGTATGTTAAGACGTTTTGAGCAGCACAAATCATTTCATTTAGTTGAGTCAAGTTGAGGAGTTGAGTTGAGTTTTGGTGTATGTATGTAAGTAAGTTTGTTGGCTTGCATATGCTTTAGATAGCCAGTCATTTAGATGTGATATGTGAAGACACATAAATGCCAAGTGCTTTATTTTATTAATTTCTTACACTTTGTGAATTCATGGAATGTAGCACAAAAGTCGTCCTCGTCGTCATATTCATCATCATAGTCGTCGTCGTCGTCTTCGTCGTCATCGTAATAAACCATTACGGACATGCATGTACACGCCGTATATATACAACTTGATGAAATGATTTAATTTAATACGTTAGAAATAAAATTGTTTTATGGGGGATTTTGGCCAACTCCAGCATCATCTCTTTATATACGATTTGAATGTTTTTTTTTCACTCATTTTAATTTCAATTCCAATTTAAAGCTTAAAGCATTTGTGTTATTACCTTGGCTGTAAAACCAGTCTACTACATACGAGTACATACATACATATTTTATAATGGTTTTCTATTCATAATTTCTTTTTTTTTTTGTTCTTTGGTTGATTTTCACTTGAACTTACCATACATATGTCTGAGGATTAATTTATTAATGGTGACTCTTGTGAGTGATCTTTTTCATTTTCGTTTTTTTGTTTTTCCACCAGAACATGATGATTTTAATTTAATTAGAAACTAAAAAATGGGGAAAAAAAAAGAAAAAATTCAAACTTAACTTCATTGCAAAGAAATCTTTTTTTATACAAAAAAGGCTAATGGCTACAGATTAAATGATGTCTTTTGCACTTTTCTACAAATAAATTGACAGTAATTCGTAGATTACGAGATTGACAATTGCATATGATACATGCGTGTGTGTGTATACAGGTAGGAGAAATTTTATTATTGTGCCTTAATAATAAAAAAAAAACACTTAAATTGGCATGATTTGAAGTCAATTAATTTATGATTCTAAAAAATTAATTAAAATTTTCTAGTAAATGAGATGAGATGGATTTCTATTTTACTGTCAAATATATGGGTCTCCATAAAGACTCAGTGATTGACAAGCATAGTTATTTTCAAATTGGATAGGAGAGTTGATTTTCATACTAATGCCTTATACTGCTATTCATCAACAATTGCTTTCCGATATTGAACTGTGGATTAAATCTCGTTTCAGATACAGCTATGGATGGCACTTAAGGAATACTTGCAATGACAACACCCCTATTAACTACTAGAGACTGCACATCTCATTAATCCTTCTCCACTCTTTGTTAAGCGATCATTTTCAAGATAAACAGACTAGCCAGTCTTCTTCCAGGAGGACATGCTGATATGTTATAGTGAGTGAAATTATATATTTATCAGTTATTCTTAGGGGAAGAATCCTACACTCCTTTTTTTAATAATTTTCGTAAACAATTCCTTTTCATTTACTGAAGCCATTCGCTTGAGCCAAGTTTGTTTCTTAAGTCTTTTGTTGGTTTTGCAAGAAAATATGATGGCTGTGTGGTGAGTTCTGTAGGTGGAAAAACAAGCCCTTTCCATCGACTGAAGCAATTTGCTTAAATACCATGGGCCAAGTTGGTTTCTTAAGTCTTTTGTCTGTTTTATAAAGTCGCCGTAGTCTAGTAGGTAGTGTGTTGGCTTATTAGACGAAAAGCCAGGGTTCGAGCCCCAGGCCAAACATAAAAAAAAAAATACAAAAAGTATTTCTTCGGCGACTTCTTCTCAGCAGATTTCTGGCAAAAACTGTGAGTAAATAAAATTGCCATGAAAAGTTTCTCAAAAATCTGTCGTTCGGAGTCGACTTTAAACTGTAGGTCCCACCACTCTTGCATAAAATTAACACACACAACATAAGTGGTGTGAGAAACTAGGTCGTAATATTGACTGAAGGGTAGTAATGACCAGTTATGTATGTATGTATGTGTGTGGTGAGCTCTGTAGGTGGAAAAACAGGATGCTCGGCAATTTGATATATTCCATCAGGATTTTGTGAAATGGGGAAATCACAAGACTTCCCGTTGAAGACATTTAAGTCTGCTGACAAATAAACAGCAAGTTTTGTAAGACATAATGGGATATTTGTGATACACGGTGGAACTAGATTGTAGATAAGTTACTGAGAAGCAGATTTACATAAAGAGAGAAAAAGAAATTATACTAAATTCCCTTCAGCAATTTTCCAGATCTTCAGCAAACAGCAGAGAAGATTTAAACATTTTTAAATATAATCAAACTTTTGTAGACCTTTTTTGGATGGCCTTAAATGATATCATTTCTGGAGGTTTGAAACTTTTAATAAATACCTTAGCGTTCACGACTTTAACTCAATTATTCCCTAGGCAAAGTTTCCTTTAGTTGTTTTATATTTCTTTCAAAACTTTTTTCTAAAATTAATCCAAGTCCTCGAAGTAAGGATGCCAGCATATGAAGAGTCTATTAAAAACTTTCACTTTTTTTCGTGGACAAGAAAAAAGAAAAAAATAAATTTATTGGCAAAATGTCTGTCTAGAAAATATACAAAACCCAACCTACTGCTAGTTGAGTATTGGTTGAAAACTTGAAATGTCTTTATTATAACAACAGATAGACAAACGAAGGAGAAAAAAAGCTACAAAAATCGACAACCGAAATAACAACATCCCACATTTAATAAAAACAGGTGCATAAATATTTAATAGAAATCAAGCAGCAACAAACAAAAAAACAAGTCCATGAATAATAAAAACTACCATACGATGTCTGCAATACCAATGCGAATGCAAAGCAAATTTTAAGAGAAAAAAACAACAAAAAATTTGTTGCATTGAAAACCAAAATTGCAAAGCAAAAAAGCCAAACAACCTAAACACCATTTTTAGACAAAAAGCCACACAAACAACAAACAAAACAGAAAAAAAAACAGAAGAAAAAAAACAGCGAGACTTCGAACAATAAAATTGTAAATGAAATACAAAACTTGCCACCAACTGAAAAGCAAAGTTTAAATGAAATTCAGAGAGCTGTACATACATATGTACGTACATACATAAGGGGATTCTAATATTATTTAATGTTTCGTATGGGGTAATGCAACCAACCTTTTGTTAAAATTAAATATACGTACCCAAAAACGATATGTGGTGAGTGTCTTTAGAGGTGGTATTTCTTTCTGTATTTGTTTTTGTTTTTTTTTTGTTTTTGGAAAAACTTAAATATTTTAACACATCTTGGTATTATTTATTATTGTTTTCTTAAAAACTGACAAATACAATGGACACTTTTGTCATGTGCAAAACAAAAACAAAAAACAAGAAGTAGAAGAAAAAATACGAGGCAATTGAGCAAACAAAAAATTGCGCCAATACTTTGAATAACCAACGCAAATATTTACCAATCTTGCCTACAACATATAGAGACGCAAGCAGACGCATAACAAAACTGCCATTATAAGCTGCGACGACGAAGCATAAGAAACTATTGAAGTCATAGAAAAGCAATAAAAAAAAACAAAATAAAACCATCTAACAAACTATTAACACACTTGATTGACAGCTCAAAAGGAGTTGCTGTTTTTATTTTTGTTTCAAAAAATTTTTTTTCCGTACCCTACACCATCACATAAGATAGAAGCATGCTGTGTTTGAGCTGAGGTACACAGACTCTTTATCTACCAGCAAATAAAATGATTCAAATTAATCAATAAATCGTCATAAATTAGACTGTATATCGAATATTCAATGCAAAAGTCCCCAGCGATCCTACAAGCAGCGAATACTTTCAGATATTTTCTAAGTGGTTCTACTCGTAGGTATTCTGATAACGATTGAGACGATTATTATGAACTGGTTTGTTGGTAAAAAGACCATAACCTTTATGACGTCGAAATATTTCTAAAGAAGTAGAATCAGGACCAATTGTCTAGGTGCTGCTTAGAGTTAAGCACTGAATTAGACACGTATTGCTTCCTTGCCTAAAATTTGTATGCAGGTTAGGTTAGGTTAGGTTAGAGGTCAATTAAGATAAGTACAGTACCCGGAGATCGAATTGACCTATTGTACAACTTCCTAGTTTCTCACACCACTTATGTTGTGTTTAAAGTCGACTCCGAACGACAGATTTTTGAGGAACTTTTTTCATGGCAATTTTATTTACTCTCAGAGTTTTTGCCAGAAATGTACTGCGAGGAAGTCACCGAAAAAATAATTTTTGTATTTTGTATTTCATGCCTGGCCTGGGGCTCGAACCCAGGCTTTTGCGTCTAATAAGCCAACACACTACCTACTAGACTACGGCGACTTCGAAAAAAAAAAAAAAAATTGCATGCAAAAAATTTGAAAATGTTAAGGATAGTACGCTATTCAGAAGGTTTGCACAAACAATATAGACGTGATCTATAGGATATACACCAGTATGGTCAGGCCAGTGGTGACCTAGAGGGCTACTTTCTGTAAAGGCATCATAATTTTGAAAACATCGTAGGTGGAGTTGAATAAGATACAGCGACTACCATGAGTTGGAGTATAACTAAGGCTGTTGGATTTAAGCTCATTGCAAACAGGTTATCCTCACCAGAGGATAGCACTCTGGTTTCGTACACCCTGAGCGAAACAGGGAAATAATTAGGGGAACTGCTTTGCTGCGAAAATTTTAACAGAATGACGATTTTGTTGTATTCGAATGGGTCACGTACATAGAATATGTAACAGCGAGAGGGTTTGCTCGTTGGAACACCTTCTGTAGAGTGCAACGTACCCTATATTGACCATTCAATGACCATAATACCTACCGGTATTGCTGTTGTCTTCCTTTGTCGACATTTTCTGTAACGTTGCTACAGTCTGTCTGGTGACATAGCAGGTCTGTGTGTGATGGCCGGTAGAAGAAACGAAAACTAAGATGTTGTTGTTAAACTGTTGAAACATTATTTAGGAAAAATTGGAAAATGTTGACAACCTTTTGCGTAGATTTCATTATAAAAGTTCGTTTTACTGTTAACGGTTTACAACAAGCAAACAAAAACAAATACAAGAAAAACAAAAGAAGATAATGTTTAGTTTTGGAAAATGGCTGGCTGGTTGGTTGGTTGGTTGTCTTTAAGAAGACATCACGTGCTTATCAAAATACGCCACAAGAGCCAACAAATCAACCGCAGGAGGTCAAATATGTTTCAAAAGCAAACAAAAGGCAACAGAAGACAGCTAAACATTTTATGTTTTATTGTTTGCCTTATTGTTGTTGTTGTCGTTAATGTTTTCTAACTTTATGAATGACTAAATGAGTAATAGAAAGCAAATGCGTATAAAAGATTTATTAAAAATTAAAGAAAAAAAATTTAAAAAAAATTAACAAAAATAATAACGCACCTACAATTTAAGAGAAAAAAAAAAAAAAAAAAAACCGAAAAAAAAGCAGATTTTTATTATGGATGAATGTGTTTGCCAATCCCTTAATGTTATACATTCATAAACTTCACCAATTAAACTCATTTTGACATTTTTGCCTTGTGATGTCATGCGCTTAAAAACAGATTTTTTTTTATATTTTAACACAGTGTGTGTACTGTGGATACAACATACCCATATGCATACTGTTTTCATACATTTTTTTTGTATGGTTTTGGTTTTTAAATTTAAGACAGATGGAGAAAAATTTAACATGATTCAGTTTTACAGCTCCAAGTGTGGGGAAGACACAAAAGCAAAGCAAAGAAAAAAAAAGAAAAAGATCTACACAACGCGTGCCTTAATTTGTTTAAGCAGGCCATCAGCATGATTTCAAAAAAATGTATTCCCCACCCTACACTTTATGAAGAGTAATATTAGTTTTACATGTGAAATGCATATACTTAATCAAGTTTTCTTTTTGTAAATAAACTAACATCTCGCTGATTCTAGGGAATTTTCCTTTACTGAATTACAGAATATGTCAAATAGCTGGTAGGACAGCCAAATATATGAAGCTTATGTTAAATTTAAACGATTGACGATTTAAGTGAGTGAAAGCATAAATTCGTTAGTAACTGTTATAGATCTGTTGATTCTTAGCTCCTTTTTCTCATATCCATCAATCCCAATTCTACTACTGCAACCATTCGCTTAAATACAATAAACCAAGCTCGTGTCTTAAGTCTTTTGTTTATTAAAAAAAGTGTTGTTGGCATGGGGTAACTAGCACGGAAAAGATCGAAGATGTCCGACAAAGGAACAATATTGGGGATATATGAGCCCCTACAAGAATACTTTCTTAAATTGTGAAAAGCAGCATGCAATTCAACAAAGCGTAGGTGGCCCAACATACCTGGTTGTGTCCAGAAGGATAACCAAGGAACTACTTTTCACTCTAACAGGACACTGTGGAAGATCGATCTGTCCCACCAGGAATACTGCAGAAGATATCAGAATGCTGAAGAAACGGAATCGGTACAACACCTTTTATATAACTGCCCTGCACTGCTCTGACAGATCGTTTGAAGATCTGGGCATGATGGCGAACGTGCTATTAGAGGAACTGGATAATTTTCGCATAAGCTCGCCTCCCACTAACGGAGCATAACAAACGGGCTTATCTGACACGGGGTAACGAATGGGCCAACGAATGAACTTGCCTGTGAAGGGCCGCTTACCGAACCTAATCGAAACCTGGTTCTATAAGATGTGGTTCTGATACAGGCTTGTATCACTCCTATAGCTTTATGGATGAATTATTCTATCCTAACCACCTTTAACTAGTCAAGTTCTCTCGGTATGTATTGGGTGCCCAAGAATTTTTATGTTTCTCCTTGTCGTTAAAGATCGTTGTGAAGTATATACATCCAAATAAATACTTAACTAAGAGAGGACACTGAGAAGTATATCTCTTTATACATATACTCAACCCAGAGACCGAGAAACCAGTGTCACATTCTAAACCAGATCTGTGTGGTCTCTTTACAAACAGGTTTATTATCCCTTCTATCCTTTGTACAGCATTAGCATAGCAATGATGTTATCGATGAAGATAGTGAAGCAGATTTTCTGTCGAATGCGAGTACTTAGTTCGTTAGAACTTCTTCACAATTATAACTTTTTTGAGACCAAGAAGATCAATCAATTTTGAAAGAATTATTACATCGGATAAGGCAGCTATATGCTGGACATCCAGAAAGAATACTTGTTTTAGGAAAGGCTTAAGTTACTAAAGAATCTTGTACATGCACAAAATTAGTTCGTTCGACTCCTATAAAAGCTGTTAAAGCTTCCACAAACCTGTATGTATATTAGTCCTACAGCTTAATTTTTTAATTACATTAAGTTCTACAGGCTTAAAATCTAAATATGTGTGGATTTTACACTTACCCAGTGTTTCATTCCTTTAAATACAGTTCCTTATAATTCGCCATGCATATGTCGTCTACTGCAAACGCATTTTTATATTTAAATTTCGTTGTGGAATTTTTAGTAGTCTTTTGTCGGCTTTAAAAAACCTTTGATGTTGTCGTTGTTTTTTTTTATTTCTATTCGCAAGCGACAAATACTTTGAAATATTTCAGCATAGAAGACCTGTGTGACAAACGAACAAAATAAAAGAAAAAATAAAAGGTGAAAGATTTATGATAAGCGATTAGTATGAATGAAAAATTAGAGCGTTTATCTAAATTAAGGTGACATATAAACAACATAACTAAACTGGGTGGGTAAAAAAAGAGATTTTAATTTTCAAACAATATAGAAAAATGAATGGATTTTTTTTTACTTCAAAGTGTTGTGTTAGATTTAATTGAACTGAAATGAAATGTAAAAAAGAAAACTGATTTCTTTTTGAACAAATTTCTATTAAAACAAACAAATATTGGAATAAACATTAAACCCAAGGCTATAAAATTTTAAGGCTTTTCAGTTTGTTGGCTTTATTTTGAAAATCTCAAGGCAAATGCTGGAAACTTTAAAGGCTTTGAAGCCTTGAGTAAAAGCCTTAATCTTTGCTTTAAGATGGAAAATAAAAGGAGGAGAAAAAATATGAATTTTATGGCTTAGAAATGCAAATCTATACAGTGTTAGAACATTAGGTAATATAATCATGCATGTTTGCTTATGTACATACATATATGCCAGTCTAGCTGGTGTTTCTTTGCTTTTCTTGCGTTTCTTTTTTTGAAAACTGTTAAGGCATGTTGTAACGCATACAATCATGTTAGAATTTTATCTGAACAGAATTTCTTCTATTTTTTCTACTCTCTTTGGCTATTGCTGCGCCGCTATACACTCTAAACTCAACATCAAGTTACTTTTACCTTAACTTACACTTGTACTCAACGGTCATAAGCAGCCACATAGATACTCAGTAACATGGTCTTCTTGTTTCATTGCAGCTTTGCGCCAGAGTGCTGAAAAAGAAAAAAAAAGAAGAAAAATTAGTGTGGGAAACATGATAAAAAATTTGGTTCTTCTTTTAGAATAAATTTTAAAATTTCGTTTACGAAAGACAACCCGACAGACAGACAAATAGACAGACAGACAGGTAGTCTTAGATAGACCTCTTTCTAAACAATGTGGGCCACATGTAATATTTAATAATTATGAATTGTATTTTGTTTTTTAATGTTCTATGTGTCTGGCGCTCTGCATAATCAGACTATACGTACGTTTGTCTGCTGTTGTGTCTGTGTGTATGGAATTTTTGATTAATAAAAATATTCATCATCCTGTTTACATTACCAATTGCATTAATACATATATAGTGGGAAAATTATTTATTGTAATCAAAAGACTTAAGACACATACTGTATTTATATAATTAAACTAATTATGCGTATTAAAATTAAATCGAAAATTTCTTAGAATTTTAAGCAGCAATAAACATTGTTTTAACGGTTATAACATAACATTAGATTGGATATACCGTTATATGCAAAGTTTTTGTTAATAAATCTTGCTTTTCACGTCTTTATAGTCTAGCGGTGTGTCTTAAAAATCGATTATTTATGTTACTGTCAGTAAGAGAGGGGTTTGATACATTATGAAACGCTAGGACCTGTACACACAACAGTTAATTCGTTTAAAGTAAGTATTGATGGATAAACGACCCGAATATGCGGGAAAATATTGCGGCGTAGGTCGGAAACAAAGATCAGCAATGAATCGCTTTTTCGCTACTCATAAGTACTCATGAAATTTTGAGTATGAGTAACTCAACAGTATTGAAATCCAACTAGTCTGATTCATTCGTACAACTTTGATTTATAAGTACAAGTTGCAATGAGTATGAGTACAACGTTGACATCAAACTCATAACATTCGAACTATGTTTGATTCATACGCCTTACTCATTTAGATTCATAAATTTAGAAAAATTCTTATAACACTCATAAATGATGCGAGTGATTCGAATCATTCGTCAAAATTTACAGTCTTAGTTGTTGTTGCATTTACAAAAAAAGACAAAGACAGCACACAGAGCAAATACACAACCTTCTTGTGAGTATTGTAGTCTTCGTGCGCGAATCAGACTTATTTTGTGATTCGTGTATACGATGAGTCATTGAGAGTCGAAATCAATAACATCATGCGTATTGTTAAGTACGAGTACCATGAGTATTTCAAACTTTGAATATGAGTAGTATGAGTATGACATTAAAATAAGTATGAATGCGTATAAGTATCAGAAATTATAAGTACGATTCGAATCTACTCATCGTTTTGAATACTCATTGCTGACCTCTGGTCGGAAACTAATTGTGAAACACGAAACACTTGCACTGGAAAAGGCTTCATTTCATTTAAGCTCTTGCAGAGTGTCAAAAATTAGCTCAATTCCCTTTTGGCTTCAGAAGACGACACGGTTTTTTGTGACATTCATTATCTAGTAACATAACATGTAATAGTCTTGATGTTTAAGCTGCCGTATATTTGTCATGTGGTTTGGAGACTAGGTTTTGAGAATTTTACTTTGAATCCTTCAAACATTTAGTTGTTGGATTTTCCAACAGCATACGCTTGTCACGTTCTCATTTGTTCATTTTAGTAAAAATTATTTAATTTGATCATGTAATAATGTATTGTCTTACGCTTGTTTTCCAAGTCTTTTGTTTTATATGTTGTTTGAAAGTTAGTTCTCCGTATGAATCATAATTTAGTTATGCTTGTTTCTAAAGTCTTTTGTTTCTCACTGCATAAATTTAATTTTCATTTGCCATTCCAATAATACATATTTATTTATTTATTTATATGTATACAGTGTGTCTAATTGATTAAAAAATATTTCCATACTATTTATGGCACTTGAAGAATGTTGATTTTGAATTTCCTTTCTCTAATTGGCTAAACAAAATACCCGGCTATACATAGATTTTCTTAAATAAATACATACCGGAGAACAAAGTATCATTTTCTCTATCATAATTAAAATTCTTTGCATTGGAAACAATGTTTCTTTTTTGCTTTTTTATTGTTTTTGTTATTATTATTCTAACATTTGATTGATACTCTTAATATAGCCTGGGAATGGCTAGCGCGGTGGCTAGTGTTGGCTGGCTATTGGCTATAAGTGAATTGTGCTAACAAATATCGTATCAATGTTGGCGCCGCTTTAAGCCAACAACAGTTTGTAAGTAATTGCGCACGGAAAAATAAAAAAATAAAGCAAGAAACAGAACAAATACTTACTCATTACGGCAACACAATTTGAGATCATGATTTTATTTGAAATATTCGAAATTCTTTTAAATGACCATTAGCGGCTTTAAACGTTCGCTTAAGCTTTAAAAGCACTAAAGTGTAGAAAATATTTCAAGTGCACGCTGCACAGCCAATGACAATGACAATCATGCTGCGTCGTCTATTCGTTAGAGTAAGAGTTGAAGATGACGATGACGATGTCGACATTGCTTGTTAGTAATTCTTTCTTTTTTCAAATTTATAAAAAATTAATTTTATATTTGTATTTAAAATATATATTCTATCCGTACTTTCATAGAATTCAATTAATTGAAGAAAAACAAAGTAACCTTCACCGTGAAGTGGTTAACAAAGATTGACAATTCATGCATGGCAATCTAATTTCCGTTTTAAAGAATTTCAACATAATAAATGACTCATGATTTAAATGAGATTAAAGCGGTTTTAAAGAATTTATGACATGACGTATCTTTTTTTCCCAACATTATTAGCCTAAATTCCTAATTTCAAATGAAATTCTCTTTAGAAAAAAAACTGATTTTATTCAGGGCTTTATTACAAAACTGTTAGCATCTCTGACACATGCTGTTCCTTCTGTCTCATTTAGCCAAGAAGTTTGCTGCGCTTCTTTTCAGTTTTTATGTTTTAATTTTCCTTTAAAAACATCAGTCAAGTCGCATGTCGTTACATGTTGTTGTGGACTCCATAAATGTTGACGATTATGACATATTTGTTGAAAGCATAATTCAGTTTAAAAACATTTTTTTCTCTTCAACCATTTGCTGTGTGTTCTTTTCTTATTTCCTTCTTTTGAAAACAATTCCTGACAAGTTTTTAATAAAACTAGGCAAAGACATCTTCTTTATAAATTTAATTTTCAAGATCTTTGCAAAAACTTGTTTTCTTTTACAAAAAAAAAAAAAAGCAAGGAACCTGGCACCATCACTTTATAATGCAAAAAACAAAAGACTTATTAAACAATTTGTTTAGAAGCCATTTCGAGAAGGCCTTCTAACAATTAATCATTTAAAGAAAAAAGAAAATTTTTACCAGTCAATAGGTTAAATATTTCTCTCTTTTTTAAAAATTCTTCATCATTCAATGAATTTCTATTTTTAAACGCAATGCTTGCTTGCTTGTACATCCTTTTTTGTCTCGCTTTGTGAAATTATTGAACTTTAACAGTCATTTTTTATAATGTTTTTAGGGGGCACAGTGCCAAGATCATGGTCATACTGTTCTGGAGCTTGTTTATTATACACTTGAGCTGAATGAAAATGTATTCATCATTTTATTTTTTATGATTGATTCACTTGCTCTGATCCATTGAAAATGATGAATGGAGTAAAGGATTTCTACTTGCTTTTTAAATATTTTATACGTATTTAAATTGATACCAGGCTTTATGAAAGTAAAAAAAGGGAGAATATTATGGTTTAGTACACTCTACAATGCTGGTTAAAATTATAGTTTGTAATATAAACCATTAAGAAGACTTTGATTATTATTGCAGGCAAGTTAGACTATGTATATCTTGATGATTTCTGCTTTTAAAATGACGATCTTTGTTAAAAGAACTGACCGCATTTTGAGTAAAAATTGCTTTTATAAAAGTAAACTGTAAAAACGAATGTGATTTATCACTGAACAATTTTAGTTAAGTCACTTTTGAACTATGTACGTGTGTACGTAGTATGGTGTTGTTGGATTAATGAAGCCAAACCATATTTCGTTACTATTGGTAACCTTACGGACCGGCGGTCAAAGAAAATTGTTTTCTTCAAATGAACTAGAAAAAAGTGCTCTAAATATTAATCGGGCTAAATCGGATAAAAAATTGACTTGTGGGGGGAAATAAAGCTAGTATCCATGGCACCAAGACTTCCAAAACAGGTTTCTGGACGGTCAGGCGCTATTTTTTGGGAGCGGAGATGTAGACGACAAAGCTAATCGAGAGAAAAAAAAAATGCGCTCTATAAAAAAATGCAAGTCAACGGACAAAAAAGTCTAAGTCATCGAAAAAAATATGCAAGTCATCGACCAAAAAAGTCCAAGTCATCGAAAACAATATGCAAGTCATCGGCCAAAAAGTCCAAGTCATAGAAAAAAATATGCAAGTCATTGACCAAAAAGTCCAAGTCATCGACCAAAAAGTCCAAGTCATCGACCAAAAAATGCCAGTCAACCTCCAAAAATTGCTAGTCATCTACTTAAGAAATGCAACTTGTGAAAAATACGACATTTTGTTGTCTTTATATACAATATATATGCACATGAACTCAATGAGAATTATTAAAATTTTTCAGTTCACAATTTCATTCGAAGAAAAAAATAAGCTTCGACAGCTATATCTCTGGTTCTAAGAAGCGTCCGGCAGTAAGGAAACCTGGTTTGGAATCCTTGAGACAATGGCTATCCAGCCCATTAGGTCCATTTCCCACACCAGGTCCATTTTTTTTATTCGATTTTGACCGATTTATATAAAGCACCTATTTTTTTTTTTTTTTGTTAATTTCCGGCTATATCTCCGGTCCCAAATGATACAAGACCGTAATGAAAACTGTTTTGGAATTCTTGGTCCAATAGCTAACCAGCCTACTATGTCCGAAAAACCTTCTTTTTAAATTGTATCGAATTGAACCGGATTTATGGTTGATTTTTCAACTTTTTTTTTTTTTTTTTTTTTTTTTTTTTTTTTTTTTTTTTTGCAAAATTCAAAGCTTAGGCTTAACTTTGTTTTCCGTTTATTTTTTCTTCAAATTATTTATACTTTCGTGAAATTGAGATGTATAGACGGTAGTGGAGAAAAGAACTACAATATAAAGAGCTGAGATGTAATTTCTTTAATTATTTTAGGTTCGTGTCTCAAGTCTTTTGATATTTTTTTTTTTATCTCAACAAGAGTAGTTATTTTTATGTGCTAAAAAAGTTTCTTACTTAATTCTTTTGTTTCAAATTCTTAAAAAATCTTAAAAATATTTTTAATTTTTAAAAGAAAATTAAACAATTTGGCCTCTTAGCCAAGTTACTAAATATAGTTGTTCTCCTTACAGTACAAATAAATTTCCAACCAAACTCTTAAGCAACAGCGGACAATTGCTTTTTTTGTTTTTGTTAAATAGATGATAATAATAATGATGACAATAACAACAACTACAACAACAAGAAAAATACAAGACATTTCACCTGTCAAAGAAAACATTTCATTTATGCCATCATTTAGACAGACAAATGAAATCAAAAAGAAGGACCAAAAAAAAGAAGAAGAAGAGGAGAAGCCTACACCGCATGAAAGGAAGGAAAAACGTAAAACATAAACTATCGTGTATAATGTAAAGTTTGGAAAGCTAAAAAGGGAGGGGAACGAGACGAACATTGAGATGATGATGATGATGATGATAATGATGATGATGTTGGGCATTAAATAAATTTTATCATATGATGTGAAGACAGAAAAATAAAAGCAAGCATTGATGAATGTTTCACAAAACGCAACTATATTTACGTTTTACACAGGTTCTTACAACAGGGAAGGAGGAAAAAGGACGGACAGACTGTGAGGTTGGATGTGGAGAAACATTTGTAATAAGTTTTTGATCATAAGCTCAAATGATTAGTATGATGACTATAAATTCAACAAGGAAAAGTGAAGGCTGCTGTTGTTTATAATGTTTGTTTGTTCAGTTGACTTCGGTCTTACACAAGTAAGTGGCCACAGCATTAGCTGCTTTAGTGGTGGCAAGAGTGAGTAAAAGAACAACATGATGATGATGACAATATCAATAAGCAGAGTGATAGTAATTGTTATGTTGTTGCTACTAGTGTTAAGTGCAAATTGTTTTCACTGTCTATATAACTTCAAGCCATAATCAAACATGGCCCCAGCAATCATAAGTTTGCTGCTGCAAATACAACACAACACTTTTATGCATTGCTTAACACCTAAGGCAATACATTTTTATGTAAAGCTGGGAAGGAAGAGTGTGTGTATAGTGGAGTGAACAGAATCTAACAAGTGTTTATTAATTTATGATTTGTTTTTAATTATATGCTGCATAGAATATAAACAGATTATCTTTGTTAAATACAAATGGCCAAACATTTATAAGTTATGCACAAATGGCTGGTATGGTATGGTACTCGTAACGTACATACATACATTTGTATATTGTAACAAGCAACATATCAAAACAATGCTGGCAAAATACATTTCTTAGGAAAATTACTTTTTAATTTGAATCTCTTTAACATACCAGGCTATAATGCTGCTTTAATATCAACATTTGCCAGCCAGGCATCACAGATTTGTATACAGCCGAAGCAGGCAGGCCACAATTGTTAGCCTGCCATCCTGCCATAGAATATTTAAATCTTTTTAACTATTTTAATAGCAAGACTTTAATTTTTTTATTTGCCCCCTCCCAATCAAATTGTTGGCTTGTGTTTGAGTTACAAAACAGCCCCTCTCTGCAAATAAAAGAAACACAAGCAGCAGCAGCAATAAGAAACGTCAACTAATTTAAATTCTTTGTAGAGTATTTTTATGCCAAAACAAATTAGGAATAAATGTATGAGAATTTCAAATAAGAATTGTTGAGATGTAAAGCAAAAAAGAAAAAAGAAAAAGCCAACAAATGGAATTGGAAAATTCTGTAAATTGAAATTATTATTGATTCAAATATAGGCAGGCAGGCAGGCAAACCAATGTTGTTGTGTGGAACTTATGTATGAAATTATAAATTTAACCTCTATCTCTCTCTAGAGCAATTATATCGCAAGACTTTGATCTTGATAGAGCGCAACAAATAATAATGGTAGCAAGTACAATAGCATTGGTAAACATATTTGCAGCAGTCAGCAGTTAGGAGAGCGCAGGGCATTAACAAAAATGTTTGCATGTACACTGTAGGGTAGCTTAAGATAACAACGACTGGGAGAATTTGCTTTCCAAAATCGATATAAAATCGATTGGATGTGTTTAGTAATAAAACACGACAAGTCAATAGCCTGACAGTGGTCTATTAGAAAGTATGGCTGTGGGAGATCCTACAATAGTCCAATGGACTTATCGACTACCAACTCTGTACGAAGTCATTGATGAGACACGTCTGTAAATGTATAGAAACTCCACATCGGCTCTGAGTAGCTCTTGAGCAATGTCCCGGGATCCATGTAAGAAATACGTTTAATTGATCGAAAACTTCCGTAAGAAATCCTAGGCATTTTTGTACAAGGGCGTAAACTAATTGAAGAAATGAAAATTGTTATTTAAATTTAATTACCATTTGTAGGGCATCCAAAAAATCTAAAGAAAGTTTATTTCCTATTTGACTTAAAGCTTATGCAGCGGCATTTTGTCTTTTTTATTGAAAAGAAGAAGACGCTCGCAATGCTTGATGGCAGCAGCAGAAACAGAAGCATCCGTTGCAGCCAACAGATAACCTTGCTTGCATACTCTGCTGAAGTAAACAAAAAAAAAATAAAAAAGCGCAACAGATACAGAAACAAAATGAGAAAAAAAGGAAGGAAAAATGAAACTTTTCATACAGGCTTTTGTAGTTAAGCCGACAAAGGTTTTGAAAAGACGATTTTCTTTCTGTTTTTTTTTTGTTTGTTTTGTTTTTGTATTTAAAAGCTCATAGTCATAGGCTGTGCTCATAGCAAATGGCAAGGAGACTACTACTGCAGTTACTAATATTGTTTGCGGTTTAGTGTTGATATCCCACCTCTGTTAGTTATGTTGGCCAAGGTAATTTCTTGCGGTTCGCTAAGCTAACAGAGAGCAAAAAAAAAAAGAAAAAAACGCTCCCAATTCTCTAAGGAAGTTATTTCTGGTGTTTTGATTTTTGTTTTTCTGTTTTCCTTTACGTACGTACCTCTCTCTTTCATCTTTCAAGACATCGTGCCATTTTAAAGTATGTTGTGTATGAATCATGCTACTTAGAGCAGGATTTATTTGCCAGGTCTTTTTGTTTAAATGTTGCTGTTGTTGTTGGTTTTTTATTTCTAAAAATGTGTAGCATCTTTAGAATATTTTTTGATGAAAAAGAAAGAAGAAAAAAGGCATCGAATGTATACATTTTCCATTAGCTAAGAGAGTTAAAGGTTTGATTTTTATACAAAAAAAAAAAGAAAAAAGTAAACGAAACCCTTTTGAACAAAATAATTTCTTCTATTTCTTCTCTTCTTTTTTTCGCTTTTCAAATTGCCTGGCTTGTGCCTCAATTTGTTTGCAGTTGGGGTTCGTCAGTAAGAAAAATATTCATACAGTAGCGGCATTTTGTTTTTGTTGAAAAACGAAAACCACAAATAATGGTTTTCACCGCAGCTTATTTTAATATTGTCCTGCAGGGGAGAGCAGGGGAGTATATAAAGCAGATCAAACAAATTTAGTTTTAAGGTTTTAATATAAACATTATTTCTTTCGTCTTCTTCTTATTCCTTATTTTTCTTAATGTTGTTGTGGTTCCCAGCGGTTTTGATTTTGAATACAAAACCCATTAAACACAAGCCAGGTTTGAAGAAGAATGAAAATCGAAAAAAGCAAAATTAGGCAGAACGTGAGCAAAAGTGTTGGTTTTTCCATTATGCTAATGAGTTTTGATGATTCATTTCGTCTTTGCGGCCTGTGCGCTAGAGGTAGCAGAATGGCAATTTTCAAATTAATCTAATTTTTGTTATTGTTGTTGTTGCATTATTTGTTAGATTTAAAGTTTATTTTTTAAGTCGCTTATTGGCCTAAAAACAGAGATGAGAGTTTTTAAATGACTTTAGGATACAGAGTTTGAAAATATGAAGTCATAGGTTTGTGTCTTAAGTCTTTTGATTCAGCACACATATGCAGCTTCACTTACAGCAAACTATTTTAGGATATGGAAAGGACATTTTACTAATAGGTATTCAGCTGGAAGTGGATGACCTTAGACCTTAAGGTTATGTCTGGAGGCCATATTTTTCGTACTGAAAAGGAGCTTGTGATTTACATACATACGTACATAATTGGCCATTATAACCCTTCAGTCAGGATTACGGCCTAACTTCTCACACCACTCATGTTGTGTGCGTTAATTTTACACGTGAGTGGCGGGACCTACAGTTCAACGTCGACTCCGAACGACAGATTTCTGAGAAACTTTTTCATGGCAGGAGTTTTTGCCAGAAATCTGCTGACAGGAAGTCGCGACAAAAAATTTTTTTTTATATTTCGTTTTGATGTCTGACCTGGAATACGAACCCAGGCTTTACGTCTAATAAGCCAACACACTACCTACTAGACTACGGCGACTTCGAATGACTAACAATGTCTGACGTTATTAAAATCACCTGCAATATCAATGAAAATGCAGTCCCAAGAAACTCACCAGATAGCAGAGTCGATTTAATAGACATGACCCTCCCTCTCTTGGTTAGCAAGATGAGCTTTGCTCGTCCTAAAAAGTTGAATCTAATACGAAAAGAAAATGGAAAAGACGAGAGTTATTGGGATTTAAAGTCCCTGGGCGATGAATATTGTTTTAAGTTTTTGCCATCTATGAGGTATGTATGTATGTAGGGTAGTCCCAGGCGGGAGTTGTAAATACACAAACGCTAGGGAACGACACGCTGTCGGATTTCTTGCCAGTTAGCTGAAGTTATATTACTAGGGTCAGGTGATCTAAACTTCCCCAGATAACTAATAATAGAGGGTTTAAATACAAGATTCGTTTCCTTGTGTTTTTCTAAACATATAATTGAGCTATATATATATATAAGGAAAGATAAACAGAAACAAAAGAGAAGAAAAAGAAAAAACTTGAAAAAAATGTTATGATTTTGTAAATCTTTGAAAAATTTTCTGCTATCAATCAAACATCTTTTGAATACCATTTTAAGCGAATAAGATGAAAAACAAAAACAAAACGAAAGAGTGCTACATATTTTTGCAACTTTTTATTTTCCATAAACAAACAATTCAAAGTATTTCGTTTTACTTAAATTCCAACTTGAATTCTATTGGCAATTTTACATTTTTCCGAAAACAGTTTCATTTTATTACAAGGTTTTCTTTCTAAACATTTTTTGGTCTACGGCAGCAGATAGTGCGGGTTTTTTCGTTTTGTTTCGTTCGTCTACTCGCATTTAAAATTCTTAGCCTTTCTAAGATAGTGGTTTTTTTTGTGAGAGATATTGTTTTGAATTGATTTCTTGTATTTTGGCCACTGTTGTTGTGATCAATTCAATTTTGATTTACAATTTAAATTGCAAAATTATCGTAATGTATTTTGACAAGACGAATGTACGAACGAGAAAAAAAGTAAAGACAGACAGACGGACAGACAGACAACCTAAAAGTATAACAAATTTGGAAAACTTCACAAGACCCACAGCCACAATAAAAAAAATAACAAAAAAAATAACAACGCTATACACCACACCTTTTACAGAAGACCCAAAACGGACATGGAGACCAAAACTGTCAGCACTTAAAATAAGATTATACCATAAAAAGACAAACATACTCTATACAACACACACTAACACACACACATACACACAATTGCATGCTAAAAGCAACAAAAATTTTCAAACTGATTTAGTTTTTAAATTCAATTTTAGCGTTTTTTTTTTTTGCGCCATGTCTTGTGTTCTACTCAGTCAGCTCAGCTAAAAAAAAGATTGTTTTGTAGGCAGTTTTAACAATAGGGGAGTTGGCTGGCTGGCTGGTTTGGCTGTTTGCAGTATGTAATACATCTAGAAATGTAGCCAACAAATCAAATAAAAAAATGAAATTGAGAATGAAAAAATAAAAAAATAAGAAAAAATTCTCCAAGTTAAAACTAAAATCTGAAGCTTAAATTCAATCATGTACCAGCAATTTTAAAACAATTTTCAAGTTACTGACAGTTTTGCTACTGTGTACCAAACCAACTTTAGCTTGAGTGATTCTGTGTTTTTTTTTTCTTCTTTTCTTGCTGTGTTGTATTTTCAACGCTTATTTCGTTTGGTACACATTGATTTGTTCGTGCGAGTTTTTTTTTCGTTTTTTTTTTTTGCCAAAGTCTGTCTTAGAAGTGCAGTCAATATTACAAGTGTTAGTGGTAGTGGTTGTGTTAGTGGTAGATCAGTCTAGAGATGACGTTTTAGTATGATATTGGATGGATATGATCTTAAATGGAAAACATACATACATACATATATACATACACAATGACTTTGGTACCAATCTGTCCATCATCATTACCATCAAAATGCAATATATTTTAAAACAAAACAAAACCAACAAAACAAACAAACCCACAAACATGCGAATTCATAAAATAAAAACTATAAAGCTTAGGTAGAGAGTGAGTATCATCAACTGCTTAGAAAATTTTTAGTTTCAAATAAAATCGAGGGAATTACTTAAGTACGGGATTCTTTTAAGGCTGCACTAGTCAAAGACCAACAGTAAAGTTTAAAGCAATAGGATCACTAGGAATTATTCTTCGTAGCTTGTTTGAAAGTTAATAAACGTTTGTTTTAAATGGGTGGCTACTTTCACTGTACGTATGTAGGTAGGTGGGTGCTTCAAATACAGAAACATCTTGTGATCATGAGACCCATTTTGTTCGTCCTAGGAAGGAGTAAGAAGGGAAGTACAAAAACGAAACAGAAAAAAGCAAAAAAAAAACAAAGCAAAGGAATTAGCAATGCATACCACTAAGTCAACTCAGGAAGTCGCCGTAGTCTAATTGGTAGTGTGTTGGCTTATTAGAGTAAATAAAATTGTAATGAAAAACAGTTTCTGAAAAATCTGTCGTTCGGAGTCGACTTTAAACTGTAGCTCCCACCACTCATGTATAAAATTAACACACACAGCATAGGTTAGGTTAGAGGACGTGTACTTGTCAATTAAGATAAGTACAGTACCCGGAGGTCGAATTGACCCATTGTACAACGTTCCTCACACCACTTATGTTGTGTGTGTTAATTGTATACATGAGTGGTGGGACATAAAGTTTAAAGTCGACTCCGAACGACAGATTTTTATTTATTGAGAAAACTTTTCATGGCAATTATTATTTACTCTCAGAGTTTTTGCCAGAAATCTACTGAGAGAAAGCCGCCGAAAAAATACTTTTTGTATTTTGTCTTTGATGCCTGGCCTGGGGCTCGAACCCTACTAGACTACGGCGACTTCATAATCACACAACATACGTGGTGTGAGAAACTAGGACGTTGTACAATGGGTCAATTCCACCTCCGGGTACTGTACTTGTCTTAATTGACAAGTACACGTCCTCTAACCTAACCTAAATCAACTTAATCCCTTTATTTACTGAAAAGACTCTGAATATTGCCTTCTGGCATAGAGCTTAAACCCACTCCAAGGATATACAACCTTCTCCTACAAACAAACGCACAGAAGATACTTATTCGCCTAAAACTTCTCCTTATCCCTCCGCCTGAGGTCTGACCCAGTACTCCGACAGCAACCTGGCATCACAATGTTCCGTAAGGAACCCAATCACCAGTCTGCCAATGAGTCTATTACGTCAGCAGATTGAAGGAGTAGGACCATCGGAACCTAACAGAGACTAATCCGATCCAAAAACTTTCATTCAGTCCTTCAAGTTACGCACCATTTCTGCATTTTCTAATCTCATTTCGCCTTCTGAACAGCTTGATTTCCAACGAAAATTGTTTAAAAATCCTTATTAGAAGAATCGACATCAGCTAGAAATAGGATACAAAACGCTGCGTTTTTATGAATTGCCAAATCATTAAGGTCCACTACTCTTAATGCAAGTTTCAAATATCTGTTTCCAGCAAGTCAAGAATTTCTGGAAATAGAGCAGGCTGACCTGATCACTGACTTCAATTAAAAATAGGAAATTAAGATGAGTACATACATACATAATTGGTCATTACAACCCTTCAGTCAGGATTACGACCTAGTTTCTCACACCACTTATGTTGTGTGTATTAATTTTATACATGAGTGGTGGGACCTACAGTTTAAAGTCGACTCCGAACGATAGATTTTTGAGAAACTTTTTCATCGCAATTTTATTTACTCTCGAGAGTTCTTGCCAGAAATCTGCTGAGAGGAAGTCGCCGAAGAAATACATTTTGAATTTTGTTTTGATGTCTGGCCTGGGGCTCGAACCCTGGCTTTACGTCTAATAAGCCAACACACTACCTACTAGACTACGGCGACTTCAAAATTAAGATGAGTTTTGAAGTGAAATTCTTCTATTGGCTTCCATTTCCTTTAGCTGTCACTGTTTAATCAATAATAAACGCATTTATTGTTATTTTATGCCCGTTGTTCTTATATTATTGTTGTTGTTGCTATTTTTCTTTGATATCTTTTTCATTTAATAGCAACAAAAAAAATATTTTTTTATTCCTTACGGTGTTTATGGAGTAGTTGTTGCTGTTGTTGTTGTTGTCGGTTTATTCTCGCTATATTCTCACATAATAGTTATTTGAAGTAGAGTGGGGTATTAAAGTATGAAATATCAGTGTATCAAGTAGCAATCATTGAACACCCAGTAGCTGTGTAGCCGAAACAATCTATTACCACCACAGCCCGGTAGTCAGCAAGCAATTGGTGCTGTTGCGCACTAGCACTATAGTTAACGTTGTTGACCAAAGTAAGGCAGTAGCAAAAAAACAAAAACAGATCTTGGCAGTATATAACAACGATATAGTGTAGTTGGTGGTGTAGCAAAATAATATTATTTTTAGAGAAAAACACAACAACAAACAAACAAATAAAAAAAAAAAAATAAGAAAATCTAGAGAGTAGATGCCAAGGCAATTACTTTGTAATTTAAGTTATTGATTGCCACGCTGTTGCTTTGCGTTCTCTGTGAAAAAAAAAAAACTGCTCTGCTCCAGCACCAGCAATAAGACAATTTTTCTTAACGTTTTTCGTTTTTTTTTTAGTTCAGCTTGGGTTTATAAAGTGTAAAATCAAACTGCCAGCCTACTGTAAAGTTAATCTTTAGATTATTTCATTACATTTTTCAATTACTATTAAATGAAATACAAAAAATAGAAAAAATAGAAAGAAAAATCTGTAATAAAAGCAAGTACGGAAGTTATAAACGATTCAGGTAGACTATATAGTGCTGTACACTGTCATAAATGGTTGTGTTGTTCTAAATCTATTGTCCCAATATCGGCAGAAATCTAATGCAAACAGTCTTCGTATTTTTATAGAGGTTTAGGGGGATCATGACTAGCTTAAGCTATAAAGAGCGATTTTCTTGTGCAGCTAATGAACCATCTGGCCACCCAGAATCTCTGCAGATGAAGTAAAGAGAGTGACTGGTATGGCTTCTTTTCTTTCCTAAGATGTTGCAAACCTTAGCCTAAACTGAAACCATCTTTACACAGAATAGGGTGCAGTTCACCACAAGGCTTGCAGCCTTTATAATTAAGATAATTATAGGCGGCTACATGATTTAATGGCAATGATATGTTATTAATTGAAGAATTTAATTATTTCATTAGCTTAAGTGTTTCACTCTATATTTGATAAGCAGAAAATATTTCTTCTATTGATTCGCTATTGGATGAAGTGAAATAACAGCAGTTGGCACTGGATAGTAAGCTGATAAGGAAGACTCACGTAGAGAGAATTTCCAAAAAATAAAGGGCTTTTAGGGAGTCTTAGTGTTGCAAAAGGGGTAAAAGGTTTTTATTTGTAGGAAGAAAATTTTGCAATTTTTGTAGTAGGGACAGAACAGTGAAACACTTTAATCTTCACTGCAGAGGCTGCTGAAAGTTCACTGAGAGGATCTGATTGCTATTGTTAGTGACATTGGGCTATAAATTTAATTGTCACAGTTAGTCTAATGACTTTGGGTAAAACCAGGCAAAAGAATGTTGAAAACGTAGAAATGACTTCAGAAAACTTTGAAGTTTTCTTAGTAACTATATCTGTAATGCTATTTATACACTCTCTTTGTGATGGAAAATTTATTTTTAAGAAATTCTAAACAATTTAGAATTCAAATTTTGAAGCCGCCGTAGTTTAGTAGGAAGCGTGTTGGCTTATTAGACGTAAAGCCAGGGTTCGAGCCCTAGGCCAGACATCAAGACAAAATACAAAAAATATTTCTTCAGAGACTTCCTCTTAGCAGATTTCTGGCAAAAACTCGAAGGAGTAAATAAAATTGCCATGAAAAAGTTTCTCAAAAAAATCTGTAGTTCGGAGTCTACTTTAAACTGTAGCACCTACCACTCATGTATAAAATTAACACACACAACATAAGTGGTGTGAGAAACTAGGACGTTGTACAATGGGTCAATTCGACCTCCGGGTACTGTACTTGTCTTAATTGACAAGTACACGTCATCTAACCTAGCCTAACCTAGAATTCAATGGAGGATTGGAGGATGAAAAAATTGGGAATTTCTAAAGATTATTGGAAATTGCTTTAGGTAATCGTAGGTTGAGAGATGTAGAGATTCACATAGTCGTTGTGGAAGTAATAGTTTTTTTCGTAAGACAGTTTTTATTGCATTTTTATTGCTGAGGATTTTTTTTGTTTGAGGCATAATTCTGTATATCCATGATATAGATTTGTAAAATATAAAAGATTTTTTTTTTTTTACTTTTGATTGCATGTCATGTCAAAATCTCTAATCCAGATCACCTCTCAACACTTTACAAAACTGCTGTTTGTCTACGTTTATTTAGTTTTACAAGTATTTTTAAGCTTCTGACATTTATGGTTAAATTCAATTTCGATTCTTGTGATCGCTTGGACGGCTACATTCATGGCTACTTTAGCACTCTCAGACACAAAGACAGACAGACAAACAGACAGACAGACAGACAGTTGGGTATAGCATTTGTATTTGTATTTGAAATTTAATTTTTTTCTTTTTTTTTTTTGTAACTAAAGCAAGCAATACGCTATGATACTGGGGGTATGGTAGGTACATATACTGGGTTATACTAGGTATTATAGTGTAGAGAGTAAATTCATTATTATTATTAGACTTTTAGATTTAAAAATCGTATAAATTTTCTACAAGTATTTTGTATTTTATTACCCCAGCAGTAGTTGTTTTATGATTGATTTTCAATTTTTATAGCAAAACTTGTTTCTTTTTCTCACTTTTTATTTTTTTTTTTAATTTGTGTGTGTTTGTGTAGTTGAGTTATTTTTATGCAATTTTTTCGTTCATGATTGTAAAATTAAATTAAATAATTGGTTTCACACATGCAGTGGCTGGCAGTGGCTATAGGAAAATACACAAAAAAAAAAAACACACAAACTTTAATGCTTAACTGCTTGCTGGTAGCAATAAAAACATATGTTAAGTGCGTTTTGTTTTGTTTTTTGTTTTCTTTCTTAGATTTTTCTTAATTTCAATTTCGTTTCGTTTTTTTTGGTTATTTTTCTTGGCAAAAGTCATAAAAGGTTTGAAAATTTCAAACTTGTCTGCTGGTGTTGGTTAAAATTTTGGTTATGGTTTGCCTACGTTTTTGGTAAGAGAGAAGTTGTTGAAAATCATGTTAAATGTTATACCATAATACCATAAATTCTTGAAAGTGATATTAATATGATTAGACAAGTCTTTATATATAGCCAGCCAGCCAGCCAGCCTACTATTATAGTAGAATGGAGAATTCATTTTTGTTTCATCAAGATTTAGACATTTAGCAGCGGTGCTGTTGTTGATTTATGGTAATGAAATGTGTGGATTTTCTAAAATGTTCTTTTGAAAAAGGAAAAAGGAAGAAATATTCTTACACGTCAAACAACCCAAATGTAATGGAATTAAGCAAAAACAAAATAAAGCTCTTCTAACATTAAATAGAATTTTCCTACTATTTTCAAACTAAACTAATATTTTCCAACAGGGGCGGCTTCGGAACTTTAATTGTTAACAACGACCATCAGTCTGTTTTGCCAAATTAACATGGTCGTGTAGGCATGGAATGTTTGGCTATAAAGTACTGTTTTCATTTAGAAATGGTTCACATTTAGAAATGGTTTTCATTTAGAAATGGTTCACAACACTGAAGTAGATTTTTTTATCGTAAATTACGTTCAGTCAATTGCTCCAGAGCCCATACAGTGCACACACATCGTTTGTCTATCTATCGATGGTGATTTAGCAAAACAGACTAAATAAATGACGCCTCATTTGTAGCTTCCTAAACTGTCGAAGTCCGCAAGACTCGCCAATGACTCTCTCCGCAGTTTCAGCTACCAATTCTCTAATATAAGCCTGCAAGGAAGCTGTAATATCTACATAGATAACCGCCATATTACTCGGCGAAATCCAATCCCGGCTCAGCTCTGGGCGGTCCCAAATAACACTACAGGTCATCTTAATGCTATCCTAGAAGTAGACCTCTGCACCAGTGACACCCTCCATTTCCGAGGTATCTATGCAGATTGTATGACACCTACACTATGCTACTGCTTCCTGCACGGAGAAACCACTAAAGGCAAAATTTTCTGAGTCATTTACTCTGACCATATAGGCCTTGAAACCAGGATACGTATGAATAAATATATAAAAGATCCATGTCACCATTCTCTTCATCTTCATCGGAAATAGTCTTGGAAATGCGCTTTTATGGCACTCGATATGCCCAAGTAGACTGCAATTTTCTTTAAATCGCTATCTCCAAAAACTGCTCTTATCAGCTAGATTCTATTCAGTATGCAAAGAGGCTTTGAGACGTTGATCATCCTTTAAAAACATTTTAGCAGCACCTGATGAAAAGTCAAGGCGTTTGTTACGTACGCCTCATATTCCAGGAAGTACAATTTGCCTCTTAATAAGGCTATCAATCCCTATAAAATTTGGATTCTATTCAACACATATCTACAAGGGCTTAAAGGACCATCAAAGTTTTCACTGCCAAGTAGTAAAAGTGTGTAATGTTTTGCTATTTAATTTAATAATTTAAAAAATATCTTCAAATTGCTTTAATGTGGATGAACTAAATATCTTATTAGATTCATTATTTGTTTAAATTATGGAAAATAATTCCATAAAAAAAACCCATTTTAAAATGCTTGCCTTTCATTTCAAAAGAAATTCCCAGCCGATGTGGCATTAAGAAAACACTTTTACCAAAACAATTAGCGAATCATCAAAGGATGTCAGCAGCAGAAGCTCTCAGGCCATTATAAATAAATAATTTGTTTCGTTTATTAAATAGAAAAACCCAGGCAATCATTTGTTACAAATTAATTGCCTTGATAATAATGAAAAAAACTGTCGGCTAAACATGCAAACGGACGCTAAAGACTTAATGAAGACATTTAGAAATGTTTAAAGTTTTGTTTTTTGCTCTTGTTGTGATATAAATATTCATAGAGCAGAGAATAACTCGAAGAAAATAAAAACAGTGTAGATCACTAATATACAAGGGGAGGAAGGTAAGCCAACGAAAGCAACATTTCATTTGCAATATATTCTAAATGATTTCTATTTATATGCCTGAGGTTAACTTCCCCTGTGTGGTAATTTATTTAACATTGCAAGTTTATTATTCCTCTACTGCCTGAGTTTAATCAAATAAATTAAAACAAAATACCAACACTTTGTTGTGTTATTGGCTTGGAAAAACCACACCACAACACAGCCCAGCACAGCAAAGCACAGCAAAGCACAGCACTCTACACTCTACACCACAACGTAACGCTTTACAATCTTAAACCCGGGGCCTCTTTTACCGCAGACTCTTCTTGTTACTACCTTAAGGTAAATGAAGCATATTTTTATGCATTCTCGCTTGTAAACAAAAAAACAAACAAGCAAACAGACTACAAACCCAAGGTGGCTGCTTTAATATGTTATTTTATAATAAACTGAACTTGTTTTGGTTTTTTTATTATCGTTAATGTTATTGTTGTTGTTGTTGTTCAAATTGTTGTCTCAATTAAATGCTAAATTATTAGCTTTTTTCATTCAAGTTTTTTTTTCTTTTTCTTTTGCTTTATAGAGCCTTTACAACGTTGCCTCCTTTTTTAAGTGTGACATTTTTATAGTTATGCTCGATATTATGACAACTTAAAAAGCGCTAAAGATGAGCAAACGCAAAAGCAATAAAAAAAAACAAAACAAGCGTTTAAATAATGAAGTGTTTTTAGTGGTTAACCATTCCGAGCTTTGATTTGAATATGATTTCAGAACAGAGTTACAAATGGAGTTTATGTGAAGAGTCGACAATATATGTAGTCACATTATTTGACAAATTAATGTATAATAACAAGCAAGGTGACCAACGTTTTAAATAAGTTGTATAAAATTGCAGTAAAAACCACGTTCTTTTTTTTCTAAGTAGCCGTGGTCTAGTAGGTAGTGTGTTGGCTTATTAGACGAAAAGCCAGGGTTCGAGCCCCAGGCCAGACATCGAAATAAAATACAAAAAAGTATTTCTTCGGCGACTTCCTCTCAGCAGATTTCTGGCAAAAACTCTGAGTAAATAAAATTGCCATGAAAAGTTTCTCAAAAATCTGTCGTTCGGAGTCGACTTTAAACTGTAGGTCCCGGTCCCGCCACTCATGTATAAAATTTAACACACACAACATAAGTGGTGTGAGAAACTAGGTCGTAATCCTGACTGAAGGGTTGTAATGACCAAGTATATACATATGTATGTATGTAATTAGCAGCAACTTGCTTGAGTCTTAGGCATTCAGAGAAAACCTCAAAAAATTAGTGATTTTGATAGTCGAGACTCTCTAGTTCGACAGGTTGAATACCATGGAAAATATGGAGGTAAGTTGGCAAACTCCTCCAGAAGAACAAGGTCCTCCATTAAGGCCAGAACTTTGGCCCACTGTGATAAAACAATTAACATATATCCTGGAGATCAAACTTTCCCTAGAGGACATCAACAAGAGTCAAAACATTGATTGAAACAATCTTTTTTATTAGAAAGCTCAGCCAAAGTGAGAGGTTAAAATTCTTCTTGTCATATGAAATGCAAGACAGTCACTTCCTTCTCCTCAAAACCACAGTAAACAAAAAAGCAACCTGACAGTATGTCCACCAAAAGGACAGTGGCCCGTGGGAATCTCTATTTAATCCTGAAAAATGTATTGTAATGACCAATTGTGTATATACGGATGTTATTTTTGCTCTACAAGTTTAACTGAAGGTATTATTGCCATCCACTGAAAATGAGTTTGTTGCTTAATTCTTTTGTTACTTGAATACATTTCATTCATGCAGTTTGGTTAACTTTTGGTCACCTTTTCCTTTCAAATTGAAATAACAAATCAATTGAAAGAATTCAAATGATTTTAAATATGATTTTGGAGCATGTAGTTTGTCTTTTGTGGTCATTAATTAGCATTTATTATGCTGAGTGCTCTGAAAATGTCGCCAATGTAATGCTTATTGTGGCAAACGGCGTTTGATCTTAAATTTGTTTGTTTTTTATTTTTGTTTGTTTCTTTAGACAACTTTTTAAGTAACAAATTAAATTAAAACAAATATGGTCATTATTAATACAGGTATGTTAGTTGGCAGGCAGGCAGTCAGGCAAGCAGGCAGGCTGGCACGCAGACAATGATGCGTAATCAACGCCATTATATTTTATAAATGCAATACCACAACTATGAACAAACATATGTAACAAGTTGTGAAAGAAACTAATATTATAACAGTTTTATTACTTATCATTTGAACGATATAAAAATAATAATAAAACAGAGAAGGACAGAGAGAAAGAGAGAGAGGGGGAGAGCGAAAGAGTGAAAGAAAACTCTTTAACAAAACATTTAATTATCGCTTGATATAGTAAAAAACAAATGTAGTGCGTAAAACTTCTAAAGTGTAAAATCTTTGTTTGGTATGCCATGACAAACGGTGTTACAAAGAAAGACTAGCAGACAGACAGACAAACACATTTATGCAGCACACAATCATCATGTTTGAAATGACGACACTAATTAGTAAAGTAACAAAGTTAACACATGACAAGGATTCATAAATGCTGCTAGTAATTGCCACATTAAATATTGCAGCACAAACTAAAAAGAAAAGAAAACTCACACTCTCCACTCACTCACTCACTCATTCGCACTTCGCATGTATGTAAGCATGTACACATGTATGTATTTGAAGCATGCGTTTCTTTTGCGGTTGCATTTTCTATGGCCGTTTAGAGGAGTTTGGCAAGCCTGCTTGCTTTGCTTGCTTGCTGGCTAGCTGCTTGCCTAGCTAGCTGGTATGATTGTTTGTTTAATGGTTGGTGGTTGTGATGTTTTAAAAGTGAGAGGATTTAATTATTGTTTAAAAACAATCCTTAAAAGGTTTGTTTATAGAAGACATTTTAAGACTGTTAAGATTTATGATAAATAAAAACAACAAACCTGATGATTGTTGTTGTTGTTGTTGTTACTATTTCTATTGATAATAATGATGACAATAATAATGATAATGATGATGTGTGTGCTTGATGTGGCTGACAATGCAACAAGACAACGTCAACAAGACTTGTTGTTGGCTTTTGAAAATATTATAATCAAGGCCATGTAAACGAATGCCGACAATTATATTTACACTGTAATTAAAATAACGGAGTCAAACTAAATTGGCAATGAATTAAAACGTAAAATTAAATGCTTCTTGTATGGCTCTTGTTATACTCTCCTATACGCTATGCTGCCCAAATGGGCAAACAATGTTGTAAAATAGCCGTAAACGTGAAGAAACCGAAAAGGGAAGAAATGAATTAATTTTTGGCAGCTCCACAGATATGGACTTTTGCCTGTAATTGTTAGAAAAGCAAAGTAAGTTTTAACACCAATTTTTTACTTATTGAGACAGGGGGACTATACCTAATACAACCATCATATCATATACAGCTAGAGAGAGATGCGAAAGGAGATTGATAAATTCCTTTGGAACTGCCAAAACATCATTAAAAGGAAACTGAATTGCAAGAGTCCAGTAAAAAATGTTAAAATAAAAGTAAAAAGGTCTGGAAATTCTATTTGTATGTACCACATCACACAAGAGGTACAGAAAATACCATAGGAAAGTGATATCGCCGGCAGTCGTAGTTTGTTCGAGTCTCTAAACTTAAACAAACATTGTTCTGTACTGAAATTAGCATAAAAATTGCCAGCACATAGGCTCCAGTCCAGTCCAGTTCGTCTACAGATTTGAACAAACTTTTTCACACGTTGAGGCCTCGTGTTGTCACCAGTAAATATATTTCCGAAGACGAATTTGTGGCCTTGTGAGCAAATGTTGTCACAACTCCATCTCCCCTGGTCTCCGCCATGTTGTTTAATTGAGGATTCCAAGCTGACCTTTAATATATTCGCTATATTCTTAGGTATCGTATGCTCAAGCCAAGACCACTTGCTACAGCGGATATCGTAGGTGATGGACATTTGATTATTCAAAGTGACATTGCTTTGCAGGTGACACTTCCGCCTGAAAGGTAGTGAAATCATGCGATACTCTCATTGAGTAGAATATATCAACCAACTCTGCTTGTTTTTTAAGTGTTTTGTTTGATTTTCAGTTATCAGCGCAGCCATTATTTAACACATAAAGTTTGTTTCTTAAGTCTTTTGTTCAATACTTTAACTATACACTTTAAGGCTGTATTTGCATTTCAGATTTTTTTCTTTATTATTATTAAAGGCCTTTACAGTGATCATCGTTTGCCGAAGAGGAGTTTCCCGAAATTCAAATAAGTTGGGATACGAAGTGTAACCAATAATTTGTAAACACTTTAGGCCATAAACAACACCTCATTTTCATATTAATCAAACAGTTTAAAGAACATGTTTCTACCCGGTTTACAAAATGTCATCAAAAGTTAACAGATTGTTGTTTAAATGCAATACACAAAGCCACTGCCAAGGAAGAGTACACGGCGGCAGTAACAACTAAGTAAGCAGCAGCAATCAAATGATAAACGTTAACGTTTAAAAGCAATTTCTCAAGTGAACACTAGAACAGCAGCCACAAATAAATTTAAAAGACGACATAAAAACAAACTAAAGAAACTAGGGACCACACGAACTGTATGAAAAGAACCTGAAACCAGAACGAAAAAGGTGGCAAAGAACGAAAGAACCCCAAAGCACAATAAAGTAAGCAACGAGGATCGTATGGCATATCAATAGCCAGCATAGTTTATAAGACAACTAAGGCGACAAGTAAGGAAAACTTTTCGTACAAAAAAAAAGAAGTGAAGAAAAATTAATGGTTTTGCATGCTGGTCATTTGTCTTCATTTAGTAACAGCAAGCAAAGAGGATATATGTATTCATGGCTTTAATAACAATCAATATTTGCCTTAAACATGCTATATTGGTTAAGGGAAACTGTAACACACATCTTAAGGCTTAAATTAATTGAATTTCAATATAAGAAATGTGGCCAATAGAAATACACTTTGTTGTGAATGCTTTAAATGACTTACTCAGCAATTACATGCAATTTAACACACAACAATTTCTACTACACATGCCATCATCACACTGGCACCCTGACATTGGCTAGCCAAAGTGTTAAGCAAAGTCACACACATGCTGTGTCAGACAGACACAGTGCGATTGAATGTTTTTTTTTGTTTGTTTTGTCTCTGAAATGATTTTTCGAAATGATGTGCCAAATGCTTTACAAAATTAACAGTGAGAATTGTGTCAAATACTTTCGTAGCTTTTCACTGTTGTTGCACATGTAACAACAAAACATCTCATCGTCATCCGCTAACAAAAATCTGTGTAACACGTTTTCATTTCTTTTTTGTTTTCCTTCGCATTTCATCTTCGGGAAAGAAAGGGGGGGGGGTGGAAACTACATACATTGTTTTCTAAGAAATTTAACTTTCTACTCTACTCTATAAATCTCACTACAATGACAAAATATTTGCAAATCGTACTTACTTTTGATGTTGTTTGTTTTGTTGTTATTTATTTGTTCTTTTGCTGGTATTTTGTTTTTTTTTTTTTGGTTCCATTTGAATGGTGACTTTAAAGCTCCGGGTGTATAAAAGTGCCGCCTTTTTCAGTTTTTTTATTTGTTTTGATACAAATCTATTTGCTTAGCAAAGTGTTTAGGCTGAAGGGAGTTTCTACTGTGAAAAAAAAACAAACTTTATTAATGTCAAGCTTAAATGCAAGCGGTCTATAAAAAGGATTTTAAGGCAAGGACTTAAAAGAAATTCATTTTTAAGGTTTGTTTCCTAAGTCTTTTATACTAAATATTTTAAATTTAATAATCATTTCACAGGAAGGTTTATCTTCGACCAAAAAATACAAGTCATCGACTAAAGAAATGCAAGTTATCTACCAAAAACTGCAAGTCATTGGCTAAAAATGCAAGTCATTGTAAGAAACGCAAGTCATCGACTAAAAAATGCAAGTCATTGTAAAAAACGCATGTCATCGTCCAAAAACTTGCAAGTCAGCGACCAAAAAATTCCAGTCATCGTCCAAAAAAATGCAAGTCAACGATCAAAAAATTGCAAGTCACCGACTACCCACGAAATGCAACTTGTGAAAAATACAACATTTTGTTGTCTTTATATATACGTATACGAGCATATTAACTCAATGAGAATTATTAAAATTTTGCAGGCCACAATTTCATTCGAAGCACACAATAAGCTGCGACACCTATATCTCCGGTTCTAAGTAACGCTCGACCGTAAAGAAACCTGTTTTGGAATCCTTGAGACAATGGCTATCAAGTGCACTACGTCCATTTGGTCCACTAGGTTCAATGTTATACGATTTTGACCGATTTATGTAGAAAACTTTTCTTTTAATAATTTGCAGCTATATCTTCGGTCCCAAAATATACCCGACCGCCATGAAAACTGATTTATAATACTTGATCCAATAGCTATCCAACGCACTAGGTCCATTTCCTCCACTAGGTCAATTTTTATCCGATTTTGTTCGATTTATGTAGGACACTTTCTTTTTTGCAGCTATATTTCCGGTCCCAAAGGTTACTCGACCGTAACGAAATTTGTTTTGGTTTCCTTGGTCCAATAGGTACATACATAAGTCATTGACTTTGGGTGAGGTTTGCTAGTCTTGCCTGAAGCTTGAATTACGTTACAAATGCATCATTATCACAGGCATGTCACTTATTATTATTGACCATAAGCAATTCTATTATGGGAAATTATGTCTTATAAAGCCTTATTAATTCGCATTTATCCCTACTCTCATGGTTTACTACATACTTGTCGCTTAATATTTAAAAATATAACCATCTTACCCTCCTCCTCTTCCATCTATTGCCACAGAATGTGATAAAACGAAAAGACAGCAGAAAATCACCTTTAAAATGTGAGCAGGCTTATGCTGCTATTGTCTAGTTTAACTTCGTTTATAAGCATTTGAAAAGGCAAACAACAGCTTCTGCTGGTTCAGTAACCGTATTCAACGGCAGTAACAAATTCTAGGTGATATACAACACAAACAACTCCCTGGGGATTATTGCTCAAAAGAAAGAAAACAAAAAAAAATAGTTTTCTTTTTTAGTGTTTCTTAGTGCTGCTGCTGCTGGTGCTTCTTCTTCTTTTTTTTCGCCTTTTAATATATCGTAATATTATTCTTTATTTTGGCTGTTTTTTTTTGAGTTATAACCTCATTGCTAGAGTTTTGCGCCTGTTTTTCGCTGTCTTTTTTTTTTTTGCTTTTTTGCATACAAATTGTTTGTACTTACAAAACGAAAAT
This sequence comes from Sarcophaga variegata, assembly GCA_932273835.1. Classification (NCBI taxonomy): domain Eukaryota; kingdom Metazoa; phylum Arthropoda; class Insecta; order Diptera; family Sarcophagidae; genus Sarcophaga; species Sarcophaga variegata. The sequence goes on from OW026362.1 coordinate 3,188,134, forward strand.
TTATTACTTCAAGTCGGTACTCTTTTGCTGTTCGTACGCTACACCATTTGCGGAGGTTAAAGTAATATTCAGTTTGAGGTTATGTTTGTAGGAACTTGGAATGGAATTGGTCATTACGAGCAAGTAAAGAGTAACATTTATTCGTTCTTGACTGCTTACCCTTTTCCATTTTTTTCTTTTTGATACATCGAGCTCACTGAAGCTTGGCATTAAAGTCACACATTGTGAAGCATCATTGAATTTGTTTGTTACAATAATACCACCATTACCACCATTGGCCACTACTACTGCCTTTGGTAGTATTTTTATTATTATTTTTCGGTTACGCTTATAACCACTGAAATCCTTAACACAGTTGCTGCTAGATGTAGTTGCACGTAATGGTAGTAAAAGTCTCTCTCAATAGGTTTTTTTCTTACACTCTAGCTATGGTGGTATATAGTATATGACTTCGGTTTTTTTATGTTTTTGTTTAGAAAATTTCACATATTTATCAAAATATTGTTACATTTATGCTGTTGTTGTTGTTGTTTTTACCATTTAAAATTTATGTATATGCGCCTGTATTTTATTTCTTTACATTTAACTGATCTCTCCTCTCTCTTTCTTATAAGCCATAAACTCACTCACTGTATTCATACTGTTTGCCGCATTTCAACTGTATTTTGCATTTTATTGTAACATGATGATCTATAACGGTTAACATTTTATGGCCAAACCAAACAACTTATAAAGAAAACACTTTTTCTAGAAGAGGTTCATTGTTAGAAAAAAACTTTTCATATGGCGAGTCACATAAATTAAATTGATTATTTAAGTAAAAGGTATTGATGGCTTTCTCAGACACACACACACATACACACATAGAGAAAAAAGGCCATTAAGTGAGTTGAGGCTTAAAGGAGTTAAAATGGTAACAAAAGATTTACTTTCCGTTTGTATTGAAATAATAAATTGAATACTTTAGACGGGAATAAATGGTGCACAAATGAACACATAAAATATGAATCAATTATTTACATTCAAAATTTGTTAAAAAAAATCCGAGAATAAAAAAGTTTGCTTCCTAAGTCTTTAGTTTTATATAAATTTTTAGCTTGTAAACAACTATACTTCATAAACGAATTGAAATTTATTGAATTAAATTATAACTGAATGATGGGAAAAATCATACGAGGAATTCTAAATTTTTCTACAATTAAAATTGCTTCAATATCTCCCGTATAATTTTCTCTCATTTAACACGTTCCAAATCTCAGTTATACTATTGAATAATTGGTACGATGGAGCACATATTGTTCAAAATCTCTCAGCAGCCACCACAAAGGAAAATAGACATATTGAGGTTGAGAAAAGCGGATCACCTTTCATAGAATTTAGTTTGAATTCGAAACTACATACACCCAACAGTCTAATTAACTTCTAAGCGTTTATTACAGTGTTGGAAAAAAAGGCGCTCTCGATTCTAGGGCTAATCTTTGCCATATCTTGATATAAGATATAAAAAAGGGAGACCCTACGATATGCGCCAACTACAGGGGCATAAGCCTTCTCCCTATCGCATATAAGGTTCTTACAAGCGTATTGTGTGCACGACTGAAGCCACTCGTCAAAACACTGATTGGACCTAATCAGTGCAGCTTCAGACCTGGCAAGTCCACCATCGACCAGATCTTCACACTACTCCAAATCCTGAAAAAGACCCACGAACAACAAGTCGACACACACCATCTTTTTGTCGACTATAAGGCTGCCCCTTCGATAGCCCCGTAAGGGATCGTGTTTTTGCCGCAATGTCTGAGCTCGGTATACCTGCGAAGCTGATAAGGCTATGCAGAATGACGTTGAGCAATTCCTGCGGCTCCGTCAAGGTAGGAATGGACCTCTCCGAACCTTTTGATACCGTGCGAGGTTTCAGACAAGGCGATCCCTTATCATGCGACCTCTTCAACTTCGTCAGGGACAGTGTTTTGCGAAAGGCGGGAGTGCATCGCAATGGCACTATTTTTCAAAAAAGTGTCCAGTTGCTTGCGTACGCTGACGACATTGACATCATAGGGCGTACCAAGCGAGATGTTACTGCTGCCTTTAGTGCTATTGAACGGGAGTCTAGTAAGATGGATCTGGCAGTAAATGAGGGCAAAACAAAGTATATGTTATTGACAAGTAGACACGCGCGGCGTATTGATTCTCAGATTACGGCCGATAGCTATACTTTTGATAGGAATTTATCTATTTTGGCTCCGCCGTTACCACCAGAAATGATGTCAGTCTGCAGACCAAGCGCAGGATCACTCTTGCCAACAGGTGCTACTATGGTCTCAATAGGCAATTGGGTAGCAGAGACCACTCTCGTACGACAAAACTAACACTCTACAAGACACTAATCCTACCCGTGCTTCTTTATGGCGCAGAGGCATGGACCCTATTAAGAACTGATGCAGCGGCCTTGAGAGTGTTCGAGAGAAAAATCCTACGTAAGATCTTCGGCCCTGTGCGAGTTGGCGATGATTTCCGTATTCGATCCAACAGTGAGCTGCATGAGCTCCTCAACGACATTGACGTTATGCAGCGTATTAATATCCAGCGGCTGCGCTGGCTCGGCCATGTCGTTCGAATGGAGGAGGATGCTCCGGCGAGACGGGTATCTGATGCGGGGATCTGCGGAAGTCGGCGAAGAGGACGACCTTGTATCCGTTGGAAGGACCAAATCGAGGAAGCCCTGTCATCGATTGGTGTAACCAACTGGCGTAGGCGCGCAATAAGCAGAGGCACCTGGAAGGATGTGTTGCGGCAGGCCGAAATCCGTTAAACGGGTTGTTAATGGTCAATTAAGAAAGTAAGTAAGTAAGACTGCACGATACCACTACACACTATAACTACTCAAGGAAGTTCCAAATATCCATACCGAATAGAGGGGAATACAGAAATGTTGTGTTATACCTCAGTACCACATATCTTTACTAATTCTTCGGCACTGAATTGAATTCTGGCTGAAGGCCTTTTCACGGAATCATAAGATACAGCTCACTCGATGGAACTGCCCTCATATTTCATTGTCTTCCGTGAGGAAATATATGTCTATACGGTTTGCGATGATGATAATTAAAAATGTTAATACCTCTGGGAGAGATATTAGCATACTTCTGATACTTGAATCATTAGTGGCAATGTGTTTCCAGTGCCCATACGTTTTAATTTAGTTCTCTTCGAGTGAAAGATTATTTTTTTTTAATAGAACGGAGAGTAATAAGAAGTTCTTTAGATTTGCAAAAAAAAAAATTACTTTCAATTTACACGATCCCAACAGAATTATACTTTTCCTTAAGCCTCTTGCTAAAGTTTTTAATATTTTCTATAAAACTTAACATATGTATCTTGACAGTTTCTAATGATGCGTAAAAATACATAATCTTGAAATATGTATTCAAAGTGTTGATTTATTCTCACCTTTAAATTGTAATAAGTTTTCTAAAGCAAATTGATTGATTTAATTTGTTTTTCTTTGTAGCTTATAATAAAGCGAGAAGATAATAATAAAACTGTTTCTATATAAACAAATTAAATATTTAATAGATTACAAAACTAATACTTAAATTGCCAATAATAACACACACACACACACATACAATATTAACAGAATAGAAAACAAATTTTAAATAAATCATAGCACTTACAGATGTTTTTTTTTGTACACTGTAATGATTTCCTTTATTTCTCTCTACACAAAAGCATGAGATCAACATCAATCTTATTTAATCCGACTATTATCGAATGACAAATCTTTAAAACATTTTCACACAATACTCGTATAATGCCACAACACTACACTACACTACACTACACTACACTACACTACACTACACTACACTACACGACAACAGGCAGGCCAGGCAGGCAGGAAGGCAACGAGAGAGGTGCCAAGGAGAACAAAAAAAAAATTCAGCTACAATTAATAGACCACCTTAGACAAGAGACAAGGAAAAGAAAAGCAACAGAAAGCAATGAAAAAAAAAAAACAAAAAAACATTGAAACGAAGTGTATAAGAGTAGGATTTTTACAACATTTTGTCGCCATTAGCGTCGGTCGCGATATAAAAATCAATATAAATACAGAAACGACAACAAATGACAATCAACGGCTGCTGCAGCTGATGCCTTTGACGCTGCTGCTTGGCGCTGCGATTAAAATGAATAGAACAACACCGCGATATGTACTCACGTACAATATAACAGACCAACCAAGCGCAAACAGCCAGAGAAGCAGCAGCAGCAGCTATGAAAAACCGATCACTATCTAAAACGATAATAAAATGCATTGAAATCAATAAGATCAAAGCTGAGATTGAGTGACATTTAAACAACCGCAAGAATAACAAATAATGTTAAGAAAAGTTAACAAAAACAACAATACAACACAACAGCAGCAGCTCTCGCCATCTAACAACAACAGTCAACAACAATAGTTCGTTGCTTGGCAGTAGAAAGAGGGGGCCTAGGAATAGTTATGGCAGAGGGGAAGGGAAGGTTTAGTTAGAGCTTATCGATGAATGTACGTTATGTTGACATGCGTCAATGGTAGAGTGTAATGTCATTTGTATGCAACAATAACAAGCATTTTGTTGTTTGTGCTTCTACTGATGAAAGCATACAACATCCCAATCATGATCGCCCCATTTGAGTAGTAAAAACAACAATTTTACACGATCTCTTTAGACTACTTTCAAGGCATTTTATACTTGATAATCCCCCAAAGACCATAAAACTGACCCACAAGCTTTATAGAAAACTATTATCAAGAGCCATTGAGCCCGTAAGCAGCCATAAGCAAGCAATCAGCAGCAACAACTGGCCAACTAACTAAAGCATCAAGTGTTTGAAAAGTATTCTTTTGTTTAACCACTTCAAAGGGTATTCAAAACCATAACTATGCCAAAGGGATACCTACTACTGCACCTTACATACAATGTATTGCCTTCCTTTTTGCTTTAGATTTGCTTTTAATTACAATTGTTTGCCACATACATACATATGTATGCAACACAGGATTGTACAATTGCAAATTGCTTTTTACTTGTATTTCTTGAACTGCCAATATTTGTTTTTTGCCAACAATCAGCAAAATGTTCCTGAGGGTATTGTTGTATTCTTTTAGAGCCAAGCTAAGAGCCAATCTCTGAAGCAGAGTGGAGAGGATGTTGCAAGTGGTAGTGGTAGTGGTAGCTGTAATTGTTGTAAGAATAAGTATAAGTAGCGTAGCTAGAACAATAAAAAGTTTGTTAAATGATGTGGCTATGGCTGTTTGTGTGTGGCTGAAAATGCCAGTAGGAAAATTAAGAAGATGAAACCATAAGGCATGAGATGACGATGCAATGAAATCTAGATGAGATTGAGAATAGTCCTCTCATCCTAATTTCCCCTTCAATTTCCTATTGTACCTAGTCAGTTTAATGTACATACATATGTATGTATGTATGTAACATTGTTATGTTGTTATATGCAATTGCATATACTAGTTACAACTGTCTTGTTGAACGAACGTTTTGTTTAGAAATCATTCTTAAAACATTTTATCTGCAAAAACAAAAAAAAAACAACAAATAAATGTGTTTCTCCACTTCTATTTACTGGCGCTGCTGCTGTAGTTTGTAGTTCATCTTCTTTTAACTTCTTCAGTTTGATAGCGCATTAAAAGAAGTTTTTTGTTTTGTTTTTTGGCTTTAAAAGCGGCGATAGACAACTCAAAAGTCAAATACAATGACGCCAATATGTTCGAAATGTTGAGCAGCGGCAAATTGGGTGCAGCGTCAGTTAAAAAAAAAACTGCTAGGAAAAGTAGAGTTTTATTCTATTCTATTCAGTTTTTTTTATTCAATTTCTTTTATTTTCTTTTGGCCAACAAAAAAGCGGCAAAATTTCCTTTGATCCATATAAACTTAGCACAGAAAAAAAGTTTTTCTACCCTATGCAGCTATAATTAAAGGGGAAGTATTATAAATTTGTAGAGTTTTTTGCGACATTTGGAAGCAATAGCGGTTACTATTTCAAGTCTGATTTTGGATAGTTCGGTGGATTACCATGCCAAAAAGTTTAGATTGTTTCAAACCTGTCTGGCTAACGTATAGTCTTCGCCCTTTTCTACCTTACCATTCGAAAGTACACACATAAATTGTTCATTACAACCCCCTTCAGTCAGGATTACGACCTAGCTTCTCACACCACTTATGTTGTGTGTGTTAATTTTATACATGAGTGGCGGGACCTACAGTTTAAAGTCGACTCCGAACGACAGATTTTTTGAGAAACTTTTCTTGGCAATTTTATTTACTCTCAAAGTGGAAGTGGCCGAAGAAATACTTTTTGTATTTTATTTTGATGTCTGGCCTGGGGCTCGAACCCTGGCTTTTCGTCTAATAAGCCAACACACTACCTACTAGACCACGGCGGCTTCCATTCGTCAAGTATGCGTTTTAAAACTCCTCGTCCCACTCTACTACGAACTGCATTAGCAGTATTGAAGCTCTCCTCGTGGTGAGCTGTCTGCTCAGATTCCCACAAGACATGGGACCCAGCAAAAGATTATTATCATCCCTGCTGATTTAGCTTGACATTCAATTCCTTGCTCGAGCCAACCTCAATGCAGCTAAGTGCTAGCATGGTAGCCGGACTGTATATTATACTACGTCTATTCTGTCTTTAATGCATCCGTGTGTAGCTTCCAAATTCAAATGTTTGCTAACAAAACCTTTATCTTCTAAATATTGTTAAGAACTCCAAATGTGTTTTACTGCGCAGCACTAAAACCGAATTATTCCAACACTAGGTCACTAGCTATAGGGTAGCGCCTAGCTAGACCAACTTGAAAGCTTTTCAATTGCTTCTTGTGTATTGTATTTTTCGATACGATTTGTTTTTGGCTCAGTTACTCACTTACATACCTATTATTGTGACATGAGTATTTAACAATTGTACAGAGCCGAGATATACACAGAGAGCGAGAGCGAGAGCGGTTTTAACAAATTTTTCTTTTAGAATTTTTATTATTTTCGTTTTGGACATGTTGTTGTTATTGGCAACCTAATGCTGTCATCTTTTGTCTTCTTTGGCACTTTAGTTTTGCCGCAGCGGTCATGCTGGCGACTCAGCTGGCAGTTGTGCGACAATTCACGTTTAGACTTCTTCTACGGGCTACTTCTTCTTCTTGGTCTTAGTTTAAGTTTACCTTTTTTTTGTTTTGTAAACTGTTGGTAGAAAGAAAAAACATTGTTTTGTTTGCTATTGCCATACCATGAGCTAATTTTTCTATGCTGGTGACAGTAAATGTCAGTCAGTTTGGCCTACTGAAAACGATCTGTGCAAATCGTTTTATTTTTGATTTTGATTTTAGTAGACTATACTACCACTGTTATCTTGTGGTATTGTATTTCAACAATTGTGTGTTGTGTGCGGTAGTTGTTATTGTGTTATTGTTTTTGTAAGATTTTCGTTACGTTTTCTAAATGGCGCTTAAAGTTAATTGTTGTTTTACAATTACCAGCAATTTTTAAGCCATGTTCAATTGGTCTTAAAACCAAAGCAAGCCAAGCCAAGCAACCAACCAAACAACCAAAGTAGTAGCCAGTTCGGCCAGCCAGCCAGCTAGCCAGCCAGTCAACCAACCATTAAGCCTTTGCTACTACTACCCCGCTGTTGTTCCTATGGCTAAAAGCTTATGACCATTGCTTTAACTTCTAATAGTTGTTACCACCACAATTGTTTTTTGGTTTGATTTTAAGTCTTTGGTTTCGTTTCGTTTTGTTTTGCTTTTCTTTTGGTGTCGAAGCTCATGTGTATAATTTGAGTTTTAGCCTGATGTGCGATTTGTATTGATTGGCGGCTAATTGTCGAGTTAAGTTGTTGCATTTTTTAAGTTTTTTTTTTTCAATTTTATTTCAGTTCCCATCTTTTGTTTTGTTTTTGTTTGTTTCCTTAAGCTTGTCACCATTTAGTTTGGTTAACACCAGTTAAACAGACCAAAAGAAAAAAAAAAAAAAAAAAAAAACAAACCACAAGACCCGGTTATAACTCTGCTGCTGTTGGTTGATTTGATTTGGCTTTAAGCCGCCGTCGTTGGTTAGCAGTTCCGTCTTCACAGTTGTATTGTCTTGAATGTATATTTAACGCATGTCGTCTCAGCAATTAGAGTAATCCTCTGTTATAACGGCGGGATATTGAAAAATTGCTTAAATGTCGCACATCAATTTTTCTTTTTTATTCCTGGCTTAACTCCTTGAGCAAGCTGTGTGGTGATGGAATGATGTCAGTAGTAGTGTAAGTAATTGATTTGAAAATTTTCAAGTTATAAACTTACATTGAGGAGCTCAATTAACAAAAATGGTAGTAAAAACGGTTTACAATTTCTTATAAATATTTATAAAATATTTATGTATGTTTGTGTAACCTTATGTATACGGAGCCTTAATATTCAATATTTCAAATGGCAAATGATTCCCAACAACAAAGCTTATTTAAAGCCTGAATACTTTAATTAGTCAAGAAACATAAGAACTATTCACTATCCAGTAGAGTATAATTTAATTGCTAGAAACCGTTTCGTCTGTTGCAATTTAAAGAGTTTCAGAACAAAAGATTTGAACATTTTTTCTTCTAATTTTTATTAGTTTTAAAACAAAAGACTTAACACACGAACCTGATTTTTTTTCTCTTATACTTTTTTAACTGCCAAACTAAAAATATTTAAAGAAAATATCTACTGAGAGCGGTCAGAGTAACTTGTGTTCATAGCCCAATAAGGATGCTTGCAGGACTTCGAAAGAAGTCATATCCTCTGCAGAAATTCCAATTATGTTAAGCTTGTTTAGGATTTCTATGCACAATTAATTTGATTGATTGTAATTAACGTTCGAGTTCTTCTTTTTGGTCTCTTGCTTTATGATGGTGATGCCCGGCACATAGAACGTTTGTTACATCATAAGGCCACCAAAACACTTAAAAATGCTACAAAACCTATTGGTAAGGATATCAGTTCCTGGACGGTCAGACGCGCATTAAATAGAATTGGTTTAGTAGCCAAAGTGAAAAAGAAAAAGCCAGCACTTCCTGATAGAAATGTGAAAAGGCACCTTAATTTCTGTAAAACCCACAAAAATTGGACAATATATGATTGGAAACGGGTTATTTGGAGTAATGAAACAACGAAAGTCAACCGATACCAGTCTGATGGAAAAGAATATTTTTGGCATAGGCCTCATGAGCTCATCCAAAAACACCATGTGAAGGAAACGATGAAACATGGTGGCGGCAGTATTATGGTGTGGGGATGTTTTATTTGGTGGAACATTGAACCTTTGGTGAGAATCCAAGGTATGTATAATGGAAGAAGAAGGATTATTTGAGTATTTTACACACAAATTTACCACATTTTGTTGACGAGAGTGCCTATCTACCCGAAGAAGTTGTTTTTCAGCAAGAGGAGGATCCGTCCGAAGCACACTGCCAAAATAGTTAAAAGCTAGCTACAAAACCAAACTTGTGGGACGATGGACTGTGGCCTGCACAAAGCCCAGGCCTGAATCCTATAGAAAATTTATGGGCTATTGTTAAAAAGAAAGCTGATAGCATATGAAAATCCACCAAAAACTGTTGACGAGCTTTGGGAGAGAATACAACATGAATGGCGAGCTCTTGACCGTGATACCATTCAAAAGTTGGTGGAGAGTATGACACAACATATTGAAAGCGTAATTAAAAATAATGGCGGCCTTTGGACGAAATATTAAATTGGCAACGATTAATGATTTTCCACAAACCCCGCAAACAGACACTTTTCCAAATACTTTCTTAATGCAAATATCTGGACAGTGGGAAGCAACTGCATATGAAAACTTTATAATGAGAAATCTCAACTAGGCATCCTTTATTTTCGGTTCCCTTCGGAAACCATGGAACTATTTCCCAAAACACCATTTTAAAAAAAAAATTCACATTTATTTACAAATTCTTAAGGCATTTTCTTCTAATAATCATACTTGTTTTCCACTTTCAATTCTTTTTCTCAATTGTAGAATAGAAAAGAATAATATAAAAAACATGTCCATATTATTGACAGTACAATACACGTATAGATTTTGCAACAAGTTCATCATCTTATTGAAATTGTCGGTACCAAAAGCAGTTCTACAAATAATGGACATTTTTGGTCAAAATGAAACATCAAAGTGTTGATGCTATCGTACAATGTCGGGTAAGTAGCAACAAAAACTAATGCAAACACAGTGTAAGACAGAAAAACATCGTTACAAGAGCAAACCAAATTAGATCAGATTTTTATGACGATAAAATCTATTTGTAACTGAAAACGATAAAGGCAACAAGCCTAACAAACAAAAAAAAATATGAAAGCAAAAAACGATGGCTAACAACAATTGGCATAAGACGGCTCTATACGGCACTTTAAAGCAAAATCAAAACAGTTTAAAATAATCATGTTGTGCACCAACTATTGTATACCTAATGTAGTGTATAGGAAACATACATATTCACAAAACAATACAAAAACAAATCAATATCTTAGATTAGGCATTGGCGGTTGCCTGTTTTTTCATACGTCTGCTTCAGTTTCGGTGAATGTTTTATTATGGCGAGGATGAGGATGAGGTTTTTCAGGAGTTTTTCCTTAAAGAGTTTTCTTCTTATTGTATGAGATTTTTACATTATTGTTACTGATATTTAATCATAATGTCAAGATTTATGTTTAGCTTTTATTGGCTTATAAATCATATGTGAGGCTTAAGCTTTTTCTTGATTTTATACTAAAAACACAGGGGTTTTTTCGTATTCGACGCTGGTATTGCTGGCTGGTATTCATAGTGCTTATGAAGATCGCTTTGATTTTGTTTTATTTTTTTGGTGTGTTTTTGTATTTGGTATGGATTTAATATCATCTCATGACAAAACAAAGACTTTTTTCCAGTTGTGGTTTATATAGAGAGACAGTGGTTAGGGTGGATAAAAAATTATCGTTCAGAGCAACAATATGATGTATGTATGTATGTATGGACGTCAGGTTGCTATCGATGATAAAGACGACACAGTATGTCTTCTTTTGCCTTTTGTAGATTTTTCTGGAAAAACTCCAAGGGAAACATCACATTTGAGATTCTAAAACCATAAACGTGTAACTTCTTCAGTACTTTCAAAATCATTCCCAAATAAAACATGAGACCTTAAACGGTTGCCAAAAATGACATGGAATATCTTTTCTTCAGTATCCAATAATTCAGTTTACTTCTTAAAGTAACAATACGTTTTTACAATACTTGCCTTTCTACACTACTGTGCGATGCTGTATGGATTTCCTATGCAATTTAAAGCTACAAAGGCTTATCTATTGCTCAGGCTTTTTTTATGATTTTGCTTTTGTTCAAACATTTGAATACAAATCACGTTCACATGTGCTGCAACATGTGCAGCTAGCTAGCTCATCGCCAAAAATAAAACAATCACATCGTCTGCATCTATAAAGTTATGCTTTCAACATTATTTGAGCCATAAAGTGTAACCGATCGACCATAATACAGCAGCAGCAGGTTGTTGGGTGAAGTTTGGTTTCAATTTATTAGGCAGTGAAAGAGAATTTTCAAGGTATTACTTTGCTTAGCGGAAATACCCTATAAAAGTAAAGTAAGCTAAGCGGAAAGGCTTTTCATGAGGCTTTGATAAGGCAATCCTTCCACCAAAAAGTGTTAACCAAATTTTGACTTGAAATGTTGTCAAAGGTTTTTAGCCATGGATGTAGGGTATCTTTCAGTCTTATCTTATGCTCGTACATATGTGAGGCTAATGGAAATTTTTATTTTATTTTTTTCATTGTAATTATTATGTGGCGATCTCACTGCGTGATTTTCCTTCCACCTTCTCTATGAATATGATTTCTTAGTTTTGATATCAATTTTTGCACGTTTTGTTAAGCATTATGGGGCTATTGTTGTTGTTGCTTGTATAGATTTTTTATTTGAAAAATTGTTTAAAAAGAAAACCACAAACTTTATAAAGCTTATCAGTCTAACGCTCAGGTTACATACAATATGCGTTGAGCTGTGGCTATCAGGCAATCAGACATCAGAGACCAGCCAGGGTTGTATGTTTTACAGGAAAAGATCTCCTCCGCCATTGCTTCAAAGGTAATAATGGGGTGCCATTAAATACAAAAAACCAATTTGCATATCACTTAAATAATGTTGATAGCGCGCAACGATTGCTGTGTAAAGATAAACGATGGCGATGGTGATGGTGATGACGATGATGGTCGTCTAACACGCGCTGGCGGTGGAGGGAGTTTGATTATAAAACTAATGGGTTACGCTAAGGCATGGCCTTAGCCTGGCATGATGTGGTGTAGTGTAGAGTAGTATGGTGTGTGCCTGTATTGCCAGCCACAACGGTCATATGTAATATGCAGATTTATATGCTACTAAAGGTGCGAAAATGATAACAATCTACAACACTCAACTCTGAAAATACATACGTTTATTCATATACCATACCATACACTGTTGTTTAACGCTGTTTGAATCATGTGGCTACGTTAACTGACCGCCAGCCAGCTATCTAGCCAGCCATTCACTTAACCGCCTGTTAAACTATACGCCATTCATTGGCTGGTCAATATCATGTGGTGCTGTTCTCATGAATTAATTTGTTTTTACTTAATTTATTTCATTTTCAGTTTATTTTTTCTTACTATTTTCTTTGCTTTGAATTTTAAAGTTAAAGAAAATATTTTTTGTTTTTCTTTTCACATTTTCATTCACTTAAAATGAAATGTCACTACGAAATACCTGGAAAACCATATTTGTCGCACTACGAGTATAGGCAGAACTTTCTAAATTTCATTAAGAAGAAGCAAAAATTCTTAAGCAAAATCATTATACAAATGACCAGATTTGGCCAATAATAATTGTTTTAATAGCCCGGCGCTGAGTATAACCAAATTGAGGTTGAGTAGCAGGCAGATGCATATGCCCATGCCTGCCTAACTGACTGACTGCATGACTTTATATACGCCATTTACCGACCGATCAATGACTGACATTTCAATCTACATAAACCGTCTTTCAAATGCAATCAAATTAAAAGCAATGCCAATCCACAATGGCCTCGCATTACTTTCCCACTTAAGCTCAGATCAGCTCAGCTCTTTGTCTAACAATAATTTTTACAACACATTTTTAAGGCCTTTTTCATTTGGCAGAATTTCCTAAATAGTCACCATCGTCATCGTCATCGTCATTACATATATACACAAACGTACAGCATAACATAACCGAAAAAGTATCTTTTCTTAACGAAAACAAACAAACAAAATCAACATCTAATCAATAAATCAACTTTGCCAAATACTCACAAAAGACTCTCACAGTATAAACTGAAATAAGAGGGGCTATTACAACGGTCTGCCTAATGCCCTACACCTAAGAGTACTTTTCTGTTAAAGTATTAAATTTGTGGCATGTCACTGAAATAACAGCTATTCAAGGTATTGTGTTACAATTTCGGATTGGATCCTAAAAGGGATACATATTCCTATCAATACTGATTCTTAAAGTTTAATGAGTAGCAGCAATAGAGTAACAAACATTCTGTGGGAGGTATTATCAATTGGTATACAGACGAGAGACTCTTTTTATTATGTTCGATGAAAAGGAAGAAGGTGAGCGCGATTGATCAACTATGTGAGTATGGATGTATGCACTTCAGATATCCAAAACCTAGAACAAACAAAGCGATAACCTGATTATCGGCTGAGTGGAAGTGATCGAAGAAATATTTCTTCATATTTTGACGCAACAAACATCAATTCTAACACAATATATCACTTGCATTTATTGTCGTGCTTGGAATATAAAAATTAAAGTAAATAATACTGTGATCAATGATACCAGGTGTAAGAATTTATCGTAATTTTGACGATTTTAAGTACCAAAAACAACTAAATGACGACGTGACGATTTGTGCTTTTAAAATTACGATTTTTGTTTAAAAAAAATTTTAAACTCAACACATTTTTAATAAAAACTGTTTTATAAAACTAAACTGTAAAAACTAATGGGTTTTATCAATGAAAATTAAGCCACTTTATAATATGGTGCTATTGGATTACCTTGGCGACCAGGCAATGAAGCAAATTGTTTTCCTCAAACTAGCTAGAAAAAATTACTTTTTATATATTAATCGGATTAAATCGAATCAAAAATGGACTTGTGAGGGGAAATGGAGCTAGTAGCCATGGTTTCAATGAGTCCAATTCAAAACAGGTTTCCTCACGGTCGGGCGTTATTTAAAAACGGAGATATAGGCGTTGACGCTAATTGTTTTGCTCAAATGAGCAAAAACAAAAGTGCTCTGTATAAAAAAATGCAAGTCATCGATCAAAAAAATTCAAATCACCGTCGAAAATATGCCAGTCATCGTCGAAAAGAAATGCAAGTCATCGACCAAAAAAAAAAAATTACAGCCATCGCCAAAAACTGCAAGTTATCTACCAAAAACTGCAAGTCATCTACCAAAAACTGCAACTCATCATTCAAAAAATGCAAGTCATTGACCAAAAAGATGCAAGACATAGACGAGAATATGCCAGTCATCGTCCAAAAGTAATGCAAGTAAACCAACAAAAAAGAACTATTGTCATTGTCCAAAAACTGAGTCATCTACCAAAAACTGGAAGTCATCATCCTAAAAAAATGCAAGTCATCAATCAAAAAAATGCAAGTCATCAACCAAAAAATGCCAGTCATCGTCCAAAAACCACAAGTCATCGACCAAAAAATCTAAGTCATCGAAAAAAAATATGCAAGTCATCGACCAAAAAAATGCAAGTCATCGACCAAAAAATGTAAATCATCGACTAAAAAATGCAAGTCATCGAAAAAAAAATATGCAAGTCATCGACCAAAAAATGCAAGTCATCGACCAAAAAAAATGCAAATCATCGACCAAGAAAATGCAAGTAACCAACTAAAAAATTACAGTCATCGTCCAAAACTGCAAGTCATCATTTAAAAAAATGCAAGTCATCATCCAAAAAAATGCAAGTCATCGACCAAAAAAATGCAAGTCATCGTCCAAAAAAATGCAAGTCATCGACCAAAAAAAATCCAAGTCATCGACCGGAAAATGGAAGTCACCGGCCAAAAAATTCCAGTCATCCACCAACTTGTGAAAAATACGAGATTTCGTTGTCTTTATATAAACATATATGTGCATATGAACTCAATGAGAATTATTAAAATATTTCAGTCCACAATTTCATTCGAAGAAAAAAATAAGCTTCGTCAGCTATATCTCCGGTTCTAACTAACGCTCGACCATAAGAAGACCTGTTTTGGATTGTTTGAGACTATGGCTATCCCACTAGGTCCATTTACTCCACTAGGTCCATTTTTATCCGATTTTGACCGATTTATGTTGAACACACTTTTTTTTATACTAATTTGCGGCTATATCTCTGGTTCCAAGGGTTACCCGACCGTAATGAAGACTGTTTTGGAATCCTTGGTCCAATAGCTAACCAGCCGAATAGGTCCGAAATTAAATTTTTATCGAATATTACCCGCTTTATCGAGGTCATATTTGGTAGAAATACTTGATTTTTCAACATTATTATCTCCAGTAAGGAAATTGTGATTTTCAAATTTTTTTTTATAAAATTCAAAGGCTTAGTTTTGACTTCCTCTCACTTTTTCTCCAAATTATTTTTACTTTCGTGAAATTGAGGTGCATAGACGGTAGTGGAGATGGGTAGGGCGTATTTCTTTCTTTTGCTGTGAAAAGAATTACAATATAAAGAGCTGATGTAATTTCTTTAATTATTTCAGGTTCATGTCTTAAGTCTTTTGATATTTTTAATTCAATAAAGGTATCCACTTTTTATGTGCTAAAAAAGTTTTAAATTTAAACACTTAAGTATGTTTTGATTTCTCGATTTTCCACAAGATGTTGGTGATTTTGACGATTTTCGTTAGAAAATTTTACGATTTTATGCTCAACCAACCTGGCAACACTGGTTGTGATATCTTTCAATTTTGTAATACGGATTGTTTTTCTTTTCTTTTAATTTTTATTTTCAACCAGTTTCTGTTTCAATTGCTATTTTTTTCTATCATACTGTTCGTATCGTATCGTATTATTTCTTTCAAGAGGATCACTATTACTATCAGCCATACTAATTTGGTCATTAATTGCATTTGTGTTGAGAGTACTCACGATTAAATTCTTGAAATACCCAAAAGGCATACCACAAAAGCTCATAAATAATACGCCACAAAACAAACGTTTGCGTTATTATAAAATATAGTTTAACTCCATAGCAAAAAAAAAAAAACAAAAAAAAAGAAGGAAAATCAATTCATTTCAAAGTTAAATTGCTTAAGATGAGAAGCAAATGCTTGAAAAAGAAAAAAAATTAATTCTCTCGGCAACGATCGATATTTAATAAATGTGCCAAAACAAGACATAAATGGTTAAGACTACAATGACGGTGTCTATGATGTCCGCTGATGACGACCGATGATCACATGATACTGATGATGGGAAGGATCATCATCAGTTTAATAAAAGATGAGCGAAGTAGTAAAAGAAAGAAATAATGAGAAATGAATGCAAAAATATTGGGTGGGGGAAGGGGTACATCGGTATACTGTAACTTGACGGAAATTGAGAGCTCTATGTTGGCCCCTCCAGGATCTTGAGCAATGCGATTTTCAGCGATATTCCCATGTCCCAGAAACCATGTAAGAGTTACCTCTGAATGATCCGGACTTTCCCTGAGAAATTATCTGCATTTTTTAAAATTTTCGTTAGGGACTTAATAGCAGTATGGCTGTCCAAATAAATCAAACCCCACAACAAGCATGGCCATGACCTCATCTTAGAAAACACTGCACTCGTCAGGCCAGCCTATAAGAATACTTAATAAATACCATCCTGGCGCAGACGTCTTCGAGCCATTAGTATAAGTCCCAAGGTTCCCATTAAGGACCTCAGCATCTTCAGAACAAACGTCCCTTGTTGAAATTCTAAAATCAAATGTTCTAGTCAGAATATTATAAAAAAAACCCGTATAATCGACTCGCATGTGTCCCAGAATAGCAGCATAGCGCAGTACAAGTTGGGCCAGGATTTGAAGGCATTGAATCTTACTGCCAACAATTATAGGGGGGGGGGGACCGATTGGTTATATAAATGATGCCCTAGCTGAAGTGAAACAGAACGCACTGGTGATGAGGATAGCTGACTGCCTGCGTACTCTGCCGACAAGTCGGCAATGATGGCAGTTATGCCAGCATGTTTGATCAAAGTTGAGATTGTTCGTACTCTAAGACGACCAAGCGAGTAATATGCTCTTAACCCTATTCGCCATATCATTACCGATAGAAGAGGATATAAATTGCAATTGTTCTAATGCCTGTTTGACTCTTAATGCAACGAACTTTTTCCAGCATCCAATATTAACCATTTTTTTTTCGAATGGGAATCTTCAACGATAGACTTCTAAAAACATTTTATTATAATGTTGTCTTACGTACAAAACGGTCTTTTTCAAACATTTTCATAAGGGGTCTACTTTTGGTAAGATTAAGTAAAAGAGCCATACCACGAACAACAACAGCAACAACATGAATAATAATAAAGAAAAAAAAAAGACTCTAAGAGGCTTCTAACCAAATAAATATTTATAAATATGTTCGTCGTATTTATATAAGGCTGGCAATCACAATTCGAGCAAACGTTTAACAGAGCTGTTGTTAGTTTTTTTTCTTCTTTGCTCTCTTCTCTCTCTCTCTTCCTTTAGTCAACTTTACTATTTTCTAAGTTTTCGCTTCAATTTTTTTTATTTCATTTGCCATCCATATTGTCAAAACATTAGATGTCAACTTATCATTATCAATATGGTCATGCGCTGGTGTTTTTTAAAACATTTTTATACAAAGTAATCATCACACATACACACTCACACACACACATACACCGCTATGTATATGTATATCCACACGCATTTAGTTAACGAGTTACTGGACATTTTCTTCCATTTTTTTCTTCTTTTTCTTTGCAAGCTACACGCACAGTTTGTAACCATTTTTGCAGCGAAATGATCGATGATGATGCTTCTTTACGAATTTGGCTTCTCTATAAAGCGTACGTACGTACGACTGGCCATACGTATGTACTTACGTCTTAAGACCAAAACGGCTTCTGTTCTCTGTCTTTCTAAACTCTGGTCGATTGTAAGTTGGCTGTTAGGTAGGTAGGTTGGTGAATTTGATACCGCACGTTGTTATCGTTAGAGAGTATTTGCTTTTGTTGCTATTTTATAGTTAATTTTCCTTTTTTTCTATTCTTTTTTCTATGAAGTTTATATTGGTCAATTGAGTTGAATGAATATGCAGCACATGTTGCAATCAAATTGCTGTAAAGCGTCAAATCTTTTACTTTTTTTGTCATCTTCTTATTTATGATCATGTCTTTTCAAATGTGACATTTTATTTAAACCACAAAAAAATGAAAGAAAAGCAAGAAGAAAGAAGAGAAAAAAACTAACTAACAGAGAAAATTATAAGAAAGGTTTTATACGTCTTTTTTGTTCGCATTTGTTAAAGGAAATTGGAGTGAAATGTTCTGTGATTGTTTGTTAAACGGAAGTGAATGTGTTGAGTTTGTTTTATAGAGAGAGACACAAAGAATAATTAAAAATATTACTAAAGGCGGCCTTCTTGTAATGAAACTGTATTTTTTTTGAAATGGATATCGCGGAAGTCTTTCGAAATAGAGGACAGTTTAAAAAGCAAATTTCCATTTGAAGAGGTCTAGAAGCTGACTATTAGATTCTGTTTTTTGTCACATCTCAATAAATCGTAAGCAATGATATTAAAAAATTTCTTCGGCAAAACAGTTTTGAAATGAACCTCGCCAAAAACAAGGCGTATGCTTCAAAACATCTGTTTCATCTAGAGTCAACAACATCTTTCCTTGTTATATTCATTTCAGAGCTTCGATAGTTTCACAAATGTTGCTTTAATTCAGCCGCAGGACACAGCAACTTATAAAATCTATTGTGTCCACTTGCCAAACATGCTGCGAACTAAAGCCCGAACAAAAGCCAACAGCCAAGGCACCTGACGTTAACTAAACACTGAGCGTTCTGGCAAAGGATAACTCTAAACTTATAACAATCAGTACCAAATTTGGGCTTTCGACCACTCAGTATACGATGTTCAAACACCACGAGCACCAATTCAGTCTCACCTTCATTGACATTAAACAGTTTCTTCAAATCGAATGTTCTCACTGCCCCTGCTACATCAATGCAGGCAATTTATTTGCGGTGATAGCTTCGTCTGCTTTTCTAAACCGAAATATTGCTGCATAAGTGAAAAGGGAAAGAATTAAGGTCACTGTTGATAAACTGAGGAAACTTACAGTGAAATTGGTGTAGAGCACAGACCTTGACCTTTCTTTCTGACTACCACTTGTTTCGTTCGATGCAGAACTCTCTCACTGAAACAGTATATCAAAAATTTGGTTCAATTCATTTTGGCTTCAAAAGATGAGCCCTTTTTTGTGGACGAAGTCCATATCTCGATCGGCGCTTAACGTAAAATTATCACACAGGAAAAACTGATACAAATAAAATTAAATACAACACTTGGCTAATTGGCAGAAGCTTAACTTAAAGTTTAAGTGAAATGTAAGCTACTCGAATATAACTTTGTAGTAACACCCATACGATGCATTGGGATTCAGTTATGGGGATTCAAAGGTGCCTAAAGGCCTCAAAAAGTTTTTATACTGATTTCGTTTATTACAATACAAATCTAAAATATATCTTCAAGTACTCGTATTACAAATCACACGAGTGAATTAGAAAAGTTTTTTTTAATCTTTTTTCAAGAATAAATGTATAACAACAACAACAAAATTTAGTAAGTTTTAGAGAGCAGGAAAATCGTCTGCTACCTTATATGCAATATTTGAGCTGTCAAATAGAAATTGATCGATTGCAAGAAAATGCCTTCATTGATAAATACACAATAAATCATTGTGTAATTTATAGTTGCTACGCGCAAATAGCAGTAAACGACATTTAAGGTGACTTACCATAATTTCACGCTCTAAACAAACAAACAGCACAAACAACAACAGCAGCCGCAACACAATAATAACAATAATCAGTAGTAATAATAATAATAACAGTAACAACAGTAACAGTAACAGTCAGCAAACAGCAACAGCATTAAGAGCAAAGGAATCGTAGCTTGCTTTACAGCATCACAACAAAACAAAACAAAAGCAGCAATAAAATCATCATCATCGTCATTATAAATGGATGAGAGATAGCCAAGCGACATTGTTAACATGAGATCATTGACGTGAACGTCATCACAGTTAATGCAGTAGCAGCAGAAGCAGCAACATCTCTTGACTTTTTCTATTTGTTATTGTTTCAGTTACAAATCGTTCAAATTGATGATCAAGTTTGAATGCAAGAATTGGTGGCTTTGTTTTGTATTTTAAAGATTTGCTAGCAAATGTTTAATTTTTACAAGCGTTAGTCACTTGTGCTGCTAAAGTACTATTAAACAATTACTTGCCCAATGACATTCCTAAAGAAATATGGACCCATGATGCCTACAGCCGAAACTCCACACCACAGCAGCAGCAATGGAGCAATGGTATTATCCGTTGGTATACAGACCAGAGGCTCATAGATGTATGCACTTCAGAAAACCTAGAAGAAACAAAGCGATAACCAGAATATCGGCTGCCTGAAAGAAATCCCCTGTCAAACAGAGACTTTTTCAGAACGAATTAGGCTCTCTTGGATCTTAAATAGGCTGGTATCGTCCCAATTTCAATAATTTTGTTTGTTTACATATCCATTCATTCAGAAGTAGGCCTCATCGCTGAACACTCATTTTTATGAGACAATTTTATCACTTGCATGTGATTTGGTAAAACAGACTAAATAAGTGACAACTAATCTGACAGATGTAGCTTCAACAAAATGGCCGTTATCAACTGTCCCTTGTGGGAACACCTGATAAAGTAAAAGTCATGACATTCTTTGTAATTCAAGGCAAGACTTGCAAGACTTATCTTGAGCTCTATTTTCCTTAAAAACACAACGCACCCAATAAATAGCTGGATTTAAATCTTTGAATCTAGAATCCTAGACAGTGTAGCGTGTTAATGAGTTTAATTTATATTTTCTTCCAACACTTTCCAGTTGTTGCCATCTATTGATGTTGATGTTGCTGTTGCTTTTGCTACTGCTGCTGCTGCTGCCATTGTCATTGCTGTTAGTTTTGTGCGTCTATTTTCAATGTTTTCAAAGTTTTTCACCCAAACTAAAACTAAATCGAAGTGACATTTGACGTGACAGTAATCAACAACGTGTCAAAATTAAATAACTGTCAGTTTAAATATGGCCACAAGAATTAGCGTCATGCATAGTGATATTGTCTATATTGTCGCTCTCTCTCTCTCTCTCTCTTTTGCTTTTTGGCTGCTGCTGAATGTCTACTGGCTGGCCTTAAATTATCAGACAAACAAAACAAACGAAAACAGAAGAAAAGAAGAAAAACCAACGCAACACCAATGCTAAAAATCTTCAACATCATCATCATCAGCACCATCAACCAAGCAGCCAGTTGCCATGGTCATCTAGTGTAGGCCTCGAAACACATTATTTGCAGCATTATAGCTGCAGTTTTACTGCTGCCACCACACCACCACATGCAATAGCAAATGATCACACTCTTTATTTTCTGTTTTTTTTTTTGTCTTTTCTTCTTCTCTTAATACCTGGAATGTTATAATTTATTTAACCAATCCGAACGTATACAAAAATGCCACGTTTTTATTGCCTCGTTTGTTTTTGTTTTTTTTTTGTGGTTGTTGTAATTTTTATTAAGACTGGTATGATTAGAAGCTGCATTATTAGCAGAGCAAGCAAGTTAATGCTGCTGCGCCATAGCATAGAAATTTTCTTTCTTTGCGTTTTCGATTTGAAAAAGGCAATAAAGTGAAAAAAAGAAAGTGTGGGAAAAATTTGTAAGTAAAATTTTATTTAATTTTTCTTTTTCATATTCGGTTACTGCCTTCTTTTTGCTATTGTTGTTGTTGATGTTGCTTTGTTGCAATTTTTAATCTTCTAAATATGAATAGATTTCTAGACTTGTTCCAATGACTTGCTGGTTGCTGGCTGGCTGGCTTGTTGGCTGCTGAGGCCTGTTTAGATTGAAATAATACAATCGATATGTAATTGTTGTTGTTGTTGTTGCAACTGAAATTTGTTACCATATACAATATAAGTTTAAATTTTGGTTTTTATTTTTTTATTTTTGTTGCTTTTATTTTGTGGTAGCCTTGTCTCGTTTTCTAAAGCTTCTAGAATGACTTTTTATATGTGAAATATTTTATTGTTGCATGTCTGAAGAACCAAAAAAATATTAGAGACGATCCAGTTCGACTATATAAAGTTCTACATCACTATGGACTTTTTGGTGCTCACATTAACCCTTTGTGTGGTAATACCAGACGACAGCAAAGCATACCAAATTAGGTTCAGTGTGACACGAAATCTCTTAAAGGCTGCTGATATTGCTTACAACCGTATGACTTAAAGGCTTAAAAGACAAGAGGATCTTGAGACAAGAAGAAATATCTGGAGACTATTAGAAATCGCTCAGGTATCTTCCAAGCAGAAGTTTATGGTATCAAAAGATGTGCTCAATTCAATTCGAATAGAAAGTGATATGAATTCTCTTAAAGACTGCTGGGTTTAATTCGCTCCCGCTGCTATGGATTTTTTTTTTTTTTTATAAAACCAGCACTCAGGGGGATGGCCCCTGCTCATGCAGTGCATTGTGCAGGTTTAGGAAAATAGGTTATAGGAAGGTGGAAAGAGGGAGTAGTGTTTCTGGACATTTGATTTAAACTCAAGATGCGAACGGCAAGGAAACGAGTTGCTGTTAGGTGACTATATAATGGCCAGTGCTATACCTTCACCATTAGACAGTCTACAGCAATCGTCCCCAAGAAGCCCACATCATAAGGTTATTTGAGTTCAAATCAAATTGGCTTACTGACATGGTATAACAACTGGTCAAGGCTTAACCAATTTTAGCAACAAATATCATAAAGAAGTGAGTGAGTGATATCCGTTGTATCAAGCGGAGCTCAATTTCTTTGCTTCTATTACCTTCCGGAATAAGGCATCTTGCTGCTGTATAAAGCCTTCGATATCCAGGATCTTTAGACAAGAAGAGCAGGTCCTTTTGGTGCCAGAATAAAATATTTCGAGACCATTAGAAATCGCTCAGGTATCCAAGCAGAAGTTTATGATATCGAAAGATGTGTTAAATGCAACTCGAATAGAAGATGTAAAGGATGGGATTTTGCAAAACAATTTGGGCGTGAGGTCAATATGCGATAACCCATACTACTTCATTATTTCATTGCAACACATTAGTTAGGATAAGAGTTTGGCTTCTTGGCTTGGGTATGTGTAAATTTCATTTCATGATGATCATGCAGGACATTACGACTTTTACTTCTATTATGGCCTTTGACGTGTTTTTTTGTTGGGTCACTCTGAGGCCGAGGATCTTTTTATGAGAATGTGAGGATGCTTGAAAAGTCGATCACATTCTGTATAGGTTAGGTTAGGTTAGAGGACGTGTACTTGTCAATTAAGACAAGTACAGTACCCCCGGAGGTACCATTCTACAACGTCCTAGTTTCTCACACTACTTATGTTGTGTGTGTTAATTTTATACATGAGTGGTCGACTCCGAACGACAGATTTTTAAGAAACTTTTTCATGGCAATTTTATTTACTCTCAGAGTTTTTGCCAGAAATCTGCTGAGAGGAAGTCGCCGAAGGAATACTTTTTGTATTTTGTCTTGATGTCTGGCCTGGGGCTCAAACCCTGGCTTTACGTCTAATAAGCCAACACACTACCTACTAGACTGCGGCGACTACACATTCTGTATATCTGTTCTAGCAAATAGAGACTGTCTTCTACTTTTGTATCCTTCTAATCAACTTCATTTGCAACCTAATTTAGCTTACCCAACCTGGTCGTGAATTCTTTTTCCAGTACTTTAATGAAAAGTTTAACGGACCTACGAGTGCTTTTTTACTTATTCCTTGTTACCTATCGCTAGTACTAGTCTAGGGTAGGGTATTTATAAAAAAAAAAAACGAGAGAAACAAGAGCATTACAAATCAGCATGCGTAAGCACGTTTATGGTCACCGATTAGTCAATGTCATCATACATTCATGTTGCACATTATTGTTGTTGTTATTGCTGTTCTTACAAATCTTCTTCTTCTACAGTTTGTTCATTTTGCTAAAAGCTAAGGCATGCCATACAGTGTAACTATGCCAGAGTCTATGCTAGAAAACATCAACATTCTCTTCTAATACAAGTGCCGTGTATAGTGTGGCATGTATATGTTTATGGGTAGGGGTATGGGTAAGCGTTTTATGATATTGTGGCATGAATGAATGAATGAATGAAATGGCTTTAAATGTATGAACGTATGTAAATTATGGTTTTATTTGTATATTTTAATATGAATGAGTGGCACATGCAACAATTCTTCTTTTATTTCTTGTTTTTCTGTTTTTTGCCATTTCAGTTCAGCTTTTAACGTTTAAATTGAATTGTACATGTTGGCATTTGAAATGGTCTTAAATTGTAATTGTTCTACGAGTGAGATGAAGAGGTCTTTACTGTTTTATTTTTTTTTTATGTTGCATCTAGCATATCAGGTGATTTGTGTGATTTTATTTGAGATGAAAGGAAACTGAAATCATGTTCTATTTTCAAAAAAGTATTTTATTTTGCTACACACACTGGAATTTTTTAAAATTGAGATTATTGATGAGTGAATAATAGCCCACGAAATATATTTATTGCCCTTGAATAGGAGTTCTTTAACCTTTAAATGAAGGCTTGTATTGAAGTTTAAAAGAACTATTCTGCAGACTTAAAATATCTTCAGAGTATATGCTTTTAGAGATTTTGGAAGAGGTTACCGATGAGCTAAAAGAAACCAAAAAAGAAAACCAAACAGAAAACGATCCTTTCCAAGTAGAATTAGACGTAAGCAATGTTAGGTTCTCTCCTTAACAACAACTCTGTTGGTATTAAAGTGAATCCTGCCTCTATAGCGATTACCGAGAAGACATCAGACGGTGTTTTCTCCTCAACACTAAGAGTGTTGGAATTGAAGTCAATGCTGCCTATATATATTGCCCAGACATCAGACGAGACAGAGGCAGACGGACAGTTAGAATCAAAATATCAGTGCTGATGTTTAAGTGTTTGAATAGTATTCAACTGTTCCTTTGCTATGAAATCCATAAGCTGTTGCTAACAATGGACAATACTTTGAATTAATTTCACAAAAAACCACTAAAAGTTTTAAACAATATTTGCTATTCAGCCAGTTCAAATGGACAACAAAAGGGTCACTTTTTAATTTTCTATTCCAAACGATTTAACACCAGCCGGATTACATATAACAAATCAGTTCAATTATTCATACAGCATGGCATACTACTACTCAACAAACAACAATGGCTATGAAAACCAAAAAAAAAGCGATATTAAAACATCTGCTTCGAAAGTAAAGCGAAATAAAGGCGAAATAAAATATCACACAACAAAAACAATGTTTAACAATGTTGTGACAACAAAAGAAGGTGCCAAAATGGGCAACAGTTTGATTTAAGACGGTTGCTGGCTGCAGCAACACATGGAGTATGTATGGACACAAAAATTTCTCATAATGAATGAATCAAATGAAATTTCAATGATTTTCATTACGGCTGTTATTAACACTTCTTTAGTTTAAGGAAAAAAAATTAAAGTGGTCCTGTTTATTGTTATCCTCGTTGTTGTTATCCTTGTACTGTAGCTCTACACACTACATTAAATCTATTGTAGTGCTAAAGTAAATTGAAAAAAAAGGGACCTCTCTACAGCAAATATTGTGTAATGTTTTGTTATGTTTGTGGCATGTTTATGTTGCAGAATAAACAACCACCACTACACAGCACTATATACTGTACTTCACATAACAATTTTTTTAAAGAGTCATGCTTTAGAAATTCACTCAATAAATGGCAGCAACAA
This sequence comes from Sarcophaga variegata, assembly GCA_932273835.1. NCBI lineage: Eukaryota > Metazoa > Arthropoda > Insecta > Diptera > Sarcophagidae > Sarcophaga > Sarcophaga variegata. The sequence goes on from OW026362.1 coordinate 3,214,345, forward strand.
TAGTACATGGATTTTATTTCGTTTAATGTTTCGTTTGTTTGTTTGTTTGCTTGTGTATTTGTTGACATTAAAACAAATTTATTGATTAATGTTTTGCTTTTTGTTGTTGCTGTTGTAGTTGTTGCTTTATTTGCTAAAATGCCATTATCATTTAACTGTTTTGTATTGTTTTGTTAAACTAGTTGAAAAACTCATAAATTATTAGCGCAGGCTTTGTCTTTCTTTACCTTTCATCTGGTTTTCATTTCTAATTTTCAATTTTTTTCTTTTTCGATTTTATGATCAAAATTCATATTGAAAGTGAAAATAAATCTGGTGTTATAAGAGATCATATTTTATTGATTTTGTTACTATTTGGGTTCATTTCTTAAATCTTTTGTTATTATATTAATGGTGTTGAGGGCTTCGTTATTCATTAGTTCCAAATGTACTGCTTGTCTGTGTACTCAACAGCTGTAACAAATTGTCAACAATATTTTGATCATTATTTTGTAATAAATTTTAAAATCTATTCTCCTTTAAATAGCAAAATGATTTCGAAATTTTGCAAATTTATCTCACATTTAGAAAGTCTAAAGGGCGTTGTGTGAAATTTTCAATTTTTTTTTATGGTGGAAGAGTAACAAAAACGATTTTTAATGAGTTTTAAGGGTTAACATTACAATGGAAAAATATTGATTGAAATTCAATTACATCAAGGCTAGTATGGAAAGCGATAAAAAGAAGTTCTTTATCTTCTAGTTTAGAAACATTTAAGGAGCACTCTTCCTCAACAATTGCAATTCTGATGGGAAATATTTCTATCAAGCTTAGGTTTGATCTTCAGAGAGCAAAACCTAGAGGGATTAATACGCCAAGGTGATAAGGAATGTCAGCAGATTTCTAGCAAACAAACTGAGAGCAAATAAAATTGCCTTGAAAGTTTCTCAAAAATCTGCCAGTCGGAGTCGACTTTAAGTTGTAGGTCTCACCACTCATTTATAAAATTAACACGCACAACATATGTGGTGTGAGATGCTAGGCTGTAACCCTGACTGAAGGGTTACAATGACCAATTATGTATGTATCATAGGAAATTACGTTGTATTCCAAAAAGTGCGGCTTGTTGTCTGCTATGTAAACTAGAAGGAAGCCTATTAAGCATTACAGAAATGAATTTTATAGAGTTAGAGAGAGCTATACATCCGTAATCTGTATGAATAAAATTCACACACATAACATACAGGGTGGCTGATATGTATTGCAACCAACTTCAGGGTGTTATCATTTGTAAACCGCTCATCTGACAGTTGACAGATTTATTCCAGTGACAGTTCATTTTATTGTTTACAAGCTTACAAAAGCATTTTGATCTATTGCATTCAGAAAAAAAGTTATTCGTGATGGAATTCAAGCGTGATAGTGTGATTGCTTTATATTGGCTGGAAAACCACAGGTGGCTATCGTTAGAGCCCTCCAGCATTTAAATGTGAATAAAGCTTTTGTTTCTCGTACCACTGCTCGTTACCGTGATACTGGTAGTGTTGCATCGCGTCCAAAAATTGGACAAAAAATAAAACCGATAACAACACCAGAAATGATCCGAAAAGTGAAGGCCAGATTTGATCGAAATCCACGCCGCAGTGGTAGAAAAATTGCTCGTGAGCTGAACATATCGCGAGAACGGATGCAACACATATTGAAAAATGAGCTTGGACTAAAGTCATTGAAGTTCCAAAAAGTGCAAGAGCTCACCTATAGACAAAAAAAAAGTTAGACTGGAAAGAGTCAAGGAGTTACTTCGCTTGCTCGAAAGTGGCCAGTTACCGAATTTGGTTTTCTCCGATGAGAAGTCATTCCAAATTGAGCAGTTTGTGAACAAACAAAATGATCGGGTTTACTTGCCAAAGAGGTCAGCTGAAAATTTACACCTGCGATTGGCCACAAGAACTCAAGCGCCGCCGATGATAATGGTGTGGGCCGCCGTAACGGCCGATGGTCGCTCCCCGCTCGTATTCATCGACCGTGGGGTCAAAATAAATGCCGAATATTATCGGGAAAATGTCTTAAAGACAGTATTGAAGCCCTGGGCAGACAAACATTTCGGCCGCAGACCATGGACATTCCAACAGGACTCAGCACCGCCGCACTCAACACGCGTCAACCAAGAATGGCTTAAAAAGGAGGGTCCTCGCTTCATTTCTACCGCACAATGGCCATCAAAATCTCCGGATCTCAATCCGTTGGATTTTTGCGCCTGGGGCATTTTCGAGAGTAAGGTTCTCACTAAAAAATACCAAAGTGTCAATCATCTCAAGACGGCGCTTCGCCAAAATACCGCAGAGCCACTTTCGTGCAACCTGTGATGGCTTTGTCGGCCGTTTGAAGGCCATAATTCGTACCAAAGGTGGTCAATTCGAACAAATCTAAACTGATTCTAAAATTTGATGTTTTTTCCAACATTTTTTGCTTTTGAAAAAATATAGCGCTTTACTTTGTTGCATTATGTATCAGCCACCCTGTATGTGGTGTGAGATACTAAGCCGTAATCCTGACTCTATTTGTATGTATGACCAATTATGTATGTATGTATGTACATAACTCAAGGATCAAAAATCTTTCTCGTTATGCTTTATGAGGTTAAACTCTAACCCAGCTTAATTTGACTTTCATAGTGAAACTAATGCTGGAGACGATAGTTAAGGGAATTTTAAACCGCTTTTGCAATTGGTAGCTGCATTTTTGGAATTATTTTGAATTATTTCAGTGCTAAGCACGAGATATCTATAATCATGAAGAGAATTCTGTCGTTGACATTCCTTCTAAAAACAATACCCTAAAACATCCAAAGAATTTGTTGAAATTATTTTGGGTTTAATTTAATTCTTATTTATTAACGTTGTATTAATTTATTTATAAACCAAAATCGATATTTACATAAATAGTAATAAAAAAAAAGAAAAATAAACTTATTTATGTTATTCAACTAAGTGCCTATAACCAACAACTTCACAGCGCGGCTATAAAACTTATCAAAATTCATTATAAAGCTGTATTCATAAAATTAATGAACCATTAAAACTTTGAAAGCAGGAATAAAAAAATACTCAAGAAAAATAAAGAAAAAGAATTTTAAATAAAACTCATTTGATGATAAATAGCAGTGGAAAGAGTTAAGATTATGATTAAAAGTGTTTAAGACCTGTTTAAATATTATATGTATGTGCGTGAATTGAAAAATAAACCTCACGTCTACTATATAGGTGACTGTAAGAAATCTTTGGGGGGCTTTATCTTAACGAGTATGACGGCCGTATCTGTGGTATTTCATTTATTGATACAGATATTGAAAGTTTTATGGTTTTAAAATTAATCGAATTGATCGCTTCTTCTTCTGTTTTTTTTATTTATTTTTTTATGACAAATAAAATAATCAAAATAGATGAGGAGTGTATGTAACGTCTTTAAATAACATTTAAAATTTATTTTTATTATTATGCTTGTTGCTTAAGTCTTTTGATATGCTTTAGGCGAAGGTAGAGAACTTTTGTTTGTTTTAAGGCCATTAACTGTATATTCTTTTTAATTATTTTCAAATACCTTTAAATATTACAATTATTATACGATTCAATGATAAGAGAAATCGATTTTCTATGCATAATTTTGGCATTCAAACAACTTGTATTTGATTGGCTATCATGTTGAACAATCTAAACAATTATAATTACTTGTGATTTTTTATTTTCCATTTGAAATGTCCTTTTTAATGTTCTTCGCTTGTCATCATGGTTTTTAAATTGTTTGCCACTTTGCTTTGTCAACTCAGACGACATTTAATTACTGACAGACGTCGTCTAAGGATTTTACGCTTTTTAAAGCGTAAAGATTCATCAAAAATGTCAACTTAATTGTCGAATGATAAATCTACAAAAATAGTACCGCTATTATAATATCCACACATTAAAGTGGTTGGTTAGTTTGCTTTGCGGTCTCTATAATCGATTTTACTTTTGAATTTTTTCTTCTTCTGCTTTCAATTTTGTCGCTTGTCATTGCATTCAATTTTTTTTTCTTTGTTTTTTTGCTTAATTTTCGTTACCATATTAGCAAGTTTTGAAAAAGACACCTAAAGCTAGAGATGTTAAACCATTTTTGTCATATTTAACACCAATGATCATAACCATATGTGTGTGTGTGCTATAAGGTAACAGCTTAACGTAAAGCGTAAAAGAAACCAAACTAAAGCTAAGAAACATTCATATGTACTGTACGAGTATGTATATGTATATAGAGAGACAGACAGAAAGAAATGTTGCGATAACAATCAACAGCATAATGGTTTTATCTGATTTACGCACTTCTTATTGTTGCAAACACAGTTAATTAATACATCTCTCTTTTAAGCAGCAGCAGCAGTTAAAAAGTCAACACCATTTCCAGTGTATGGTTTCCCAACTATTGATTCCGTGCGTTCTATTCTTGCTTAGAATACAAAACTGAAAGACGATTCTAAACGGCTAAGAGGATATGCTATAGATTTATTAGAGTTTTTGAAAATAGCAAAAAATTTTAATTTTCATGTAAAATTTTATCAGCCTAAATCAAAAGACTTAAGAAACAAGCACAATGTAGAGAGGTTTTCTAAAAAGAAGTTTGTCGGATAAATCAAAAAGCCAAAGGCTTAAGCATTACAAATCATTATAAATCCAAGATTTTAGAATTTAGTTCAGATAGTGTAATGCAAGCAAAAGTATATCAAAATAGTAGCTTACATATATGGGTTAGCCAAGGCAAAAATGTATATGAAATAATGTTTAAATAGTAAAAATGTATATGAAATAATGTTTAAATAGTAAAAGTGTACACGAAATAATGTTTAAATAGCAAAAATGTATATGAAATAATGTTTAAATAGTAAAAATGTATATGAAATAATGTTTAAATAGTAAAAATGTATATGCAATAATGTTTAAATAGTAAAAATGTATATGAAACAATGTTTAAATAGTAAAAGTGCTCACGAAATAATGTTTAAATAGTAAAAATGTATATGAAATAATGTTTAAATAGTAAAAATGTATATGAAATAATGTTTAAATAGTAAAAATGTATATGCAATAATGTTTAAATAGTAAAAATGTATATGAAACAATGTTTAAATAGTAAAAGTGCTCACGAAATAATGTTTAAATAGTAAAAATGTATATGAAATAATGTTTAAATAGTAAAAGTGTATACGAAATAATGTTTAAATAGCAAAAGTGTACAAGAAATAAAGTTTAAATAGTACATACAAAGTTTTATCACTTACTCTGAATAGCAGGAATATAGTAGATAGTATAATGGCCTGAGGTTAGACAGGAGCTGTTGAGTTCAAATCTCAATTCTGATATCTCGTACAGCAGTCCTGAAAAGGAAAAGAAAAATTTGCCATTAAAAGCTGCACATATCTGTCGTTCGGAGTCAACATTAATCCCCTTAATTATGAGTAAAATTAACACACAACACATGGGTGGCTCGTAATCCTAACTAAAGGGTTGTAATTTAATTATTTCATCATCTTTTATATATAAATTTTCAAAACCCCAAACGCTTAAAGAAGTCACCAATTACGTATCTTATAGGAAACAAACCATACACCTTATAACAGCAGTTCGTTAAGTAGGGTATTTAATGACAGCAACAAATATAAAAATTAGATACATAAGGTGTCGGTGGTTATGGTCAAGCACAATTTTGCTGTCTGGTTGACGTTTTTTTTTGTTTTGTTTTCTATTTTCCCGGCTGCTCTTGTTTGTTACTTTTTAACAAGAAAAATAGTAACAGAGCTGTGAAAATTGTTTGAAGTTTGTTTTTTCCATTCGTACACAAACAAAAACAAAGAGACATGGCAAGCTAGCTGGCTGGCTTATCTTTGCAACACATTTTTTCTGTTTTTTTCTCTCTCTAACAAATATTCGTCTGTCTGTTGTTACCAATAGCCGTGTGTGTGTGTGTTGTGTTTGTTTTGTTGTTTAAAATTGGTTCGTGTCTTTTTACCACTTTTGTGTTACCAATAGACTAAAATAGTCCAAAGACGAAACCATATAGAAATCACCAACATCATATACAAAAAAAAGTACGAACAAATAAAAAATAATAATAAAAAAACAAGAACAACAACAATATTGTATAGATTTACTTTAAAGTGTTGCGGTCGGTCGGTCGGTGTCTCTGCATAAATTTGTGTAATCGTTTGTTACCATTTTCAGTTATTGCTCGACATTTTTAGTTAATACGCGTGCTTTTTGAAGTTTGGATTGTTCTTCACGTTCACAATGTTTTTGTTTCGTTTTTTTTGTCATTTCTGTCTTTTAAAGGGGGGTTGCGCTTACTCTAGAGTATTGTTTGTTGTAATATGTTGTTGTCATATATGGCTGGCATATGTTGCGGTATTCTGCGTGTTTTTCTGTGATACTGTTTTACGATTTTTTTCTTCTTCTTCTTGTTGTCTTCCTCTCAACAGATCCAAAACTTTGTGTGTAACTATAGCATATGCCTGGCTATGGTGGTGTGTAGACATTACTTTATGGTCATATACACACTAAATGAACAACAAATTGAGGAAAATGAACACCAAAAGTTTAAACCAAATAAAATCTGTTAATGTCTACTAAAAAAAAAAAGTTTAATTACATTGGAGTGCTAAAAGTTTACATAGCCTGAATGAACGTGTTGCAATGGCATGAAGAGTGCAAAATTTTGTGTGATTCAATGAAATCAATGAATCATCAAAAATTAATCGAAACAAAATTTGTCAACCAATAAATACGAAACATGTTGGCTGGTAGCTTAATTTTCGCCATAAGCGACGGAACTTGCATTTTAGCAAAGATAAGTTCATGACAATAAGATATTCCCAGAGCTTTGCCAAACGACATATTCCATAGTCTACTACGTAGTATGTAGGCTAATCAGACGTGATGCGTTGGTACAAATCCCAGGTCACACATCAAATCGAAAATATGAGAAGAAATATGTCTTCGGCGACTTACTCTCAGCAGATTTCTGACAAAAACTCTGAGAATAAAAATAAAATTGCCATGAAAAGTTTCTTAAAAAGATCTGTCGTTCGAAATCGACTTTAAACTGTAAGTCCAGCCACTCATGTATAAAATTAACACACACAACATAAGTGGTGTGAGAAGCTAAGTCGCAATCCTGTATGTCATGTTATTTACATACAGTCACACAGATAATTATACTTACCCCCTAAAAATCATTTTTTAAAAAGTAATGAAGTCCTAATCTAAAATTTCTTTACATTAGCGTCTGTAACGACGCATTTACTTAAATAAAGAAAAAAGATTCCCAAAATCTATGAATTTGTGACTGCAGTTTGCTTAAAACCAATATGGCACCACAGAAAATTATACGTACGACGTATATTTCGCATAAAATTTCTCTAATGGTAGCTCGGTATATAAAAGGTATTGTGAATAAAAATCCTAGGACTACAGCCGTAGAAATACGAAATACCGCGGAAAATGATCACACTGTTATTGTGCATTTCGAAACAGTTCGAAGTGTTTTGAGAAAGAACGGTTTCCGCAGCCGAGTGCCGAGAAAAAAGCCATGATTGGAATTCGCACAATAAGATATGGACAAGTCAACTGATTTTTGGGCGAATGTAATATTTAGTGATGAGAACAAATATAATTTGTTCGGCTGTGACGGAAAACAAAAAATTTGGCGCAAAAATCAGTTGACGTCCATATATTATCATTTAAAAAAAAGATTTTTAGGGTGTACGTATAATTTTCTGTGTGACTGTATGTATCGAAAGAAATACTTTTATTTCCTTTTATTTTGAAACATTGGAACTGAAGTTTGAACCCCAACGTCTTACCCACTGGACTACGGCTACGATATCAATCAACCGATCATATTTTTCTACTACACTATGCCCAACATGCTGAATTCCAAACCTTCAAATTGTTTTTCAAAATCTTCGCTCTTGTGAATTAATTTTTTTAGAGAGACTTATTGAACCAATTTAAGAAGAAAACTTTTTTTAATCTATAGAGTAAGGCGAGGCAAGAATTAATGACTCTAGTGAATGCATTTAACTTCATCCCAATTACACGCAATATAGTCAATAGGCCTCCATTTCAATCCAGTTAGAGAGCATTAATGTCTATTTCTTCTTCGGAAACAAAACCATTTCATGTCAAATGTTAATCAAAGAAAAGCAGAAAATAACTTACAAATGAAAAAAAAAGAAGAAAAAAGACTGGAAAAATTGTATTAATTTTTCTCAATCTTTGATAGAGGCAAACAAAAGCAAATCAAATCCGCAACAATCTGTATATATTTTAAGCAAGGCAGCTGCACTAATTATACGTCTGTCAAAATGCCAATTTTAATCGCCACATACAGTAAGCAATTGCTGCATGCGTATAACCATACACGCTTATTCCCATGGTCATACATATGTATCTCAGAAAGAAAGATGATAATCATATGAGAGACGAGATACAACCTGCTCGCTAAAGTCACTAACCAGCATAATCATCGTCATTATTGTGTAAAAAGAAAAATCATCTTAGAGCACAAGAAAACTAACAAACAAATAAAAATCATACGCATACACATACAACAGATTGCTCTACAAACAAACTGAATATGTGTGTGCATGTATTTGTAAGATGTTATAATAAATTTTTAATCCTTCTTAGTTAGACATTTTAGTTGACTAGTGTAACGAATTGTTTGTAGTTGTATCACATACATACATACACACATATGTACATACATAGCTTGCAATGCTTTGTACAAACATGGATTTGGAAGAAACAATTGAGGTTTTGTAGCACAAGCACAGCTGGAATTCTACTTCTGAGCTGGAGCTGTGCCACTGATTTTATTTTAATTAAACCTTACGCTTATGCAGTGCACTAATTACCAAACACTGTGCCAGTTTTACTACTACTTGTGCTGCTGCTGTTGCTGCTGTTGTTTGTTGGGGCGCATTAAAACTGGCCATAGAAAGAAAGAACGAACGAACGAACGCATAACAATCCTGAAGTTGAGCTTGCTTGTCATGCTTAAAAGTGGGCTTAAGTTTTAAAAGTCATACTCTCATCTTAGATTTGATTGGCTATTTCAGGCTAAAGATGAAAATAGTTTAAGCACAGTGGGTTAAAAATGATGTTGTGACACAGCAGAAAAACGACAATTCAATATTCAAGCAAAAGACTCGTTTTGTGAAATTTTTTAATATTCGAAGAAGGTTTTTGGAACAGGAATAGCGTGTATTATGATAGTTAGAGAGAGGGTAACAGATTACCTATCACCATTATCAATTCGTTGGGGCAATAGTCAGCTGAAATGACAGTCAAAAATGTCAAAAGGAAATAAATTTAATTACATTGTACTACTTGTCATTGACTATTGCAGTCTCAATTCAATCCAATTTCGCTCTTTTGAATCAAACAATGCTGCTGAGACAGTCAAAAATAAAAGTAACCTTAGCAACAGTCTCAGGATATAGAGAGGATTGGAGTAGTCGATCCATGGACCCTATACAATCTAAGGTTGCCGTTTATATTGGCATAAATACTGGAGGAAAAACTGATCCCAGAAGGACTGGACAGAAGCCGGGATTGGCGTCTTGTTGTACAAGGTAGGTTAGGTAGTCTTGAGTCGTAGGATTTTGCCTGCCACAAATATAGAAGGCCTCTAGCTAGCACTTTTAAGGTGATGACAGTTATTTGGAAAGGTATACTTTACGAAAGGGAAGATAGGAAGAGAAACAAAATTAAAACAAGAAAAGATTTGCGTTTTGCATCAGACTATCCAAGAAAAACTTGAGGTTTTTACAGGGCGTTGTAGATTCTACGAAAAAATTGTTTAAAATGGGGACCGTCTCGATCCCACAGGTTCTGTAATGATGAGAACGAACAGTTAAGAAAGTTTAATGGTCCACAAAAATTCTATATTTGAATAGATTCTATGCTTATGTGGCAAACTTTAAAAGACCATCGTTGATCCGATTATTTGTCAAAATGTTGTGACAAATTCTATGTTCAAATGTTTGTTGAGTATTCTCTCATCTATTAGTTCTACATATAAGCACAGAGCTGGAGCTGGATCCAGTGCATCAAATCTGTCGTTTTTTTTTCTTCGATATAAAGTTTAACGATCCTTATTTATGTGTAACCTCCTAGAAAACGCAATAAATTTCCTTTAAACAAGACCTTTTAAAGCACACTGCTGTCTAAACCCTATAACTTAATGAGTTCACTTGTGCCAAAAAGAAAATTTATCTCCTTACGCTGTATTTTTATTATTACGATGTGGCTTTTTTATGGCAATCAGAAGAAGAAGAAAAAAAAAACAGAACAGAATAGAATGGAATGGAATGGAAGCAGTAATAAAATCCATAAAAATGACTTTGACTTTGAACCAATAACAACTCAATAAATAATAAAACAACAAGCAACAACATAATGATGATGGCAGCAACAGCAGCACGGCAGACAATGTAAAACAGAAACATGCTACACATTCAAGGACTAGACAACACAACATATTGCAACTACAACTACTACTGGTTGGTGCTACTACTAATATTGCATGCACCTTCTATTAGAAAAACAAAAACAACAACGGATTGCTGCTACTACTACTACATACTACATAGTGTGTGTGTGTGTGTGAAAATTATGTACAACAGCAGTTAGTTCCCACAACAGTGCCAACAACACATTCGTTTACGCATGCCAAAAGATGAAAGAAAAGAGACGAGAGAGAGAGAGAGATGCATGCACCATTAACCGTATATAAATATACGATTTGTAACAAAACTATAATTTTACCAAGTCGAACTCATAACTTGGTATGGTAACATTGGAGGATATTAAGCCATAGTAATCAGAACTTTGTTGCAGTTTTGCTTTTTTTCTTCTTTCGAAATCATAACTTGAAGGGAAACCCAGCGAGAGTTTTGATACGAGAAAAGAAGTCTTGTGGAATTTTATTCAAAGCCATAAATTTGTACGGATTTGAAAAGAAGTGCAGCAGAGTTACTAAAGCAAAACTCAAAACCTATTTTCGTAGTAGGATAGTCAGTACGGAATCATTTATAATTCGTGTTAATTGCAACAATATAAGCCCTTAGAGTCTGCAGTATACTACGGCGTAATGGACTATGCTAGCTACGAAGGCTACGAAGTTTTCACTAGACTGTTCTGAATTACGTCAAACACACTCAGCCACAAAAGTATACATACGGATAACAAAGTTCAGAAATATTTTAACTAATTCGTTTTCGTTGAAAATCTTTGTAATTGTCTGGCATCTTTCTTCGATTTTTAGACGGTCTTTTGCTTTGGTTCAGCAATTTGTGAAATTTGTAAATCGGATGCATACCTTTGTGGGCGTGTGCAGGGCCACAATTCAGTTCAATTACAGAAATTTTTTAACCAATGCGAAAGACCGCCTTAACATCAAGGAAACTATAAAGATTTTCAACGAAAACGGATTAGTTAAAAAATTGCTGAAATTTATAATTATATTTAATTATTAATTAATTTAATTAATTTATTAGTTTATAAGACGTAACCTCAGACCAGACAACAAAACGCAATATGAACAAATATTTCTTCGGCGACTTCCTTTCAGCAGTTTGACAAAAACTCTGAGAATAAAAATAAAATTGCCATGAAAAGTTTCTCAAAAATTTGTCGTTCGGAATCGATTTTAAACAGTAAGTTCCACCACTCATGTATAAAATTAACAACCCGTAAGTGGTGTCAGAAGCTAGGTCGCAATCGTAATTGAAGGATTGTAATGACCAATTATGTATGGAAGCTGTAGAAAAGGGAATATCTAATTGGTAGCCTCATGTTATGGGGATGTTTTTCCTCTTCAGGAGTTGGTAGACTCGTTAAAATTGATTCCAAAATGACTGGAGAGCACTATGTAAATTGTGGAAGAAAATATTTACAGCAGTGCGGAGGAAATGGGCTTGGGGGAGTTTATCTTTCAACAAGACAACGACCCCAAGCACACGAGTAAGGTCGCTAAAAATATTTTGAAGAAAATAATGTTGAAAAATTTGAATGGCCTGCTCAAAGCCCAGATTTAAACCCTATAGAGCATCTTTGGGCTATCTCAGATGATAAAATCCCGATGGAGTCCAGAACAAATATTCAAACATTTTGGGAAAAAAATGCAAAGTGAATGGATGACAATTCCTACAAGTACTTTGAAGAACCTTGCGCTAAGTATGCTGAAAAGACTAAGAGAAGTCATAATTAACAAAGGAGGAAGTGTTACTTTATTTTGTCACTTTAAATTCCTTATGTGCCATATAGTTTCTATTATAAATAGAAAATATAAAGAAAGAATTCAATGTTAAGATACTTTCTAGATACAATATTAACCGAATTAAAAATGAAACTATAATTTATAAACATTTGAAAGCAATAAACATATGCTTTAATCAAAAAACAAAAAATATTTCAAAACGCACTTTATTTTGCCTGACAGTGTATATCTGTTCAAAGATACCTTTTATGTTCAAAGACAATTATACCTCATCTTGTCGTTCTCGATCAAACATATGACTGAGGAGTTTACTGGAAATATACCAAAATTGATGTTGATGTTGAAATATTCTACTAATGGTTAAGTAACGTAGCAAATCTCAGCTTCAGGGTCACAAAGTTTTTGTTCTAAGAAATTTTCAAAAAAATAAAAAGAAACTATTTTGAATTCAAGTTCTTTGTTGTTTTTTTTTCCAAAACTTATGCTGGGTTTTATTTCCCTCCTGCAAATCATAACATTTTTATAATAAAAGAGCAAAAAAAAAACACAATCATATGAACTGGCATCATAAAACTGCACAAATTTATGCTAATGTTGAACAAAACTAACATGTTACACATTTTCCTTTAACGATCCTGGGACCATGAGATATTAAAAGAAAATGATCGGCTGCTCGTATATAAATATAGTAGATTGCAATAGATTGTATTGAGAAACTTAATAGGCCTACAATTGATAATGATGACTATTTCTGCCAGAGTAAAAGGCAATAAAAGAAATTCGCACTTTTAATTTAAGCCACGGGTATTAAGGCGTTAACGTGAAGATTGTCTAGTTCATGTGAAAATTTTTGCATTGAAATCAAAGACAGAAATAAAGATAAAATGATGCAGAAGATGATATTCAATTATTCGGTGTGTGTTTTTTGTTTTTTGTATTTTCTTGTCTGCTGTTTTGGTGTTTTTTTTTTTAGAACATGATTGCGTTTTTGTAGTAGCAAAATGTTCTTCAATATTTCTAGAGATTCTATTAGGTTCTGTTGCTTGTTAAGAGCTCAGGTGGTGTGTGTTTGTGGATATGCTATTGGGTGTAGTTGCAAGTTTTACAAGGCAACAATTGCTTCTTGAAGAAGAAAAACACTCTATTTTTGTTATCGTTTACATATTGCTGTTGTAAAAGAAGGATGTTCGAAAAAAATGAATTGGAAATCAAAGGAATAAAGGTCGACCTGTAGGCACACACTGTAATAAAACTTGTTTTAATTTCTATTTTACAAAATAAGCTTCAAAAGCTTTATCATTGAAGAACAGATTCGATTTGATTACAATCTACAAAAGCAGGATTGGAATAGTTAGATGAATAGACTAATAATTCTTTAGAAACTAATTTAAAATCGTAGAAATCACAAACTGTTACAATTAACATACAGCACAACCTAGTGTTTAAAAGCGTGTGTAGGGTGTACCCCAAACCAACCAAATTGTAAATCAAAAGGTGTTATCGTTTGAATAAATATTGATATTGTTGGCAGCAATTTACGTTAAACAAGCAGCAGGTAAGCATTTATTCTAAACAACTCATGTCTTCCAATACAGATGGCAATAGGATAGAGAGCCACAATCCATATATAAAAACACATTGTATGGGAAGTAAGAACACCTATTGCAACATGCAACATATTACAACAAAAAAAAGAAAAAATCAATGATGACTATCACTTGTAATGTTTGTTACGTTGTTATGTGTATCAGGTGGTAAGTTGCAAATAAGTTGTTTATTGTTAAGATTGTTTTCTTCTTCTTCTTCTTCTTCTACTGTTTTGCTTTTGTACTCGATGTTTGATGTTGCTATTGCTGTTGTTGTTGTTGTTGTTCACGTTATTTGTTTGCTTGTCGTCTTGCGAAGTAGACTTTTTGTGTTGGTGTTATTGAATAATTGTTTTCTTTTTTTTGATTTTTTTTAGTTTTCTTTTCCCCAAAAGGTGTGGCTCGATTACGTCTAATATATGGTAGTTTTAGATTTTCTATGTTAACACCCTATTTTCGTTGCTTTAAAAGCTTTCTCTGTTAAGGTTTGTTATTGAATTTAAAGGCTTTTTTCTTTAGTCTCCAGAGAAGTAATAACCAAAATGAAGGTGTAAGTTCTGGTAAATTAATTCGTTGTCGATAAATTGAAAAGGAGTTGTTTTTTATATAAGAATTTAAAAATTATTAATAAATTTACAGACTTAAACTTCTCTATTTGAGTTTGATGTCGCATTGGGAAATATTGGCTGGCAGATAAGGGTAACCATCAGCTAAGGAGAGGGTCACTGCTCATTTGATTCCACATTTGACTCAACCTTATTAGAAGTTCCGCCGAATGAATAACACTCATGCATTCCTGGACAGAAACACATTTGAAATGTGTGGCTACTAGTACCTAGACAGTTGTCAAAAGACATCTTCCCTAGCCATCACCAAACTTAGACTTTTCTAGTCAACAAAGAATTCTTGCAGCATCTGGCCAACTACAATGGTTTGGTGGGTTTTGTATTTAAATACATTAGCCTCAAGACGTACAAAAAGAAATCCAGCGAAAATGCCCAGCAATGTCGACTTAAGTTGGATAAACACATACAAGTCACCGATATTGAAGACATAAGAAAAGAAACCTTGGCATGTCTCGAAGAACATATCATCGATTTAACAATGATGGACAGGAAAGATAAGGAAAGCGATCATGATGATAATAGTTTGCTTTAAGGCAGTGTCGGCTGCACAACTTCTTCGTCCCATGGGTAGAGGAAAAGATATCGCAATAATGCATGACTGAGAGAAAAAATTTACAGACCAGCTGAAGCTGAAGTCAATAATCAGAATAGCCGAATGTGAAACTAAGAGAAACCAGAAATAGATGCTGTTTGTAGCACGTGCGGTGATGCCATTTGATCGTACTTTTGCAAGAATGATGAAAATTACTGCGTTATAGTCAGCGGAGCTATTATGGTCTCAATAGGCAATTGAGTAGCCCTCGTACGACAAAACTAATGCTCTACAAGACGCTCATCCTACCCGTGTTTCTTTATGGCGCAGAGACATGGACCCTACTAAGCGCTGATGCAGCAGCCTTGAGAGTAATTGAGAGAAAAGTCCTACGTAAGATCTTCGGTCCAGTGCCAGTTGGCGATGCTTATCGTATCCGATCCAAAAGTGAGCTGTATGAGCTCCTTAACGACATAGACGTTGTGCAGCGTATTAATATCCAGCGGCTGCGCTGGCTCGGCCATGTCGTTCGAATGGAAGAGGATGCTCCAGCGAGACGGGTATTGATGCGGTGATCTGCGGAAGTCGGCAAAGAGGACGTCCTTGTATCCGTTGGAAGGACCAAATCGAAGAAGCCCTGTCACCGATTGGTGTGACCAACTGGCGTAGGAGCGCAAGAAGCAGAGGCGCCTGGAAGAATGTGTTGCGGCAGGCTGAAATCCGTTAATCGGGTTGTTAATGGCCAATTAAGTAAGTAAGTCAGGGGAGCAAAGTATGATGGAATGATTACTGGAACTGAATGTAGAATTAAATTTGCTTAGCATGTAATTTAACAAGGCTGTGTTACGCGGTTCATGAACCTATTGAGAGCTGATTTTTGTGAACAATTAAACTCGCTTTTGGAACAATACTTTGACCGCCATTGTTAAGCAATTTAACCACATTCGACAATTTTTTGAGAATATATGTGACATCTTTCTATTACAGGCACAATCTAGCTACTATTACAGCCCTGAAAGACAGCATTATCGCATGAAAAGTATTTCAAAATTAAGGCTCACCGATTAGCTTTAAAAAGCCAACTTTCTGTGTGTATTTTTCAATCTTCAAAAACCCAAAACAGCCGTTAACAAAACACCCGTTATTTCTATCATAAAAGCAATCAACAGCATAATATTTTTCTATTTTTTTCTTTTCTTTAAGGCTTGTGTCTTGAAGTCTTTTGTTTCGCTTCATACCTTAATTACATGTTTTAATTAAATTTTTCTGTGTAAGAAAAAGAAAAAAAAGCGAAAAACGAAACAAAATTCCTACTTTTGCTTTGCAATTAATTCAATTAAGAAAATTACACATTGCGCAGATACTTACAATGAATGATTTTTAATTGTGTTTCATATTTTATGCCTTTTTCTTGAACAATTTGAAAAACTCGTAAATGGAATTCTAGTTTTACACTCAGACAACAACACGTTTATACGAGTACGTTATGCGTCAGTCATAATGGAGTTTAATCTTCTTGTTAACGTTTAATGTTATACCGACATTTATGACATTTACTCGTGCTATTAAAAAATACAACAAACAAACAGCAACAATAAATGGCATTGATTCTTAAAAAGGAAATTGCCAAGCAAAGACATCAAACTGTAATACAATGTATGCATGTATGTTACAGGTTCTTTCTTTCTTACTAGTCGTCGTTAAATGAATTAAGTGCTGCAATAAATAACCACCAGTTTAGTGTGGTATTTACAAAGCTTAGGTAACGATATCTGTATTAAGTCATCGATTTGAATGATTAATTAAGCAGACGATTAAAGCAAAAATGATGATATAAACAACAAAAAAAAACTATTTTTTTATTAGAAAAATAAAGCAAAGAAAATTCTGTTTCGAGTGGTCGGAATTGAAGAGAGCCCAGCCTTAACTTGAAGAAATGAAGGACTTGGGCTTAGTTAACACATGAGTTCAACACGACCATGCCACATACTGTGTGATACTCTATAACTTTGACAGGCAATGGTGAGCTATTTACAAAGGATGTTCCAGTGAAAGTGCGAATGTTGTTCAAGGTATTGTTACTCGGAAGTAGTAATATTTCCCATCTTTTTAGCAACTTATGGATTCCGTTCTAAAAAAACTGACTGTCTTTTGAGGCCTAGGACATTAAACATGAAGAAGTCGCCGTAGTCTCGTAGGTAGTGTGTTGGCTTATTAGACGCAAAAGCCTGGGTTCGAGCCCGAGGCCAGGCATCAAAGACAAAATACAAAAAGTATTTTTTCGGCGACTTCCTCAGTAGATTTCTGGCAAAAACTCTGAGAGTAAATAAAAATTGCCATGAAAAGTTTCTCAATAAATAACAGTCTGTCGTTCGGAGTCGACTTTAAACTGTAGGTCCCACCACTCATGTATAAAAAATTAACGCACACAATATAAGTGGTGTGAGAAACTAGGTCGTAATCCTGACTAAAGGGTTGTAATGACCAATTATTTTTTTTTATGACTTCAACACGATCATGCCGCAACTATGTGACACTCTATAACGTTGACAGGCAATGGTGAGCTACATATTTGCAAAGGATGTCCCAGTGAAAGTGCGAATGTTATTCAAAGTATTGTTACTCGGAAGTTGCAATATTTCCCATCTTTTTAGCAACTTATGGACTCCGTTCTAAAAAAAACTGATTGTCTTTTGAGGCCAAGGATATTGAACAACTCTTAATCAATTGGTGCAATCTCAGCCATGAAGACAACATCCTAGCTGCCATTGTTGAGACTCTGCTACAATAATTGTAGGCGTGTTAAAGCCCGAATTATTCAATAATCCTTTAGCCAGGCTCTCAGTTGGATCAATGGCATGAAGCCCACATTCCAGCTGCCATTGTTGAGACTCTGATATAAGGATTGCCGGCATGTTCAAACGCAAATGGTTCAATAATCGTTTATACAGACTCTCAACTGAATCAATGGACTTTTTTTGATGTGCTTGTTAATCGTTTTAAGAAAGAAAATGTAACTTAAATACGATGCCATAAAGCTAATGAACATGTCTCTTTGTAATATTAATTTCTAGTAAATCTTTTGCTAGCGTCAGGTATTTTTTCTGTTACTTTTAGCACGAGGCCGGACTTAAAGGATTAACTCTTGAAATGGCTTATTTAATGGATTAAAATTTAAATAACAAATAGTCTTCCAAAGTCCTTAAGTGTATCATTTCACAATGACGCCATATTATCTGGAACTATAAAAGCTCTAAGAAATAAAAAAGTACTTGAGTACTTCTATACATTGTTGTATAAACTATAACACTTGGCTAATAGAAAAATTGTGGCAACAATTTTATGACCTTTTTAAATTACCGTAATTTGTTAGCAACATTGTTAACATTTATGGGAATTATTTGCAATAATGCTACACCATTTACTATATTCACTTCACCGGCGACTGTTCGCCGTTCCACTGCTTGTACTTTTAATGGCTATTGCCAGCCAACCAACCTTATTTAGGAGTCTGTATTAAAACAGGAAATTATAGTTTAACAGACAATTTGTAAACTCATAATCTGTAAATAATGTTTAACTATAATGTTGTTGTTGTTGTTGTTGTTGTTATTCTTTAAAGCATTATTGTTATAGCTTTACGCTACAATTTGGTTTTCCACTATACCATTACACGTTTATAAGGCATGCTTAAAAGGCTTATAAAGCATAAAATCGTATTTAAAACTGTTTTAACGAAATGAAAACCAAATTTAATAAACCATAATACTTCAGTGAGGATATATGTAGCAGAAGTAAGGGAATTTATTATAGAAAAAAAAGAAAAAAAAAAAATTATTGATTATTAATAGCCAATAAAAAAATGCAATGACTCTCCATAACAACTAAAGCAAACCGCATTAATATAGCACAAGTGTTTTTCTCTTTCTTGGGTGGCTTTTATTATATTTTTGGTCTCATGGCTGTCGAAATGTTTTAACTTTTATCAGTAATAATAAAAAAAAAAAAACTATCAAACAATTCCTTTTTTTTCTATTTCTTCTCGAAATAATGCTCTAAATTTGGCTTTTTGTTTGTCTTTGTTGCCTAATGTCATTTGAGAAATATATCTTAAGCTTGCCTTATTTACTTGAAAAACAGTTTACATTTTTGTCTATCTTTTCATCTCTGGCTCGCTCGCTCTTTCATTCAGTTCGTTTTAATGTCGATTTCATTTTAAGATCTATTTTTCTTATGTTTCTGTGAATGTCAACCTATTAGGGCATAATAGATTTTAATAGGGTTTCCTTTATGCAATTATTACAAACATAAAAGGTCAGCGTTATACCAACAAAACGACAGTTTGAAATAGATTAACAATGGCTGGTTGAATGGTTTTTTTATTTGTTTTTTTAAGGAGGCTTTAATCTCTCTTGCAAAGTGACAGTTTTCAGGAAAAATAAAAAAAATTATGAAAAGAAAAATATTGTTTTTATGGTAATACTACAACAGGGAATGATAAGATTTGCTTTAGTTTAGAAGTTATTTTTTTTACTTTAAAAGCAAACAAAAGTCTTAAGAAAGAAACGCATTTTTTTTAAATTTGGAAGAAAAAAATTTGCAGCTGACAGATTTAGTGCTCTTTCTCGATGGATAACGAAGTTATACTCCAACGCACCGATTACAACCTGTAGATCTTCGTGGCGAAAGGGTAGGGAAAATATTAAAGAAAACTCCTGTACAGATTGAAAAATTTAATTGGCTTCTAAGATAACAGAGCACTTTTGCCAGAAATTCTGCTTAAGTGAAAACAATTTTAGTTCTTGACATTCTATACACTACTCCTCTTTTATGACCGGCAATACATAATTACACACAGTTACTAAAGTATACATACGGTTAACAAATTTTAGAAATTTTTTAACCAATCCGTTTTCGTTGAAAATCTTTATAGTTTCCTCGATATTAAGACGGTCTGTTGCATTGGTTAAAAATTTCAGAAATTTAACTGAATTGTGGCCCTGCACAGGCCCACAAAACTATACATCCGACTAACAAGTTTTACAAATTTTTGAACCAATGCAAAATACCGTCTTAAAATCGAAGAAAGATGTCAGACAATTATAAAGATTTTCAACGAAAACGGATTGGTTAAAAAATTTCAGAAATTTGTTATTGTGAGGTTATCAGCCGTTTGGCTACTTTTGCTAGATACTGATAATGTTATCTAGTTATGATGTTATCCTCAATTTTTTAACAGAAGTCTGCTCAATTAGTTTGTAAAGAAAAACTAATTAAATTGAAAGGCTTAAGCAGCAACATACCTGACATATTTTTTTTGTCTACTTCGCAGTACAAATTTTTCATTTTACATACATAGTTTTCTACTGGTCGTCTTTGCTTTTCAATAGTGCATGAAATTTTGCTGAGTTTTTTTTAATAATTTAATTGACAAAATCATAGAATGTCTACCGAAAACAGAAAAACCGAAAAAATATCAACAGTCTGCACCTGTCCTGTTTGTACGTCAGTAAAACAAAAAAAGCCTATGACAGCATTAGTGGACGTAGCAATAAAAATCTTTATGTATGTAAGTATATCACACACATATTGAACGTTTCATCTTTTAACAAAACTAACAAGTGTAATTGCTTTTAACATAATGACGTTAAATGGAAATGTTTTTTTTATGCTAAAATCTGAGATGAACATAAACGAACATGTATGTTGTGTTATGCTGCCTACCCATTTGTAAAAGGAATACAAAACAAAAAAAAACTGACCACAAGCATTCAACATAAAATAAGTCAGAAAGTTTTGAGTGGTCAATAGAGATTATGTAATACGCTACTACTACGTCTTAAAGAATGTTGCCAATTACTCCCGTAATGGCGAATTTTTTGAAGATCTTTGTCAAATGGGCCTTGAGTATGGGAACATGAAAGTAAATTCGCAATCCTTCTCCCTGATCAGATTTCACTGAGAAAGTAAAGGTAATGCTTCACTGATGCTTTCTTTGTAAGAAATTAAAACTCTGCATGCTCGTAGATTCACAGATTTAAATCTGGGCCCGACAGCCGCCTATGTCAGGCTAAAAAGTTCTCAAATAAAAAAAAAAATGGTGACGTGACTTTACGAAGATTGTTGTCAA
Organism: Sarcophaga variegata; assembly: GCA_932273835.1. Classification (NCBI taxonomy): domain Eukaryota; kingdom Metazoa; phylum Arthropoda; class Insecta; order Diptera; family Sarcophagidae; genus Sarcophaga; species Sarcophaga variegata. Next base: position 3,235,510 of record OW026362.1, read on the forward strand.
ACTCAAAACAAAATTTGATTCAAAGACGTTGACGTCACTAATTTTTGCATAGAGTATTGGCCAATTTATTTGCTACACAGGATAACCCAACGAATCATTCTTTACTTAATTTCAGATTTTGATTCAATGCATGTGTGATATACCAACGTTATTAACTATTCTAATGTAGGGGGTATTATAAAGCAAAAAAAAAAAACAAAGAGAAACAAAAACGTAAAAACAAATCTTAAAGGAATCACATGAAATGAAATGGTGACTAAACAGCCTCGTAGAATACAACATTCATATGTGTTTGGTTAAGATGTTGCGTTTTGTTGTTGCCGTGTTGTTTGTTTGTTTGTTGGCTGGTAAAGTAAAGTGAAGCTGAACATTAAGAAAACATACCGTAAATAGTTTATCATGTAATTGACATGAAATTAAGTCAAAATAAATACACAGAAATTACAGTTTCATTATAAAAAAAAAAAATAAATAAAAAAATTTCAAAGATTTTATTTAAATATGGGAATAAAAGTTTGTTGCTTCAGACTTTTGTTATATTAATACGTTTTGTCAGCAATTGTACAATTAATGTCATTTGATTTGAACATTTATTTTGTGAAATATAACATGAAAAATACTTTTGAATGGAGGGAATAAAAATACGTTTTATTTAAATTTTCTTTAAAATTTCAGAAAAAAATATGTTTAATGTCATGGATTTTTATTTTAGAACATTAAAAAGGAGACTTTGGAAATGCTTGTTTAATATTCTTTTGACATTGAACCACTTAAAAACGATTTTAGTGTTCTCATTAACTAACCGAACTTAGACGGATCCGACTTTACTTTACTTCATTTATATGTAACCGTTATTATCCCCTCAAAGGGGATTACAATAATTTTAAATCACACTTCTTTCTTTTCTCTCCCTACCCTTTCTCCTAAGACTTATTGTTGTTCTAAATACAAAAAAAAAAAAATTCTTTTACTTCCCGTTTTCAATGCGTTTCAGACCGTATGGAATGGCGAAAAAAAAATTTATTTGTACGTGTGTGTGTTTTGAAGGGTTTAAAAATAATTTTATTCATAAAACTACGACAATTTTAATAAAATAATAATAAATAATATTGACACAAAAATTATCTTTAATGCTTGTAAAGCTTACCTACAACGGTTACATTTTTCTTACGCCTCACGTACAAATTCTGCTTCAAAAAATTTAATTACTGCAGCTTTATTTTATTTACTATAGAACACAAACACTTTTTATTTTTTTTTTAATTTTACGAAAATAATTTTTTTACTTAATATTTTCTAAATAAAACATTATTTTTTTATTTAATATTTCCTAAATAAAACATTATTTTTTATTTAATATTTCCTAAATAAAACATTATTTTTATTAAGCACAAACACTTTACTTTTTACCACTTCTTATAATACTTTCTTAACACTTGACACATAGAATTTCACAATGATATTAAACTGTATGACGCGCAATTTAAATTGATTTCATCATAAATAGCGGAATCAAATATTTTAAGCAAAAACAACTAAAGAAGGATTTACCGTTTGATTTTTTTTGTCAATCCACCACTAGCTACTTACTCTTTTCTCTAATATTCTCTCTTAAATTTCTTTAATCCTAAACACACAAAAAAATAAAACAACGCTCTCTTGCTTTACATTAAAATTTAAGCACAAGGAAAAAAGAAAAAGAAATAACAACACATTACAAAAACAAATACATTTTAATTGCTTTCTCATCTTTAATGATCATCTGTGTATTAATTCCCCACCACAATTGAGAATAACAAATCGAAGTTCTCTTTCACCACACAACAATTAAAGCAAAAACAATGTTATAACATACATATGTAAATACGCAAAGCAAAGGTTATGATATTGACTGATAGTCTCCACTCTACGAATTTCTTGAAGGTTAAAGGCAATGACAATGACAATAAAGAAAATATATATGTACATATATTTATGGTACATATATACATATATACATGCATGTACGTATATATATGGTATGGTTTCAGATTTCAATATTCAAAGACTTTGTTCTTATGTTTCGTAAACACTAGAAAAATGTTTCAATTTTCTTGCTGATACATTTTGAAATTCTATTCACTTTTTTTTTATTAATTTTTTCATTCTAATACTATTCGTACGATTTTGTTATCGTTTTGTTACAAAGAAAATAATAAAATTCCCGCATAATATATTTCACAGAAAAAAAGAGAAGAAGAAGAAAATCTGTGAGTTATTCTGTGATGCATCTAAAAAATAATCAACATACAGGTGAAAGAGTAACGGCTTATGGTTGAATTCTATTGTAAATACCAAGCAATTGAGCTTCCTTATAATGATTTTATGATGGTCAACATATATGGCTGAAAAACGAACAAAAACAACAACAACACGAAGAAATAAATGTAACTGTCTAGTAAAGCATTACAAGAAAATCGAAGCAACACAAAGTGTTAAACAAATAATGGCAATGAAAACCAGGGGAACATTTCTTTTTGATTTTTTCGCTGTTTTTATTTGCAAACTCGTAAAAGTCTACAGAAAATGATGGTTAATACTGCTCTATAGAGAACAGCTTAAGGCGAAAGTCAATTTATCTTAAGTGTCTCACGTTCTGATTTTAATTTTTTTTTTGCCTCTTCTCCTTCTACACTCTTTTGCTTTAGAAGAAAAAGCAATAAAAAAAACCAAAAAACATTGATTTTGTACACAAGAAAATTGTGAGGGTAAGTAGCTGGCCAAAAAGTGATTGCTACCTTTCTAATGCTTTACTTTATGGTCTGGAGGAACAAAAAAAAAAAAAAATTACTGCTGCAGTGTACTAAGAAATTGCTTGGTTGGGGGAAAAACAGATTTTTAATTTTCTTTCGATTTGCAACCATTTCATGTCAATGCCAGCATAATTTGCTGCAACATAAAAACAACAACATTATTTACTAATTCGCAATAAAAGCTACACTACACAAAACACTAAACAGCCGCAGTAGAGAGCCGCGTTTTTTGTTTTTTGGCCATAATGCATGCAATTTTAAGCTAATTTAGTCGAAACTAAACAAAATAAAAAACGAACCAAAACAAAATAAACGAAACTAAACCATGCCATACTACACTACACACACAAAGTACATTAAATTTTAAAACTAAATGCGGAACATTTACATTAGAGTGTTGCATTTAAATGCTCAAAAAAAAAAAACACAAAAAAAAATAATAAAAAGGGAGGACTAAGGTGAGCAGCACCATAGAGGAGGGATGGTGACTCGTAACAAACATTTGTTCATGTCTGCGATTAGTTCACATTTTGTGTGAAACAAACCAGGCTTTCTTCTAGGCGGCCTTAGTTTCGGCTTCAAAAGAAGTTAACAAAACGTAACGTAATGTAATGAATCGAAACGAAAGCAAATCTAAACCCGCATTTAATTTTAGAGTCATTAAAACTGCTTTTACCATAGTTTTGTTTAAAAATGCGTTTGGTTTTATGCCATTTCATTTGCAGTCGTACCATTAAAATGAACAGCAAATGCAAAAATCATGTTAAACACACTCTTTTTTTTGTTTTGTTAACAAAATTTCTTTACACCGCTATTTGTATGTAGTTTTTATTACTATTTTGGGAAATAAATGGACAAACAGTAACTAATTAAAATGATTTTAACCAGTATAATGTCAACATTTTAAGAGATATTATCTTTTACTAAATGAAGGCCATAAATAATTACAAATTTTCGGAAGATAACTTTAAAGTAACAAAACCTTTATAAAGTCTGGAGCAAAAGAGGAAACTTTTTTGGCATACTTTTAGCATTATATTTGGCAATGCTTTGCCTTTGTTCAACATGCCTGGTATTGTCTATCAGAACATGTAGTTCTGGTTGAGCCTTACTACTACCAAAGCTGGTATCTGCTTTAATAGAGGATCAGAAGGAAATCAATTGAATACAACAATAACAACCTTAGAATGGAGCAGAATGCAATTACGACCTGCAGTTACACCAGCACCGTGATCAACCATCACTGCCAGATAGAGTCAGTACTTAATAGCAGGTCTAAGTTCTCAAACCTTGCCCTTGCCCCTTTTAAGGGTGGAAATCGCTGTGGCCACTATCTTCATCCTCTCAATTATATTATTTTTCCAGGGGAATATTGCCCCCATATATTGTACCCTTGTTGATCAAGATACTTATACCCCTGGCAGGAGCGTTAAATTCAGGGTCAGGACTTCTGTTGCCTGGTGAAAATATTAATTCGGTTTTTAAGAGGATTGTCTCAACAATATTTATTCTGTTTGTGCGTGCAAGCTTAGGCTACAAAAACTTTACAGTCACAGCATTGCAGTCTCCCCAAAATTTCCTACACAACGATATTCTGCAGCAATTGGTGGAGAACTTCTCTTGTTGTATAAAACTCATCAATGGTGGCAGTAATGACTCTCCTGATCAAACAACATTGCGTGGCGAAGTGTCTTGAAAACATCCCCCACGTGAACATAATCACAACTAATCCATCTTTTCACCATATCCCACAGAAAATTTTTAAATCATATTTCACTGCCTTAATTTTCCCTGAGCCTCTTTTAACACTTTTGAAACGAAAATATATCCACTTTAAGGAAAAAAAAACAGAAACAATGTGTAGCCAACCAAGTGCGAACCAATTTTCTTTAAAGATTCGTATCATACACGACAAAAGCCGCCTCTAACAAAATAACAAAAAAAAAAAAACCAAAAACGAAAATAACCGCCACCTTTAACTCTACCGCCTTCACCACCTTCTTCTACATCTTTTGAAATTCTTGCTCTTTTTTTCTCTCTTGCTTTAAACAAACAAACAAACAAACGAACAAAAAAAGATATACTGATAGATCTACAGCATATTATAAAGGCACCACCAACCAGTATGCCAAACAATAAGAACAACAACAAGAAAGAAAAAAATAGTCATTTTAGAATATTCCAATAAGTTTTATATGCCCAAGAATAAGAAATTTTTTTACGTTTACATGGCCAAACTAACCAAAATCGTGTGCAACAGCTAAATTAACATAAAAAACAATTAAGGCTATCATCAGCAACAACAGCAGCAGCAGCAACAGCAGCAGGAGCAACAAAACATATACAACATATATTGGGATATGCAACCGAATATACCAAAAAAAAACAGCCCAAAATAAACAGAAATTAAGCCTGCTTTTTTGGTGGAGTTTCAAAAAGAAAAGAAAAAATTAAATTCTACTGATGGTGGACTATATTGCACTGTGGGATGAATTCTGTTGTATTATCAATGTAATAAGGGAGTTGACTTGTGTATGGTAGCAAATACTTTATGATTATTTAAGAAGTTTAGACTTGGTAGACGCTTTCAAATAAACAAAAATCATTAAACAAACTTCTGAGGAAGTAACTCATCCCACACTGTTCCTAAGCCTGGTAGTTAAAAGTAATAACGAAACACTTTTAAAATAATTGCTAACCAAAAATGAAAATATTTGCCGCACCAGAATAGTGAACAGAGATTAGTGAAGTCAATTTTATACTCTGCCCTCTGCTCTGGTTCGTTTCTTAAGAAGGGGTTACATATTCTGGCACAAGAGGCATTAAGCGAAATACACTCAGCCACAAAAGTATACATACGGAGAACAAATTTCTGAAATTTGTTAACCAATCCGTTTTCGTTGAAAATATTTATAATTGTCTGACATCTTTCTTCGATTTTAAGATGGTCTTTTGCATTGGTTCAGAAATTTGCGAAATTTGTAAATCGGATGCATACCTTTGTGGGCCTGTGCAGGGCCACAATTCAGTTCAATTTCAGAAATTTTTTAAACAATGCAAAAGACCTTCTTAACATCAAGCAAATTAAAGTTAAAAAATTTCTGAAATTTTTTAACAGTATGTATACTTTAGTAACTGTGTGTAGTTTGGATACCAAGAGTTTCATGAACAATTTTTCAAAATTCTAAAATTTAGAGGAGTTGAACTTCCTAGATAGGAAAAATATTCGACTTTTTGGTAAAAATCTGAGAAATCACTAAATAGTAAATTAACAAGAATAGCTCTTATAGGAAACATCTTTGGGAAAGGCCATAGGATTGCAAAAAAGGCTTGGAAAGTAATCCAAGGATTATACACTGAACGTATACCACAATGGGCAGACAAATACTAAACGAGGATAGTGGAAATAGGATCAGCAACTGATCAGTTACATTCGCATCAGATGAGCTTACGTGGAGGAACATTGGAAAATATGTTATCAAACGGTATAGTCATCGAAAGAGAAGATAAGGAAAGTTAAATTCTCTTCTTGTTAAATCACCGTAGTTTAGTAGGTAGTACATATGTACATACATACATAATTGGTCATTACAACCCTTCAGTCAGGATTACGACCTGGTTTCTCAAACCACTTATGTTGTGTGTGTTAATTTTATACCTACAGTTTAAAGTCGACTTCGAACGCTAGATTTTTGAGAAACTTTTTCATGGCTGTTTTATTTACTCTCGAGAGTTTTTGCCAGAAATCTGCTGAGAGGAAGTCGCCGAAGAAAATACTTTTTGTATTTTATTTTGATGTCTAGCCTGGGACTCGAACCCTGGCTTTACGTCTAATAAGCCAACACACTACCTACTAGACCACGACGACTTAGTAGGTAGTGTGTTGGCTTATTAGACTCAAGGGCTCGGTTCAAACCTCAGTTCAGACATCTCCAACAAAACGAAATATGAAAAAATATATTTCTTCGGCGACTTCCTCTCAGTCGATTTCTAGCAAAAGCTCTGAGAATAAAAATAAAATTGCAATGAAATATTTCTCAAAAATCTGTCGTTTGGAGTCGACTTTAAACTGTAAATCCCGCCACTCATGTATAAATTTAACACACACAACATAAGTGTTATAAAGAACTAAGTCGTAATCCTCACCAAAGGGTTGTAATGACCCATTACGAAAAGTCTCTTCTCAAACCAAATGGGTTTGAAACAATTTCCAGGAATAACTTAGAATTAGAATCGGCCTGTTGTCAGAACAATGTAGATTCAAAAAATATTTGTTTTGAAAAAACAAAAACAGGAGTCTAGCCATTATGAAATTCTATATTCAAAAGCCTTAAGACAAATACATTATAGAGAATTTTCAAATCTTTGTACTAAAGTAGGTAATATAATAAAAGATTTAATAAGTAAACTGTAAAACATATAATAATAGTAGTACTCACCCATTGTGCATTGGTGTGTCCAATTTTTTTTTGGCGTTTGTTTGCAGCATTCGTTAACAAAAATTCTAACTGATTTTAGTGTTGTTTTTAGTTGCTGGTGTTACTGTTGTTGTTGCTGTTGTTATGTTCGGTGAGAGATAGTTAAATTCCAATACCACCAATATTTTGCCAACTTTATTAGCTCATGCAAAAATTTCAGTACATTTTTTGTTGTTGTTTTTTCTTACTTTTTTCGTTAACATTTTTGTAAAGTTGCTGCTGCTGCTTGTGCTATAAGCTAAGGCTGCTTTTGTTTTGTTGTTTTTATCAAGATAGTCTAGAAAATCCTTTGGAATATAATTTTATTTTCCTTTTTCACTCGGAGAGCTTTTGTGGCATGGCTTTAGCCTAAGAAGGCGTTTTTACTTACGCCGTTTGTTGTTGCTTGGACACAAAAACAAAATTTTATTTTATCAAAATATTCGCATCTTTTTGTATTTAAGGAAGCTGAAAGGCAAAATGTATAACATGTTTATAAAAGAATTTGTTATAAGGTGCTTAAGCAACAACAAAAAAAAAAAATTAAATAAAAAACAAAGTAACTTTAGGTTAAAATAAAGACCCAACCCAGTATCAGAGTATCGGAGTATGGTATGCTGCTGGTGCATGCACAGCACAGTTAACTAAAGTAACAAGTCTATAAATTTCATTAATGCTTGTGTTTATATCTGCACTATACTGCACTCTATTAACTGATTATTAATTTTATGTGGTGTTAAAACAAATTTATTTAATAACATGGAATTAAATTAAAAATAAAACGGGGGTATTAGTATGTGATGAGATAAACGAAAAAAAAATACTTATTAGCATTGGCTTTTACGTTCGATAAGAAAATAATTAGTAATTGGAATTAGATATTGGTGGCCATCGTAGTCGCGTAGTCTAGTAGGTAGTGTGTTGGCTTATTAGACGTAAAGCCAGGGTTCGAGCCCCCAGGCCAGACATCTAAATAAAATACAAAAAATATTTCTTCGGCGACTTCCTGAGAGGATTTCTGGCAAAAACTCTGAGAGTAAATAAAAATTGCCATGAAAAGTTTCTCAGAAATCTGTAGTTCGGAGTCGTCTTTAAAACTGTAGGTCTCGCCACTCATGTATAAAATTAACACACTCAACATAAGTGGTGTGAGAAGCTAGGTCGTAATCCTGTCTAAAGGATTGTAATGACCAATTATGTTATTGGTGGCCATCGTTAGCTGGGACATGTTCCCATCTTTTTGGCAATCTATGGAAACCGCCTTAAAAAATTAAGAATGTAAGTAACAGCTAAATGGGGTAAAGTCTGGACTATAAGACAGGCTAACGGAATATATATGTTGGAATTTTATAGTTTCAGTTCCGTTGGGTATTTTCCTACCAATGCTCGGATTCTAGCAAATCGTCTGGTCTGCACTGTAGACCTCCCATAATTAACCGTTTGACTGCTACGCGGCGCAAAAGCGCTGCGTTCATTTGTTACGAAAATCGCATTTGCGCTGCGAATTTCAGTGTAAAAATTTAGTCAAAAAGCAAAAATAAAATTAAAAGACGAGATATAGGGTCTTCTCTTTACACATAGGTTATTAGAATTTTGTATATTATTTTATTATAATAATTATTTGTAGTTTTCGAGCAGTTTTCGAACGTTCTCACCAGAATCGCTTAGCAGTCAAACGGTTAATGTGCTCTTTCTGCTCTCATCAAATTTAGATATTTCGCTTTGCCATTGACGGATCGATGCTCTGTCATCGAAATGATCTATCATGGCTCTTCTGAAACAATTCATGATGAGCTCAGTCTTCTTACTCGTGGAAGGATTAAATTAAAAACTCAATTTCACGGATGTTGAGTGTTTATTAAGCTTCGCCTCTATCACGTAACCATAGGTCCTGCAAAAGTCGTGTACTAATCGGACAATGACCAACAGCCGTAGAAAACTTAAAGCACAAGCCACACCTGTAAAATATAATTAAAGCAAGTGATCTCTTCAGATCATAGAGCGGCCAGATCTTCTACGTTATGGTACCAACGCTATGACTCTTCTTGGCTGAGCTATTGTTCGTACCACGCGATATTCTTCAGTTTTAAAGGAGTAAACAAGGGAGACCAAATTCTGGGAGGGAGGAAATGAGTGACAGTCTCATCTATTTCTACGCCACTGAAGGAAGGGGCTGCAAAGTTTGGGATCTCATGATCGAATGATAATTCATTCTTACGGCACTACTGAATAGACTGATTAAAGCAGAAAAACTCTTGTGATCAATGAGCAGATAGATTGTGCAGGCATGTTCCCTGGCTCATTTTGCCTACGTTCTCGTGCATATGATGCAGTCTACCACAGTTTTAAATGACAAAACAAAGAGCTACAAATAGGTGATTAATGTTAATATGTTAAACCTTAGTACCTGCTTTAGACAGCTTATCAGGAAATATGTTTCTCTGATTTCATTTCGCTCGAAAAGCAATCATTAGCAATTAATTTCGCCTATTTGGAGCAGTTCATTGGCCACCAAGGCAGTGCAATTTGGCCTCTTACAATCACGGATAAACCAGTTAAAATGCCAGCCTTGGAAGACAATATTCAAGCTGAGATACAAAAGATTTTTAATAATATTTACGGCGTAGTTCATATAATTTTTGGAAAAAAAGAGCATCCACCAACAGCTTCACCTAATTCAAAAGAAAAAAAAAAAAAAGCCAAACTTTATTTTAAATTTCCAGCTTTATTTACTACAAAGCATCTGTAATACATACCCCATTTAGCAGTTCAGTTGAGATAAGCAAACCATTTAACCAACTGTCATCAAATGACCATTCAAATGTCACAAATTGCTTTTGTTGCTGGTTTTTTCCTTTTTTTCTTCTTTACGATTTAAATGTTATTACAATGCCTGAGAGCGACATGATATAAATGCGACAGTTTAATTTGCCAAAGCCTTTTTGCAGCAGCAACTCTTTTATTTTAGTTTAGTTTGGTTTGCAACGTTTAAGCTGAAATATTAATAAAATGTTCAAAGCATTGCAAAAAGCAATAGAAATCGCAAAAAGAGTAGATGAACATAAAAAAACAAAGAAGACACCTTCAAATAGAAAAACAAAAATTGTTTTATACCACCGCGCTTATGTTACAGACTTTTCGTAGATATTTTATTAAAGATAACACCACTCTGGGTTTTATATTGGTTGTGACAAGCCACCTCAATATTTTTATAGATGCGCTCAAATGGTTTTCTATGCTTTAAATTTTTGCCGCCAACATCATGTATTACAGCTATTTGCCAAAAAAGATGGTTTTTTTGGTTTGTTTTCGTAACAAAAATTTTAACACAGAGAAACAATTCAAATTGTAGTACCACCTAAAGAAGAATGTTGGCAAGTGATGTGCTTAAATTTTTTTCCTCCTTGGTTTCTTTTTTTTTTGTAATATTTTTTGGCTTTCAATGATGTTTATCAATTGCGTTTCTTTTTTTGTTTTTGTTTTTCTAGTAGTTTCTGACATGCTGAAATTGCCTTTTGCTTGAAGAAGAAGATTAAGAGTAAGGGGAGGTCGGGTCGGTCGGTCGTCTGAGATGACAATTGTTTGATAAGTTAAGACAAGTAATAAATTTTGAAATTTTTTGAAATAAATTCCTAAAACTAATGTCTGTTGATTACTTTTTAAGGTAATTGCAAGCAGTTACTCTTACGCAAAATAATGATAAAAAGCAGTTGATGCTTCTTTCGGCTGTAATTGTAATCGCAATGGAACACAAAAAAAAAACAAACAAAGTTTCTTTAAGCTTAAGCTTCAACGAAACCTAAAGTTTTTAAATTTAAGAGAATATTTTTAAAGATACTTGAAATTATATTGAAAATATTTTAAATTTTTATCAATTCAGAGGATAAAAAAGGGCATTCAAATGAATTATTTTCCATACAATTAAAAAAAAGTTCTATTTGGCTGAAGATTTACAAGAGCTTGTAGCAATATTTGGACCCAACAGTTTTCTTATCCTTTAAGTGATTGTGGCCACAAGCCATTACAAACCTGATTAATTTCTATCATCAATTATTAATTAACGCACGCCATTTATCAACACTAAACTTCAATATTGATTTTTTTCGATTTCGATTTCCATTACCCAAGTGGCGCTTTTTCCTTGTTGCTTCACCAATCACCAATCGTTCGTTTTTTTTTTATTAATTTCCTTTGAAGTATTTCTTTAGTGTTGTTGCTGTTGTTGTTGTTGTATTCAATTATCTCTTCTTATTATTTTATGTTATAAATTACCCACCATCTATTATCACATCAACACTTGTGTGCTGTGCGCTGTGTTTTGAAATGAAAATCACCATATTTTTCCACTTTAAGGAGCATTAGCATGCAACAAATCGTATTGATTACATACTGTTACTGTTAATGTTGATGTCGATGTTGCCAATGCTGCTGCTGTTGCTCGTATTGTAATTAGCCACAAGCAAAGTTAAGACAACAGCAACAAACCATTTGTTAGTTGTGAAGTTTTTCTTTTATTTTTTCATTTTTTTTTACCAAAGGCCTGATGCTCTAAATCAATTCCAGCCGTATAAAAAACAAATTGCGTGTTATAGTTGTTGTGGCAAGTAAATTAGAATCAGAAGACAAGGATAAGATGTCGTTTGTTGTGAAAAACCACAGAGTGTAACATCATCATTATCATGAGCTGTGCTACAGCATAATTATAAGCATGACTATATAACACAGCTTAACAGGTAAATGAGAATATCATGTGGCCGAATAACAAACACTTCAACTACAAAATGCTACTACTACCACAAAACAGCCTCTTAGAAAATCGTATCAAAGCGACATACAGCAAAAAGAAGAAGCAAAAGAAAAAAACCAGAGCTGTTGTATACGTTTGCAAGGAGACACTTTACAATTTAGCCAAAGATTTGTAAGCAATGCCTAGGCAGAGTTGGCTGGATAGTGATGCAGGCGGCGGCATGCATAAATATCAATTTTCTGTTGATTTGCCACCTCTTGTTAAGCAACAAATCCCGGCCACAGTAACAGTAACAACTTTTGCTCTAGAACAACTCTATTGGCATGTTAAAGAAAATTTATTGTATCACTTGTATTATTGACTTCCCATGCATGCACAGCACTCTACATAGTAAGGGGAGTCTCATACATACTTACATACTTATGTATGTATGCTATGCTACAGACTGACTTGGAAATGAAGTGTTCGTTTAGTAATATCATCTGAAAGAAAAACACAAAACAAGCAAAGCAAAAGCATAGAAAACTAAAGTAAAGCAAAGCAAACGAAACGAGAAATAGTGTTTATAGTTGAGATGGCAGTTAATTTAATTTACTCAAGTTAATATAACTTGTTTAACATGGTCATTTTACAGTGTACATTAAGACAGACAGACATTTACTTAACTTAGAGACCACAAGACTTGTGGCTGTTGCAGCAGTTCCTGCTGCCAATAACAATATCAGCAAGAAACCAATATCGACAGTTAAACAAACAACAACATGATGTGGCAAGTAATTGATTTTAATATATGGTTTGAAATAAATTACAACCACAAAATGACCGCTCAATTGCCATACTCACACACAAGACCACAAACATTTCATTATAAATCAGTTTCAGTTATTCACATATCGATTTAAAGAATTCTTTTTTTTCTTCTTCTTCTTCTTCACATTATAAGCATAAGAAAAAAAAGGCAAAGCAATTATAATTCATAAATATCTCAGATATTTCTCTTCTTCTTTTTTCATTAGTAATTATATTGTATTTCTAATTATGAAAGCCATTATCGTTATGGCTTTAATAAAGCAGAAAATCTAAAGATATGTTGCAGAACTTTCTCCACCCTCACAAACATTACAAAATATGTATGTGAAGAAAGAAATTTTCAAAGAAATAATTGCACCTTCCATCGGAAGAAATGTAATTATTGTCACTGCATTATGAAATTTTAAATACCCTACAATATACCCTATTTTTATTATTGATTCCCAGACCCTACACAGATACGGGAGACCATGGTCCCATATAATCCATTAAGACCATTGTCAATAGTCTGCTTAGCAAATCAACTGCTTTCCTAATAAACGTTTACAACCAAGCCGAAACGTTAATAGTGAAACCATGACGTAAACTTCAAGAGCACTGAAAACCGAGTTGTAGGTGTTTGCTAAAATATCCATGGGATGCTGTGTAACAGCAACACATGCCTACACAACACATGTTTCGGTCTCCCTGGCTAAGATTCGAACACGACAACAGCTGGAGTGTATCTACCTCGAATAATAGCTAAGGCGACGTGTCATGCTGAGAACGAAAACATGGCTGAATGCCCACGGCCTAGATCTGGCCATGCATAAAACGGAATTACTGCTGATCACTGGTCGTCATATCCCCTTGCAGATGGACATGAGTATAGGAGATGGGGTAATTAGGACCAAGAGCTCGGTGAAATACCTGGGAATAAGGCTGGATCCCAGACTAACATTTTCACATCAGATCCAGTACTCGGCTAACAAGGCCCAGAAGATCGTTGGACAGCTCAATAGATTAATGGCGAACATTGGAGGCCCGCTACCGGCGAGGCGGAGACTCCTGATGGAGGTTATTATGCTTTATGCTTTATGGGAGCGAAATTTGGGCCGAAACACTGGATGTTAAGAAGCGGACAAACGCACTGGTATCGGTACAGAGAAAGCCTGCATTGCGTATCGCGTCGGCATATCGTACGGTATCCGCTCCAGACGTAGTGGTGATAGCGTGTATTATCCCTGTGGATCTGCTGGCAACGGAGCGGATGGAGATTTATAGGGCGAAAACGGCTGGAAGTCACATAACCGCTCATTTCAGGGAAAACACCATTTCAAAATGGCAACAACGATGGAACGAGGAAGATAGAGGAAGATGGACGGCGAGACTTATTCCGGACATAAGGCCATGGATTGGTCGGAAATTTGGAGAGGTAAATTACTACGTTACACAGATGCTATCGGGTCACGGATATTTTAGGAAATATCTGCACAGAATGGGCAAGACCGCCTCCCCTTACTGTCTTTACGAGGAAGGGAAGATATTTGATGACGCAGAGCACACCGTTTTCGAGTGTGCACGCTGGCAGAGCTATCGCTCTGCACTGACGTCGATAGTTGAGACGATCACGGCCGGTAACATTGTCGGGATTATGATCGCGAGTAGGGAAAATTGGACCTCGGCGAATTACGTGGTGAGCATTCTAAGACTGGAGAAGAGGGATCTTGAGGCTGCGGAACATGTGGACACGCCGGAATAGATGAAACTGGCACACGTGCCAAGCGGAATTCGAGGCAGGGACCTGGACGAAAGGAATAGTGGAGACACTTAGATGTCTCTTTAACTTTCGACGCGGAGTCCGGACGCGGATATGAACACGCAGGGGCCAAAGGGACTTCACTCTGAAGTAATACCACCGTAGTTCCGGAGTGGGCACAACAAGTTCACGAGACGAAGGGGGGATTTAGTGGGTGAGGGCCCCACACACGGGGGACGTGACGACTTCAGTATGGTGCGGTTAGGTACACTTACCCCTCCTCGGCGTGAAAAAAAAATGCAACCCCATATGCAGGTCACATAGAAGTTGTTTAATTTGGTATCCGTAGTAGACAATACGTCGCAACACAGTTTCTGGGATGTCTGTGTGATATTTTCCAAAGAATTGGGCGACTTTCGGCTACAAACTTTGACGCCGATATAATGTTGTGGATGGACTCTATGATAGCCTGGCTATACGAGTATATCAATATATCGTTAGGGAATACTACGATACTGAGAAGTTATTTAATCGATATGACAGCCATAACTACTCATTCCCCTCCAGCTTCATGACATCTGTGTGTATAGTTTTGTTTTAGTTGATTTGCAGTTCATAATCTGATTTCTGATTTCTGATTTCACATAGTATGTGTAACAAACCGTATCATTAAATTTAATTACCCAAACCCTTAACCAAGTAGAGCTTTTCTTATCTACAAATACAGAAAAAGCATTAACAATTCGATTACCCATTACCATTCATTATAATTTATCAACATCGAGCGCTGAAATGCTCGTAATTCAACACTTTTAGGCCATTAGTGGAAGCAATGAACAGCAGACAACAGCAACAGCAACAGCAACAGCAACAGCAACAACAGCATTAAAGCCACAGCAAGATATGAAAAAACTCATCCAGGCATGCTATGCTATGGCTCTGCCGCGCAAAATGCTTTTTTGTTGCGCTTGATGCTCTGCAGTTGATGATGTCCAAAAAAGATTATACGCCAGGCAGCATTAATGCAACAGCCATTTGAAACAATTGAAAATCTTTTAAATTATGAACGGAATAAACAAGAAGAGAAGGAATAACAACACAACAAGAAAACTGATGAAGAGTAGAGAAAAACGACAAAGAAATGAAAAATGTTTTGGTGAAACCATTTAAGTGGTAAATAATTTTGGCACGATTTGTTCTGATTCCCACGTTTCAAGTGCAACACCACAGCACACAGCATACAGCACAGCATAGCATCGCTTAGTATTAGACTGGTTGGCTGGCAAAATGCCTTAACTTGGCTAAATCAGCAATTCCAGCATTGTTAGTCATACTGTTTTAAAGCAGGAATTGCAAAAGAAGTTAAAAAAAGAAGAGAACCTGAAAAACAAAAACTGTGGCTTTAAGTATTTGATTGAATTTTTTTACTATTACTGCCAGGCTAAGGCTGAGCAAAGAGGTTTGGTAGTGGGGTAGTTGTGACATAAAATGATTTAAAGGAATTGATAATGATGACAATAACCAACCACCACCACCATCAACACCAGCATCACACTAACTTTAAATAGGTTTTTAATACCATACACAATGACACTCATAAATCATCACGAAATGGTTTTTAAAAAATCTTCGTTTTTTTGTTTTAATATCAAAAGAAAATAAAAAAATAAAAAATAATAACCTTCTGAAACATTTCTTTTTGTAATTCGAAGCTTATTTTTAATTCAGTTAATTCAGCATATCACAGGTTAAAAATAAAAAGCCGACCTATTTGTGTTACAAATATGCCATAAATTATTTAAATTCTTAAGCTTAAGAAAAATAAGAAACGAACGAAAGAAATAAGCATCGCGCACATCCTTTCTTAATATGTCTTTATATGCAAACATAATAATGTAAAATATTATATTGTTCTTTTGGCTTTGGCTGCTGCTACTAGCACTAGCAACACTGCCACCGCCATTGCCATTGCCATAGCTTCTGAGCATGTTAAACCTACAAATAATCCAAGTCACTATTAAAGTCTTGGCAGTTATAGTGCTGACAAATTTATATTTTATTGGCTTGACCGCATGAGAGCCGTGCAAAAAAGAAAAACGAAGAAGAAGAATTGAACCGCAAACAAATTCAAACAAAAGACCGCCATGACCAGTATTAATAGGAACGCCATCAATGCCACCACCACCACCACCACCTTCTGCCATAGCGGGAAGCATATGCAACGAATATGTTATTTTCGACAAAAGCAAAAAAAATAAAAAAAAATGAACAAAAATTGTAAATAATAGAAGATCAATAATTTTTCCAAGATCAGTGTAATAACAGTGGAACAAAGTAATTGAATTGCTAAATAAAGAATTATAGAAATGAGTCGTTCTATTGGCCCCTTGGCGAACACCATTCAAGTATAGATACGTTGGTGATTAAGATCACTCTGATCAATTCAGATGCGAAAAATTTTCAAATATTTTATAGAATCAGAATCACAGCATACTGAGTGAAAGCAAAGCGGTGATTACAATCACAAAGAACGTACAGTCACACAGATAATTATACATACCCCCCCTAAAAATCATTTTTTTTTAAAGTAATGAACTTCTAATCTAAAATTTCTTTACATTAGCGTCTGTAACGACACATTTACTTAAATAAAGAAAAAAGATTCCCAAAATCTATGAATTTGTGACTGTAGTTTGCTTAAAACCAATATGGCACCACAGAAAATTATACGTACGACGTATATTTCGTATAAAATTTCTCCAAGGGTAGCCCGGTTTATAAAAGGTATTGTGAATAAAAATCCTAGGACTACAGCCGTAGAAATACGAAATACCGCGGAAAGTGATCACAGTGTTATTGTGCATTCCGAAACAGTTCGAAGTGTTTTGAGAAAGAACGGTTTCCGCAAACGAGTGCCGAGAAAAAAGCCACGATTGGAATTCGTACAATAATATATGGACAAGTCAACTGATTTTTGTGCGAATGTAATTGTTTAGTGATGAGAACAAATATAATTTGTTCGGCTGTGACGGAAAACAAAAAAGTTGGCGCAAAAATCAGTTGACTGACAGTTTTAGGGGGTACGTATAATTATCTGTGTGACTGTATATATTACATCGAAAATTTCCCAAAGTCATCAGTTATATTCAGAAGAGATAGCCATACAAGTATCGGCTCTTCAGCTAGGTTCATACAGGAAGTGTAATAGGAAGGTAGGTAGTTTTGAGTGGTAGAAGTTATTTCCAAAGCATTTTTGAGCACACCTAGCGACCCATTGTGATGCCACAAGTAAGCGAAATACCAGTACTAACCGAAGAAGTTTGGCAGCGCAGGCACTGCTCAGAAGAAGACATAAAGAAGACATTACTGTCATGTCGAGTCATACTGCTTTAATACTACGCTTAATAGGGTACAGCCATCCTGTTGAATCCGATAAACTTGAAAATGATGTTCGATGTCAGTACGGACATCCTAGTACTTGGTACCCACATCAATCCTTCTTAAATACTGTATTGTAGAGTCACAGTTCTTCAATACTACGTTTAATAGGATACCGCCATCCTGTTGTTGAACCAATAAACTTGAGTATGATGTTCGGTGTCAGTAAGGATAACTCCTTCCTAGTACTTGGTACCCACATCAATCCTTTTGAAATACTGTAATGTAGGGTCACAATGCTTCAATACTACGTTTAATAGGGTAGCGCCTTTCTGTTGTATCCGATAAACTTGAGTATGATGTTCGATGCCCTAGCTAGCTCCTTTCCAGTACTTGCTACCCACACCAATCCTTTTGAAATACTGTAATGCCGCAATCTCTATCAGACTATGCTTATATTATCATTATGCCTCTAATAGGACCGCGAGGTTGTCCCGGAAATTTATTCACGAAACTTTTTCTTAATTATAAATGGTATTCAATTGCAACGTTCAGAGCTCACGATGTCAACATAGTGAGATGGAATTGTCTTCTCAGCTGCATTCACTCAACGACCCAACTTGGCCGACAACATGTCGAATCGATATGGCTCTCAAGTCTTTCGGATGTACTACTATGGACTCGCTTTATCGTGTGGGTCTTAAGCTAGTACGTGTAGGTCTAAGCTGCTTCGGATTAATTGCATTGCATTGCGGAAGAAAAAACCCAAATGGGGTTTGGGAGATGTGCTTTACAAAATTGCTTCGCTTTTGCACACTGTGCTTCCCCGTCGATAAATAAAAACTATTGTTCTGTTGGAATACCTCTTTTGCCTTAATGCCTAACGACAAATACTGCCACCACCACCACCGCCACCAACTACCAGAATGGTCTCGTGATCATACGAGCTCATAACTTAAGTTACTCTTACATTCTCAAAAAAAAATTTAAAAAAAAAACAAATTTTTAGAAGAAGACCAAATAGGCTACATACTATATAAACCGAGTGTATGGGTATATGGAGAATATTGTATGTATAAGGTATTGTGGAGAGAGTAGTAAGTAGTAATCCAAACATTATTGGCATTAGTGTCTATTGTATTTGTTGTAATATTTTGTTGCCAACATGCATATGAAATAAATGTATGCAGCAATACGTTGCGTTGCCTTTATATATATTGACTGGCAATTTAAGCATTTGTTGCAATTTAAACATAAATTTCATATACCGGCATACAGGCATACAAACAAACAAACATAACGACTAACATGCATACGAGTATTATAACATGTTGCACAAAAAATGTTGGCAGTTCGTTAGTTACTGTTTGCTGCAACGAGAGAAGGGAAACAACAATAAATAAACATGAAACAAAATTTACTTTTTTGGCTACTGCTTAACGCAAATGTTGCAAGTACTTGTACATACGAAAATGCAACACCATCATCATACAATATATATGTATGTATGTATGTATATAGGAGAGTACGACGACTATATGATTAGCCAGGCCTATTGCTGGGATTAACTATAAAAATTTGTTTTATTTTTCGTAAGAAATAAAATAAATTTCATGTGAAGCACACACAGAGCAACAAGAAGCAATGATTTCACTATGATGCCACAGTGAACATATGAACAACATTTTTATTGCACGCACTTTCTGCGTAAAACATCAGCAGCCTATGGTATGTTTTGGAAAATAATATGCGTGCAATGTGTTGCTGTTGCAGTTGTTGTTGTTGGTGGTGTTGTTGTTAAAGTAAAGTGCAACATATTGTAGTAAAACATACTAGACAATAGCAGACAACAAATAATAAAATGTATAATTGGCGGCTATAAACATGCTTATGGTGATGCTGTTAATGTTTTTCCTCAACATTTTTTTTTTATAAAAATTTTCTGAAATTTCTTTTCTGATTGAGAAAAAAAAAACCGAAAAAAATGGTTTTTTATGTTGGTAATGCTTAGACTTTTTTCTTGTTTCGCTAGCTCCTGCTGCTGGTATTTGTAAAGCATTATAATGATGTTGAAAACAGGGAGTTTGGATGGTATGGGTTATGCTGGCTTTGAGAAACGCTGTGGTTTGTAGGTTACATGTGGCATACACGTTAGCTACAATAGAAATCTTAATTCCTATATTACCTTGTACCTAGACAGGGCTATATTGCATCTCAAATAAAGGACTTTTTGTCATTACAATCAATATTTCATTGATAACACTTCAATGCCCTTAGATTAGGCTCAAGGTTTAATGAGATTTCTTTATATACATAGGAGCTGAACAAAAATAACATCTCCTACTATAGAACCCTGCCACATACATATAATGTTTTATTGGTAGAGGGTGCATGAAACCCAAACTACTGTAGCGTTTTCATAACATCTAAAATATTGTTATTAAATATTACACGGTGATCATCACTTTTTTTCTTTCACTATAATTTAGTTTTCTTCTTCTTTTTTCTTTTCCGATTAAAATTACAGTCTCATATGTTACTCTCAGCCTTGATCATAGGAAATATTTGTTTAATTTATAGATTTAATGATCCTTTACTAAAGAAATGCAATACAAGTTCTGTGGCAACTGGAAAGTCCATAAAGTATTGGATTTTCATTGGGTCGAGAATGTTTTTTTTAATGGTTTTTAAGAAAATCTCAGTTAATAACGTGCAAATATTGGTAAAAAAAGTAATTATTACGTAATGAATGTAATTAACGGATAACTTAACAGTTCAATTAGAAAAAATGAAAAAAAATGTTTTAAAGAAAATCATACAATCAAAAGACTTAAGCAACGAACTTTTTTTCTTTTTGAAAAATTAATTTTTTTATGTGAAATTACAGCAAATAAAAACTAGTTATTTGATAATCAAAAGACTTAAGACAAAAATGGGTCAATTCGACCTCCGGGTACTGTACTTGTCTTAATTGACAAGTACACGTCCTCTAACCTAACGTCCTCTAACATAAGACACAAACCTTTTTCTATATTTAATGCCTCAATAACTCCATAGTGCCGTACGTAGCTCTTCCTTACATACGTCTGGATATCATACGTTTTATGCCTTTTCAAAGTAATAATTCAGAGTTTGATTGATTTTTAATTTATTTGGAAGAACTTTTAATATTTCTTGCAGATTTCATTGAAGAGTTCTCAATTAAACAAGACAAAAAACTTGAGAAATAAACGTGTGATTGAAAACATTGCAAACATTAACCAATGTCAACTTTAATAACACTTACAATGTCAACGTAATTATTTAACAATTTTTCTTAATTTTTTTTTTTGTTTTCTTTTATTTCTTATAATTTCATGCCTTCTTCTAATGAAATAAAAATGTTCAATCCACTTCCAGTAATTTTTGCGTTGTTGTTGACTTACAACTTTATAACTTCTTTAAGCCAATAAAAACCAAGTTGATTACGTATTACAATATCTTGGCTTTGTTTTACAGCATAATTTATCAGGTTCGTGACATAATTAGCTACCATTTGTGGTAGTGGGAAAAACACTTCAAAAAAAAAAAAAAAAAAAAAAAAAGAAAACAAAACACAAGAAGTTAAAAACAAAACTTACGACTGACTGCTACTTTGTAAAAGAAGAGAGAAAAAAAAGAAGAAGAAAAACACAAAAACTTAGAAGAGTACAGAAGCTAATGCAAGATGTTAAAACAATTGCAACATTAGCTATACAGCTTAACACAGCATAGCTTTGCACAGCAGCAGTTGTTTGAATTTCAAACATTTGAAGGATTTATGTTGTACATACGATGAATTGTGTTTGATGATTCCTTACAACCAAAAGCGGCAACATCTTGAAGTTTCATACAATTGCCAGCCAGGCTGTCTGTCTGTCCGTCTGTCTATCTAAATGCGGTTGAAGGTTTGTTTGTTTGTTTGTTTGTTTTTAACTGAGTTTCATGTGTGATCGATTAATGATCTTAACAATAGCACCTCTTAAAAACATTAACTTGGTATTGTTGTTCATTTGTTTCGTTTTAAAGTTTAAAAAGGGGTTTCCTTAAAATAATTTCAATTTTTATATATGAATTGTAAGCTAATACCACAGCTTGTTAAATTAGGGGTGGCCCTATTTCATTGTTTAGCTTGTCTTGTCTTGGCTTGATGACAAGATGTGAGAAATAGATTGGTTTTCATTTTAAAAGCTATTTGATTCAGGTGTAAAGAGACAACTATTTGTCGCTTTAAGTGAATAGTAAATAGGAGAAGAAACATTAATCCTACAATCACAATCACAATCACTATTTGTTAAAACAATTACTTTTTAGAAATATTTGCCGAAAAAACAAAAAATAAAAAAAGCAAATCAAACTAAAGCGGCTTAATTTTTTTGATCTTTTTGCCCAAAAAAATAAAACACCAGAAAATATAGTCTGTAGTTAAAACAACATGAAACCAAAGAAAACAGTAGTAGTAGTAGTAGTAATAGTTCAGCTCTTAAATAAACCTCCAAGGGAAATCATATTAAAAAAGTTTTGTTTTCTTGCCACTGGAAAATTGTTTTGTTATTAAGATAAATTATAGGTTCGTTATTGATGATCAATCGTTACCCCAGATATTGGCCACAACTCTCTTACTTGCTACGTTCTTCTTGGTTAAAAGCCAAGCAGCATCAAGCAATATTGTCTACATGTTTCAAAAAAAGGGACATTTCTTCGATAGCCCCGGTATTATTACACACAGCTACTGCTGCTAGGTGTACAAACATTAAACTGCTACCCATACTCTAACTACTGGTAATGCCTTTAGGTTTTTTACAGAAAACGAGAGAAAAAAAAACACACTGAAAATAACCCATTGATCAATCTCTTGTTTGTTGCTCTCACTCTCATTCACCACCACCCCCCTTAGCTTCCCTGTTGCTTTGTTATTTGTTAGCCACCGTCTGCAGCAAAATTTCCTTCATTCGCTATTTGAACTCTTTCGTTGCCTTCGAAGTTGGGGAAAAAAAAGCATTTTTTATCTATGTTTTCCAGTTGCTTTGGTTTTCTCTTATTGCCATTGATGTTCTGTTTTTCGCTTTGCCTTAAAGGCTGGCAATTAACAAAACGATCTGTGAAAATATTTTATTACCAATGTGTTGATCGATCTAATTTGATTTTATTTATGGCTTTCAAAACGTTTTGGTTTTTCTCTAAAGCCAAGTAGTAATGGTGTGGTGTTGGCAGTTTTTCCTTTATGTTAAGAAAAGAGTGACCCATTGACATAACGTCGCTGTTTAAGAAGGCTGTGAGAAAATAAATCACATTCAACAGCAAATGAGGAAGTGTTTAAGGGAGGACAAGGTTTTGTTTTTCTTTTTTTGGATTTTATTTTCAAAAAAAATAATTCTTTATTTATGTGACTTAAAAGATCAAAGGCTGAGATATGAGCTGTAAGGAAACTAGTCCATATAAAGTTATTTATGTGGGCCAATCAATAAATTTATATTTTCTATTTTGTATTCTTGCTTTAATTGGCTGCTTTATGCCTGTGTTAATTATTAACAACTTCGTTGGGAGAAGTAAAATGTTTTGCTATGGTAAAACAAGGGTTAGAGGACGTGTACTTGTCAATTAAGACAAGTACAGTACCCGGAGGTCGAATTGACCCATTGTAATAGTAAAGCAAAAGACTTAATCGAAAGACTTCATGGTAGAGAATTTGGGTGAATAAGTTAAAATTGTTGACCGATTCTATTAGCAAATTTTAACTCCTCCACTTCCTAACTATTTCGATTCTGTGTCTCATGCGCACATATCCTAATGACTTGAATTTCTGGCTAGACAATATGCTCTATAATCAGAGAATTCTGATGGCAACATCTCTTGACATGTCATCACTATGAAGAACCTGTATTTTTATGTATTCACCTAAGGACACTTAGGTTAGGTTAGGTTAGAGGACGTGTACTTGTCAATTAAGACAAGTACAGTACCCGGAGGTCGAACTGACCCATTGTACAACGTCCTAATTTCTCATACCACTCATATTGTGTGTGTTAATTTTATACATGAGTGGTGGGACCTACAGTTTAAAGTCGACTCCGAACTACAGATTTTTGAGAAACTTTTTCATGGCAATTTTATTTACTCGCATACTTTTTGTATTTTGTCTTGATGTCTGGCCTGAGGCTCGAACCCTGGCTTTACGTCTAATAAGCCAACATACTACCTACTAGACCACGGCGACTTCAAATTCCAATTCCTAACTATTTCGCTCCTGTGGCTCATGAACACCTAAGAACACCCAAGTATTTTCTAATCTTCTATTACCTTAAGTGAAGTGAGTGCCCAGTGAATGCAGCGTGCAGGCAAACAATGCCTTTGTTGACGTCATGGTAGGGTTAGATGCCTACGCCAAAGTTTTTGCAACGGATTACCAATGATTAACGAAAATTATCATTGAAAAACTAGATCGTAGTTGTAATGAGGTTGTAATGACCAATTAAGTCGTTAAGTAAATACCAAAATATATCACCCATAACGTTAAAGACTACAACCTGCAAGGCAATATATAAATAGGATGACCAGCAAACCTTAAGGAAGGCTTTTTAGTCTTCTTAATTAGCAGGCAAAAGTTGAAAAGCAATTAAGAACCTTACAACATTCAATAGAAAAGAATTATTGGAGGATGCTCTTCTCTCTTCATCTCTGTCATTTTTTTTCTCACCATTTGTACCTCAATCTGTGCTGCATCATACTAAAAATTTCTGTTATTTAAGGCCAACGTTTATTAAAAACCATGCTTTACTTTTAAGCCATTTATAAACAATACCTCCTTCCTAATACTTTGCATAATAATCTTCTGCTTCTTCTTCTTTTGTCTTTAATTTAGCATGCCTATATAACCATTTTTTTCCGCTATCTACTACGAGTACAGGCATATTTATTTTGCTATTGCATTTCAGATTCACATTTTATAACTCCGTCCAAAATTATAAAAATTTGCCATAAATAGAGAATGAATGACATTATTGGGTGTTAATGCTGTGCCTAACAAGGCGTTTGATATGGAAATTACGAACGTTACAGAAGAAAGCAAAACACCCCACACACTTCAAAGCTAAAAGCTTCTTTAGTTTTAGTTACGGTCTTAAGGCAGTTTAAAATGTCTTTTTTTTGTTTTTTCGCTTTTGTTTAGCAAATATGCCGCCGCTACCTTTAGGTGTTGCTGTTGCTTATAGAGTCTATGCAACTGGAGTTGTACGCTATAGCAGTATAGGCAATGATTATGCTTCCAATACCTTTTTATTCTATTCCCTTTAGCTGCTGCTAATGCACCTAAGGGATCTGCTAGAGAGCATCTTTCCTTATCTTCTTAAAATGCTTTGCTTAGTTCAGCAAAGGAGTTTATTATTCTACGGTGGCACACCTAAGGAGAAAACCGTGGCGTTTCTAGATCGAATGGGATCTCCTTATTACAGTTTTAGAAGGCTTTTGATAGAATTTATTCCCGTAAATTAGTTTTCTGTAGTGTAGGGTATTCTATAGTCGGCAATTCCGTGTTTCTTCCTATTGATGCTTTGTAGGTTATAAAAATAGCAGAAAAATAAGGTAATTCCGTATTGATGGTTTTTTTTTTTGCTACTGGAGGCTGCTATGTACGTGCTTGAAAACAATTAAAAAAGAAACCAAAAATCGAAAAGAGATCCAAAGAAATCAGTGGTAAAATAAACACCCAAACTTAGGCAGCTTAAGAGGAGACTGTATAATTTTAAAAGCAGATTTTTTTTCCTTTTTCAGTTTTGCTACTCTCCCAACCAATGCTACTGGTGTTTGGGTCTTTGTTTTTTAGTTTTTTCGGGGTCTTATAAAATGTTTCAAATATTTTTTTGTTTTTGTTTTTCTTGCAAATGCTGCTGCTACTAAGCCTAAGAATGATCGAAACCGATCGCATGTCTAAGATAACAAACATTTTTCACTTAGGCTGGCAGCAGTTTAGTTGCTGCCTTGATTTTTTTCACATTTTTCTCTTCTTTTTTCATTTGTTGATGTGAGAGAAAGAGAGAGAGAGAGAAACTTAAAAGTCTGGCAGCTAAATAACAGCATATCTTAACACGGTAGCTAACATGCTTAAGTTTAATTAATGATAAGAAATCTGTATCTAAAGCTGTTGTTTGTTGTCTTGTAATGAGCCAATTCAGCACAGCTTCCACCATACAAACATCCTCGCTACGCCCTCTTCAAACTCAGCCTCAACTTTAATCCTTTTCGTTTATATTTTCTGTTGTTGTTGTTGTTGCATAAACAAATACTGTGCGGCATCTCAATAGCATGTAGATTTGTTAACTAATGTTCGTTTTATATTGACTTCCAAACATTTTGCTTTTTTTCGTTTTTTAATTTGGTTGCCTTAATGCATACTTGCCAGCATAGTTTTTGCGTTCGGTTATGGCAAACGCATTGTAACACGCTTTTGGTAAGAGATTTATAAACAATATTATGCCATTAATTAGTAAAAGTTTTTTCTTTCTTTCTCTCTCTCTCTCTCTTTCATTTCGATTTAAATCAATAAGTATTAGATGAACAGCCAAAAGTCAAAATAACAAGGTTAAGTTGATAAGGAGCATGGGAATTAAAGGTAACAGCCATACAGAAAGTAGCAAAGAGTACGTGATTATAATAAATTTATTGCAAGGAAATAAAGTTGCGTTTGGTATGAAAAAAATCACAATTAGCCAATCAGAGAGTAGCCTTTTGGTGTAAACTTCATCCGTCTCTTAGCGTACAGCTTTCATCATGTCAATTCCTTTGATTTTAATACCACAAAAGAGGGTTCCTTATAATTGCGCTCTTTGGAGTTCTCCTCAGGCTAGGCAGGACATATTAGAAACAATTGACGTGAAATTTAATAAGATATGAAAACAGGGATGCTTTGTCATTACTGGAGCACTCGGCGCCGCTAGAGGCTCTATTGGATTTAAGCCCATTGCATATTATAACAATAATAATGAACAGACCCGGAGAGACTTTGGTTAGAATATTGAGGCACAGAGAGATATCTCAGGCGTGTCAATATTGATCTGAGCAATATGAAATCTATGTTCTCTTTTAACCCATTAGTGCCCAGTGACAACTTAAGTTGCCAGCAGAGGTTGCCTTAGATTTTTTTGCTCTGAGAGGAAATTGAGTGTAAAAAACAAAACGGTAAACGTTAGAAAAAAAAGTAATTCGGACATTAATGGGTTAAGAGAGCTTTATCATCTAGGAGATGTGGCTAAAATAGAACAACGAAACGTGAGACGGAAACGAGGGGAAACTCCCAAGAACTTCTCAAGCGAAATTTATGAGCATGACTTGAAATTAATAAGGGGCTGTCTGGGAAATCTGAATCCATTCAATGAGCCAAATTGGCCAACCTTTGGTAGATTCCTGGTCATATGGGTACTTAGGACAACAAGCATACGGATCAGCTTGCCGGGAGTGTAGCTTCCATGATAAATGCATGGAGAGGCCAGGCCATTCCTAAATAATGGAAAGAAAAGTGACCCATTAACATATCGTCGCTAGTTAAGAAGGTTGTGAGAAAATAAATCACATTCAATAGCAAATGAGGAAGTGTTTAAGGCACAAGGTTCTGCTTTTCTTTTTGGATTTTATTTTAAAAAAATAATTCTTTACTTAAGTGACTTACAAGATCAAAGGCTGAGATATGAGCTGTAAGGAAACTAGTCCGTACAAAGTGGCGAAACTCTACTCAAGATAAAAAAGTTTAAGACAATCTCGACTTATGCCGGGTGATTATAGCGGGAAGAGATTTAAGTCTCCCTCTTGTAAAAAGTATCCGTGGTGGTCTTCAGAGCAGGAATTCTTTTGGTTTGAATTGGATGATCTCGACACCAAGCAAATATGATTTCAACAATACGGCTCCATAAGTCACACAGCCTATGCCACAGTGGATATTCTTCTGCACGAGCAATTTGAGGGCATGTCCCATAAACTACACTGGTCCTCAAAACATTAATTATGCAAGGATGTATTCAAAATCTTATTTTATCTGTTTTTGACAATGCAATTCATTACAATGCAATTTAGCTTACGAGTTTTAAACGTTATATAATATAAATTTAAGGTTTTTTGCTTAGGTCTTTCGTTTTCAAATTAAATATAAATTTTACTTTTAAGAAAAAATGTTAAATAAATTTGAATTTTACTAAGGAAATTAAAGAGAAAACCTTTTTTTGAAATGTAAAAAAATTAAATTAAAATTAAAATCGTTTAAATGTTTACGACTTGAATTTTTTGTTTTTTTTTTTCATCGTGTCACAAATTATGGAAAAACATTTGACAAATTCTTAATGAATCTGGGGGGATCTGATGTTTTTCGCTGGATTTTAATTGGCCAAAAATTTTATAGAAAATATAAAAATAATTTCATAAACTTACCATAAACTCTGGGTATTTGGGTCGTATATGCGCCAAATTACGTTTACAGTACTGAATTGAGTTTTACATGCCATTTTTCCTTATTTGCTGTTGTTTGCTAGGCAGCCAGCTAGCAAGTCAGCCAACCAACCAACCAATGTTATAAGCAAATTAAGTGTGTGTATGTTGTTGTTATTTTGTTTTTAGTATTTATTTTTGGTTTTTATTCTGTCTGAAAATAAAACAAAAAGAAAAAACAAAAACATGTTGTTAATAAAAATTTTCTCTCCTCATTACGTTGATGATGATCACAACAATTTTTAACAGCACGATATTGACATCACCAGCAGCAGCAGTACGAGTACATAAAAATGTGTGTACTGTGTACTGTGTGCACGTCTGAAATAATACACAAACGTATACTCTTATACTCCAAATATATATAGTTACTAGCAGGTGTATGCATATATTTTGTTTGTGTAACGTAGTTTTTGTGTATATTTATTACGAATTTTCTTTATTTTAAAGCGTTTTTTTCTGTTTTTTTGTTAAATAAATGACCACCTTACCCAAAACGACTACAAGCGACGAGTTCAATACAATATTGGCAAGAAACTTCATAAAAAAAAAAAAATAAACGTAGAAATCAACCCAAAATTGTATTCATGGAAAAAGAAAATGATTTTGGAAAAACAAATCAGAGTGGCTTCGAAGGACAATAAAGACGATCGATGAGCCTTACACTGGAATACAAATTTATTGTATATCAGCAGTATATACTGATACGAGGTGAAACAAAATTATAAGCAAAGGGCGAGCTCTCTCCAAAACGATGCCAAAGCCTGGATTTGAGACAGGTTGATTTGGAACTGACTTATCCAGTATAGGCCTGTCCTTTCATATTTGAGCTACTCACAGTACAGGCGTTTGAACGAAGCTAATGACAAATTGACAGCAACATTGGCCATTAGAAATGGTGTTGAGTTCCTTCATGCAATGCCAAACCACACACTTCTTTGATGACCTTTCAAAAACTAGCTGGTAAGTGCAATAGAAAAATCCTGTTTATGACAGCAAAACTCGGAACTACTATAGCGTTAGTAGAGTATTCTTGTGATGCAATTTATCTCTGTCACTCAATGTCAAACTAGCAAGACGTACCATTGGGTTGCTGCCATCGACCGAATTCAGTTCGATTTATGTACCAGAGCCATGGAAGATTGGATATTAAATGACATAGTAAAACGCTGCCTTTAAAGTCTACTAAAAATTTGTTGAATAATGACACAGCCTAGTCCAACAAGGTCTGATATTACCAAAACCGATCACAAACCCAACGTACTCTTCAATAAACGTTGATGCTGTAGCGTAAAATAAATTTAACCATAAGAAGCACAAAGGTCGTGAATGCGTATTGCTTAACAACAAATGCAAAAAGAAGAACAACAACAATAATGACAATAATAATAATAATAATGATAAAAATAACAACAAACATAACAGTATGCATGAAACCACGATTAACATTATCATCAACCTCTAGACGACGCTGGCAATGTATGATCATGATGATGATGATGATGATGATGATGATGATGAAGCCACCTTCTTGTTTACAGGTTTTCCCATCACTTCATCTCTCTCGCACTTTGTGGGTACATACTAAAAAGACTTTTGGCTATAGATCTGTCCCGCCAAAAAAGACCAAAAGCTACAACAACAACAACAACAAAAACAGTGGACAATAACATGCAGCAGCAGCCAGAATGCATAAAACGAAATATAAGTCTTGGGCGATCAATTGATTGTTTAGTCACAAAAACTAACGGTCTTTTTGGTTGTATGTTGCAGGTGTATATATGTATGCGAACATACATATGTACGTGCATAAGTGTGTATGTATGTGTATATAGTTATAAAAGTTTACTTACGGGTCTCATCTTCATCTGCATTTTTTTGAATTGCGCATACCAAAATCCAAAAAAAAAAAAAAAAACGAAATAACCATACCAAGCCATGCCAAAGTAAAGTAAAACCATAGCTTGCCACGCCACAACACTATACAGATCATTGGTGTTGTGTACACCTTACCTTAGAAAATTCAAATACATACATACGTACATACACACACATTTGGCAAGGCAATGCATCTCTTTTGTGCATCTCTAATAAAGCCACGTACTTTGTAAAGTTTTTTTTGTTTCTGATTTTCTTTTACTATCATGTCATATAGTGCAGGTTGTTATTATTGTTGTTGTTGTTATTATTATATTTGTTGCCACATTGGGCAATGCAACTCACATGCAATTTTTTTAAGATTTTTGTTTCTGCCTAAATTTCTATGTGACCGACCCATTATGGCGGTTACACACAGTTCAAATTTAATAATACTTTATTTACAACAACAACAACGTCATCTATAGCTAGTCATGATTAGAAAATAAAACTTACAGATTTTTGCTGTTGTGGCTGTTGTTGTTGTTGTTGTTTATATAATATTATAGTGAAAAATAACGTTAGTTGTTGTAATTTTTATTAGCTGCCTGCTCTTTGAGGGAAGCATATTAAGTTTTGCTTTTAATAAGCCAGTAATTTTATGTGTTTAAATATATTGAATCAAGGCTATAAGTTTTTCAGAGAGGGAACCAATTTAATAATCAATTTTTTGTAACTCATGTATAGAAAGGACAATGTAAACTTTTCTTTAGATGGGAAAAGACTTGCAAAACTATGGAAAGCAGATTTAAATAATAAACGTTGTCCCACAGAGGACTAACTTATCAATTTAAAAACCAACTACAAATTGAATACTTTTTATGAGCCTACCTATGTAAAGCAGATATGAAATTTAGTGATTGGAGTCAGTGTCAGTGTCTTCTGTGTGCTGCAGTCACAACCTATTGCTCCTATTTATTCCCCTTAAACTTTGTGGAGTATAATCTCCATACCAAGTCTCTGGTCCGGACAATCTTCAGAATGCAGCTCAGTATCCACAAGGATAATTTCATATCCAGTATCTGATACATATACAGTCACACAGATAATTATACGTACCCCCCTAAAAATCATTTTTTTAAAAATGATAATATATGGACAAGTCAACTGATTTTTGCGCCAAATTTTTTGTTTTCCATCACAGCCGAACAAATTATATTTGTTCTCATCACTAAATATTTCATTCGCCCAAAAATCAGTTGGCTTGTCCGTATATTATTGGGCGAATTCCAATCGTGGCTTTTTTCTCGGCACTCGGCTGCGGAAACCGTTCTTTCTCAAAACATTTCGAACTGTTTCGGAATACACAATAACATCGTGATCACTTTCCGAGGTATCTTGTATTTCTACGGCTGTAGTCCTAGGATTTTTATCCACAATACCTTTTATATACCGGGCTACCCTTGGACAAATTTTATACGAAATATACGTCGTACGTATAATTTTCTGTGGTGCCATATTGGTTTTAAGCAAACTGCAGTCACAAATTCATAGATTTTGGGAATCTTTTTTCTTTATTTAAGTAAATGTGTCGTTACAGACGCTAATGTAAAGAAATTTTAGATTAGAAGTTCATTACTTTAAAAAAAATGATTTTTAGGGGGGGTACGTATAATTATCTGTGTGACTGTATGTATACGCAGATGTTTCTCTATGGGATGCATTAATGACTCACAGGTTTCATTCTCATCATCACAGAATCTACATGTTGGCCTCGAGAGAGAAAATCGGTCAAATACTTGCTAATTGTACTTAAATTCTGAGACGATAGATCAAGTTTCACTATCTAGCACATGTAATGACAATTTTTTATTTCACTCCACCAAGTACTAGAGACAGATCGCCGAAGTCATGTAGAAATCCAGCAACCTGCTAATATTTTATTGCTTTATTGTATACCGCTAAACAAATTCGCCTTTGCTTTAAATTACTTTTAAAAAACAAAAGAATTCGGGGGGTTTCTAAACCGAAAAAAAAAAACAACGTATTCTTTTGTTTTATTGTTGTAACTATTTTTTGGTATTGGCACTCAAGTGCTGCTAAACACTAAGCATACCAGTAAAGTTAACGCATATCACTAACAGGCGTTTCTTGGTTGGCTTTTTAGCTGGCAGCCACATAATTTCTTTGACTCTAGCTGCAGGTGATAATCGAATTGAAGAAGACTAAAACGCACCAGTTAAACTAACTAACGGTATAAGTGAAGGAATTTCCAAATATTTTAGTTCATGCTCACAAACACAAAACGAAATGGCAAAAAAATTTTTTCTTTTATTTTAACAAAAATGGACAAAAAGAAGGTAAAATTCAATTAAAAAAAAAAATAAAGAAAAAAATATTTTAAAAAAATTGTCCTATAAAACCAAAGACTTAGGAAACAAACTTGGAAAAGGCAAAAAATATTTTTCTTCCATTTTAACAAAAATGGACAAAATATTTAAAAAAAAAATTAAGCAAAATAATCAGTGTCCTATAAAACCAAAGACTTAGGAAACAAACTAAGCAAAAATAAAAAGCAATTTCATCGCAATCAACAAAAAAGGATGGAGTCTTTTAAGAATATTTAAAAACTTAAGTTTAAAAAGGAATTTAATACTCATAACAAAAAAGACTTCAGAAAACAATACTCGATACCCTTAAGCTTCTCTGCTATTTGTTTGCTCTCTTTTCCTTTGTAAGTTTCTCACGCTTGTTAAAAATCAAATTACCTGCCAGCCATTACCGTTAAGCCTGTCATATTTTATTGCTTTATTTAGTTTGTCTTTTACAATTTTTAGACTAATTTTATGCACTCCTTAACAAACAACCGCACTTTTTGTTTGCCATTAAATTACCCCCACACTCTTAATGTAAGCAACGTCTTAGTCAACGTTGTATGTAGAACTAACCAACTGACAAAATTAAGTCAAAATACTTTTAACATCTCTACAACAATAATGATGATGATGTTGAAGAAAATTGTGGCTGCATTGCAGAAATTGTAGTGCAATTTACACCCACTATCATAACAAGCCAATCAAATATAAGTGTCTTGGGCTGGAGACTAAATTGACAGGGAAAAGCAAATTTGTTTAGGAAGTTTAAAAAGAGGCAAGCTTGCAGTGTGGTTCTCGAGACTTGCAGAAAGCGGTACAGTTTTTAAGTTTTGAGAAGAGCTAAACACCACTTAAGTTAAGATGCCATTCGGGTCTTGTCTGTATCTGTTCAACACTTAGGTTTAGTTGAGCGAATCTTAACCTGGACAGAAGGAAACAGCCAGTTATCACTACCAGGCTGGCGTATGTTATGTGGCCTTTATCCTTACGAGACACGGTCTAATAGGCAAATATGCTCGTAGGCTATACAGCCACTTATATGACTGGAAGCTGTAACTCGGAGGAGGCGAGGTATACCGCCTGATATAAGCCTCAATAATGGATTTGTTTTTAGGATCAAATCTCAGCTGTTATATGAAGTGATAGTGCTATAGGGTACCTGTATCGTTTTTTATTTTCTTAAAAAAAAAAAAAGAAATATTGACAACCCAAATTATTTACTTGTGCCTTAGGCCTTGTGCATAAGGCACGATTTTTTTAAATTGCCACGAATCATCGAAAACTAAAGCATTTTTTTTCTTTCGTCGTTTGCTTAACAACACAACAGATTAATCAAACTTATCCACACTTGCTGATAAAGATGCCAATGATGACAACACTAAACAAGATAATCATAATGCCAGCAAGCTTAAACGCTACGCCGTAGATATAAATCTTCCTTCAAAAGGAAAAAAAGAAATTCTTGCTCAAAACAATTTCACAAAATATTTTTTTTTTTTCATTTCAATTTTTAAAATCTTTTTTGTTTTTACTCTGTTATCTTCTGCTGTTAAGCAAGCCTCTGCTAATCTTTGTTGGTTCTGTTAGATGCTATAATTCCATATGTTAACTTCCCCCCCCCCCCCCATTGAATTCAGTTTAGTTATGCGTATTGGTGTGTGCGTATTTTCATATTGTTGTTGGTTTTGTTTTTACGTATTTTTTTCCGATCTTCAACAGAGATCTTAGTTTTATTTCTCTGCCTAAAAGTATACTTTGAAGTAATAATTTTCATAATTTTAGTGATCGTTTGAGGATCATGCACACATGCATGTTTACTTAACAGTGCTTATCGCTGTACATACGATCTCTGTTATTAGCTAAAGCAGCCATAGAGGGTGCTGCTGTTGATGTTGCTCTGCTCTGCTCTGCTCTTTGTTAACTTTTTGTTCATTTAATTGGCTCTTGCATAAATTAAATTAAATACATTTTTCTGTTGTTGTTGTTATTCGTTCATTCTATAATTAAATTAAATATATTTTTCTAGCCTCCCCAGTAATATCTTATAATTCCATTCATTTGTAAGTTGTTCTGTTCAGTTTTTAAACTGAAAGAAAAAAAGTGTTAAACAAGCTTTGAATTGTAATTTGCTGGCTGATTGAATTGGCGCTTGTTTTGTCAGCAAATTGTCAAAGTAATTAAAACAAATTGTGTTTTATTACTGCATAGAATTACTGAAATTGTAAATTGTAAAAGGAAAGTGTAATGAAATAGGAAATGGATGTTGTGTTCAGCGAAATAGATTGATTTAATAGCCGATAAACACAAATGATTCAAGCAATTTTATTAAGGGTAAGTTAATGATCAAGTTAACGACATATAATGTCGGATGTTATATTCAGCACTTTCACAATTATTTACTTGTAGAAGGATCATAGGCAAGCAAACACATGGTTTCATGTTTCAAACCGTTCATTACTGTTGGTTGTATTACGTAAATGTTAGGTTTGCCTGAATAACTTAACAGTATTTGATCCATATGTTGCTAGAATATCTAAACAGAATTGGGAATAACAACTCAGGATCTTTGTTCCGGTTAGAGAGGAATAGGAAAGTGGTCTTGTGAAGTTACTCTTCAATAACTACATACATACATACATAATGGGTCATTACAACCCTTCAGTCAGGATTACGACCTAGTTTCTCACACCACTTATGTTGTGTGTCTTAATTTTATACATGAGTGGCGGGGGACCTACAGTTTAAAGTCGACTCCGAACGACAGATTTTTTGAGAAACTTTTTTCATGGCAATTTTATTTACTCTCAGAGTTTTTGCCAGAAATCTGCTGAGATAAAGTCGCCGAAGAAATACTTTTTTTTTGTATTTTGTTTTGATGTCTGGCCTGGGGCTCGAACCCTGGCTTTTCGTCTAATAAGCCAACACACTACCTACTAGAGCATGGCGACTTCAATAACTCCGTATACATTTTCACAAATGGAACGAAATTGATGGCATCTGCTTCATACTATTTTCACAGCATGCTGAGCAGCAATTTCCATGCGTCAATGCCGATTATAAAAGCTGAGATGATGGTTATTAAGGAGGAAAATATCTTTGCGACAGGTATAAGTATAGTTTCTGAGACATTAAGTTCTAACAGAATAAAGTTTTGCCCGGCTTTTGGCTGCCGTTAGCCTCTCAATGGAGTGGCAAAGCGGTATAAAATAAGAGTGAATTGTTCAGATGTGGCATAATCAACGAAATTCCAAGCTTCACATTGGATGTCAGATGTAGACAATCTTAAATATGTATACGGCAAACGGAAAATCAGCTCCTACGAACCATCACGTTCCCTGTTGGAATCATTACAGGTCAACATCGTGATAAAATTGGGGAGCCATTGTACGGAAACGCTTTTTATACTGCGACAGTCTTATTTATTTTAAGCTGGATTTCTTCTCAATAAATAAATTCTCAAAAAAAAAAAAAAAAAAACCAAAGACTTAGGACACATACTTGAAATTTAAGTACAAATAAAAATTTTTTTTGTTGTTTTTAAATTCTATTTTTGAATATTTATGTTAAAAAAAAAAGTCTGATGACTTGCGAAACAAAGCCTCAATATACCTCTTAGAGCTTGCAGCTGTGCATTAGCAAAATTCGCCAATAAATAATGGCTCGACGATGAGTAATCGTTTACTGGCGAATCGAATAATTTATTTAATTTTTAATTACTTTCAAAACTCTACATTCATCGAGAGACTTCATTGAAATACTCTATAAATTACAAAAACCTGCCAATTTGTCACATTCACTTGATGTTTTTTTTTCAGACAGACAAAGATGCTCTCATATTAATATCACGATAGTAATGCGATATAAAATAAAAAAGTTTTGTTAGAAAAACTATAAAAAAAGAGTTTAAATAGTTGTGAAATTAAATAGAGAAAGATACAACAAATTATATTTGTTGCTGTTGTTGTTGTTGTTGTTGTTGTTATAAAATTTGTTGACTACCTGTCAATAACAATTGTTGCAAATTGCGCATCAATTTCGAATTGAACAACAAATGTTAATACTTTTTGCTTTCTTATTATTGTTGTTAGTTTTTGTTTTTATTGTTTTATAATTTTTTTTTTTTTGAACAAATACAGGAAGAAATTGAAGAATTGTTGGCATTAGCAAAACAACGAAACAAGTGACATATTGAATTGTTGAAAACATTTTTAAAATGAAAGACAAACTGTCAGCGCTTTGAGTAGTAGAAGTTTTGAAAAAAAAAACGACATATACACTCGCACACAGACAACAGAACTACACAGAAATAAATTGTAAGAGAAAGAAAGAAAAAAATGGGTGAAAAAAAAACACTAAAGTGAGTCATGTAAAGGAAAAGAGAATTAACAACAACATTACTAAACTAAATGACACAAAAAGTGTGTAATAGTTTTCAAACGTCAGAAGTAAAAAAAACGTATAAAAATTCTACAATCAATACACTTAGACTAAGTAAAACGGCTGAGTAATATAAAAGACTTAGGACAGAAGCGTATTTGCAAGGCAATGATTTAAACATGCATCAACAAAGATACTGGATCGGGTTCGGTACACTTTACTGATTAAATATCTGCTCCATATATACATACGTATTCAATTAGAGTCCACTAACAAGCCTATTGTCTAGGAGCTGATATTGAAACAATAAATACAGAAATTAGTCAAGACATTGTCCATAAAATGGATCCTGCATGATTGACATACACGGGTTCAAGATAAGCCAATTTCTTATGGTGACAGTCAATTTAACCTAAACTAACCCCATCGTCTTAGACATCTTAGTAGACTAATGAGTTTGCAATGTTTAAACGCTTAATAGTCTTTCAGCCAATATACATACGTTTGCCTTGGATCAAGTGTAACTCAACTAACCGCCTTAGTAAATAGCAGTGACTATAAAAAAAAAAACGTCTACTTGTGTTCGATTTTTTTTCTCTTGCTTTAGCATTTGGAATGTGGAACCATAGAGTATAAAAATTATTTCATGGCGCTAATAAATTTTCTAAGCAATTTGTACATGTATTTCAGTGTGTTACTCTCTCTCTTTGACTGTAAAACAATTACATTTAATGCCACCAAACCATATAAAAAAGTAAACAATTTAATATCAAATGGGGGGGAAAATTGTTGTTATAATTTATGTGAAGCTAAATAATGTTCTTTTTTTTCTGTTGTCGTCCTCTTATTATGACATTTTGAACAGGTGGCAACATGTATAGCAAATTATCAACAAGGTTTTTTTCTTTCTTCTTTAAAGAAATTTCTTCTTTGGAAATTCCATGCTTTTTTTTCTAGCTTACTTGGTAGTTTTCTTTTCTTTTCAGATCAGATCACTTGACTACGGTTTGATGTTTAAATTTTTTGAAATTTTTAACACAATTTATCTGCCATTTTTATGTCAAGCTGCCTAAGAAATGTTCACTTTGATTTCTGTTTTTTGAAATTGATTTATAGCCTCTAATTTAGCATGCCACAATGAATTTGCAATTTTCGTGTAAAGTTTGGCGTTTTTTTTTCTTTCTTTCCGTTTTTCTTCACTTGCTGTGAATGTGGCATGAAATACAGATGAAAAGAAAATAATAAAAAGAAATAAAAGCAATTGAATGCATTTGATAAAGACAGTTTGATTACAGAGTTTGAAGTGTTTAGCATAGTTAAGCAAGTCTTGTGAAATGCCACTCGTTTTCTCAAATAAAGATTTGCAAGCAGAAATTAATTGAAGTTGACAAATTATTTTAAATTCTGTTGCAAACAAAAAACACTGTTTTCTTCAAAAATTATTAAAACCGATTCGAATTTTATTTTATTTCTATTAGTTAGTACTAGGTACGCATTATCACCCCAATGATGCCAGATGTGATGATTTTTTTTTTTAGAAAATTTGACGTGGTAAATCACTAAAACTTTAATTGCTACGATAAAATATTATTGTTTAACAGTTTGCGTAAGTAAAATACGAAATACGACTGCAGTTAGTTATTTGTTCATGTATGTACAGTGATGTGAAAAATAATAAGGACAGTGCCCACTCAAACTTACATTATATGATGCTACCACCACCCTGTTTTACCGTCTTTAAAGTATATTTTGGATTGAATTCTTACATCTTACCATGCAAGAAGACCTATCCATCAAGAGTTCAATCCAAAATATAATTTAAAGACGGTAAAACAGGGTGGTGGTAGCATCATGGTATGGGTGTCATTCTCTTATTACACTGTGGGTCCTCTATATCGTATCCAGAATGTAATGAAATCGGTTGATTACACCGAAATTTTGAAGAATACAATGCTGCCGTGTGCCTAAGAAAATACGCCACTCAAATGGGTCTTCCAGCAGAATAATGACCCAAAGCATACGGCAAAGTACACAAAGAAGTGGTTCCAGGACAAAAAAAATTAATGTTTTGGAATGGCCAGCACAGTCCCTTATTTGAACCCAATAGAAAATTTGTGGAACGATGTTAAAAGGGCAATCAGGGGAAAGTGCCCAACAAATTGCGACGAGCTTTGGAATGTTATACAGGATGAATTGGAAGTCAATACCGCTGCATGTTTATCAAAATTTGGTCGACTCAATGCCTAGAAGCTGTGCTGCTGTTCTGGATAACAAAGGATCCGCAACAAAGTACTAATGTGGCACTAAGGCTTCATGCAACAATATTCAGTATAAATATCTATTTAGTTTTACTTAGGTTAGTTACAGCTTTAAGATTTCATGAAGTGTACTTATATTTTTTCACACCTTAAACTACATAAATTCATCCAAAATCACAAAAAAATTAAAATATATTATAGGAATAACAAAAATTTTGTTTTTAATCTTTTTTCTACCATTTAAGAAAAAATAAGTCGTTTAAACAAGAAAGAATTTTCGAGTTTTTATTCGCTTTTAAATATAATGTAAGTTTGGGTGTGCACTGTCCTTATTATTTTTCACATCACTGTATATCTCTGTTAATAATTCAAAAGACTTAAGAAACAAACTTTTTAGCAGTGATTTTGCAAAAAAACTAAATAAAATTGCCAAGAAAAATTTCGCAAAAGTCTATCGTTCGGAAAAAAAAAAATAACACACAATATGGATGGTGTGAAAAGCTAGGCAGTAGGCCTGACTAGTTAGAATTCAATTATTCGCTAAAATCCCTGCCACAGTAGTTTGCTAATAATGTAGTAGGAAAGCAACATCAAATACAACAAGTTTCTGTATTAAGTATTTTGTTTTAATATAAAGGTGGTACCGAAATTTACTGAAGGTTAAGGTTTGTGTCTAAAAGTCTTTTTTTCAGTTGTTAAAGCACTTAGTGATACGAGATGGTAAATGGTAAACTTCATTTGAATTAACAGAAAACAAGTGCAACAATAGCAATTTTGGTCATCTTTTTTTACTGTCAAATAAAAGACTTTGTTATGCGTTGTGATGTGATTCAATTGTTCTATTTTTCTTGTATAAGAAAACAGAAGTGTTTTGCTTTGAGAAAATTTTTGTGATTTTTGTAATCATCAAAACACAATAATTTCTACTCCAAAAACTGACATTTAACACTTCTAAAGGCAAACAACTCAACATTAAATGCCAGTTAAAGAAGGGAACACTTAAGCAGCAACAGCAGCAACAAACAAATGAACAAACAAATACTGGTAGTCATTTATTTTTCTTGAAAAGAAAACCCATTTTCTACAGGCGGCTTGGCTTGTTTATATCATAAACAAAATCACAGGCTTTTAATAGCAAAGCAAAGTAACATTTCAATTTGTCAGTTTTAAATGAACTGTTAAGCCATAATAGAGATATTGTATGAAACCAAACAACCAGGTGAGAGTCATTGGTGGTTAGTTGAACAATAAAAAAGAAAAATACCATCAAAAACAACATTTAACGTGTAATGTTGTTTTGAGGTTACAATTTGTAACGCACTCCACAATAAACGGCTATTGAGTAAATCATCTCAAAATCGAAGATAAGCAAAATAGTACTCGTAGTTTTTCGTTTTTTTTTTTTTGATGCCGGCCTTTGATCTTTAATGATCATTTGACTTAAATGGCGCATATCTAATATAATAAATACTGGGTACCAACCAGCAGCACCAG
This sequence comes from Sarcophaga variegata, assembly GCA_932273835.1. Classification (NCBI taxonomy): domain Eukaryota; kingdom Metazoa; phylum Arthropoda; class Insecta; order Diptera; family Sarcophagidae; genus Sarcophaga; species Sarcophaga variegata. Next base: position 3,276,281 of record OW026362.1, read on the forward strand.
GTCTTTTAAGGCATGAATCAGCTTTTTTTCAAGCGTTTTATAGAAAAGTGTGAAGAATTTTTTTTTTTTCTTCATTCAAGTTTTTTTATGGCTTTTGTTTAATCGAAAGAATCAATTTAGTTTTCTATTTAATTTGTTAAAATAATTACAAAAATGTCTTGGGTTTTATTATGACGTCTCTATTGTAAATAAACATGTTTTCATTTTCGTTTTCGTTTTAAATAGCGGCCAAAGGAAAAGCAAAAATGCCAATTCATGTCAAGAGTTTAAGTGGTAGCGTAGCGGGTGTCTTTTTATATTGAAATTATTTTAATTGTATTCCTCTATACAGTGTCCTAAAATTTTTCAAGTACTTTAAAAACGTGTAATTACATATGTACATATATTATCGTATAACTCATAAATTTCAATATAAATACGGTATTTGAGATTTATTTTGCAATAAAATTTTAATTAAAAATTTTGCCAAAGAAAAGCACATTTTTTTACACCCACAAGAAAACCAAAAGAAAAAGAAAAAAATGTAAAGGAGAGATTAATTGACTTTTATTAGAAATGTTACTGGATGGATATTTTTTTATAATCATTAACCCTTTAAGGACAAAGTTAGTGAAAAATAGAATCTCTCTCTTGGCACAACTTGAGGGGAAAATATATGTAGTCCCAGAGGGACTAAATTAAGAAAACTCATTTTTTAATACAAATATCTTCACCTGGCCCCCTTAAGGGTTTAATTAAAAATTCTTTCTTTCTTTTATTAGCTTTCATGCAATTTATTGATCTTCTGCCTGTCTAAACAATATTATGAATGTCCAAAATATTTCATTCTTTCTCTACTTGTTTTACCAAAAGAAAGTTCAATAGTTTATAGTGCAAATACAAAACAATAACAACAACAACAACAACAGACACAACAACTTTGGTAAAATTTCTTAAAAGCTGGACCATCAGTAAAACAACAATGTTTCCAGCTTAACAAATGAAACTATTATGAACACCGTTTCAGTCATGGCTTATAAGAGCTTCATACTATTTGTCTACACTTGTGCTAACGTTAAAGAATATTGTGTCGGCCTTTTGGCCTTAATAATGTTTAGGCTCATATACAATATAAGTTTCTTTTCCTACTACTCGCATAAAGAACTCATCGACACATTGCTTAACAAAATAACTTTTTAACTTTGAAAAAAACTTTTCCCCCGTACGATGCATACGATGTCATAAATTGTTTTCGGTGATGTTTTTTGTGTTTTTTTGCGTGCTCTCTTCGTCTCTCTCTCTCTGTCTCTCGGAAACGTTTTTAAAATTGTATCCGTGTTACAATATGATGGTCGGGTTGCATGTTCTATATTGTTTGTAGACTCAATATGTATACGATACAATATATCGTATATGCCAGCGTAAATGGTTATAAAGTTGAGTGTTTATGTGATTTTCCTATACACTTGATCTCTGTTCGATAATAAATCATGCTGAGCGACATAAATCGATTAAAAAACATGTTTTCTATGGCTCGTTTTTTTCTCTTCTCTTCTTGTGGGCCATAAAAAAGTGAAAATTATGGTGGGAGTTCACATTATATGCTGGGAATTTTTTCTTTCTTTTTAGTACCAATAGTGGTGAGATTGTTTGTTTAGATATATTATAGGAAATTTAATAAATAATTAAAATACCTTTAAAAAATAAAATAAAGTATGTTTCTTAAGTCTTTTGAATTTTAGCGGTATTGCATACGTTTTTTTTTTAATTTTGTAGTTACTAGACATAGCATTGTACATTGAAAATAGAAGGAGGAGCGTGTAGTGTTTTTGAATATTAAATTTGCATCGAATGCATGGCTCATGAGAAGCTAGGCCGTAATCCTGACTGAAGGGTTGTAATGACCAATTATGTATGTATGCATGGCTCATGTGTTTGTTTAAATATGTGTTTGAATAAATATTTTGTCGGCAAAGCTAAAAGTTGACCATCAGTCATTAGAAATTTATAGAAATATCCGCATCCCCACTCCTTTCGTACAATCGTTGAATGCGTAGATCGATTTCCATGAGTAAGGAATCAGAGTTGGGCTCTTGGTGTATAAGCCAGGGCTTCAAAATGTTGAATAGAAAATGATAGAATTTTTCTTGAAAATCCTTTAATTCTAGGATAGCCACGCCTCATGCAAGATCTCCGTGATTCCCCGAGAGTTTTAAAGGAAATTTCGGAAATTTTGTGTGGGTTACTATGCTGTGATCTGATATGATAAATCAGGCACCTGATTAGCTGATAAAAACTTGATTAACGAATATGCGAAGAAAAGGAAAACTAATTGCTTCATCTAAATCACTACAAAACCTTGGTTTCCAAGTAATTAGTTCAAAACCAATACCTTTTAAATGAGATGGGGAGCCTTCCCATGAAATTTGTGAATATTGACCAACGTTTTCGTTTTTCCTTTTACTGACACAGCAATAGTTATGTTTATTTACAATTGAGGCAACATATCTCACACAAATAAGGCCCAGATTTTTTTAAATTTTACTGCAAAGTACTGTGCAGCCCTAGAGATGAGATATAAGCTAGGATTGGATTTTTAGCTAGGGTTAAGAATATCTAGAACCCGTTTAATAGGGATTCTGTGTTGATCTTTAGAATTAAACAAGGACCTGCCTGCAATTGTATTTCATGGGAGTAAAATATACACCACACCTTATGGTGACTTTGGATATAAAATTAAAAAAATAAAAAACTGAAGTCAGAACTTTAAAAAATCACGCACGATTATCAAAACAATCGATTTATGTTCAAGTGTAAATTGATATCCTGCTGCAATGTTTTGTCTCTCTGGTTATTTTTTTTTTTCAATTTCATTTCATTTTATATATGGTTGGGGGCCCATTATTTATTGTGTTTTAAATGCCCAACAAAACATCAGCAACAATTTATAAAAACGAACAACCAGAACATGCCAACAAAAAACTAAAAAAAACTAAACTAAGCGACACATTTTGTGCAACATCATTGATTTGCTTTTTCGTTTTTTTCTCGATGAATCTCCACTTTCGTAAAAAGATTTGTTTGTTTAAGATTGTAGGTGCCACCACCAAAGTATTTTCGTTTTGCACTGGAATTCATATGCTTTAGAATTGGCCTTTTTGGCAAAAGAGAAGAAAAGAAGAAGACCCCATTGATTTTTTAAGATATTGTTCATGCGTTTGTTTTTGTTTTTTCTTATTCTTTTTCTTCTTTTTGTCATGTTTGTCTCGCATTGGTCCTGTGTTAAGTAGTTTAACATGCAGTGCTCGAATTTCTGTACATGATCTTTAAAGGTCGTGCGTTACCCTGGCATTCAATAAGAAAAAAAATTACAAAAAAAGAACGAAGAAAAAAAAAGAAGAGTGAGTGTGACTCACATAATACAATACATACATAGAAGAAATTGTTTTGGTTTCATTTGGTTTCGTTTGTCTTGTTTAAGTTGCTGCCAATAACAATTGAATAAATGAAATGAAAACAAGCTGTTGTTGCTGTGTTCAGTAGTTGTGTAGTTTGTGTAATTGTTGCAACATGAGGTGAGGCTACTGTGTGCAAAGGATTAAATATAGATTTTGCTGGGCTTTAAAAAACAAAAATTGATTGGAAAAAAGAAAATTAATCTTAGGGAAACAAATGAAACACATATGTAAGCTTTTCCTTGATAGCAAACAAAAGACTTAAGCAACAAACTTTCATTTTGAAGATAATTGTAAGAGGCAACTAAATGCAATTAAATTAACAGATCATGTTTACATCAGAGACTAAATTTTATACACCTTACATTGGAATTTAAATCACTTTCAATCTGACTGGAGACGACTTCAGTCGAAAAGCTTCATATTGTGCATCATATAAGGACAATGTAAATAGGGGCCTTGCCTTTTTGAATTAAATGGGCATTGAAGATATTGTCGCTTAAAGCTATGGGAACAGATAGACTTTTTTCTGTTCTACTACAAATAGGAATTAAGCAGTAGCCTAGCTTTTGGGCTTAACAATATTATTCGATCGCCAATCTACAATACGCCAATCTAACTCTCAACGAGTTAAATCTAGAATAGTATGTTTATATAGTGGCTGCCTTCCAAAATGTTAGTTGCTTTGTATTTGAACTAAGTATCGTGTTTCATAATGCCGCTGTACAAAATATATACAACGTATTCTATTTCAAAACGTCGTCAATGTGTATTTTTAACGCAGTCAAAAAGCAATCAGACAACGGATTTATAGTTGATGCATTGTTTGATTACTTTGCATAACTACATTGTTTATATACAGTAGTAGAATTGCATACAAACTTTGTATTGATACATTTTGGAAGGCAGCCAGTGTGAGGACTTTTGCATACTTTTTATTTGGAAAGTACAATTCGAAGTTAAATGAAGAATTCTGCGATTAGGCTCTACAGTCTGACAAAGTCTGACATAACGTGGTTCGAGCCTCTTTCGTCAAATTATGAAGCAAATCTTAATTTAAAACACAACTGATTGACAGATTAAAGTATTTGATTTTTGTCGGCTTCAAAAGCTTTTTGGGGTCTGTGGTATTATCTGTATATTTGGTAGGGCATGGTTTTTCCTGATGGCCCCTAGTTTTTTTAAACATTTTCTTGTCATTAAAAACAATTTAACTTAACATTTTCTTAAAATATTGATAATGAAATGGGGGAACAATTAATTGTTATAGTTTCGCTTTTATCGCGACAATTATTTTCGATTATTCGCCCTGATAATTTCAACCAATTTTCAACCATAAGTTGTATGTTTTCTTTTTTTTCTACACAATACTTAAACATTATTACATTAATAAAAGGCAATCACAGTGAAATAATGAAAAATATTAATTTAATTAACTTAATTTCTATTATCATCGCTCTCTCTCTCGCTCTATAGAAATAATAATAATAAACATCGTACTACTTATGCTAGTTTTTAATAGGATAGCATAGCATAGCAAAGCAAGGCAAAGGCAACAGTTGAAAAATATAAAAACAAAATCAAGTTCGTTTCATAAGTCTTTTGATTTTATTTAATGTACTCCAAAAGGAAGAGTTCTCTTCAGTTACGGGGATTCTTTTTTATTTTTTTTTTTTGTGTTTGTTCTTATTGGTGGTGACTTCAACAATCTTAAACATTTTTATCAATAAAAACCATAGCATAAAATCTAATATTACCGGGACCAAAAACTAAAACAAAAACAACAACAACCACAAAAACAACAGGAACGAAGAAAAAAAGTAAAAACAATTATTGGCAAACCATAAATGTCTGACACAACCAGAGAATGCCATTTATCATGTTATTATCATGATCATTGTCAACAGCACAGAACTATCAACTGAAGCAGCATAAAGCAACACCAAAACCAACAACCGAAAAAACACTCATGCAACACCACACCAACCATCACCAACCATCACCAACCACCACTACATCGCCATCTATCTTGAATTTCAGACAGACAACACGTTATGATTTTTTTCATTTATTTTTTTTCTGCTCCTTTTCCTTGCCAAGGCATAAAACTAAATGAATGTGATCTAAAAAGTTGACAAATACTTAAACAACAGTCATGTTTAAGTATGACTTGCTGCTTTTAATATTGCCAGCAACAGAACAACAACAAAAAAAATTCATATTGCAATAATAAAAAAATATGATGAACTTTTCTTTTTGTTTTTATTTAGCCTTATGGTGTGTGTATGTATATTCTAAACAACAAGTACAAGAACAAGTGCCATTCATACACCTGGTAAGTACATTCGTATACCCTGTATACCCTGTACGTTCCATTCAATGGCGAACTGATGATCACACAGTGCAGATGATGACGATAACGAAGACGACAACTACAATGATAATAATGCTGATGATTATGTGGAGGACGATTGTGTGAGAGTTTTGCCGTGAACAGTTCTTATGAATACAAGTGTTTAAATAAGGAAATAAAATTATAAGTGAACTACGCAAACGGCCAAGTCGACTATGAAGTGTGTTACATACCCAGCATATTTAAATTTTTTTTTTACAAAGAGAATTTCGCCTCTAAAAGATAGACCACAAGAAGATGAATAAAGAAACTTCTGTTAAAAAAAGGGGAGGAAGAATGTACTGACATCTCTTTCTATAGGGCAGTGACCTGTAAAATCGAAGACAATTATTTCTATTTTTATCGAGATCGGCCTAGCAGATCCTATTCCTAGAAGAAGCTTAAGAAATCGGTGTGCCTAGTAAAATCTCCGAAATTATGAATTCAGTGCCCTTCATGGCCAGTTCACGCTGGAATTGATAAAATGAGATCCCTGAGAAATCGCCGATATTCTTGACTGACAACGGATGGATGACTGTTAACAAATATTTGCCTTCCACTGCCTTCCATCAAACGTTAGCAATAGAAAGTCCACATGTGGCCAGCAGAGCCAGCACGTAATGGCAGACTTAATTCATGAATTCTTTCATTACATACCCTCTAGAAGAATTTGAGGTCGAAAATAGCTTCCCCCAGAGATTTGAACGTGATTAAGGCTCAACAACTTCAAAGTTTAGAAACTCGTATAGTCTGTTCATCAGCTCCCTCTTACGGGGAGTATACGAGGAGGTATAGACCGACGAATATCAAGGAAAGTTCGATACGAATACTTTTATTCTCTAGCCAGAGTTATTTATGCGAGTCAAGTAGTTCGTGCGTACTAGAGAGCAGTCAGCCACTGCCAAAGAGAGTCCCATCAACTCTTCACAGGATATTCTTTCAAGCCTACTGAGATGAAAGACCCTTTCAGGATCTCAAAATAAGCAAAACTTGTGGTAAAAATGGTACAACAAAGATGGTTCTTTTGGTCCTTTTAGGCTAATTTATAAGATAACTTTTGCTGTGCACCATATCGAGTCAGTATTATCTTTTCAGACGTGAGTACGGATATTAAAAATTGACACATAATAGCAATATATTCTGCGTGTTTTAAAAGACCACTTGTAGAGTATATTTCCATAACATTTTCATGCCTTTTTATTGCCAGGATTGTAGAAGAAAAATGAGAAGAAGAGTTCAGTTTCGAGTTTTTTTTTGCACCGTTTAAGTGACAAGAATCTCTGGCCCCACTGCATCTAGGTATGTATATACGAGTAAGTACTTCATCATCATTTTGTGGTTTCTTTAGATGAGTTTATGTTGTTGTTTTTGTTATTTTTTTTTTTAATACCCTGGCAATATAATTTTGTTTGTAAGTTGTCGTTAATAATTCATGCACACCCGCTGTGTTAAAGTTGAACACTTCTTCCTTTTCAATAAATACTTGCAGTTGAGATGCTTGCTGCCTGCTTTTTATAGGTATGTACACAATATAAGGCCAATAAGGTGGTATGATTGTATAAGTAGACGTGGACGTGTACGTATGTGTATGTGTGTTTGTTTTGTGGCATATTTGTTATTTGCTAAAATGTTGTAAGGTTTTGATTGCTTGTACACTTTTGCTTCCCTTTTTTAGTAGTTTTTGGAGACCAATGTGACATATTTGACCAAGAACGTGTTTGAGGTTTGTTGTTTATTTAGTTTTTGATGATGATGGTGTTGTTGTTGTTGTTGTTAAAGGCCTCATCCTTAACATTAGTTATTGTAGTTGTTGAATGTGTTGCCAAAGCGTAAATTACTACACGGCAGGGTTACTACTGTGTTGAGTTGGCATAAATTATATTTGGCAGCCTAGAGGCCAAGTATTTATAAATGTCTGTCTGTCTGGCTGTCTGTCTATCTATCTTGGCTGGTTTGTCTGTCCGTCTGTCCACCTATCTATCTTAGGTTTTCATTTGTATTTATATTCTCTCGTATTTATATGACTGTCTGACCATTTGTGTTGACATTTTGTTTAAATAACTGCTAAAACCAAAAACAGCCTGAGACCTGATTGGAGGCAGAGCAGAGCAGAGCAAAACAATGCTGAACTGAACTTCATCATAAACATACAACGTTATACTGAAAGTGTGCAACTACGGCAACAGCTCAACACAAGCTGAACTAAATGTTGACATGAATTATGGCAAGTTATAGTAAATGAATTTTAATTTGTAGGTTTTTCTGTTTGTTTTGTTTCTCTTTTAATTTTTTAAGTTTTTTTCATATCGTTTTTCTCTTTTGTTTTTTTTTTTATTTAATAAAGAAATGATCATTTTACAAAAATGTCTTAAATATGTTGTTTAAGCCAGGCTTCTTAAATAAAATAAAATAAAATTAACATTTTTTTTCGTCGTCTTTTGTTTCTAGTCAGTTTCTTGTCATAACACGCCATTTAAAGTCTTGTTTAAATATGCTTTTTTTCTGTCTCCCCTTTTTTTTTTGGTTTTTTTCTTCTCCGGTTTCTGTTGTCAATTTATAACGTATTGTTTAGAGTCTAAATCACGTTTTTAGCATTTTAATACCGTAAACGGCCATAAATCGCACCATTTTATACACAAATTAACACAAAATTGTAACAGTTTTTTTGAAATTGAAAAAAATATGACGTGGTGAACCATTTTATGTGGTAAAGGGAGGAGCCTGAGAATATTTTCATTCAAAATTTAACAACTGAAAGTAGATGTACTGAAGTAACAAAACAATTTCAATAAGTGTATCCTGAATATCACGTTAGTGCTGAAAGGACTCCGCCCTGCGGTTATTCCGTAGTCGTGTGGACTCTTATTATCCCCTTTCCTGCGTATGTTTCCGTAGATTGTGTGCAGAGAACATCTGTCAGCCATCTAGAAGTCATAGTTTCTATACGACCAACTACTTCTGATTTCGTGGGGAGGGCTATGAAATGTGCTCTCTATGCCAAGAAGCCATGAAACGCACATTTGAGTACCTCCTTCATATTGACAAACTTTTAAAAGTTGAGCAATAAATCTAAATGAGTTGCCTCAGTAGATCTTCCAGATCTAAGGGAGTGTGGTCTAGAATGCAATACCCTTTCTAATATACCACATCTTGAATAGTGGCCCACAACTTTCTCAAGCGTATTCAACATACGAGAAGTTAGAATGGCGGCCCTCTCTACGCGAAGAAACAACATAATGTGAACGAGCTGGACAACTTTGTGCTATTCACAGAAGACCAATTGGTTTTGCTAAGCAACCCACAATAAGAAAAAATAACTATTACGCGAATTACGGGCTCACCTGGATGAACCATGCAAAATAATCGGGTCTCAATAATTGCGTTGAGAACATGATCCCTACTCCTGAAGTTCCCTGCGTTGAAATAGGGGAAAATGAGTTGCAAAAGAAGGTAAAGAGGCTGTTGTGCTGTAACAGTACGTTTCAAAATGCAAGACCTGGGATGTAATCAAGTGCTAAGAAGAAAAATTAGTTGTGAAAAGAAGGTGAAGGAAAGACATAATAGATAAACTCTAAATATGTTAAGTGTAGCACAGTAATCCATTTAGTTGTAGTACTTTAGTACATCTACACCACAATTATGACCAAAAAATAATATTTTAATCCCCTTTTTAATTATTTTTTATGGACGCTACTGATCGATTTGTAAAGCAAACAATTATTATTCATGCTTAAATAGCATAAAAACAAATGCAAAAGAAGTGCTTACAAAATAAAACATGAAATTATTTCAAGAAATTGCTGCTAATGCCAACTCATTATCAGCTATTTATTGTACGAATGTAAGAAACAAACCCCAGTTAAAAAAAAATAAATAAAATAGCTCAGGTTTAAATCAACAATTTCAATAACAACAATATAACGTGCTTAATAGACCAAAATACAGCAAATTAATATGTATGTATTGCATGTCTATGGTAGTTGAGGTGTCTTCTTAAGTGTGTAGAGAGAGAGAAGCCTATTATAAAATGAGTCCCAGGCAATGACTGCCATATTTAAAGTTTATTTTTGTTTTTCTCTTTTATACAAAATATTCTACAAAAACAAAAAAGTGTTTTTTGTTTATGTGCCTTACAAAAATGATTTAATTTCAATTACGTGTTTTGCAAAATTAAAAGCCTTCATTAAAATTTTCTTTAACATTTTACGATATTTATCAGTGCCTTCAATCATTAAACAACATTTCGATGACGTTCACACACAGCACACTCACACTTTTAAACAGATTTATAATACACCATAGGGCATTATTTTCTACTGTCATTAAAACGTACGTTTGTGTGGTGATGGCGGTGGCAGTGGTGGTGGCAATGGCAGTGGAGCAACAACAGAAGTCGAAATAAAAAAAATAATAAAATTAAATATAATCAGCAACAAATTGATTTGTTGCTTGCATTTTGAAATATGTATGAATGATAATTTTATAGTTTTTTTTCTGTACTGTTCTGTTGTGTTCTAAAAAAAATATATTTCTACACTAGTATTCTTACAAAATGACAACATACCTGTATACTCCTCCGTAGGCTATTGCTGCTCAGTTATATTGAGGGTGTCTGTTTGTTTGTTTGTTGATTTCAACACACTGTGTGTGTGTGCTATAGTTGTATTATTTATATATCGTTCTAGTATTGCTAGTGAATACTAATTAAGTTTTTTGTTCCTCTCTCTCTCTCGTAACTTATCATACCATCAACGAGAACTTGAAGCTTTTAACTAAAAAAGAAAAATTAAAAAAATCATTGTCTATTTAAAGAATTTTTATTTATTTAATAATAATCAATTGATCAGTACGTAATCTATTAAAGCCAAAGACAAACAACAGACAAATTTTTTGAGTTGTAAACAACTGAAGTGTTTTTTTCGTTTTTTTTTTATTTTATCTTGAAAACTAAATCAGTTACAGTTCAGTTCAGTTCAGTTTACAGTATAATAATGCTTATTTATTTTCAAAAGTCACATAAACAAAAGACTTAAGACACATGCATGATTTGTTTAAAATCAATATCGTAAATAACATAATAAATCTTGTTAAAAACCATAAGACATATGATACGAAATATAAATTTCAAAACGTAATAATGATTGAAACTGATTGTTCAAAAAAATGCATTTAAATTTGAAATCAAATGTTGATTTGGACAGTCTTTTGATTATGAATTTGTCTTAAATTAAAATTTCTTTAAAAATTTCTTCACTAGGTTAGACACAAAATTCTAACATGATTTTATGGCTCATATAAAAATAACGTGTGACCTGAGATTTGAACCGCGGCCTCATGTCTCACAAGCCAACACACTACCTGCTAAACTACAGCGACTTTCTCAGCACATTTCAGGCAAAAACTCTAAGAAGTAAATAAAATTGACAGGAAAAGTTTCTCAAAAACCTGCCCATCGCCATTCATGTATAGAGTTGAGACACACAACAAAAGTGGTGTGAGAAGCCAGATCGTAATCCTGACTGAAGGTTTGTAATGACCAATTATGTATGTATGTATGAAGGATTGATACAGCCTATGTTAGCCTAAAAAGTTCTCATATAAAGAAAAAAAATTAGTGGCGTGACTTTACGAAAGATTAAAGATTTTATTTAAATATGGGAATAAAAGTTTGTTGCTTCAGATTACAATTAATGTCATTTGATTCGACATTTATCAAAAATACTTTTGAATGGAGGGAATAAAAATACGTTTTATTTAAATTTTCTTTAAAATTTCCGAAAAAATATGTTTAATGTCATGGATTTTTATTTTAGGACATCAAAAAGGAGACTTTGGAGATACTTGTTTAATATTTTTTTGACATTGAACCACTTAAAAACGATTTTAGTGTTCTCATTAACTAACCGAACTTAGACGGATCCGACTCTACTTTACTTCCTTTATATGTAGCCATTATTATCCCCTCAAAGGGGATTACAATAATTTTAAATCACACTTATTTTTTTCTCTCCCTACCCTTTCTTTCTCCTAAGACTTGTTGTTGTTCTAAATACAAAGAAAAAAATTCTTTTACTTCCCGTTTTCAATGCGTTTCAGACCGTATGGAATGGCGAAAAAAAATTTAATTGTACGTGTGTGTGTTTTGGAAGGGTTTAAAAATAATTTTATTCATAAAACTACGACAATTTTAATAAAAGAATAATAAATAATATTGACACAAAAATATGCTTTAATGCTTGTAAGCTTACCTACAACGGTTAAATTTTTCTTACGTCTCACGTACAATTTCTGCTTCAAAACTTAATTACTGCAGCTTTATTTTATTTAATACAGACCACAAACACTTTTTATCTTTTAAAAAATTTATGAAAATATTTTTAATTTAATATTTTCTAAATAAAACATTATTTTTTATTAAAAACAAACACTTTACTTTTTACTTTACTTTCTTAACACTTAAAATTTCACTATGATACTAAAGTGTATGACGCACAATTTCAATTGATTTCATCATAAATAGCGGAATCAAAATTTTTAAGCAAAAACAACTAAAGAAGGATTTACCGTTTGATTTTTTTGTCAATCCACCACTAGCTACTCTTTTCTCTAATATTCTCTCTTAAATTTCTTTAATCCTAAACACACACAAAAAAACAAAACAACGCTCTCTTGCTTTACATTAAAATTTAAGCAAAAGGAAAAAAGAAAAAGAAATAACAACACATTACAAAAACAAAAGCATTTTAATTGCTGACCCAACTTTAATATGTAATAATCTCTCTATTGATGTGCTCTAACAACAACTGCACTAATTCTCCACCACAATTGAGAAGAGGAAGAAGAACAATCCAAAGTTCTCTTTCACCACACAACAATTAAAGCAAAAACAATTATAACATACATATGTAAATACGCAAATCAAAGGTTATGACATTGACTGATGAGTCTCCACTCTACAAATTTCATGAAGGTTAAAGGCAATAACAAAGAAAATAAGGAAAATATATGTATATATGTATGGAATACATGGTTTAACGTTTCAATATTCAAACAAGCGTTTATATTTTCATTTTAAATCACTTTTCACTTCACAATTTTATAACATTAAAGAAAAAAATAATTCGACCAAAAAAAAGTCCCATTCGTCTTTCGAAACCATTAATAATGTTTTAAAATAATTTCTTTTTTATATTTTGTTTTCAAGTTTTCCTGGATCCTTTTTTTTGTTTTTTTGTGTGTTTAAAAACAATTTGCTAAAGTGTTATGAAAATATGTTATGAATTTCATATTTTTATCTTTTGTCTTGAAATTATTTTCATAATTTCATTAAATTTATAAAATATTAACCTCTAGAGACGGCAATTCAATTTTCATTGTCTTATCAAAAAATAACAATCTGAGAAATGTTCAAATTGGCCATTTAAGGATTGAAAGAAAACAAAAAAAGAAATATGAAACTGAAATATTAAAGTCAGACACAATAAAGAAAAAAAAATTAAAGACATGGTTTGTCAGTCGGCCAGTTAAAAATAAAAAAAAAAAAAAAATATTAAAACGAAAAATATAAAAATGATGTTAAAAAAAAGAAAGAAAAATTAAATTTTTATTTAATATTTACGCCAACAAGACAACAAGAGTAGTAGCCTTAAAGATTTAAACATTATAAGGCTTTAAAAATATTTTTTTTTTGTTTTTTTTTTTTTTGTCTACAAAATTCTTTTAAAACTATTTCTTAATGATATAATTATAACGTTAATATCCTCTTGAGACCGAACAAAAGATAACAAAATGAACTGAAAAAAAAAGAAAATATATCGCTTACAATGTTGTTATTCAGCAATTTAAAATTGCAACTGATCTGCAGACAAAACTTTTAATAGCGCTTTTGTTAAAATATTTCCGTTTCCATCAAAAATATCATAATTTTTCGCGGTCTCTGCTTTTTATATTTTTTTTTCTTGAACAACAATAACTCAGCCAAAGCAATAAAATCATAAAAGAAACAAGGAAACAAACATTGGTTGCAATTCAGTTTTTGTGATAATTATGGCCAATTTAAAAAAGGTTAATTAAACACACAAGTTATCAAGGCTCCAAGTACTCGAAACACAGAAAAAAAACAAATAAAAAAATCGAAACCGTAAGAAACCACACTTGTTATCAACATATAAATATTAAAACAAAGAGAAGACTAACCCTGATATGTGCAGAAACTACGAAGGTTGATTTGAAAATTCTAGCCAGCATGAAGCACAATATGTTGGAGCGATGTTGGATTCTATTTTTGGCCATTTTAAATAAAGGAATCAACTTCGGTTGCAATAGTTGGATACGTAAAATGTTGGTAGGCAGCGCTAGACCACTACGAATCGCCCTTGTCTCTCTGTAGGCCACTGTGCTATTGGATATTGTCTTCTTTTATATAACTGACGCTCTTGCTTTCAAATTGTGTTCTAAGCCAACATTACTTACTCATAGCCTAGGCGCCAGTGGTGAAGCACAATATGTTGGAGCGATGTTGGATTCTATTTCCGGAATCCGGAAGGAATCAACTTTGTTTGCAATAGTAGGATGCGTGAAATATTGGTAGGTTGCGCTAGACCACTACGAATCGCCCTTGTCTCTCTGTAGGCCACTGTCTTATTGGATATTGTCTTCTTTTAAATAACTTCAATGGTGTTCTGAAAATTCTAAGCCAACTATACTATACTCACAGCCTAGGCGCCAGTGGTGAAGCAAAATATGTTGGAGCGACGCTGGGTGCAGAGGAGAGAAATCCCTCTATTTCCGGGAATTTTATGGGAAGGAATCAACTTGAAATATTGATAGGCTGCTCTGAGGAGGCTAATAATCGCCATTGTCCTTCTTATAACGCAGGCCATTGTCCTATTAGGAGGCATGCGGACAGATTTTGTCAACCTTTAAATAACTGGGGCTCTTGCCTTCAAATTGTGACTACAAGAACCCACTATAGTAGAAAAACGGACCCTATTTTGTATAGTACCCCCAGCCTTCAATAATTTAAAATACTTTTCTCAAAAAAATTCAACGAATTTGCAATCGCAGCTCTATAGCTGGACTACAATTAATTAAATTGCCAAATACTTCTCTGGCCATCTTCGTATTATTAACTCAATCAATGATTTTCAATCGTTTCACTAGAGAGGCATAAACATAATTGCTGCCTTTATATGTCATAATACCACATATGGTCAATTGGAGTTGGCAAATCATAAAAACATGAACAAAGAATTTATAAACAATGCTTAAAACATTTAATACTGATACATATGTATAATACATACATGCATATATACATACAAGCATACATTCATGCAAAAGTAATAATGGCTCCTTTAACGATTGCCTTCAATGTTTTATATTTAACATCTTTTCATAAAGAAAAATTACAAAATTTTTTCATTAAAAAAAAAGAAGAAAAAAATTAAAATGAAAATAAAAATATCCTTCCTTTGTCAATGATGAATTATATCAAAATGTCAGTAATGAAATACAAAAAGAATATAAAAAAATATTTTAAAAATTTATCGGCATTTGAGGCAGATTGTAATATACCCTACACAGTCTGATATTAATTGTCCCTGTGCATAGGACCCAAAAACCATTATAGTGGCTTAAATAGGAATTGTTACAAGCTAGGAATAGGGCTTATATCCTTCTGAGATTATAGAATTCCATAAATACGCTTCTTTTATAGGGGTTAAGATCCTTTAAAGCAATAGTAAAAAAAATCATCTCATCAGAGCAATTAAAGAAAGCGATGGTACCAGGGTTCGAGCCCCAGACATCAAGACAAAATACAAAAAGTATTTCTTCGGCGACTTCCTCTCAGCAGATTTCTGGCAAAAATTGTAAGAGTAAATAAAATTGCCATGAAAAGTTTCTCAAAAGTCTGTCGTTCGGAGTCGACTTTAAACTGTAGGTTCCACCACTCATGTATAAAAAATTAACACACACAACATAAGTGGTGTGAGAAACTAGGTGGTAATCCTGACTGAAGGGTTGTAATGACAAATTACGTATGTATGATGATACCATTGAAAACCACGTGTTGCCATTTATTTAACCGGAACTATAGTCCGCAACGATTAAGTAATGGAATACCTCTTGTTATTTCATCTTTTGTCGCAGTTTAGTCTTTATGCTCGTGCAAAATAAATCAACTCGTATCAACACTAAGTCAATACGCTAGGTCAATGTAATAATTTCAGCACTGCTGTGCAAGACCGCCGAACTGGAGGTATTTCATCTTTGTAGCACAGAAAGGAATCTGTAAATTCTAAAGACCAGTAACTGGAAAATTATCGAGATTGAAAGTCTAAAGACTAAAGGAAGGTGTTCTGTGTATTACAGACTTCTGCCGAGTATTGTTTAGCTTTGAACCTCTACGCCTAGGAATCACTGTTGCATTATGACGACATAACAATTTCTAACTTCGATCCTAGATCGATTTAATGTAAATTGTATTCTCTGGGTCTCAACTAGGACCATACCCATATAGACCCATTTTATATTTTTTTATAGCTATTAGTCTTATTCTAAGAGCTTACTGAATTCAGTTTAAATCCACTTTTAAAAAGTGATCTTTAGATTTCAAAATTCATTCATTTAATGCCCTTAAAAACAATTCTCAGCATCACTCCATAAACAAATATACACCCCTAGCCATCTATTGTAGCGCATTGGGGGAATAAAATAAAAAAAAAGAAACGAGAGAATCATTTATTTATTCTCATGGAATTCAGAACATTGTGTCATATTTTTTGTGTTTTTCATTTTTCTTTATTTTCATACGGCAACAATTTTTAATTAAACATAATTTGTAAAACGTGCACGTTCTACTGGTAAATATTTCATTGCTGTAGCATAATATTGAACTGATTACGCTTCTCTTTTTTTTATTCATTATATCAGAGGCGAGAGTATGGCGGTAGCAGTAAATAGCAGAAGATGTTTGCTTTGCTTTGGTTTGTTTTAATTGTGATCCTTTGATTGCCATCAATCTGTTGTTAAGTATTTATTAAAGAATTTTTAATAAGGCACTTTTTTGTTGTTGCTATTGCATTTGCAGTTGTATTGAATATCATGTCAAACATTAATAATAACAAAAGACTTAAGCAATGAACACATATGGAATACAAAAGTTTAAAAATGGCCATAAATTAGTGAAAAAGAGTGACAATTTTTCTGTTTTTTTGTTTCAATATGGAGAGGATATTTTTGAAAAAAAAAAAGAAACAAATCATAAAAAAAAACATTAAAATTGATACTTGAAATTGTATATCCTATACACATTTGAAATATCGTCTTGTATTTGTAATATCGTCTTAAAATAAATAACTTAAACAAGAAAACTTTATTAGAAATATTACAAGAGACTGAAAATATTGAAACAAAATTGTTCGAAGTAATGAATTACAAATATTAGTCGGGGTATTTTTCTAGAGGACTGCTGAGAGGCAGAAATATTTTTTCGAAAGAACTGTCAGAAGTGCTGCCCATAAGAGTTTAGAACCGAGGTAGTAAACAGTAGAGAAGAATCTAAACTGAATTTCCATCTAGTTTTTGAGGATTAATTCTCTGTAAGTTGATTGATTTTCTAGGTAAAAAGGTATGAACTGCCCCATGCAGGATTATGGACTTATTACCACACCGTTTATACTGTCCCACTTAGAGAAACGTAAACTTTCCCAAACCTTGGCATTTGAGCTCTATCATCTGGTCGAATACAAAAAGTATTCAAATTTAGAAAATTTAAAAATATACACAGTTTTCTTGGGTTTTTTTTGTTTCGATTTTATCTTATGAACTGGTATTGCCTTTTAGTCGACTATGCAGCAAGTTACACTGGCATAAGTAGAATTTTTAGTGTCTGTTTTATGTCAGCATAAAATTTACTAATTTACAGCCAACATACGAGTTATTGCTGTGCAACGTCAAAATGAAAATGTTGGCAGTATTTTGATAGGTTTTGCAGACTCATTACGGTTTTACTGTTCGTTTAAAAACGTTTCGGTTTTCTACTTTTTTTCTTTTTCTGGCTGTAGAAAATAAAAGTTTTCCTTTACTTTTTTGCGAAATAATACTGTATCGGTAGAAAAAAAAGATGAGTTTTTTTATTTATAAATTTGTTGTATCAAGTTGCTGATGCTGTTACTTTTAACATTTTTTTCTTGGTTTTTCTTCTGGCAGGGCTGGCTATCATACTATGTTTCTTCTAACCTAAAATCTCGTTTTACATCTTGTTTTATGTTGCACGTGTCTGTTTTAAATATAGCTAATGGCCGAGGCATATTAATGATGGCTTATTAGGCAACATAACATTTAAACATGTTTTAAACTGCATTTCTTAACAAATTTTATTAGCAATGTGTCTTAAAAGATCTTTATCTCAATAGAAATTAAACAAAACTGCAACTGCAGCAAAACAGAACAAAAACAAGCAAATTTGCTCAACCTTGTCATCATCAACATCTCAGGTATGTACGTAAAATAACTCAATGGTTTATCCCATAGACGGGAGTAACATGGTGTAACTGCAGCCAACTTTTACATGCAATTAACAACATGTTGTTCCTCTACAATTAACCAAATGACAACAACATATATACACACATATACAGTATAATTCTTGAATATCTATTAACAATAATAGTTTAAAAGCGAAAAATTTAAATTTATTGTTGCATTATTTTTATTGTGGTGGTTGTTTTCATATTTCATTTTTCCAATACCAAGCAATTTGACATTTTTACAAAACCCAATGATCTGTGTGGTATTTAACTATAACAGTCTTTGAATGCTTAATTCTTAGTTCCGTTATGTGTTCAAATTGAAGAAAAATACAGAAATTAAATTAAAAAAAAAATATTTTTTTTATTCATAAAGTTTGTGTCTTAAGTCTTTCGTTTATAATCTTAAGTGAATAATTTTTTTCTTCTGTAACTGTCTTAATAGTAAACTCCGTTTTTAGATCCGTTATTAGTTTGATTGTAATAGAAATGCCTTTAAAATGTGTTTGACTTTAAAGTTTGGTGCTTAAGTCTTTTGTTTTTTCCATGCGCATGCGGCGAAGACATCGAAAAGACCAGCACTTGGAAGCTTGATATCCCAATATTTAGGGGATGACATAATACCAGAGACTATAATTCGTCTCAGAGCAGTGGGTTTGGAAGCAGTTAAGAAAGTTTCTACAAGCTACAGATGGTAGCTTAGGTTAGGTCGGAGTGGTAGCTCTGTTACCACAAAGCTCACTTGAGCACGCATGGCGGCCCGTTGTGATGCCACGGGTGAACGCAGTCCCTGTACTAACCAAGTTCCACCAAAATCAGGGAAAAGGTAGAAGTTGGTCAGCGCAAGGGCTGCACAACAAATGCACGACTACCCCGCACTGGAAAACCAGCCAGAAAGTTTGATAAACGAAGCTATATCCTTGATGTCAATAGACGATAGCTCCGTTAAGCTAACAAGGAATGGGGAGCCAAATAACCTATATCTACACCTAGCAAGAGACGGGCACTGGCAAAAAAAGTGAACAACAGTCTCCTCTTCCTCAGTGGACCTGCATCCACGGCAGAAGTCGTTGAAAGGGAGCCTCATTCTTTCCGCGTGTCTACCCATGACGCAATTGACCTGTAAGCACGGCCACTGTAGTCGAGATGACATCACGACCAAGACCAAGTAATCGGTTGGTACGCCTTCTATCCATCTTGGGCCAGGTGAGTCTAGAGGTAGAGCAGGACTCCTCATTGACCCAGGATAGGTTGGCGTCCCGAAAGAACCACCGCGCAATGGTCAACTTGACCGAGGCAAGTGGCATACCCAATTCAACAGAAGAGGATCCCGGAAGGAGCCCACCAGCTCTGGCTCTGGCGAGCTCGTCGGCCCTACAGTTTCCCGGAATTTCACTGTGCCCGGGGACCCACACCAGAGAGACACTGGTGAAGCGCCCCGAGAGAAGGTCGAGACAGCGGCGACATTCCCTAACGATCCTAGAGCTAATCACGAAACCCGATAGAGATCTTATCGCGGCCTGACTATCAGAAAAGATCGAGACGCGATCTAATTCGATTCTAGATTTAATTCCCATCACTATGTGTGTGTGTTTAATTAAGTTTTATTTATTTATTATTTTTAAACAGTCTTGTTAATCTAATTGGTATTATAAGCCAATATTATTACTGAAATTATAAGTGCTTTCTTAGATGCTTAGAATGCTGAGAGTTTTTTCATTGTCTTGATTACATTTCTCCCCAAAAATAATGCCCCACCAAAGACTGTGTGAAATTTTATGTAAAACATCAACAAAAATCGTGATTATTTTCAGTTAAAACAGAATGCATGCCACAAACACACAAAAGAAAAGTCCAAACAAGACGAAAAAAAATGCGCAAAAAGAAAAATATTTTTCTATGGTTTAACTGGAACAAGAGTATCCAAAAAAATCTGGGAAGGTTGCTTTAACTTAAAAGAAAACAAAAAAAAACTGTATATGATTGGATTTCTTTCTAAATCAAAAGTATATGTATTTAAAGATGGATAAAAGGTGAATGCTTTCATTGACTTTACAAATAACAATAAGCATCTTCAGCGGCGATGGGCGGTTTTATTTTAACAGATATTGTTTTTCCAAAACAAAACTATGAATAATTTTCGATATTTTTCTCTTTCTCAATGTATTTTTTTTTTCTATTCGTTTATGCTACGTTATAAGGTGATATACAAGATCTTTAAGCTTACACACATATATATATATATACTGTATATTACCAAAAAACAATGCCAAGAAAAAGCTAGAGCTGAAGCTATAGCTGCACCAGAAAACAAAAGCCAAACAAAGAAAAGGTCAATCATAATGGTCAGGTTGTTGGCAATTTTTTTTTTCGTTTTTTTTTTTTGAAAAATTTTCTTTTCAGGCTTTTCATTTCATGGCTCAAATGTGTATTTATATTGAACTGCTATTTGTTTAAACATTGTTGGCTTATGTTAATTTTATAACGAACAACACCGTTGTAATACAAACGAAACCAAAAAAAATCTGCGGAAGTTTAAACCAAATCCTAAACTGATCATCTTAAATCGTTTGCCATTCATTTTCAGAAACAAAGAAGAAAAAACAATCTACGAAATGTGATTTAAAAATAAAACGTAGGTGAGCGAATTAAATGAAGGTGACCATAAGTTCAACTAGCTGACACACAATAGTCAACAATCGTCTAAATAACTATTCTTTCTGTGTGTGCTTTTTTTTGTTTTGTTTTGTTGGTCTTTTGCTATAATTTAACTTTGTGGCTTTTAATTTATACTAAACATAGCCTTAGGATATGATATTGAATATAAGTGAACCACCACAACCACCACAACAATAATATCATTCACTATGCACTAGCAAAACTCACAAAACCACCACAATGGCCATCATTTATAAAGATGAGTATTAAAGGCACAGAAAAGTTAAGCACAAGACGAACAATAATGACACTTCTTCGGTCAAAATTAAATCTGGTCTTCCTCCTCCTCCTCAAACCCACAACTCAAGGCACCAAGCGCTATAGTCGATGTACTGAAAAAAGGAAATCATTCCATTTCGTATTACTGCAGCAGAGCCCAGCAGTATTCTACGTAACCGCCTGCTTTAAACCATGAACCACCACAAAAGCCTAGTTTTGGCTTCCTTTCACTTATTTTTATACCTCATAAGGATTGCTAGAAATGGGAACATTGAAGAAAACAGAAAAGTTAAGCACAAGACGAACAATAATGACAATTCTTAAATGATCAAAATTAAAACTGGTCTTCCTCCTCCTCCTCAAACCCGCAACTCAAAGCACCAGGCGCTATAGTCGATGCACAGGAAGAAGGAAATCATTCCAGTTCGTATTACTGCAGCAGAGCCCAACAGTATTCTACGTAGTCGCCTGCTTTAAACCAAGACCCACAAAGGCCTAGTTTTGTCTTCCTTTCACTTTTTTTCATGGCTCAGACGGATTGCTAGAAATGGGAAGGCAACAGAAAATGTAAAGCAAAGGCTGGTACATTAGAAAAGTGGAATGAATTCAAGCGTTCAATACTAGCGCCTACTGCTGATTTTACAAGGAAAGATGGAATATTGAGGCGTCATGCTTAGAGACCAGACAAATCTGGCCTGCTAGGGAAAAAATTTGCTTTACATCCGTGTCTTTCTTAGAAACCCAATATCTGTTATAACGGCGCAATGGCTTTATATGCATAGAGGCTGGAAATATCTTACAATGGCTAGTATTAATATCGACGATCCAGCTATAGGATTCAGACGACTTAGGCAACTAAGTCTGGTGGTCATCTGCATACCGAATAGAAGCAAAGCAATGGTCTCAACTAAATCCAGCCTTTTCAAGCGGGTAGTAGTGCAAATTGCAACAAACCACAACCACACTAGCTAGATAAGATGAAAGCGGGTCGCTGATGGGGGCGTGTGAGAGCAGCATCCCAACGAAATACAGTGACTATTTTCTTTTCCATTTTTTTTTTCTTTCGTTTTCTACATTTTACAGATTTTCATTTAATACGACTAAACAGAAAACCATGTAGGTTTTCTTGTATGATTAAGAAAAAAAAAGGAAAAAAAGTATCCACCAAAGAAAAGAAAAAAAAGCACCATTTATCTTGTAATATAAATTGCGTTACGGTTTAGGCTGGCTGAAACCAAAGCAAAGAAGGCAATACAAAATGAATCAGCCTTAGACACACACACACACACGATGCACAGGAAGAAGGAAATCATTCCAGTTCGTATTACTGCAGCAGAGCCCAACAGTATTCTACGTAGTCGCCTGCTTTAAACCAAGACCCACAAAGGCCTAGTTTTGTCTTCCTTTCACTTTTTTTCATGGCTCAGACGGATTGCTAGAAATGGGAAGGCAACAGAAAATGTAAAGCAAAGGCTGGTACATTAGAAAAGTGGAATGAATTCAAGCGTTCAATACTAGCGCCTACTGCTGATTTTACAAGGAAAGATGGAATATTGAGGCGTCATGCTTAGAGACCAGACAAATCTGGCCTGCTAGGGAAAAAATTTGCTTTACATCCGTGTCTTTCTTAGAAACCCAATATCTGTTATAACGGCGCAATGGCTTTATATGCATAGAGGCTGGAAATATCTTACAATGGCTAGTATTAATATCGACGATCCAGCTATAGGATTCAGACGACTTAGGCAACTAAGTCTGGTGGTCATCTGCATACCGAATAGAAGCAAAGCAATGGTCTCAACTAAATCCAGCCTTTTCAAGCGGGTAGTAGTGCAAATTGCAACAAACCACAACCACACTAGCTAGATAAGATGAAAGCGGGTCGCTGATGGGGGCGTGTGAGAGCAGCATCCCAACGAAATACAGTGACTATTTTCTTTTCCATTTTTTTTTTCTTTCGTTTTCTACATTTTACAGATTTTCATTTAATACGACTAAACAGAAAACCATGTAGGTTTTCTTGTATGATTAAGAAAAAAAAAGGAAAAAAAGTATCCACCAAAGAAAAGAAAAAAAAGCACCATTTATCTTGTAATATAAATTGCGTTACGGTTTAGGCTGGCTGAAACCAAAGCAAAGAAGGCAATACAAAATGAATCAGCCTTAGACACACACACACACACACAGACATAAAATATTATTAAACTTTTTTGGTTTTATTATAAAATTTTTCATTATTTTTCTCTCTCTTCCTATTCATATTTTTTTTCTTTTTGTTTCTGTTGTTTTGTGGCATAAAAGCAAGCTACAACATACATGTGGTCAACATGAGTTTCTTTTCAAGATGAAAATTCCCACGATTTAGATACACCCACGCTAGGTTATTAAACGTTATAAAAGAATACATACATACATAAAACATAAACTTCCTTTAATGCCAGCTATAGTATTGGAGGTTGATTAGAACAACGCCCTAATTTGCACGAGAGTACGTAACTTGAAAAGGATTTCCTTTTTCTCAAAGAACACACGAGTAAAGTGTGTCAACAAATTCCTTAAATTATTCAAATTATTCTCATTCATGTTTTACACGGCCAAATAACAAAAACAACAACAGCAAAGCATTCATTCGTTTATTCATTTTGATTTCATTTAACAACAAAACTAAACCAATTCCCATGGCCATACAATACCACAAACAAATCCAATCATTTAAAGTGGGATGGGGTGGGACGGGGTGGTGTGGAGAGCATACTCAGCACCACATTGTGCTAGCTTTACTGGCTTGCACAAATGGAATGTTTAATTCAGTATCACAGATGATCGTGCCGTACTTATAACAGTTAAAGGTCATTGCAAAGCAGAAAATCGTATAAAACAACAAGATTCTGATAATGATGATCATCAACAGCATCAGCATCATCATCATCATCATGTTCTAAAACAAAAACAAGACCATCATCGAAAACCAAAAAACGAAACAAAACAAAGCAAAGCAAAACAATTCAAAATAAATGGAATCAAAATAAAATCTTTAAAAATCAACTGAAATTCATAAAACCAAGAGGCAGACGAGGAGAAGGAGGAGGAGAGCGCCTGTGCAAGTTCAGTCAGAATCAAAAAATTCTATTACAACGGCCACAAGGAAACATGATCTGTTTGTTGGTTGGTTAGTCGGTCTTGTGAATGCAATTCGTTCGTTTAAAATCAGTTTTGGATTGAAAAGTGGTGGCGGTGGTGGTGGTATTAAGAGTTCAATTGTGGCCTTTTTTTTCATTCTTGTTCTTCTTCTTTTATTTCGATTAAGCCAAACAGAAATAAAGAATGAATACAAGCTTTAACAGAAACTCAATAAGAGAAACAACACCCACACACAATTTTAAGAGTAAAGAATACAATTTCAGTGATAAACTTAAAAAGAATTAAGAGGGAAGTATACCCAATTGTTATTTGCCTCACAAACAAATAGATTATCTTTAGCCACTAGCAGTAATAATTAAATGAAACGTTAAAGAAAAACAAAATAAAAAATATGTTGCAGCGAAGATGCAATTGAAGACCCCAGGCTTTTGGCAAAATAACATAAGAGATAAGGACAATCCAAACACCCCAAATACTATGCATAGGAGTTTTGGTGCAGTACTGATCTCTTTTAATCGGTGTAGAGGCCTGGCACAAGCAGATTCTCTATACCATCAGGCCTGTGCTTTGGTTCTTATGAAACAATCAATTTCAATTCTCCTCAGGGACATTAAGTTTTTGCTAGAATATCTGCGGAGACAATTTTGATTGTCTTATTCAGAGAAGACCATCGTCTGCATTGTGATCTGTGCAGATATCCTGTAGAAATTATCCTTGGACTTCAAAGCTGCTTTATCGCAATTAAGTGTACGAATGTAGGTACTCCGATCGTTCCTTTCTTCGATGCCATTGGATTGATAAAGAGATCTTTTACTATGAATGACTTTTATATTGAAAGAGTGAATTAGGCTGAAATCTTTCGGCAAAGGAATAATTGACAGTCCAGGTCGGATAATTAATTACGATAAGGCAGCTTTGAAGTGCAAGGAAAATTTCTACATGATATCTGTACAGATCACAGTGCAGATGATGGCCCACTCTAAATAAGACACTCAAACTTGTCTAAATAATTCCAGATGTTGAGAAATTCGGGGATTAGTAGGATCACTTAGCCCCTATGAGAGTATGAACTGTCTGGGTAAGGTGGGACAATTAGGCAGGGAGAATAGGTTCATTATTTGCTGAATTCTTGATACAGTAACCCTCTGCCAAAGCTAAGATAGTAGCATTATCTTCTTTATGGCTTACCTTCCCTTTCATTCCTTTACACACCAAAAAAAAATGAAAGAAAAAAATCCACAACTGACTGCAATCTTTTTAAATTTTTTTTCTTCTTTGGTTTGGTTTTCTGTTGTTTCTAAAATTCAACCTTAGGGCGTTATTTTTGATCGAACTTGTTTCAATGTTTGATTGTTATTAAACAACAAACAAAAGCAAATCAACTGATTTTATATTAAAAAAAGAGAGAAAAAAAGAAAAACGAAACGAAATACAAATTTTATTGTAAATTTTTTTCTTTCTTGTTGTTGTGATTTTTTATTGTTTAAGTTACACCCCCTTTAATGAAATCAACATCATCCTCAATATCAGTTATAATGATGGCATAAAACAAATGTTTAACACACAGCGAAAGCAGAAATGTGAAGAAGACAACAAAAAAACAAAAACACAACGGTTTAGAATATTAAAAGTATTGCAAACAGTTCGACTAAAAACAAAACAGAAACAAAAACACTCGAATAAATACGAGATGAACTCTAGAAAAACGTTAAGCAAGTGTTTTGGCCATTTAAAAAGGTTGCATTGTTGTTTGGCAGTGGTATGAAAAGGGTGTTGAAAGAAAATGTGTTTATTTACAGTTTGATTTCGACTGGGAAACGCTAAATATGAGACGCTTTTAGTGGTAATTTTATTAACTCTTCGAGTTTTTGCCAGAATAGGAATTTGTTGAAAGGAATAATATTTTAAAAATTCCGATTTGCACGTGTAATAAGCCAACACCTACAGGATTACGGTGACTTCTGGCTAATCGTTGTAATGATGCAAAATTACAGAATCGTGTCAGATTCAATGTTCAGGGGGGTTTTCGGGGAATGCCCGCTTCAAACGAATTGTTCAAATAATTGTTGTTTGGACAGGTCTTTCGTGGTAGTCTGTACCGATTTTAGTAGGTCAGTATGGATCACACCCTTCTGCTCTCGTCTAATATAGCAGATACAATTGATATTCTGCTTGAATATAGACTTTGGTCGTTACCTAAGCTTTTTTCTGTTCTGCATTTCTTTTAACGTCTCTTAGCATGTTGGTTGCCACGCGCGTTTGCAGTAAAATCTCCTTTAGGCCGTGCGTACCGCTATACGCAAGTAGTCAAATAAGCGTCACTCCAATATGGATGACGCGGCCCGATCAGAAACTTTACTGTCACCCGAATAAGTGTAACGTGGCAGTCAACGTGTTACATTCAGTTCATGTGCCATTTATTTATTTTTTTTTTAATTGAATCGTTCTGCTTTTAAATGCTTTGAAATGGTTGCTTGAGTCAAGCCTAATTATTATACAAGCTTTTCTGGAGTCTAAACCTAAATAAAAAGTTTCGAATCGAAATTTTTTTTTTTTTGGCTGCTCCGGAAGGTCTTTGCCTTTGGAAATTTGCAAACCACTGATACTCTGTTTTTGATAGAGTGTACTTCACGGTGTAATTGTAAAAGCAAACTATGATACGAATGTACAACTTTTTTCATAAAAATGACTGAACAAAACTTACCCCAAATGTTGTTTTTTCGCCAGTTTGAAAGACTATCCTGTGTCTGGTTGCATGAAAAGACTTGTCAGTTGCTGAGATTCTAGTAGTTTGTTGATATAGTAGATGGAACAGTTGTCCTTCCAAAGGTGAAATAGTTCTATCTTTTTTTAACAAGTAGTTGTTTGAATGTTTGCTCGCAATTCTGTTCAAGTAGAAGTGCGACAGTCAGTAGCCACTCTCTCAAACCAAATCTACTTCTCTCTCCATACAACATACTTCCATATTTGATTGAATCTTATAAGTTTACTTTGCCTGCAGTTGCTAAGTTTATAGTAGTTTGTTGACATAGTAGATGGAATAGTTGTCCTTCTATCGATGAAGCAGTTCTCTCTCCTCTTAATAAACAGTTGTTTGGATCTTTCCTGCAATTTGCATCACAATTCTGTTCAAGTAGAATTTGATTGAATTGTATAAATAAGTTTACTATGCCTGCAGATTTTGAATTGGGTTCCTGCTTGGGCAGAGTATTTTTCGTATGACCTCTGTTTTCAATAAGTTGCCAGGCCTTGGTCTGAATGCCTTGGATTAAAAGCAACAACATAGCCTAGGAAAAGCTTTCTCACATTTATAATTCGCACACCCTGTTGTGGAAATAGTATGTTTGTGGTTTGTTATCAACAATAAAAATAAAAAAAAAATAAAATAATAATAATAAAAAATAAAAATAAAAATCACAACAAAAAACATATTTTAACAATTGTTTCAAAATTTTTTTTATTTTTGATTTTGTATTAAAAAAAAAAAGAAAAAAATAACGCAAAATAATAATAAAAACAATAGACAACAATGCCATTATTTTGTGTTAAAATCTATAAAAATTTTCTTGTTAAATTTTGAGTGTTACTTGTATGCTGTGGCTTTAATGTGGAGTCGAGTTCATTTGGGCGAAACATCAATAGACAATACAAAACGATTTTTATTTTCTTATTTTTTTTTCTTTTTGAGAAGTATCCAACAGACACATTTATGGTTCAAAACTATAAAATGCTTATGTATACACAGCAGCTTTTGCTGCTTGAGTAGCCAAATATTTAAATATATTTCTTAAGCCCATTCATTATTGTATTTTTTGTGTTTAGTTTTAAATGTTTTTCTATACAAATGAAAAGTTACTACTGCGCTGTAAAACAAAACAAGAAAAAAGGGTAAAAACTAACACAAAAAAAAAAGAGAAGTTGACCACTTGCTTTACTGTTTGCTTGAAAGGAAAGAAAAAAAAAGACACAAACATTTATGGTTAAAACAAAAGGCGCCTGTTTTGATTTCAGTTCAAAAGGTTAATGCCAAGTATTTCGTTTTTTTTTTTCTATTGTTCAAGCTTTGGGAATCAAAATTTCTGTTTTAATTTTCAATCATTTTTGGCTAAAAAGAAATAAAAAAGAAGAAGAAATTAATCCCTCTCAGCAAAAATACTTTCTTTCTCTTTAGTCACTCTCTACTGTTGGTTTTCTATTTCATTTTCATTCCCATGTCATTAATTTTATACTCAAAGCATTCTTAGATCGCGATTTTCTAGCAACGTGTGTGGTCGTTCTATTTTAATTTGCCTTTACACTCACTCTTGTCAACGTTAATTGTTAATAAAAATCATTTTTTAATTTCCTATTAAGCCTGTGAGAGTATTTTTATTTCTAAAAACATTTTCTACGTCTACAAGTTCAACTGGGATGACTGACTCATCATGATGAGGTTTGTATATCAGAATAAAAACTAATTGCGGATGATAACAAAAAGAGCCAGATTTCTATGTAAATGTAAGAAAAGAAAAAAGAAGGATTGGGAGTATACATACAACAGAATGTGTGAAATCTTCAAAAGCTATTAGAATCAGAAATTTGAGAAGACATATTCGAATTAATTTGATTTCCAGAAAACGCTTATGGAGTTACGAATAAATTTATACTGAATCTGTTTAAGTGTAGCCATATGTAGGTTAGCTGTGCTTCATATCAATTTCCAAAGAGTTTGGCTTTTCGCCAAAAGAGTACAAGACATCTATCAAATAGCAAAACTAGAATGCCATTAGACAGGACCAAAAAAATACTGTTGGAGACGGAACGTCCTTTTTTTCTAATAAATCTTGTTGTGCGTTGTTGTGTTCTGTCAAACAAATTTCAGTTGTGTTGTATCGTTTGAGCCAAAACAAGTCAAAAACCAATGCACAGCTTCTTGTTAGTTCTCTCCGGCCAATGAATAGTTCGTTTCGCTCATGTTACGTTCGAAATAATAGAGTTCACTGGTGCAGTGAACAATCGGCAAGCACGCGTACACCGGCGAAACACAAGATCTACCGTAAACATCCTCGCTGTACGTTAGAGTGTGCAGGGGAATCCGAGAGTGACAATTTCGCGCCTCTTATAAAGACTCCGGTTTTTGCAAACCACAGTCAAAAAATTCAAACATTTTGTATGCATGTGCCTCAGTACTCTGCACGATTCGTATACATGTCCTTTACAGAAGATCGTTGGGCAGCTCAGCAGATTAATGGCGAATAATGGGGGCTCGCTGCCGGCGAAACCGAGACTCCTGATGGAGGTTGGAAACAGCATTATGCTCTGTGGAATCGAAATTTGGGTCGCAAAGCTGGATATTAAAAAGCGGGCGAACTCACTTGTAGCGATACAGAGAATGGCTGCATTGCGTATCACGTCGGCATATCGTACGGTGTCCGCCCCAGACGTCATCGTGATAGCAGGTATAATCCCTGTAGATCTGCTGGCGGCAGAACGGATGGAGATTTATAGGGCGAAATCGACTCGAAATCACATAACCGGTCACTTCAGGGAAAGCACCATTTCAAAATGGCAACGACGATGGAACAATGAAGATAGAGGAAGATGGACGGCGAGACTTATTTCGGACATAAGGCTATGTACGTCACACAGATGCTATCGGGTCACGGATATTTTAGAAAATATCTGCACAGAATGGGCAAGACCGCCTCCCCTTACTGTCTTTACGAGGAAGGGGAGGTAACTGATGATGCAGAGCACACTGTTTTCGAGTGTGCACTATCGCTCTGCACTGACGTCGATAGTCGGGACGATCACGGCCGGTAAAATTGTCAGGGTTATGATCGCGAGTAGAGAAAATTGGACTTTAGTGGCGAATTACGTGAAGAGCATTCTAAGACTGAAGAAGAGGGATCTTGAGGTTGCGGAACATGTGGGCACGCCGCCATAGACAAAACTGGCACACGTGTCAAGCGAAATTCGAATCAGGGACGTGGGACGAAAAGAATAGTGGAGACACTTAGATGTCTCTTCAACTTTCGACACACAATCCGGACGCGGATATAAACACGCAGGGGCCAAAGGACCAAAGGGACTCCACTCCGAAGTAATACCACCGTAGTTCGCAGAGTGGGCACAACAAGTCACCGAGACGAGGGGGGATTTAGTGGGTGAGGGCCCCACACACGGAGTGCGGTTAGGAATATTTACCCCTCTTTGGCGTAAAAAAAATATATGTCCTTTGAATAGAATCCAAAATTTTACCATAGCTTTCAAAGGGGAGGTACGGACAAGATTAATATCAATTGGCCTTTCAATTGTAATTCTAAGTCCATTAATCTCATCGATATACGATCTTCTATTTCGGTAACCTGCCAGTTCGAGGCAAATCGTTACATCGACTATACTAGCAACTGTGGGATACTTTTCATAAGAAGAACAAGTAGATGTATAGAGGGTAGTCTTATATTTTGAACCTTTTGGAATTATATTTCAATATTTGGGTAATTTATTATTTCCATCTTAACCTTAATTTCAGCCAATCTGGCAACTTTATTTTCATTTGCCACAAGTCAAATATCACATTTTCATCTGTTATTTGTTGTATTCGTGTGAATTCACATCTCCTGATAATCAAAAATAATCAAATCATGTGTCTCTGTAAGCCAACAGCAAAGCAAGCAGGCCTTTAAAGTCAAACTCTTGTTTGTTTGTTTGACGAAACTAAAGCAATGCAAAGCAGTCAAATTTAATAATCGATGCCATAGATTTTATTTTTAAAATGGCAACTTTATGCGTCTACTTAAGCAAAATAAGAGTAGAAATGTAAAGGAGAAGAAATTTTGCCAAATGATTTGGCATTTTGTTAAATAAGAGCCTCTTAAATAAAGCTTTATACGATGGCTGGCTTTGCTCCAAAATGTGCATGGGAGGGGGAATGGTTAGGAATCCTATCATTGTGTTTGACATTTAGTGGCATTATTTTATATGAAATCACCTGCAGATTATGTTTATAGGCTCACATTATGATTACACTTTTATTATAATTTACAAGTTTGATGAAGTTTTTTTCAAAAAAGCCACATCGTCTGCAAACTAATGTGAATTAGGATGTGAATGAGTGTGACGATGACGATGTTTGTGCTGCAGTGACTTGCTTTTCATTTCTCTCACACTAAATAGAGCATCAGGAGGAAATGCAATGTTTAAGCTGATTTTAAACAGATTCTGTAGTTTTTTTTTTTGTTTATATTTAATCCGAGGCTTTCTTGTTTCGTTTCATTTAGTTGCGCTGTGTTTTTGTTTTTTTTCGTTTTTTTTTCCTTTAATGAATACGGCATAGCATTTATGCGGTCTGGTGTTGGCTGTTGTTTTGGCTACAAAGCGTATGCTGTGCGTATGCTATTTGTTTCGTTTTTTTCAATTAACATTTTTATTTGAAATTATTTTTACAGCTCATTAAGTCAACTGTTAAGCGGTTGTAAATTTTAAAAGATTACATAATATTAAGTTTGCATTTTAAATGCCTTCTATGCCTGCAATGCAATGCAAATCAAAGCAAAGCAAAGCAGTTAAACTGTTCGAAACTCTGAGTGTGTAAGGCTGAATCCGCTTTCAGAGCACAGAGACCGACCACACACATCGTAACTGTAACATTAAGGTTAAAGAAACATTTTTTTTGAAGGAAATAAATATACCACATGGGTACCATGGCTAAAAAAACGTAAAACGTAGTAAAAAATCGGCTCATAAGTGGCAAATAACATATCGATTTAATGCTTTTAAGCCTCTTATGTGAGGCAATAAAAGCAGAATTTAAACCAACAGTCAAGTCAGTCTTATAATTTTTCTCATTTCATTTATTTTCGTTCACATACAAGCCAGTATCTCTATGTACATATATACTCTATATTGATAGATCGTATATTGCTTTTCACAAGAGCACAAAAACAAAAAAAAAACATGCAGGGAAAAAATCCGAAAATGAATGCAAATGTCATTTCGCTTCGAATTCCACTCAAGTAATAAACTAAAACACAGTCTGTAACAGAAATGTAGAGACAGACGGACGGACAGACTTTTATGGAAATCTATAAAATAATTTTTAGAATCTCTTTTCTTCTTGTTTTGGTTTAAATTTTGAACAGGTTTCGTTTTAATTTACTCAAACACACACCTGAGCTAATTGGAAAATGTTTAAGACCCCATTGGTATTCTCATTAGTAATTAAATCAACTGGAGAAAAAGTCAAAGAACGTATAATTCTTATTCGAATTGTTAAATGAGTCAGTTGAACTCTAATTTAATAAGATCTTGACATATAGATGGCTCTAGCTGAAGTATTTCGATTTCATTTGATTGCGTATTAAAGATTCTAAGGAGTGTTTGTGTCTTAAGTCTTTTGTTTTTCAGTGCTTAATAAATTATCGAGAAAATATGTGAGGTATTTATGTATGTATGTCTATGGACGATTTGCAATTTAATTAAGATAATCGGAATACCTATGCCCTTTGATATGTAGGAAATTCCCAGCTCTGTACCGACCGTGGCCGGCAACAGTGATGGTAATTTCTAACGATATTCAAATTAATTTTGAATGATTCCAAATTACCCTGAGAAATTGTTGGCATTCATAGGGAAGAACGTGCAATAAGGGTGTTAAGGAAAACCTTTACCTCCAAGGTAAATCAAGAGATTTTCAAGGAAACTCTCGCCACCCAACAAGCATTGCATCGTGCTCAAAATGGTCATGACTTCTATCAACGGAACCCTTAATAAATATAGCACAGCCCAACCTGTCACATCTTTGAGCAATCGGTATAAAGAACCCTGTAATCGACCAGAATATGTATGCCATGCTTTCTCGGTATATCATCATGTCCTTAGTCTAAAGACTATATAAGGCCAGGGTTTAATTGGATCTTGCTTAGGCATCTGCCTTAATAAAAAAATTTTCTATTGAAAATGCAAGTTATCGATAAATTTTCTGTAGAAGAGGCAAGTCATCTACAAATTTATTATAGCAAATTCAGGTTAGATGTTTAGATAAGATGGCGGACACTTAGGCGAGTATTTAGGATGTACAATTCATCCCGATGATCAAACATAGTCTAGAGTACATCAACCCATGACTGCTCCTGCGAAAGATATTCGACCAATTTGCTATAGAAAATGCAAGTTATCGACAAAGTTACTATAGAAACAGTAGGTTGGGTTAGATAAGAAAGCGGACACTTAAGCGAGCATCCCGGGAGAAAACATACTATAGAGTACATCTACCCATGACTGCTCCAGCGAAAGATATTCGATCAATTGGCCATAGAAAATGCAAGTTATCGATAAATTTACTATAGAAAATGTAGGTTAGGTTATATAAGGAAGCGAACACTTAAGCGAGCATCCCGGGAGAAAACATACTCTAGATTAAACCAAGCCATGAGTCTTCCTGCGAAAGATATTCAAATTTTGTATTGAAAAGTTTCACGGTTTTAACTACTAATCAGGTATGTGTCTTAAGTCTTTTAATTTTACGTTAATAAAAACGAATTTTAACATTTTGTTACAGGCAGGTAGTTAAATACGGTTGTAATTAGAGGACTAAATTATTCATGTATGTGCCTTAAATCTTTTGTTTTATAACGCAATTTACATTAAAAGATTCTTAAGTTG
The DNA here is from genome assembly GCA_932273835.1 of Sarcophaga variegata. Lineage (NCBI taxonomy): Eukaryota > Metazoa > Arthropoda > Insecta > Diptera > Sarcophagidae > Sarcophaga > Sarcophaga variegata. The sequence continues at coordinate 3,310,363 of OW026362.1, forward strand.
AGTTGAGTTTTATTTTCTTGTTTTTTTTTATGAAAAACATTTTAATTTCTTTTCCTCACCACAGTGAGTGTTAATGTTTTGATTTCAGCCGCTAATGGTGTATTTAAACGTCTAATTAAGCAATTACCAACACCTTTTTCTTAAATACTGTATTATAATACAGGCGGCAAAGTTTTGAAGTCCTTTCTTCAAAGTCATGCTTTAGTTATAGCGAGGCGTTGCGGTAAAATTATTTTAATGTTCGTTCGTTAAATGACATTTTCATCAAAGAGACACAAAAAAACACCAAAAAAGACACACAAAATAAAAACAAAAAACAAAAAGAAAATTTTTAAAGAAAATTAACATAAGAATTATACCATGAGAACATTAAGTAGATATAAGAGTGTGTTTGGGAGTGAAAGGTAAGAAATGTTTGGTAAGGAATTGTATTTAACGGAAGACTGGCGTCCCAAAGACTATAAATTATTATGAAGTGAGGGTGCTGGTGGTGGCTGAGGTAACAGGATAGTTTAACAAACTATAAAACGCAACAAGCAACAACTAAAATAACAAGATCATTAACATAAAATGTTTTCAAGTCTTTAAAAACCATAACATTAACATTAAAATAAATGTTAGAATTAAAAAAAGTACGTGCCTAACATGCTACCCAACTAATTACAACAGTAACAAATTTGTGTGTTTTTTGTCAAAAGGGCACAAACACAAACAACACAAAACAAAATGCATAAAATGTTATTTAAAGAAAATAATAAGAATAAGAAAATGAGCATATTAATGAATAGAAACACTTGTTTCTTATAAAACAAAAAAAATTTATTGTACATTCATACATACATACGTTCGTTCATTCATTTACACACTCATTCATTCACTTGGTTTTTCACAAAACGTTTAAGATTTTAAATTGAATTGATTTGTTTTAAATAACACACAGGAATATGTATTAAGTTTGTTTTTTCTTTTTTATAAAACATTGTTCATTTAAAATCCGGTTGCCTAAACGGCTTTAATGTAATCTCGTTCAATACAAAGAAAACTAGTACACAAAAAAAGGCAAACAATAGAAGTAACCGTGCGAGAACCATGTTCAAACGACTACAGTCAATATGAAAAAGCTTATGAATATTCAAACAGACCGAAATAAGAGCATTAAACGCAAGTGTAAAGTCTTTCCTGCTATAAAAATCTGCAGCATGGCTGGTATTGATCAACAGCAGTACGGGTATATTCTCAGGCCCACTGTCATGCAGCAATGACCTACAATCTCAAGTCGCCGTAGTCTAGTAGGTAGTGTGTTGGCTTATTAGACGTAAAGCCAGGGTTCGAGCCCCAGGCCAAACATCAAGACAAAATACAAAAAGTATTACTTCGGCGTTTTACTCTCAGCAGATTTCTGGCAAAAACTCTGAGAGTAAATAAAATTGCCATGAAAAGTTTCTCTAAAATCTAGCGTTTGAAGCCGACTTTGAACTGTAGGTCCCACCACTCATGTATAAAATTAACACACAACACCGGAAGTGGTGTGAGAAACTAGGAAACGTTGTGCAATGGGTCAATTCGACCTCCGGGTACTGTACTTGTCTTAATTGACAAGTACATGTCCTCTAACCTAACCTACCCTACAATCTCAAGACTCTCTCTCTCGTTCTTGCAATGCTAACCAAGAAAGTCTCTTCCAATTTGCCTTTAGTCATCATAAGTAAATCATTTGCATATCCTTTGCACACAGTGCCAGCTTCATATAGTTTTGTCAGTAGTGAATCCACAACCAGCCTCCATATTAGTGATGAAATATACCACCCTGGGGGCATCACCTATCTCTATCATCTAATTTATCTCATTAATTTCTTGCGGACGTTTCCACCTATCGAGTGCATAAAATCTCTTCCAGAGTAGATCGGCCAGCCCTATAAGCATAATGCCTAGGATGAGGCAGTGGTGCGCTTTCGAATCACATCTCACATCTTATTTAGTCGTTCACAACTTCCGCAAGTGTTTTCAATACAAACGACATGAGGCTAATTGGTCTGAAGGATTCGTGTACCCCATTATCAAAAAATATGGTGGATTAGTGCAGGCACCAGATTTTTCTCATTTGCTTTTATATGGTAGCCGGATTTCATGTGAACACTACTTTAAAGAGTATGTGTCTTAAGTCTTTAGTTTGATTTTTATATTTTATTTTCTGTAATGTAACGTCGTAATGTACTTTCGATGTATCGATGAGAAATTTACAATTAATAAACAATTAAATTAAACTATTTGGGCGCCAGTCAGACGTCTGAATGCATTATTTTTTCTTTAAATTATAACTGGATTGTGTTGTGCATTCTTAATTCTGATAGCACAATACCACAATTCCTATTTTTCTATTTCTATTTAAAGGCTATAATAGCTAGTAATAGCTCTGTATTTAAAGCTTTTTTTTATTATTTCAAATTTCAAATTTCTATTACAATATCGAAATGAGAAATGTTCGAAACGATTTTTGTCAATTTTTTTAATTTTTTTTATTTTATTGTGATATGAAAAGTTTTTTGACCTTTAAGGTACACACTTAAAGGTATATAATGAATCAATAAGAACAACAAATAAAAGGCAAAAACGTTACAGGAAATGTGTTTAATACTGTTACATACAACACAGACCGCTTGCCATTAGGCTTTTTCATAATATGGCCAGAAAAATTCCTAAACGTTTAACTTCTTTTGGTATATAGTGGAGCTTCTTATTCTTCTACTTCTTCTTCTTTTTATTCTTTTTATTTTCTTTTCAATTCAATTTACATTTTATTAAATTTATTTGTACTTGTTGTTACTCTTGTTGTTGTAGTTGTTGTTGTTGTTATTGTTTGATTATTTTATGCACTTGTCTTGTTGTTTAACGTGCTTAATTTCTTTCGTTTCGTTCTTTTTTTTAATATTTTCAAGTCATTCATCCACATTTGTTTTATTTCATATGCTAAATGCCTTATCTGCTGCAGCCCCATGAGCGCGAGTGTGTGTGTGAGTGTGTGTATGTGCGTATGCGTGTGGTAAGTGCTTTTTAGTGTGTACTGTTGTTGTTTGCCTCATGTGTTAAATGCGCGCTTTAAACGTGCAACTATTGTTATTAATTGCCTATTGGTGTTCGTTGTTGTTATAGTTGTTCTTGCTGTTAACAGTGGTAGAAACGTGTGTCCATCTTTTTGTTTTGTTTTGTTGTTTCTTCTTTTGTGGCATCCGTTTGTTTGTTTTGTTGTTATTTTTGGTTTCTTTTTTTTATTATTTTTCCTTTTGCATTTAAATTTGATTTTAAATATGATTTTAAATAGCCATTTAGGGGCTTGATTTTCAATTATAACTGATACGTTTGAAAATATATTAAATAACCGCCATGGTTTTGTAATAAAAAAAGCCTATAAAACTTGCCACACTACATAACGATTTTGTAATGCAGGAGAGGTCAATGACTTTAGTAAGAAAATTAAAAAAAAAAAAAAAAAAACGAAAAACTTTATTTTTAATTTTATTTTTTACCGCACACGACTATTGGACACTCTTCAGTTTAGATGACTTTAAATCAAATAAATTGGGCTCTTGGTTCTCTTGAGCCACAGTATAGATGTTAGAAATTCATTCTTTCCATGCTGGTAGATATTTTGAACGTCCTCTGAGCTGGGGAAGTGCTATTGGTGGCAATTAATCGCAAAGATGGAAAAATCTTACATATTGAACTAAAGGACTTAAGTCTCATCAGTCTCCATTCGTCTCTCGAGAGATTTCTTAGCCAAAACTCAGTTAAAAAGTCTTTCTTGTCTTCTTCGCAATACTCCTGAACTAAAGGTAAATCAGTTGAAGCAGCAATTTACGCACTTAGGATACCTAACAAATTAAATAGTTATTGAGAGTGTGCCCTTATAGAGAGCACATCCAGTTTAGTTCACACAACTTGGGATACTTCCATTAATGCAAGTTAATGCACTGTCACACTAGAAAATTATTTTCTCTGAGCACGATCTCCTCACTGGTAGTGAAAGACACGAGAATTCATCATAGAATTCCATGATCATGAACTCTGGCAGTTGGGCTTTATATGCTGGAATATGGGTTTCAGGTCAGAGGAACTGTCTGGATAATCGTGTAGCTGGCCAACTTTCTAGAGAAGTCAAACCACTTATCTCCATCTATGAAGTCGCCGTAGTCTAGTAGTGTGTAGTGTGTTGGCTTATTAGACGTAAAGCCAGGGTTCGAGCCCCAGGCCAGACAACAAGACAAAATACAAAAAGTATTTCTTCGGCGACGTCCTCTCAGCAGATTTCTGGCAAAAACTCTGAGAGTAAATAAAATTGCCATGAAAAAGTTTCGCAAAAAATTTGTCGTTCGAAGTCGACTTTAAGCTGTAGGTCCCACCACTCATGTATAAAATTAACACACACAACATAGGTGGTGTGAGAAACTAGGACGTTGTACAATGGGCCAATTCGACCTCCGGGTACTGTATTTGTCTTAATTGGCAAGTACACGTCCTTTAACCTAACCTAACCTAAAGATCTCCTGATTCCTAGTGTGATTGATTATGCCACATGTGAGCCAAGTTTAAATATGAAATTTCATTATAGAATTCTATGATCAGCTTCAAGGATTCTTTGGAAATTTACACACATTGTTCTAAACCTCGGAATAAGGTAGACTGTGGAATTTTCTCCCAAGGGTACGTGTGCTTGCTTTCTACAGCGTGCTTCAGGTCACATCAAGCTGAGGAACTGATGCTGATTAAGGGATCTTATTCTATCTGTATTCTCTGGCAGTTAGACGGTAATAAAATATCTTTCCAACACCATAAGCTCCTAAATGGGTAGAAATTTGCTGGGCTTCAGATCAGAGGAACTGCCTGGATAATCGTGTAGCCTGGTTAACTTTCTAGAAAAGTCAAACCACTTATCTCTATTAGACAGTGTATTTGGAAGAGGCTTTTATTAAAGCTCATCTGATAAATCCTGGCCATCGGACCAACCTGGATGTATTGCCAGATTCACTTGGTTTCTTTCTGTTGATATCAAAAGGTTTTTAAATCAATAGAATAAGAAATGTTTATGATAAAAGAAGATGCCTTTAATGTGCTTTGAAATGAAAGCGCAATTAAGTATGTAAATAAGGCGAGTATGTGAACAATATTACAAAGAAATTTTTTCCGATTTTTTTCTTAGTAAAGTATTATCGAATATCAAACATACTCGTACATAAATCATATTTGGTTCAATCGAAAAAATAGTTATTATTTGTTATTAAAAGAAAAAAGAATTTACATAATTATGAATATTAAATAAAATAAAATAAAATCAAAACAAAAATATGACAAAACAATAGGCAAAACGGCAGTTAGATAAACCAACCCCTAGAGGAACAATTGAAGACAATAAAAGAGGGTTGATTTACGTCCAATAAAATATGACAGGATCATAATTGTACTCATATACAGCATGACCACATAAATAATAATTATGAAATTAATAACTCAATTAGCATAATACGCTTTGCCTTGATATTAGGAGATGGTAACTAAAATAATAAATCTTCAATGGAGCGGAGCATCTTAATAATATTCGAAATGATTATTTAATTTGCAGTTTTAAGCAATATTTTCTTATTTAGCAATCAAATCCTTTTCTTTTATTTTCACTTATAGGTAATGTACCTTAAAACCTTAGCATAAAATTGAAAAAAGAAAAAAATTCCCATGACTATACAAAATACGATAGAAATTGTCTTGCAATATCTAGACTTGATTCAAATCTCCATTGTTTTGCTATGACAAGAACAAAAAAAAAAGCAAAACTCATTTCACAAATAATGAAAACAACAACAATACAATTAATAAATATCGTCGTCATCTGTTTAAGATTTACGATTTGCATTAAGGAAAACCCCACCCATGATAAAAATAAAATGGTCATGACGGAAGTTGATTAAAAACGAAATGGAAATACGTTTTGGAAAAAACTTTGTGACTTATTTAGTGATTTAAATAAACAGATATTTTACAATAAATATTTTTCTAAAAAAGAAAAATTTACAAAATTTCCAAAATTCTTAAAACACAGATCCCAACTAAAATCGTTCAGACTTGTTCGTTTAAATCTAACGATTAGTATTTCCCAAATTGCACAAGTTTGTTGACACATGTGTTGCCACAACATAACCAATCTAAGCTGTGGTTAATGCCTTTTAATCTCTTCTCTGCCATTCCTGGCTTAGAAAATTTCCCAAGCCAAGTATAAAGAAAACGACTTTTAGTGTCAGATTAAAAACAATTTTCAACAAAGCAAATGGAGCTGAGCTTGTCTGACTCAGTGATGTCGCGGGAAATACCTGCTGATCCTCATTTCGCTCTAGTTGACATGTTTAGTTTACATGTGTGGTGAGAAATTTTAATAAGGTAAGGTAAGGTAAGGTATTTGAAATGACATGACAATATTCAGAATGGATTAAGCAGTGGATTTAAAAATACATTTTCCATAATACCAAAATCAACATATGTTTTACAACATAAGGATACTAAGGCCATGAATAGTCTGTCTTGTAATCATTTCTACGATTATAACGCATTATATTGAAAGAGTGCCTGCACCAGCTCTGACATGCTGTATGAATGAGGAACAATTCTACTCCTAGAGGATGGACATACAAATTAATTTCAAATTTAGAGAGATGATTAGACCGAAAATATTGAGAGTTCACCTATTGCCTGACTTAGTTTTTAAGGGCTATGAAGTTTACCGAAGCTATCTTTACTGATTCGGACACGATGACTGCAGAAAGTGATCAGTTTTTGCCCAGAATACAGTGAAAACGTGGTACATGTAACATTTGTAAGACACAGTGTTGTTGCAGACGAAACATACATATCAGCAGAAAATATTTTAGATATCATGATGACTTCTGGGAAAGACTGGGATTATACAAAAGTCTTCATAGCGCACGTACACTAACCACTACAGAAAGACAAACAGACCCTTAGAGTGACGTATTGAATACTAGAATCCAGCTTACCCCGTAAAAGCAGGGATCTAAGTTCTACAAACTGGAAAAAGAAATCTAACTGTCTCATCTGCCTGTTGCCAACAAAATCAGTTCAAAACAAAAGCTTAAAAATTGAAGGAAAGAAGCCAGCAGTTTTTACTTTTAATATCCATAAATACTATTCCCTCTATTATACGTCTTACAACCCATTACAAGACATGAGTATAAGCGAACCTTAGAGAATCAGAAGGGCAGCGAGAAAAACGTACATCAAGACGATATTTTGTGGGCCAGCTTGGGACATTTTATGGAAACTTGAAGTAACAGACTGGAGAAGTAACAACTGAAGCCCAATATTATATGAGCAATGCTCTACACTGCTGCAGATAGATGAAATGGTTTTTATTGCATGAAGTAGATTAACAAATAATCGGCTTAAGCCAATCATAATTCCTTTACCTGCTTTTAATGTCGTACTTTTCAAAAAATCTTTTAATTAATTAGCATATTTGACTCCTTTTCTTTCCAAATTAATTATACTTTTTGCACTAATGAAAGAAATAAATTGAAAAAAAACCAAAAAACCCCTAAAATTCGAAATATTTAAAAAGAAGATGCTTTTCGACTTTTTTTTTTGGTAATTTTCTATAATTTGTTAATAATAATTTGTTTTGGTTGTTAGCGAATTTGCATATTATTTATAACATGTTTAAAAATATTTCTAATAAATCTCCCTCTTTTTTTTTTGTTTTTTTTGTGGCACAATAAATCAGGTTTTTTTTTCAGTGAAAAAAAAAAACGTAGAAGCTGGTTAAACATTTTTAATTTAAATAATGGCTGTTAATGTCATAATTATGCTTGAGATTATAAAGTTTAGAAGCAGTTGAGATTATTATTTAGACGTACACCATAACAAGCTACTTGAAATTGTATTGGAGATAAACAGCTTGGGTGGTGGTTTCAAGAACAAACACTGGAAGTCTTATTGGGCTGCACCCAGTGATATGAAAGTAGGGTATACTGTAGTCCAACTACAATGTTAATTGTGTTGATTTATTAAGTATTTAATAAAATCACCACCACCATCACATAAAATTTATCATAAAAATTGCATTAATTTTTCTGAATTTTTTGTTTTTTCATTTCCATTTTAATTTGTATATGATTTGTTGAAATCGTTATGATAACATCGTTTATATCTTTTAAAACTTTTCATCATTTCATAAATAGTTATGAACTTTAAGTTTATTAGAATATAAATAAATAATAACGTGTAGAGATACACATGTATGTGCAGTGGTGGTATTTGTAGTAATTATAAGCATAATAAATAAATTATTAATAAATTTGCTTTATTTTTTATTTGCCTAAGATTTATGACTATCAATGCGGAAGCTTTGCAATAAAGCTACAGAAAAACTAAAGTTTTTTCATTTTAAATATTTATTTTTAAGCTTCTATTGTTTCCAATTTCATTTAGTGGAATTATAATTTTATATCAATAATAATTTGTTGGGGTTTTCTACAAATTTGTTATTTTAATGGGTTTTTAGGTGTTAAAAAAAATCTACGAAAACAAAAAATAAAAAAAAATATTTTTTGTTTTCTGAATTTATGACATGAAATTTAATAACAAAATTATACAATCAAAATATTGATTAATTTATTGGAAGAGTTCATACATTTAAAGCAATTAGAAATCAATGAGTCATGGAAACAATTAAAACATTTTGAATAATTTAAAAAAAATTAAATTATTTTTAGAAATCTTGCAAAATAGCAGGAATCGATAAAAGGTAGCCTTTTTTCAAATGACTCATAAGTGACTACAGACAATTTGATAATGATGCAGCATTTTGAGGTACATATCTAAGGTAGGTACATATAATTGGAAGAAGAATACTCACTCAATGTGTGAAGTCACACTGACTCCAAAACTAAAAACTTTAAGCCACCCTATACATAATTTGCTTTCATGATACTATAGACAAGCCCTTGGATAAGCAACACATACACACATACATACATAATTGGTCATTACAACCCTTCAGTCAGGATTACGACCTAGTTTCTCACACCACTTATGTTGTGTGTGTTAATTTTATTCATAATTGGCACGACCTGTAGTTTAAAGTCGACTCCGAACGACAGATTTTTGAAAAACTTTTCATGGCAATTTTATTTACTCTCAGAGTTTTTCCAGAAATTTGATGAGAGGAAGTCGCCGAAGAAGTACTTTTTGTATTTTGTTTTGATGTCTGGCCTGGGGCTCGAACCCTGGCTTTACGTATAATAAGCCAACACACTACTACACTAGACTACGGCGACTTCAATAAGCAATACACCCGCAATATATTGAAAACATTTTAAAGAGGCTCATTTAACCAACAAAGCTCATAAGAACCATATTCTCCAGTCGATTACAATTTTGGCCAGAAAGTGATCAAAAATCATATGAATTTCTGCCTAGAATTGGCATTGACATCAATTTCCTACACCAGAGCCTATTGATTCCTTTTCATATTACGATTTCCCAGCTTGGTTCCTTTGTTATGCTATGTCCGATACTCTGACTAGAAATTGAAGCATTTGGTTGCCTAGTATTTCACAGTCATTAACAAAAAGAAACTGTCTCTGTCTGGAATCGAACTATTTAGAAGATCTCTAAAGAACCTCAAACATTCCGTAACTTGTTCACTATAAACTTCAGAAACGCAGCTCATGTATTCCATCTCGACCTATCTAAATAAGCCTCCTTATCATCATGAAGTAAAATGGCGGTACTGTATAAGTAGTATCCCTATTGTGTAGATAAAACAAGTTCTTACTGTCTTAGATTCATTTGCGCAGGGCTGTCACGACACCGTTAATGACTCCATTCATATTTCCCCCCCTGGCTGCAAATTAAAAACAGCTGTTGGTGGTGGAAAATTTGCTGAATTGATGGGCATAGCTTAATCCATAAGGCTATCGAATCACAGCAGCGTCTTCCAGGCGAAAGTGCCGGCAGTTCAGGCTGCGACAAGATTTATGGAAGACAGTTATATAGCCAGAAAAGTTTCTGGTAGCCAAGCGGCTGTCAAAGCATTTGGTTTCGAAATAATGAACTCCAGGACAATATCTATCTGTCGCGAACATCCCAACGATAGAACGGGTTGGTCTGGCAATCATATTATGAGGGTACTGGTACATAACTATATTCTGGGTAACTGTAGAGCAGACGAACTTACCAGAAGTGGCACAATCATCGTACTTTCCTATTATTTGTGTACTTTAGGAATATATTTGAAGGTCTCTAGGCTTCTACTGCCATCAACGCCAGATAGGCGGCTTCGAATGTGGGCACAACTCCGCAGAAAATCAGGCTAAAGATGGATAGAGGACACACAAAAAGTTTGCTTAAACTTTAAAAGACCACGTATTACGTTATGGACACTTATGTAAGAAGCATCGGGCACGTGACAAATAAACTCTGCAGGAGCTGTAGCCCTACTGGGCACATGTCGTAGAACACCAAGGTGCCTACTTCAAGGATAATTGAAGAGAATGATGATGGACATTGGTAGTATGTTAGGGGGAAATGTAAAACTATGGTATCACGAGAGCTTGAGAATGTAAACTCGAAAATTTGAAAATTCTTGGCAAATGAATGGTATAAGTAAAGTGGAGAATCACTGCAATCTAAGTCTAAGCTTGTGAATATAAAGGACTACCTTAGTTAACTACTATTTGGCGTTCCTAATTCAATTAAAAGTCGAAAGGATGAACTAATCTTTCTAATCTTAAGTATCTTCAATTCAGCAAAGAGTCTTCCTAAAGAGAGTGGCTCGTTGTTCTAAAAGCAGATTTCTTTAAAAATACTTGAACAATTATGCTGATGTTTTTTATGTATGTTTTCTTGGAACCAGGTAAACGTTATTTTTATGGAACATTTTTTATGACTGAATTTCTAGCGAAACATTTTTTAAGGAACACAATTGTTAGCATAATTCTGTAATATTTCATAATTTCCCAGAAGCATGTATCTTTCAGACAACAAAGGATTGAATGACTTTCGCTAAGGTTTCTAGAATTTCTAAAACTATCTACGAAGTCATGCTTATAGAGATACAATACTTTTACTTTGAAGACAGTTTTTTTTTAATATTTTATAACGTTTTTTATGGAAAACAAAAAGTGAAAGGTTAGCAAAAGGTTAAATTATTAGGAAAGCAAACAAATGCCCCTTTAAAAAAAATGAACCTTAAACCTGGACTAGCGCTAATAGGTTACATATTTGCAAAGCAATTAAAAGCAATTAAACTCTGACGGGTCATAAAAAAATAGCATATTTTTGTTGACAAATTCCAAGAGAATGAAATTCTTTTTAATTACCAAACACCCCTGCGTTTGGCTGAAAAACAAAAACAAACAAAAAATTAGCAAAAACAAGCCTAACAAATGCAAACGAATTTTGGTAAAAACGCTCATTGTTATATAAAAAAAGAGGCGTTTCTGTTTTGAATTTCAATTTGAGTACAAAGCAGGGAATAAATTTTTATGTGCTAACAATTACTACAGGGGATTAAGAGAAAAGAGAGCGCTCGTAATACCTAAAAAGAGTTACAACTTAACAAAAAGACTCACCTTGAACGTGAAACGTTACAATCGTTTCTATGATCATAATTATAATCCAGGGATTATCTACAATTTAGTTAATTATATTACGAGTATTAGGTTATAAAATCCCAATCTCAGGTAGCCACCTATTTTCTTAAACCATAAAAAATCTGTTCACGCTTTGTGTAATGCGCAAAAAATGCTCAGCACAAGGTAAGGATCATTTTGATTTATGACAGCGTAAGTAATGCCATAAAATTGTCATCAAAGCAGGCAACAAGCAATAGCATCAATACCACCAGTCCATATAATGACTTCTAACCTGACTGCTAAAAACAAGAACGCAAAAGAATATCGAAACAAAAATGCATGCATTTCGTCTAATGATTATTGTAAACATTTGCTATGGAAAAAAAGACCAATTTGAACATTTCCCGCTGGTCAACTTAAAAAAAGAAAAGGTTGTACAGTATTTACACACATTCAAGGGAAAAAAAATTAATTTGTCAAGAAAAAAATGAAAAATTGTTGAAAAATCAATAAAAAAAAAATGTTTTAAAAAACGCGCTAAAAAACGCTGTCGACAAAAGCCTCTTCTGCAAATATTGCATGGCCATAAACTTTGACCTTGTAAAAGAGCTACATTAAGAGAACGCATGGTTTTTTTTACTGTTCTCCCTTGATGTTGTATGACCTTCAACGTTTTTTTTTTAACGAGTTATTCAATTTATAAAGTCCTGCTGTCTTAAAAAAAAAAAACTGATGACAGAAATTTTTGTCCACGTTTGTATGAAGTAGACGCTGTCAAAAACTCAACTCTTTTTACAATTGCGGCCAAAAGTCAAAATTTGATTGTTTCCTTTTAATTACAATCCTTTACTTTTCTGCAGGATACAGAATTTTGCTTGTGCCTTAAAAACTCACAGAAAGAGTTGTGCACAGCTCATAAAATCTTTGATTGGAGTTAATTTGTTGAATAAAAAACTTACTTGGAAAAGGGTATTTAACCCTTTAACACAAGGCACGCACACACACGCGCATTTTGTAACGAAAATATTGTTGTATTTTTAACGGCCAGAATTGCAGCATAGATTTCAAAATATAAAGAAACGAAAAAACTATTATAAATATTAATTTAAGAGGGCGTGTTAATATTAGTTAACCTAACAAAGAAGAAAAAAAACCAGCAAATATAGAAACATATTCTTTATTGCTTAGCCTAATCTTTATTTTTTAGTTCGTTGCACGTTTTTCCCAGAAAAAAATGCAATTGCTTATATAACCTGTATTTCCAACCTTTCTTTCCAAGAAAATATACAATTAGACAACTGTACTTAAGGATAATATTTTAGTTTCTCATCAAACATGTCACAAGCCTTCGTCAAGTAGTTACCGGATTGACTATCCTCCTGCTTCTTTGTAGCTTCTAGTTTATTGCTGCTTTAATGATGTGGTTCTCAGAATAACCACTAAACACTGTGATTATCCGTCTTGTATATCGCTATGTCTTAACTTTTGTGTCGTCATATGTCATAAGCAGGTCAGAATATTTGCGATATCTTGCTTAAGAATAAAGATTTAAAGTTGCAGCATTTAATAATTTATAATCATACAGAAGAATTCGTTTTACACTTCACGCGAAAAGAGTGTTTCTGTGAAAAATTAGGTTAGGTTAGAGGACGTGTACTAGTCAATTAAGACAAGTACAGTACCCGGAGGTCGAATTGACCCATAGTACAACGTCCTAGTTTCTCACACCACTTATGTTGTGTGTGTTAATTTTATACATGAATTGTGAGACCTACAGTTTAAAGTCGACTCCGAACGACTGATTTTTAAGAAACTTTTTCACGGCAATTTTATTTACTCTCAGAGTTTTTGCCAGAAATCTGTTGAGAGGAAGTCGCCGAAGAAACATTTTTTCATATTTCGTTTTGTTGTCTGACCTGCGGTTTGAACCGTGGACTTACATCTAATAAGCCAACACACTATCTACTAGACTACGGCGACTTCTTGATTGCCATATATGCTGTATGTCCTTTCAGTGGCTTTCCACCACACAGAACATCAGTTTATTAAAATTTATCCCGGGTAAAATATGTATGTATGTCTGTGAGCCATTGGACAGATATCTTAAGTATATCCAAAGTTTTTGATATTTGAGAGATGTACAGCCTTTTCTTCTAAATATTAATTGATGAATATTTTCCCTGATAGACATGCGTTTATAAAGACAATGATGAGATTGAATAGCTTTCCGAGCTGCGCTTAAACGTTGTTTTGAATCACAAGTTGAAACTTATGAATTAAGCTATCGTCTTTAAAATAGTTTTTAATATTGTCAGTATTGCTGTCTGTTGTAGTCTCAAGTCTGAGAGAATGACTGTATGATGAAACATATTGAAAGTACTGGCTGCTCAGTATTAATGTTCCGTTGTTTCAGAAATTTATTCTCTAACGTCCAAAACTCTTATTTCTAGTTTAATCCCTTCAGTTTGAAGTGCCAGCATTTAAATTTCTGCGTGTATTAAGGTTGTGGGATGACAGTTGTGTTCTTCTGTTAATTCAGTTATGATGGTTGTTGAAGAGAAGGAGTAATAGAACACTTGCTCTGATTGTTATTGAACGGCTGCCACAATCTTTACGAGAGAAATGTTGTAATAAAGAGCCTTTATATGTAACCACAATTATTTTGACTTTATATTCAAATGCACGAAGTGAGAAAGGCTGTGGGAAATTTTGATGAAGGTTAGATATAGCCGATCGCCATTATTGTTCGGCAGTAATACTCAAGCCGTTGTAACACTCAGTTCAATATTCGCACGGTCTTGTTATTGTTCCTTCTGTTAAAAATCTGTGATCTTATTTTATTTGTGATATTTTTAATAAATGTGACTTGATCAGTTATTTTGCAATTTTAAAATATCGTACATTGCAGTGATCACCAGAAAAGCTGTGTAACAAATCTACAAATATTCCTTATATCTCATGTCTAATACGTTATAATATCTGGAGTTTAATTTTATTTAAGTTCAATATAAATAAGTCACTTTGAATTACCCCGACACAGTACAAAATTAACGGAAAAAGCAAAAGACTTAAGAAACAAACTTTCCTGCAGTATTTTGACGTATATAGTTTGCCCGTATAACGGCAAATGTATAACGTATATAGAATTGCTGCATTGGGGGTGAAGAGCAGACAGAAGCAGCTCAAGATGCGCTATTTGGTATGGGTTCTGGGCAGTCATAGTCACTGAACGATAAAATTCGTCCAGAAAATCATAAAGTTACAGTCAAAGAAGCAAGGAATGTACCTTGCAATGCTTACTGACTTTTTGTTTGCCAACAATAGCAGAATTGAACTTAGTTTCCATGGGGTTTCAACAAGACACGTAATACATGAACCAATTGAGAGACAATTTTGGTGTTTATTGCTTTGAAATATTCGCTGGAATATTTAACATGGGGATTAGTACTCGAGCTTATTGACGCCGGTTTGTCAATACAAGCCTGGCCTTAGTATGCAACGTAGCAGATGCCATTGGTAAGATACCGGCCTAATGTACGAGTAGATGTACATCTTGCGAACAACAAATCATCGAGACAAATCTGTTTTATAATGGCATTACAATAAAACGGGTAAGTCCCCTTTATAACAATATTTGTTCCTTTTAGGATTTAATTTCTTTATTCTAAATGATGTGTATGCTCAATGGAGTGCATCTTTATCTAAGTTTCCTTTATGATTTTAACTATTTTCACAAGAAAAAGTATTGTGGATAATAAAAAATGTTAAGAATTTAAAAAAAGTGTACAGTTCAGCTGTATCCATGCCGTTTCTAATGTGTTCTTACATTTTGTAGGAAATCCTTGTAAATTCTTGATATTTTGCGATTAAAAATTATTCAATTGCTTCTCTGAATTAAATTAGAATAAAATACTCGAAACCACCAGATTTTACGTTACCTGTGATCTGACAAATGTAGGATTTTTTTTTTTTTACCAATGAAAGATTATTGATTTCCTGTTAAAATTTTTGTCATTTCAATTAGCAACAATATAATAAATTTTTATTTTGTTAACACTTAATGTTTATTAACAATTTCAATATACAATTTGCGAATTTTTTGTCTTCAAACATAATATCGTGTATCGTGAAATCCTTTAACGAGGAAGTAAAATTTTGTGTATCTGCATAGCAGGTAGAAGTTTATTTCGCATTCATTAATTCGTTACATTTATCTTCAGGTACTGTCAACTTTTATTAAAAGCAGAAATAGATCAGAGAAGATTTAATGGTTATGGAAACCAAAACGACCCTTTAATTCCTCGTAACTGAATGTAATACTGAAAAACTGCAGCATTAACAGGCGTAGAGTCTGGTGGTGATAAAAGGCACATATGAAATGCAAACTTAATTCCTTTCTAGACTATGAATTCAAATAATTTACTCAATAAACGTTCAAGGATGACACCTTTATCGTTTACATTACGTATACCAAAGCAAAACTGGCATAGATTTGTTATGCAAGGGCAAATGCTTCAAAGGCTATTTTAGGCTAACTTTACCGAGTACAGCAGAACGCAGAACGACACAATAATGACGATAGATTTTACAACTCAAGTGATTCATTGAAATACATTGAATTGTTATAAGGACTTCATTTTAATGGGGTTATAGTGCTACCACAACGGTTTATACTCCCATGAAATAAATAGAAAATCTGATTTTTATGTCGTACTCGGTGTCACCATAGAGTCAATGGATTGTTATTCGATTGGTCAGTAAGTTAGCTGCACAATGCATTTCAGACAGACAGTTGGTTCTTCTTTTTGTGAAATCCTCTGTGTCCTTCAGAAATTATTCTTCATTCCTCCTCTCTATTCACAATGTGTCAAATGAGTAGAGGCCACTCCGAGTTTCCCTCTATGTACTCTTATTTTTATTTTAAACCCCCCTTCAGTTTGAAGTGCCAGCACTAAAGCTACGGTGTCGTTGGGGTTGTGTGATGACAGTTTTGTTCTTCTGTTAATTCAGGTATGACAGTTGTTGAAGAGGGGGAGTGATAGAACTCTTGCTCTGATTGTTATCGATCGACTGACACAATCTTTATGAGAGAAATGTTGTAATAAAGAGCTGTTATATATAAATAACTTGGTCGTAATCCTAACTGAAGGGTTATAATGATCAATTATCTATGTAAGTGTGTATGTGTATATAAATAAATAAAACAATTGCATACAAAATTTCTTTATCCTCAGAAATTAGATCAGAGGCTAGTTATGCAGATTTCTGGCAAAAACTCTGAGAGTAAATAAAATTGCCATGAAAAAGTTTCTCAAAAATCTATCGTTCGGAGTCGACTTTAAACTGTAGGGCCCACCACTCATGTATAAAATTAACACACACAACATAAGTGGTGTGAGAAACTAGGACGTTGTACAATGGGTAAATTCGACATTCGGGTACTGTACTTGTCTTAATTGACAAGTACACGTCCTCTAACCTAACCTAACCTATGCGTTTAAGCAATGCTTTTAAGGGCAACAGAATATTCCCAGATTATTCCAAGACATTCTTAATCAGGCCAATCAGTTTTAAGTCCTATAACAGAGCTGGTAAAGCATTTATAGGGCAGGTTAGGATTTTATGATTTTGTTAACAATGTAATGAAACATATCCACAGTCGCATTAGAAAGCCCATACTATCTTAGCACAGTTAAAATTTGCATAGAAGATGGCTGAGTTTAACTAAAGTAAGAAACTTCATATAGTAGCGCTTGGTATCGCTGAGTTCTGAAAGTGGATTCAGATGTTAAGTTAGGATAGGTTGAAGAAGTGGTAGTCTTGATTACTAAAACTCACTTGAGCACCTTGTGATTCGATACGTAAGCGTAGTCCATGTACTGACCGACTTCCACCAAAGTAGGGAAGAAGGTGGATTCAGATGAGCACTTGAAAATTAATTTTGACTGAAAACATATGGTCTTGGGTGCGTTATTTGGAGAATACTGAAGGAGAGTTATAAAGAAATGGCACTGCCTGGACTTCCTAAGATATTCGTTGTTGAGTTTATTCTCTCTGGAGGCCAGCAGCTGAAGTACTTAGTAGATGGGTTATTTAGCCCCAAATATGAGTAACATTCAAGCGCCCGAAGAAGTTAGGAGAAGAGGCAGTTATACATGATTCTACCCAGTTGAGTGGCACACGTTTCTCACAGTTCGTTCTTGGTTTTGAATGAACAATAAATGTTGAAAGGACGTTAGCTTTAGAGATGTAGGTTTTTTGTTTCTTAACCATTTGACTACTACGCGGTGAAAAAGCGCTGCATTCATTTGTTACGAAAATCGTATTTGCGCTGCGAATTTCATTGTAAAAATTTAGTCAAAACGAGAAGACCCTATAAATCTTTATACATAGGTTATTAGAATTTTGTAGATTTTTTATTATAATAATTAATTGTAGTTTTCGAGCAGTTTTCGAACGTTCTCACCAGAATTGTTTAGCAGTCAAACGGTTAAATTCGACCAATACCCCCCAGAGGATGTTCCTTACTCATGCAGTGCCGTTTTAATACTACAATAATTTATATATCTCAAGTCTCATAAGATTATTAGAATTCAAACAAGTTTTATTCACAGCAGTTAATAATGTTTTAATCGAATATTATTGTGTAACGTATTTAGAAAAATTATAAATTCTAATTAAACAACAAAATTCTAACATTTTAAATTATTATAATATTATAGTAAATAATTTAAAGACTTATTATTATTATTATCATCATTTATTATACATATCAATACATTTAAAAAAAAGTAAATCAAATAATAAAAAAAAAGTCATGGGCGGAGTCTAAACACAAGAAAATGAAAAAAAAACCACCACAAGCTGACTGACTTCAATTATATGAAACTAAAAAACCTCAAATGATATTGAACAAACGGGTTACAAAAGATATTTTTGTTGTTGTTTTTGTTTTGTTTTATTTAACATTGACAAAATAAAAATGAGAATGAGTAGAGTAATATCTACAAAATGTTACTTAGTATTTTAGAATAAACAAGAAACTGTTAAATGAAAATCTTAAGAGCGTACGTACAGCAACCAACTCTTAAAACATTTGCAACAGAATTTTGAATTTTAATACAGAAATGTTAAGCAACTGTTAACGCGTATTTACCTGAGCAAAATAATATGAATTGCAGTAATAAAGTATAACAAAGACTTTCAACTCTTTCAGGGATTAACTAAGCGCTGAACAATGTTAATAACCGGCTTAGTTGTGCTAAGCTGTGGTTATGTACGTACGGTTAACAGTTTCAAAGAGCAACAGTTTACGCCTGTTAATGGTTCATTCATTTGTGGTTATTTCTGTAGAACATTAACAGAATGGAAGAGAGCCTCCTTACATTAAGGGTTAGTTAAACAAGAGTTTTATTTGCAGTGTTTTAAACAAAGATCAAAAGGGAGAGTTTATTTTTTAAATAAATATTAAAGAGCAAATGAGATGGTTAGTATCGTATACAATAAAACGAAAAGGGACAGGTAAATAAAAACACAGTAAATGAGCAGGTAAACGTTTGTATGTATTATTATTCTCTTTCCTCTGTTAGTTTCGTTAATGTTAACATTATAACTTATGATTACAGTCGCTTAAGCTGGCTGGTATTTAAACAAACGAAACTCATGTCAAGTATTTTGTACAGAACTAGCCATGAGTAAGAAAACATAGCGCTTTTTTAGGGTTACAAAAAAAGAAAAGAAGTTAAAAAAAGAATTCTTAAGATAACCATTAAAAAAATAAGTTTATGTTAAAACGCAAACCAGAAAAAAATAATAAAACGTTGTTGTTTATAATAAGAAATAAAAAACGAAAACAAAAATTAAAAAGTTCAATGCATTTATAATTTAAAAATTAATATTTTTAATTACAAAAAAAATTGAGACTTTATTTGCAAAAAAAAAAGTGTAAAAATTCATCAAAAATTAAAAAAACAAAACAAAAATCTAAAGAAAGTGTAAAAACAAAAACTAAAACTGTGGACACTGTGTACAAATTGGTGTATATAAAACCATTTAAACGGATTTTATTTCAAATCAAAATTTCTAAAGGTAAGTCATCCAACCCGCCGGCAATCCAAAAAAAAAAATTTTTTTTGCCAAAAAAAATATTTTTATTGCTTTAAAAAAAATATTAAGAATTCGAATTTCTATTAAAAAATAGCTGGACATTTTTTAAGAAAGCAATTAAAAAATATGCCAAAAAAATGTTTCAAAAAATTGTCAAGGTTGTTAAAAAAAAAATTACGCGCCTAGAAAAATCTCCAGGCATTTACCTGACCGTGTCTAAAAGTCATAAAAAAATTCTTGCCATATGAGGTTGCATAATTCCTGCAGCTTTAGATTTTTTTTGTCCTTTAAAGCCATAAAACCTTTTGAAAACATTTCATAAAAAGTCCTACAGAGCCATATTAATACACTAAAGGCCCCTCTTAATTAAAAAAAAAAAAACCAAGAGATGAGCATGAGAAAAGAAAAAATTTCTGTTTTTAATTTTTCAATAAAAATTTTTTGAAGTATTTTCTATAATAAAAAAGAATTAAAAGCAACCAAAAAATTGTTTCTAAACAAAAATGATTAATTTTTTAATTCCTTTCTCTATAACAGATGAATCAAACATGTAAAGTATGTGGTGAACCTGCTGCTGGCTTTCATTTTGGCGCCTTTACCTGTGAGGGTTGCAAGGTAATTATAAACAAACAAAGCATTTTATTTACTTTTGTTTAAATTTAAAAAGACTTTATAAAGAATTAAAAATTTTATCAAAAAAAAATTTCAATCAAAAAATTTTTTTTCCTTTTTTCATCTTTTTAGTCCTTCTTTGGCCGTTCCTATAACAATCTGTCCTCCATAAGTGAGTGCAAAAACAATGGCAAATGTGTGATTGATAAGAAGAATCGCACCACATGTAAAGCCTGTCGTTTGCGCAAATGCTATACGGTGGGCATGTCAAAAGGTGGCTCACGTTATGGCCGCCGTTCCAATTGGTTTAAGATACACTGCCTGTTGCAAGAGCAACAACAGCAGGCCGTAGAAGCTGCCTCTAAGGCAGCCTCAGCAGGTGCGGCGGCAAATCCTGGAGCCTTTAATGACATGGCTGCTGCCATGGCTGCTCAACAGCAATTCTCACAAAGATCTTCACATTTGGCGGCGGCCAGCACAAATCCCCATTTGTCATATCCAGCTTATTTAACAGCGGACATGTCGGCTGCACCCTTTATGCCGGCAGCAGCATTGCCGTTTTTTAGCATGATGAACTCTTTGCCCACCATGGGCGCTGGATCGCCTACTTCAGCTTTTCAAATGCCTCCTCATCTCTTGTTTCCTAGTTATCATCCAGCTGCTGCAGCCGCTGCTGCAGATGCAGCTTATCGTAGCGAAATCTTTAAACACCGGCAATCTGTAGACTCCGCTGGCTCGGCTGACACACAATCACGGTTTTCACCTTCCAGTCATTCCATACACTCCTTAACGTCGTATGAAGATCATCATCAGCAACAACAACAACAACAAACACAACATCAAAGCGTTGCATGCGAAAATCGAGAATCACCGGAATTGTGTGTCTCGGGTGATGATGATGAGCCTCAGACCTCACTATCACCCTTGTCCACATCAAATGCCAGTTCGACTTATAATCACTATCATGTACACAGTCCCATAGCCGTAAAAGCAAATACAATACCAACGCCTTTAAATTCAGCAGAATTTTCAATTGCGGATAAAATGCAATCCTTATCTCCCGTCTCAGTATGTTCCATAAGCCATGAGACCTCACCGGCTGCTCCTTTATCGCCTGAGGAAGAGGAGCCTATGAATCAAGACTGTCCCATGGATTTAAGTGTCAAGCCCTCTAGGAGTTCGGCAAACAGTGAAACTGATGTTCTTAGTGAGTTGTCAAAAGAGGAAAGGCAGTTAAACATAAACAGACGTAAATACTATCACGTGGAAACGTCCAATGAAAATTCTGTAAACTCGGAAAATTCCACAGATTCTGAGGCAACAAAAAGACAAAAATTAACAGACAGTGCTTATACATCGTTTGGCAATCATCATCATCAGACCCAAAGAGGCATAATGTGTATTTAGGCTGTCGTCAAGTAGTTCATTGGAAAATACAAAACCAAAACCACCTTCTCTTTTCGTTTTTTGTTTAAAAGAGGAAAAGAGGCTTCACAACAAACAAACCATCCACAGCCCTTTATTAGTCAAGCAATATATTTTTTGTATTATTATTTTTAATTTTAGTTAATAATTCTTTATTTTATTTAGCAAACAAAGGACAACAACAAATTTAGTATTCAATGTACATACATAAACATACAAAGCCGCTGCTGGTTAGTAACAAAAAAAACTTGTATCACACAGATTTCGTTTCAAAAAAAAAATGTTTTAATTGCAGATCCAAATATTAGTTGTTAAGTTTAGTTAGAGGAATTATATTTTATCCTGTATTTAAAGTTATTTTTAAATTTTCTATTTTTAGTTTATTTTTCAAATTTACATACACAAACACATTGAGAACTTGCTTCCTAATAGTCCCTTAGTTTTAATTTTAAATTTATCTTTGTTTTTAAAGAATTTTTTATTTACAAACTTTTTTTATTGTTTTCCATTTTTTTTCTTTCATCTCATACCCATTCACTATTATATACAATTTTCCTTTTTTTTCTTCTTTTGTTTAATGTTTTTAATTTTTTTCTTAATTGTACATATTTATTGTAGTAGAAAGTACCAATGAATTGTAGTTGATCAATCAACTGAAAACAAAAAAAAAAAAAAAAAAAAAAAAAAAAAAAAAAACAAGAAAGTCCAGAAAACAAAACATTTTTGAAAAAAATATAAAAAACATTTTAAAAGAAATTTAAAAAAAATTGTGTTTTTTATTTCAATTTTTAATCTATTTTCAGGGAGAAACAAAAACTGAATTTGAAAGTGATTTATTCTATGGGAGTACACACCAAATAAGTTAAACATTTCTTTTATAAGACGTTCTCGTCTTAAGTCTTTTGTTTTTACAACAACAACAGCAACAACAACAACAACAACAACAACAACAACAACAACATTATTTTATATTTTATGAAACAAAATTTTAGTAATCATTACTCGATAAAACTCGCCATTTACCACAACGGCTGTACCTGCCTCATATCTAAAGGAATAAGGATGGACCACATCAAGCAGCAGTCTACAAGGATATCAAACGATTGTAATTACACTGCCTTGTTGACGTAGGCATCGCTAAACACAATTCCTTGATCAAAATGCTCATCTTTAGTCAGCTTCAAAAGTTCCAGCGTGCATCAAGAAAGTCTATCTAAGTTTGTCAGTTGTATCAGCAAATCTGATAGGCTGCCCTCCAAAATGTTAGTTGCTTTGTGTTTGAACAAAGTATCGTGTTTCATAATGCCGCTGTACAAAATATATACAATGTATTCTATTTCAAAACGTCGTCAATGTCTCCAGACAACAGCACGAAAGAAGTATAGACTCGAAATGCAATTAAGCTGAACAGTGCAGGTTGCATTCGTCTGCAAATCATAAGAAAATTTTGCAAATATAGTGGAACCTATAGAACGTTTCTTCAAACAGTAGCTAAATAACATCAGAAGTCGACGAATAACATGCATTGTGGACTCTTGATTGCCAAGAATTCTTTGGTAAGAATACGCAGACTTGTTTTATGATGTGTTCATCTGAGTCGCTGGTGTTTTTTGCACATAAACCTCTGCACTTTGGTAACTCCATTGTGTACTAATGGAACTCGCACTTTTTATCCAGATTTAGAGCACCCTCAATAAGTATTGATCGTGGCTCGTTACTTATTGGAACAATCTAACTAAATTGGAAGGTAGTCCATGTGGTAGCATAGTCATTTTGACGTTATTGGCTGACTAACCCACTGCTTTCTTTAGTGCTGATTTGCCTCGAGAAACCCATTGAGATTTTTAGAATTTTCTTTATTTGTTAACAGATATTTTGCAATTGAATAAATTGAATAAAGCCGAAATTAATCTTAATTTTGTTTTGATCGCAATGAAAATTCTGTTCAAACTGCATGCCACAGTGCATTGAACTCAAATGGAAAATATTTAGAAAAACATTAAATTAGTATTGAAACATCTATAAATACAGTCACACAGATAATTATAGGATTGCCGAGAAAAAAGCCACGATTGGAATTTGCCCAATAATATATGGACAAGTCAACTGATTTTTGGGCGAATGTAATATTTAGTGTTGAGAACAAATATAATTTGTTCGGCTGTGACGGAAAACAAAAAATTTGACGCACAAATCAGTTGACTTGTCCATATATTATCATTTAAAAAAAATGATTTTTAGGGGGGTACGTATAATTATCTGTGTGACTGTAGATATAAATATACATCATGTACATATATATTACATATGTAAAGTTTTTCTCGTTTTTTTAATGTGTGGCTATTTGATTTGTTAACGAGCTTGTAGTCTGCTAACAGCCTGATTTGTTTTAATTGCCATTGCGTTTAATGGTATACATATATGTAAGTATACTAGGCAACTGTATATGTGTAACGTAGTGTATATAACAATAAATTTTACTATCTAGCAGTGTATGTATGTATGAGTTTATGTGCTAAGCAGTATTTATTTTATAAACATTTCAAGTAATGGCTACAACTACTTGTTTTATAAACGAAATACACCCGCCGTCTGCCATTTGACAAGTTTTACACCCAAGTTGTTGCAAAGAAGAAACTCTAAAACTTTGTGTTTTATTTACTCGTTAATTAACTTAAATAATTAGGCTTATGGTATTTATACGAGCTATGGAAATTAAACACCCAAAAATATAAATACTGTTTATATTACGCTTGTTTCTTAAGTCATTTGTTTTATTTATAGTCTATTACAGCTACCGCATATGTAAATTGCTTCTATATGAACGTATGTATTTATTTGAACTTTTGTAAAACATTCA
Organism: Sarcophaga variegata; assembly: GCA_932273835.1. Classification (NCBI taxonomy): domain Eukaryota; kingdom Metazoa; phylum Arthropoda; class Insecta; order Diptera; family Sarcophagidae; genus Sarcophaga; species Sarcophaga variegata. The sequence goes on from OW026362.1 coordinate 3,335,002, forward strand.
AACAAACTCTAATCTGGTTTTGTAATATTTTTGTTTTTGTTTTTTGTTTTTTTCTTCACAAATATTTACACGTTTTTTGCACCCCATGGTGTGTTTACTGGCCATGTTTATTGCTGACAAAGACCCACATACATACAAACATTCACGAGCATAGTTTTAATAAAATAAATATTAATATTTTATTTAATATTTAGGCTAAGAAAAATACATATAAAGAAACTATACGTATGTATGTATATAATAATTCAATAATCTGGAAATTATTATTCATTCATTATTCAAACATTAAAAAATAGACAATAGAAACATTTACGTTTATATCACTCTATAATGCAAATCAATTGAGCGTGTGGGCGAATCAATTTAGTGATTTGTTTGCTTTAAATAAATTTGAAAATAGAGCAAAGGCCTAAGGCCTTAATAATCTAAATTCAGCGACGTAAATAATTTCAGCAAAATATCAAAAGAAACTTGAAGTTTCAATCAGTTTTGAAATTCATTATCAGACAATTTAAAATTTAAGCTGGCGTCTTATATGATATACCAGCTTATAAAGAGTAGATGCGGCGAAGATCAAAACCTTACACAATTCAAAACCTTTTCAAATAATACATTCAAGAGCCCTGCTTAAAACTTGAAGAAAATCTCATTATGGTTTTCGAATATTAGAAATTAATAGGCTTCAGTTCTTCTTTAAATGACTACGCCACCAATGAATACCTTCAGATGGCCAGAAACAGGCCACCTGTTGAGGAAAAATAGAACTCAATGAGCAAAATTTATTAACCTCTACTATTTTCATAGAGAACTACATCTCACAGCCTTGCTGCAGAAACTCAACATGGCAATCCTATTACCCTAGGATCAGCTACAGTACACCTTGTTTTAGATATGCAGGCCTACTTATCAATCTGTAAACATTGTGAATGGTTATACCTCCTGGACCAATGTGGCTGCTCCTGCGAAATATTACTATATGATACTACTCTGTTGGCAGGATAGTTTATGCTCTCCCGAGACATTGTGTACCTTTAAACTCTAGGTAAAACTTGTCGCTATACCTCAAAAACTAAACAATAAAGAGAAATAAACTGTTGTGTTGTGTGGTTAAGTTAAGTTAGGTACGTGTACTTGCCAATTAAGACAAATACAGTAACCGGAGGTCGAATTGACCCATTATACAACGTCCTAGTTTCTCACACCACTTATGTTGTGTGTGTTAATTTTATACATGAGTGGTGGGACCTACAGTTTAAATTAGACTCCGAAAGACAGATTTTTTGAGAAACTTTTTCATGGCAATTTCTTTTACTCTCAGTTTTTTTTGCCAGAAATCTGCTGAGAGGAAGCCGCCGAAGAAATACTTTTTGTATTTTGTCTTGAAGTCTGGCCTGGGACTGGAACCCAGGCTTTACGTCTAATAAGCCAACACACTACTTACTAGACTACGGCGACTTCCAAACTGTGGTAGTTTTCTATTTGTCGTGACTACAGTTTCTACAGAATTCTTCATTTGGAAGCTTCATTTTTAACGCATTTAGTTTTGTTTCACAGAGATTCCGTGATAAATGCTGAAGGAGATGAGCTATCCTTTTATTTTTCACCATACAACGCTGTGCGTCTTTGCTGAAAACAGGTAGGAAGCTCTACTTTTTTGATCCTACATCGATAGACAAATGCTCAACAATTGAAATTTTACAATGCATTTACAAAATGCCTACATTTTATTAGAACTCCTTATTTAATGCAATGCCACGCCCTCTTTATGTGTTATATTATTTACCACGTTTGCCTTGGTTAACCTATTTATTTACCCAATTTTAGAAAAGGGCTCATAAAACTTTTAACTGGTCTACAAGCCTTATATACTATCACTGATAATAATTTACTTTACTTATACGGCTGTTACTACTGCTATTGCTGTGGCTATTTGCTGCTTATGCTGTTGACTACTGCTCGACTAGTGCTAAAATGTTTGATAATTAAGCGATTAAAATTCCAAACAACAATACGAATGACTTTTATATGTGTTAATATTGAGTTTATTATTTAAAATAGCACGTGTTTGTTTTAGGCAAACTACATATAGGTAGGTATGTATGTATATACACATATATTGAATATTTGTTGTTATAGTTGTTTCTAATACCATATGTAACCGTAACTTGTCTGTAACTAAAGTTCAAGAAAAGCGTTTATTTTTCTTCTTTTTTTGTTTGGAATTCTTGCATGAGTATTCATACACAAATAAACGATTAATAATAAATAAATAGTTAAACATTAAACATACATTTGGTTTAAACTGTTACAGACAATAATACAATAAACCAACATTAAAAGCAGCAATGAGCGAGCGAGTATACACATACATACATATACTAAAAATTTACAGAAGAAAAAACTGGCTGCCTATTGCTTAGGGAGAATATTAATTAAAATTGAAATTAAAATTAAAAGAAAGAAAAAATATCAAAACTGAAAAAATTTACTTGTAAACATAAAATATTTAAGAAAAGTTATAAAAATAATACAATAAAAATAAAACACACATAAAAATAGTTATAATACCTACAGTGAAGGCTATAACTAGAATTTAATATTGGAAAATATATCACAAAACCATTATATATACATACAGTCGCACAGATAATTATACGTACCCCCCTAAAAATCATTTTTTTTTTTAAGTAATGAACTTCTAATCTAAAAGATCTTTACATTAGCGTCTGTAACGACACATTTACTTAAATAAATAAAAAAGATTCCCCAAGTCTATGAATGTGTGACTACAGTTTGCTTAAAACCAATATGGCACCACAGAAAATTATACGTACGACGTATACTTCGTATAAAATTTCTCCAAGGGTAGCCCGGTATATAAAAGGTATTGTGAATAAAAATCCTAGGACTACAGCCGTAAAAATACGAAATATCTCGGAACGTGATCTCAATGTTATTGTGCATTCCGAAACAGTTCGAAGTATTTTGAGAAAGAACGGTTTCCGCAGCCGAGTGCCGAGAAAAAAGCCACGATTGGAATTTGCCCAATAATCTATGGACAAGTCAACTGATTTTTGGGCGAATGTAATATTTAGTGATGAGAACAAATATAATTTGTTCGGCTGTGATGGAAAACAAAAAATTTGGCGCAAAAATCAGTTGACTTGTCCATATATTATCATTTAAAAAAAAGGGATTTTTAGGGGGGGTACGTATAATTATCTGTGTGACTCTATATACATCAAAAGACTTAAAACACAAACTTGAAAATGATTACCAATTATTAATATAAATTCAATTCAAAATTTTACAACATTTTCCAATATTTTGAACAAACACTGTTCAGTACTCGCTGCTGTGTAATAAAAGCATGCACTTAGGCATGCAGTTTCGAACAGAAATGTGGGTGTTATACAATATATAAAAATTAATATTTTATTACAATTTATTTTACCAAAAAAATCATTTAAATATTTCAGGGCTAAATTTATGCATTTTATATGCCACAAATACTTTTTATGTACTTGGTTGACGTATGTACACAAATATTACCAAAAATGTTTGACATTTTGTTTTTTTTTTATTTACATATTCATGTCAGTGTTATATTAAAAAAGTTTATTAGTAACGGAAATCATAAAATCATAATTTTTTTTATGACATTTTTTTTTACGCGTAACATATTTAAAACACAGTTCTAAGCACTTCAGACATAAAGTGTAATAACATTTTGAAAGCAAAAGAAACAATAACAAAAATTCAATTATTCAAAATAGTTTTATGAAAAGAAATAAAAATTTGTTTTAATAATTCACAATTAATTGGAGAAATTGTAATAAATCAAATAGACTTAAGACATAAACTTGAAAGCTTGACTAAAGGCGCGGAGTATTTTCTTTGCCAAGCAGAGTAATGCTTGCTAGTAGCCAAGCTGTCTAATAAAAATGATATTAAAAAACTGTTTTTAAATATTCAATTGAGAATAAAAAAATCGAATTGAATTCTTAGGAAATTCTAAAATTACCAGAACGTGTTAATTACTTAAGGATTTTTGAATTGGTAAATAAAATTATATTTTTTATGAATTTTTTTTTTTTTTTTTTTCAAAAGATTTATGATGTTAATAATAATAAATAATAAAATAATAAAAATAATAAATAAAATAGAAAAACAAAAATGGAATTTTAAATTTCTTTAAATAGGCCACCACCATAGTTTTAGTTCTCACATTTGTTTTGAACACAAGAACTCTTCCATCATTTCCATCTTGATGTCACTTTGATGAAGAAAACCTATTTTTAAAAAACTAATCTAAACCCTCCCAGAAATCAAATTAAGCTCCAAAATCCAATGAGAAAATGTAGAAATCATTTTATGTCCCTTATTAAACAACAAAGTGGTCTAATGGCATCATTTGTTTAAATATTTTTGTAACTGTTTCATACCAATATTTGACCACCCAATACACAATAATATTCTTTACAAAAATTTTCATCGTTTTAAATAATCATCAACGTTATCATTATAATGTCGTTGTCAGCAGACAACAACATACATCAACACTAATAACAACAGCAATTTATATATAAATAAAACAACAACAACAATAAATGATATACAATAGCGAGCAATGACAACAGCCCCAAAAACAAATTGTTAAACAAAACCAAAAACAAATCCAAAAAAAACTCGAAAAAAATGAAAAAATATCGCTTTACAAATGTCAATTCAATATGTCCACATATAAAGTAACAATAATAACAGCCAACAACAACAACAATTAACAACAGAAAATATACAATATAAAGCCAGTAAACTTAAGAATTTTAAACAATTTGTGAATATTAAAATACAACAAAAACAAAGAAAATAAATTTCAATAAATTCGTATATAAATTGATGATGATGATACGGTATTGGTGCTTATATTTAAGCAAAAACAAACAAAAAAAGGAGAAAAAAATTTAAAAAACAACAAAAGGTGTAAAAAATGTGATACACAAATGACAGAATATACGCCATATTGTTTTAAATAACAGTGGGCTTGAAGATGGAGAAATTACACCTTTAAGTTCAGCTTTCGATATTATGAATCAAAAGACTTAAGAAACAAACTTTTCCTTTAAAATGTTTGCATATAAAACATTTGAAATCTGTCATTCGTAGTCGACTTTAAACTGTAGGTCCCGCCAATCATGTATAAAAATTAACACATACAACATAAGTGGAGTGAGAGAAACTAGGTCGTGATCCTGACTGAAGGATTTTAATGACCAATTATGTTATGTGTGTATGTATGTAAAGCTATTTAGCATACAAGAATGATATGATGAATAATATTTACCACCAGAAATAGGATATTAATATCACTTTGCGCCAGTATAACATGAGAAGATTTTTAGTGAATTTTTTCGGTCATATCGCTAACACAGAAACCTAAAAGTCTCTGTTCCTAAAACTAATTTGCACTTAGGCAGCTGGAAGTCGCCGTAGTCTAGTAGGTAGTGTGTTGGCTTATTAGACGTAAACCAGGGTTCGATCCCCAGGCCAGACATCAAGACAAACTACAAAAAATATTTCTTAGGCGACTTCCTCTCAGTAGATTTCTGGCAAAAACTCTAAGAGTAAATAAAATTGCCATGAAAAGTTTCTCAAAAATCTGTCGTTCGGAGTCGACTTTAAAACTGTAGGTCCCACCACTAGAAACTAGGACGTTATACAATGGGTCAATTAGACCTCCGGGTACTGTACTTGTGTTAATTGACAAGTACACGTCCTCTAATCTAACCTAACCTAGCCAATTGGAGTGGAAAATCTAAACTTAGTTTCAATTTAAGGATTTATGGGAACTGTACACTTGAAACTGTTTACATTGAAAATTAAAATGGAGCCTGAAAACCCGGTAAGCACAATATATGTGAGTATAATTTATAGAGTATTACTGTTGTATATAGAGAATTTAGAATATTATTGCTCCCATGACAGATTAATATCTGTAATAAACCTCAGACTTTTAAACCTGACAGTCATGACAGATGTCTCAGGGTTTGTAGTTAGGAGCAATAGAAGTTGTTTACATATGTATTTTGTAGTAGTAGAGATAAATAATCAAATATTGAATGCATTGCACTTACCAATTACATACAGCTCTTTGTAAAGACTTGTTCAGTGTTGCTGATGGTGTGAGATGTATAATTTTTTCATTAGGTGTTGTATCTGTAGTATAAAGTTGGGAATCCATATCAGTTATACGAAGAGATAGAGATGTTTTTGGTTTGAGATTCCTTTTTATATTATTTCACTTTATATGGAGATTCATTTTGAGCTTTTCCAGTTATCTAACTACCAGTCTTGGACATATCCTTGGTTGCTTTACATATACTAGTAGAGAGTACAGGGAACTGGAAAGAGTAAAAAACACACACATATTAGAAGACGACATAGAAAAAGATATAGAAAATGTTGGAATAGATATGGAATAATGACTTAAGATTCTGAATTTCTTAGCAGACATATTGTTTTCCCCCCACTGTTGTCTTGCACGGTTGGATATGAATTAATTTCTTGCTTTTATTAGGGTGTATTGGGGAGACGTTTTTGTTTGAAAAAAAAATAAAAAAAGAGACGAAAAAAATATCTGTGCTGGTATTTGGCAACTTTACTTATACGAATTAAATGAATATAATTAAAATGAATAAAAAACAACAAATTCGTTGAACAAATTGTTTATAAAACAAACATTTATTATTTTACGTGACAGGGTTTTTCATTAATGGTGTCTGTTTTGTTTTGCTTTTTTTTCTTCTTTTTTGGCTGGCGTTGTTGACGAATTTTTTTGCTTTAATCAACGCCTACTTTTGTGTACATGATTATTAAAGCGACACAAGCTAATGTGCGTTGCGAATCAGTTCAAATTAATTTAAAAAAAACAATTTGCTTTCAATATGTCTACAAAGTAATATAATGTGTAGTAATAGTGTTGCGCAAACGTTGAAAAAAAAACAAACAAAAAATCTAATTTAAATTAAAGTAGAGAAGCGTATTAAACACTAATAAATACCAAAGCTACAGTGGGCTAGAATTACAAGAAAATAAGATGAAATAACAAACTTGACCCTTATATGTATATGTACATATAAGCCTTCAACTTAGTTTTGTTTTTAGTGTTGGATGTTATGAAATAATGATTTTAAATTTGTCAATCATTTTTTTTTTTGTATGTCCATTGCCATGCACATTACATGAATTAAACATAATTTTGTCTCTGTCTAATAATTTATTGAGGTGTCACATATTAAACTCATTTATTTCCAATAAAACAACGAAAATTGTAACAGAAACTGAGAAAACAACACAAAAAAACAAAAATATTTGTAATAAAAATTAGTAATCTTATATTACATTAAATGGTGTAACAAATGAGCATATAAAAGGCGCCAAGATCTAAACAATATACCACCAGATGAAAACAACACACAACACAACACACATTGATCACATATAACGCACTAAGCACACACTGCACTATGAGATAAAAAAGAAAAAAATATTCGAAACAAAAAAAAAAAACAACTAAACCTGCAGATAATGAAACTAACCAACCAATATCATATGAAAGAATGAAAAAATGAATGAATAAAGAAAAAAAAAACAAACGAAATAAAAATTACTAGAGATCTTAACAAAACACACATCAAGCTCAAATTACATTAGTGTCATTTGGCGCCATCAGTTTATATTTTTTTCTTTTTCTATTTCCAACTTCAACTTTAAAAAGCCATTTAGACAAAAAACAAACAAACAAAAAAAGTAGGCCTAAACAGAGTGTCAAAGTTACATGCAAGCATATTAAGGCCTTCAATCATTTTATACGTATCGTATCAACTCAAAGAAAAAACAAAAATAATAAAAAGTGTTACATTAACGCAGCTATTTAGGAGGCTATTGTCTTAAAACTGCTGTACCACCAACATCCACTTTTCTTAATATTTTTTGATCTTTTTTTACGACCCGTAAACACACACAAGCAGAGTGTAAAGGGTATTTTGATTATTAATTAATGTTACAACTACCAGCAAGATAAGGTTTTTCGAAAAACATTAAATTTTGAATTTTAATAAAAAAGAAAACATTTTTTTTTAATATTTATTGTTAACAGTAGAAACACCTGGGTTTGGAATAGGCATACAACACATTGCAAAATTTCTTTCGCATCATAGAACAGAAATATTTTGGGAATTTTGTATGTTAAACAGCACCACAGTAGTTAATAGAGTAAAAGTGCTCATAACACGAGAGTATAGACTCATGGTAGCCACACTAGTTAGCTTATTATAGCTGTGGAACCATCTGTTTAAGCCCATTGGATACCCGAGTCAATTATAGACCGATCGAAGAGATTACTTGCATGATTGTAGCATAGTTGCAGCCTTCTCCAGCGACATATCCCAAAGTACACAGTCACACGGATAATAATTTTTTAAAAATGATAATATATGGACAAGTCAACTGATTTTTGCGCCAAATTTTTTGTTTTCCATCACAGGCTCACTGTGATACTTTATAGGCTCACTGCAGATACTGCAGGGACAGACAGTACTTCATCACAATGGGAATCATGTTCAATATATAGAACGTGTGATGAAAATAAAAACGAATCATAAAAATGAATCATAAAAACTTGAAAGCTATGCGACGTGAATCCTTTCAAGAAATAAACTGTCGTATACGTATTAGGTGCTCCACAGGCTGTTGTTGTCATACATTATTTGGTCAGGATTACGACCTAGCTTCTTCTCACACCCCTTATGTTGTGTGTGTTAATTTTATACATAAGTGGCAGAACCTACAGTTTTAAATAGACACCGAACGACAGAGTTTTGAGAAGCCTTTTTATGGCGATTTTAATTTACTCTCAGAGTTTTTGCCAGAAATTTGCTGAGAGAAAGTCGCCGAAGAAACCCTATTTGTATTTTGTTTCGATGTCTGGCCTGGGGCTCGAACTCTGGCTTTACGTCTAATAAGCCAACACACTACCTACTAGACTACGGCGACTTCATTTGTAAAGTTACCAGCTACAAAATACACGTCAATAAGTTACGAATCGCTATTATCCTCAAGATCGTGGAATAAGAAATTTTTAATGGCGTTGCTGCAGTGTGCATTTAAATGTAGATTTCCCGATCGTCCTGTACTATCTGGTCTGGAACTTAGCTGGTCGCCGAGGAGAATTGTTGTTGTCAGATTTGGATGACTGGCGGGCAGCATTTCTGCTGTGAATTGTGTCATCGGTTGGGATTATTGACCAAACGACCGGTCATGCAATCGGGCATCGATCGGAGATCTTTACAGAATACTTTTCTGTAACGTATACCCTGGTAATTTTAATTCTCGACCAAGCCAACACACTACATACTAGACTACGACGACTTCAATTGTTGTTAGTACTGAGTAGCATTTGTCAAGGCAGTGGGATTGCAATATTCATTATAGGGATGTCCAATATAGGTTAACTTCAGAATATAGATAATATGATCGCAGTTCTGTAGCATAGCTACACGTCTTTTCTACTTACACATACAGTGGTGGCCTTATAATTAGAAACGATATTTCTGGAACAGAGTTCTTTGGAGTGACGAATCTAAGTTTAATTTGTCCCAATCTGATGGAAAAACGTATGTATGTAAGATGTCCTCCAAACAAAGCCTTTGAACCCAGGTACACAGTGAAAACTGTAATACAAATTAACAAACATACATGTTGCTAAGTCGTTTCTAATTATAAGGCCACCACTGTATAACCTCTGACATTGGTTTAATACAGAGATTATGGTTGGTAGTGTAATCATCCAATAAAACACTTTAAAAAGTCGTTAAAAAAAAGCATAACGTTTTACAACGATATTAAACTTACAAGGCATTGTTCGAAAGAAAAATTTAAAAAGTTCGTTTCTTAAGTCTTTTGTTAGTATAGTTTTTATTTTTGATTTCAGTTTCGAACAAAACGAAGGCAAATAATTTTATTTCCGCTAAAAAAAAACTATGCAAATAATTCTCACAGCTTGTTCATTTGCTTTCTTTACATTTTTTTCTGTTTGCGTATAGGAAACAAAGAAAGAAAACACTTTCTTCTTTGGGAATTTGTGATAACAAATCTAACACATGTGTGAGCATTTTTTGTTTTTTTTTTGCTTTTTTTTATTTGGCGGAAGTTAAATGTCGCTACCATTAGTTTTATTTTAGAAGGGTTTTTTCTGTTCATTCTTTGTATAATGTTAACATTTAATATTTAATAATCATTTCCTTGAAGCATACTCGCCGCATGAGCATTGGAGAAATGCAAACAGATTGCGTTTTTAAAGGTTTTTTTTAAGAGACATCTACGATAGATGTTTTATAAGATTTTCTAGAATAATATTTATGACTTTCAAGCTGTAATGAATAGAAAAGAAAAAACAAACAAACATATTGTCATGCGTTCAAATCGAAGTAATAAATTTATGAATGAAAAACTTCAAGAGAAAACGAAAGAAATACACAAAGTGCAGTATGTTAATGTCTAAGCTAAAGGTTTATGGTGCATAAATATCTACAAAAAAAAAAAATAAAAACAGTAGCATATGCAGTAACAGAAATTAAAAAAAAAAAAACAAAATGTTAATATTTTATGGAAGAAACAGAACAGAAAACAAAAAAAAAAGTGTTGTGGACATTTAACTTAGAATACTAATTTCCAATGCTGGCTAGAGCAGCCAGTGCTGGCCAGTGCAGTGGATTGCAGTTTAGTTCAGTTCAGTTCATATTATTGAGTCCACATCTACTGCATTTAGCTATAGATTTACGCACCTCTTGTCTAGATGTCTATTTGAATGACTGACTGACTGACTACTATCTTTCCGTTCGTAAGGTAGAGACAGACAACACATGTTTTCTTTTGTTGCTCGTCTTACTTTTTTTTATTAATTTTATTTTAGTTTTCTTTTTAATAAAAATATTTAAATCAAACCGGATGTTGTGACAACATTTGTTTAGTACCTGATTTCTAGTCATTATAGCCAATATGTTGTTGATAACTTGGCTACCTTTTTTTGGTTTTTACTTGTTGCAGTTGTTATGATTTTCTTTTATTAGATTTCAAATCAAAACTTCTGCCTTTGTTTTATAGAATTTATGAATGCTTATTAAAACCCAAAAACTCATTTAACAATTCATAAAATGTACTTTACAGGTCTATTTGTCTGTCTGCTCTCTCTCTATAGATTTTGGTTGGTCTGACGCCACATTTGGTTAAAGGTGTTGTCATTGTCTTGTTATGGTTTGTTTTTGCCTTAATTCACTGTATAAAAATTTTTGATATTTTTCGTTGTTGTTGTTGCTATTGTTTTACTGATTTTAACATGCATTTTACGGGAAGTAGTGCAGCCAATATGTAGTTACGTATGCAAACAGTGTTTCAATTGTGTCTGCTGTATTTTGTCTTTTTTTTTCTTAACATTAAACTTGTTGCCCAGTGTGTGTGTGTGTGTGTGTGTGTTTGTGTTATATTTAAAGGCTTTTTGGGGCAAGCCACTGGGCTATTTAAGTATAATAATGGTTCATAATTTTATTTCAATTTCAATTCTGTTTTTTGTTTTCATTTTATTTCATTTTAAATGGACACTTAGTGAAGTTTTATTGATGTTGTTGGACTGTAAACTTCTTTAAAAAGTGAGTTTAGATTGACAAATTGTTGTTGGTGTTGCTCCACAAGGTTTTTGTAGACTGTTGACATTTGTTTGTATACATACAGTGGTGGCCTTATAATTAGAAACGATGTTTCTGGAACAGAGTTCTCTGGAGTGACGAATCTAAGTTTAATTTGTCCCAATCTGATGGAAAAACGTATGTAAGACGTCCTCCAAACAAAGCCTTTGATCCCAGGTACACAGCGAAAACTGTAAAACAAATTAGCAAGCATACATGTTGCTAAGTCGTTTCTAATTATAAGGCCACCACTATATATACAACGCCAGTTAGTTTTGACACCTACGTTTCTGTTCAGAAAGTTCAGAGTCATCATGAGCATTTGTTTGATAAAAATTGTGTATAGTGACGCTCCCTACTTCTGATTGAATAGATATGTTAATAAGCAAAATCACTATATTTGGAACAACAACAATCGTTAAGTCATTGCTATAGTTTAGGATCAGTCTTCAAATTCATTTAACTTCCAGACTGGTTGCAAGAGTTATTATAAAGAAGAGATGCTAATTGTTCAGACCGATTAATAAGAACTTGCAACCTGCTCTGTGGTAACGCTTCTTGTGGTTCAAAACGGGTTATTGAGTATGCATCATTGGAATTCGATTTAGCGATGCTTCGATTTTTATTTTTAATTTTCGCATCTTAAATCCGAGTTCCTTACACACTTTTTTCCAACATTCTCTTAATAAATAATTTCGTTAAACACTAAAGAAGTTTCTCACTACACTGTTTCACTCAAAATAAAAAAGAAAAAATTGAATTCAAATTCTTCAAATATTGCAACTTCAGGTTACAATGAAATAATTTTAAAAATTTATTGTTAATGTTGATGACTTTTTTATTTCATTCTCACTGCAGCCAATACTTTATTAAAAAATAAAAAAAAAAAATTAAAAACAACGAGCTGTTGGTGTTGTTTATGTTGTTGCGCTGTATTGTTATTGTCTTACATTTTTGAAACACCGAAACTATTTGCAACTGCTTGTACGCAAATTTTTATTCATGTTCCTCCGGCCAATTTACATGGTTTAGTAAAGCTTTTCATTTTTTTCGTTTTTTTTTTTTTGCCATACAAGCAAGATCAATTGAAACTAAAGTAAAATGTTAATGTTTAAAAATGTATTGGATTGTATTGTATTTTTTTTTGTTATTGTTGTGCCACTGTAGTTGTCACTGTTGCTTTCATGTATTTGCAGCAACATGTTCGATTGCATTGATTGTTCTACACTTTACACCTGTTTTTCAACTTTGAAAATATTTCAAAGCATAGACGACTTAATTTAAAGCGTTGTGTTGTATGTGATTTAGAGTATGCAGAAAAGTGAAAAAATAATCGGTTTTTTATTTAGTTGACTAACTATCAGATGTAACAAAGTAACAAAGTTTCAGTTCAAAATTTAACCAAAAACAATGGTAAACAAACGTATTCGAATGTCGAACAAAAATATTTTATTCGGTTTTCCTATTCACTTTTAATTGCTTTGCGAGTACTCTATACAGAGTTTAACTGTTTGTATCTCCATGTATTTTTGCTCGACAAAGAACACATGAAATAAAAACAGAAAATAAAACATGAGTTAAATAAGATAAAAATCAGAACATAATGCGGACATACCATTTATTGTTAAGTATTGACATAAAAAGCTAATTTTAACAAACCAACCATATAAAGTAATAAAACCAAAGGAAATGGTAGTTAACTTAACTTTTTTTTCTGAAATTTCTGTCTTGTTTTCTCTCTTTATTGGGGGAAACAAACACAAAAAACCCGCAATAAAATTGAAATATCATTTGCTTTTGTTTTTTCCTTTCTAAACACAGCATACGTTTAGGAAATGAACGTCTTTCGTTTAAGCTTTAAAAATCATAAATTTGTAATTTTATTAAAGCTTATTTGGTTTTATGCTCTGCATTATATTAAATTTTTTTAATGAATTTCAAATGAAAACTTTTCCTATTCGAAATAAAACTTTCAAGGCATGGGAAACTAAAAAGTATGCTGCTTACGTCTTTTGTATGCAATATATATTAAGACACTAAAACATTTGTCATCATTTATGATTGTGGCAGCATGTTTTGTTTTTTGTTTTATTGCCCCAAAATAAATAAATCTACATAAACTAGACAAACAAGCACAAATACTGACAAATTGATCTGCTTTAAAGCATTTGCCAGTTTAAGTCATAAACTGTTATTGAACAAGTTAAACATCAGGTCAATAATAAATATGTTCATGGCCCAAATGAACGGAAATCCTATAGTTTAACTTGATTTTAAAGTGAAAGTCAATAAGATACACATTTCCACACAAATAAAAGGCACATTGCGGGTGCAACACAATACAATGCATGATTAGAAGACATCACTTGAGTATGTCTCAGCTAAAAAAAAAACCGTTAAAATTGAAGATGCCTGTTGCCCAGCAGATCGTGTTCTCGTTCACAATATATTGTTCATTTAGTAAATTTATTAATGTCTGGGCTCAGGTCCTAATATTCTTAGATCGATCTGCTCTAAGCCTTATTAACCTGGAAATTCCTTTGCAGCGTCACGAAATTTTTTATTTTTTAAGAAACTAATACTTAGGCAGTGATGGATGCTTTCCATGCAGTGTATTGCATCAGAACTAGTAAGTGACAGGGACAATCCGTGCAGGAATAGAGTTTCAGAAACGAATAGTACGGCAGCAGAATTAATTCTTTCTGTAATGCACTGGTCTATTGGTCATAAAGTGATGTGTGCTATAAGAAATAACAAGTACCGTGTGATTTTCGGCAAAAACACAATCCCTTATAGTAGTGAGACAGAACTTAAAATGGATGTACAATCATCTGAGCATTGTAAGTAAAATGTAAACCAAAATCAATTTCTTTATCATTAAAAAACTCCTGCTGCTTCATAGGGTAATGAGTCGAACAAGCCTTACTAAATATGTGTATACCACGAATGTGTTAATAATTGTTATTCCAATCGTTTGGGTAGCAGTAGCACTTACTGTTGTATTGAAAATATTTCTTCGTCAACTTTTTTTTATTAATCAACATTGCTTTTGTTTAAATTCCGAACCCTGTGTCTTTATTATTCATATTACTTTTATGCTATTTTTGTAATCAATATGCATTCCACTATTATTATTGATATTTTTACATGAAATCTATGAATCATAGTCAATTTAAAACTGAAGAAACGTGTTAACATTTCTTTCCTCAAACGTCAAGCACAATTTTTTTTCTCTTTTTTTTGTATTTTTTTTTTCTGCCACCGACAACCGAACCCATTGACCATATAGTACAGGTATGAGTAAATGTGCGTTTAGTTTTTTTTTTAATAAAATATAAATTTAGTGCTAAAGACATCAACATTTAAAAGTGAGCGCGCAAAACGAAGAAGTTACAAATCAACTGACCGTAGAACTTAAAGTCAAAACAGCGGCAATTTGAACTACAACCAACTACACCCTCGTTTTTACAGAACAAAAAAAAATGTAGAAAATATTCGTACATAAGAACAGAAATATGGAAGCTATTGTTGGTTAATTGCGATTCTAAGATACCCTATACCGTAAAGTTTTGTTTAAAGAGCAGCCAAAAGCTTATATTTTCGTCTACCATTTCCAATCCACAAATAGGTTCAGGCCATATTAGCTGTATGGAAAATTTGCTCCTGGCAAACTCGTCTACCCTTGTTTCCACGTTGAATTGATCACATCTATCAAAGGCATAAACTTCCAATTGGAATAAATACTAGGATTTCTCCATGGGCTCTAAATATACCACATTGGCGGTCTATATATAAAATTCGACCAAAAATGATAGTCATCGCAAAAAAAAATGCAAGTCATCGACAAAAAACACAAGTCATCGACCCAAGAAATGCAAGTAATCGTCCAAAGAAAGACAAGTCATCGACCAAAAACTGCGAGTTATCGACCAAAAAAATGTAAGTCATCGACCAAAAATTGCAAGTTATCGACCAAAAAAATGCAAGTCATCGACCAAAAAAACAAATTATCGACCCAAAATATGCAAGTAATCGTCCAAAGAAAGGCAAGCCATCGACCAAAAACTGCAAGTTATCGACTAAAAAATGGAAGTTATCGACTAAAAAAATGGAAGTTATCGACCCAAGACATGCAAGTAATCGTCCAAAGAAAGGCAAGTCATCGACCAAAAACTGCGAGTTATCGACCAAAAAATGCAAGTCATCGACCAAAAAATTAGTCATTAAAAAGAAAAAATGCGTCATTGACAAAAAAAACAAAAAAGTCATCGACCAAAAACTGCAAGTTATCGACTAAAAAAAATGGAAGTCATCGACCAAAAAACACAAGTCTTAGACCCAAGACCCAAGTAATCGTCCAAAGAAAGGCAAGACATCGACCAAAAACTGCAAGTTATCGACAAAAAAAAAAATGCAAGTCATCGACCAAAGAAATGCTACGATTGGTCGCAGAGATCATGCATTTAGTTTGAGTTTTTGCACATACATTTACAAAGTTGGGGAAAATTTAGTCTCTTAATGATCAATGTAATCAGACATGACTGCGTCTAACATAACTTTCTATTACATGGTGTAGGGTATTACAATTAAACAAAAAAAGAAAAAAACAAAAATAAAAATCGTTTGTAAGTTTAGTAACAAGTGCTAAAATACTTTTATTATTTAAACGTGCATATGGTTGGTGGCTCTGGTGTTTTAACTGGGCCCCCAAATGAAAATAAGACGCTCAACAGAAATACTTGTAATAGGCCGATGTATTCTGATGTATTCAACCATATGTACAGAAATATGTATTTTTGTTGTTTGATTGTCGTTTTTTGTTTTTTTGTTTTTTTCCTTTAACAATAAATTAGTATGTATAACTGATCAGTTTAGTGTTAAGCAAGAATGAAAGAAATGAGGAATACATACGTATGAAATAAAACAGAAATGTTGAAAGAAGTATTAGTGAAGAAACGTTATCGATTTCCTTTATTATAGTTTGCCAAAGTGGCCCGTAACACAGAGTATTTAAACATAAGCCAGCAGGTAAGCAAGCAATGTAAAGCCCACAACTATAACGTACGTAAGTATGTATCTCTGCTGGCTGGCTGGCATAAAGAACTGATCAATATTCAGGGATGTTAATAATGACGTGTGCTTTAAATTAATTTGTACCTCGACCACAGCTGTAAAAGCTAAAAGTTTAACGAAAAATTGTTTTTTTTTACTTTTCTTTTCTTTGCTTTGCTTTTTTTTAATAAAAAAATTTTCTTAGAAGTTTTCAGCGCAGCTATTCTTTGGTTTTTATTTATGCCATTTGCCTCTTTTTTTGTTTTTGTTTTTGGTTTGGTTTTTATTATTTTAATTTTAATTTTTTTGTATTTCTGTAGCTGGTGTAATAATGAATAACACAAAACAATACAGTTTGAACTCGTGCTAAAGGCGTGTCATTTACTTGGTGTTTTTTTTTTCATTCGTTCCAAAACATTTTTTTTTTTAAATCAGAAATTTTGTAAGAGAGCTTTATACACTTGTGCCAAGTGCAAAAATTCTGTTGTTTCTGAGTGTATGTAGTGGTGGTGGTTAGTGATGGCAAAGCCTTTTTGATTTGACCATAAACATTTTATGGTAGACATACACCACCAGCGATATATTTTTATTGCTGCTCGTATATTATTTTGTATAAATTGTTAAACATTTCTTTTCTAGGCATATGTACGTATGTATGAATGTCATTCGATTTGTTTGTTTAAATATTTAAATTTTTTGTTGTTATTTTTGTCGAATCGAATAATTTTTCATATTGGAAGCATGCCAATTTGCCGTTATTTAGGGAGTGTTTTATTAAATTCATAAAAAAAAAATTTTTTTTTGTTTGTTCAATACGCTTAAGAAATCACAAAAAAGTTTTTAAAAGCGTGTTTAACAAAGTACGTGAACTATAACTCCATTAAGCGAATTATTAAAACGAAATAATAAATACGTACGCAGCGAAATTATTTTCAAAAAAATAGGCAATTTGTTAATGACAATTAGTTGTTGTAGGCTGGTAATAGAAAGTAGTACCCCAAACACTCCTACAAATAACAAATCGTTTCAAAGGTGAAATAATTATTTATGAACTGAACAGCAACAAAAAAAAAATAGAAAAAAAATTCCTCAAAAGAAATGAATAAAACTGACGATAGCATACACTATGTTATATAAATATTAATTTTGCTGAGTCATACATAAACTATGTGAGAACATATTAGACCGAGGGCATGAGTTAATTTAGATAAGGTAGAGAACCCTCTTTAAATGGAGGTGTCACATAGGCCAGAGGTTAAACAACAAACCAATATCCGAAGCGAAAATCCAAAAATACTTCTTAGAACAATTCCTTCCTTAGAGGAAACCCATGTGGGTATTGCGATAAAATTTATTTTGAAGAGAAGCTTCTCTAAGCTAAATAGCTTCTCTTTCTTTGAGCATCAGATATCTATCTATTTCACAGATTCATAGATGCTGCAGAAATAATCTGAAAAAATTACTTGTCTATCGTGCTTTTCCATAGGGCAGTGAAGTGTAAGAATGATAACAGTGAAATGGATGGAAAGAAGACAATAAAACCTCTGCTTATTCAAATCAATCCATCTTAGCTTAGGAATACTGCAGGTGACCTCATGCTGCGGACAACGTTGAGCACCAGAAGATATCTAGTTTAACATAAGCAATAGAAACACATACTCTTGATTGTCTGTAGGGAAAGCATTTCATATGGTTCTAAGAGAGGTTTTGTTGCGACATTATTCTTGCCAAATACTCTGTAATTTTTTGACAAATTGAGTAGCCCCGTTGACTTCACGGAAATATTGGTGCTTCCCAAATCACTTTTGATGTAAAAGCTTTATTGGTGGAGGTGTCGCACAATCACAAAAAATATCCTGAACGTTAATTCCAGAATGTGGAGTTATTTTGCAGGGCTCAAAAGCACAAACTAAATGACACAAACTAGACGTCAACAGACAAACGCCTGCAGAGTTACTTACATTGAAGCGAAAATGTAATACAGCTGCTTTCATGCAATGAAAGTTGATTTCAAATCCGTCTTCGATATTCTCAAAGCTTCAGTAATGACAGGATACTCTTTAGTTTTGGCGCAGGACCTTACAAGAATCTCTTCAAAAAAGTTTGATCAAATTAAAGATTTAAGAGCAGAAAATGAATGGAAGTAGTGTTTGGAAAAGATTTTTTGGTCAATAGCTACGAATTAAAAAAAAACATTTTCACAGTAAAACAAAAGACTTAAGAAACAAACTTGATCTGAATTCAGAAAGGAACTAATGTAAGACCTGCAAACAGTTTATTTTTTCACAGTTCTATTAAGATTTAATTTCCACGAAAAGTAAATTGAATTCTTGATATAAAAGACTTAAGCAACGAACCTGAAACTTATAAAAAATTATTATTGCTAAAGACTTAAGAAACAAACTTGATTTTACGCTGAATTCAGAAGAGAACTCGGTCTGCAAACAGTTTATTCTTAAACACTTCTATTAAGACCGAAATCATATGAAAAGTTTTTTGAATTCTTGATATTTTAAGAATAAAAGACTTAAGCAACGAACCTAAAGAAAGTTGCTTTTACTTGAGCGTAAAATTCTACGTAAACTTTTCTTAGGCCTTTTTGATACAAAATTTATTTTTTTTTCTTTCAGTGCTAAGAACTAACAGTTAATAAATCTTTATTAACGTATTGCAATCGACTTGCCCACTTAACTCTACTTTCCTTGGCTCAGTTACACCACTTTCTTATGGCACAAAAAACAAAATAAATTGTTGAATTTAATTAAATTCTCAATAAATCGAATGATTATTTTGATGGTTGCAGGTTAATATTAAAAAAAAAAATACGAAAAAAAGGTAAAGAAAATATAAATAAATCTGTGTTCAATACCTTATAACGCTTTCATTACTCACTTTAACTTACTTTAGTTAAAACTTTTATGATTTTAAACTCAATCACGTTTTTCGATGATTCTCTTTAGAGTTAAGCAGACTTTTTTTTTGAAATTTTTTATGATTTTTTTTTAGTTTTTTTTTTTTTAAATAATTCACCCATATTTGCCAAGCATTGAAAAATAATAATAAAAACAACAACAACAACAACAAAATGAAGATGCTTTTTATAAATTTTGTATTTGGCAAACAACTTACCATATGAATAAACTCTAAAAGAGAGAAAAAAGGAATAAAAGAAAAAAAACACAAGAAAACTGTATGAATCTCCTCTATACAACAGAGTGAGTATAAAAATTTTTGCATGCTTTAGTTTCTGTCTTCGTTGATTTTCTGGCACAAAAACGTGCCAACGTGCTGTTATGATGCTTCAGCAATATTTACTAAATGTCAATTCAATGAGTGCTTATATAGTTTAAAAAGCAAAAACGAACAACAACAAGAAAAACAATGATGCAACCACATACAAACATACATACACTCATACACCATACATATGTATAACCTCTCGAAATGTATATGGTTATGGATGCATCACCATCCATCCATCCAACAATCATCCATAATGTGAGTCTGTATGGAATGAATTGAAATTGAAAATATCTTGTATAAGAGCAGTGCTAAGTTAGTATGTACATATGTGTGTGTATAGTTGTTCACATTTTCGGTTGAATATGAATGCTTTTTTTTTCGGAGTAATGGATCATTGGTATCGTAGTTTTTGGCTTGATTCTACTACTACGTTACCGTATAAGTTGCTCTCTAAGATTAACAAAGCAAGTGCAAGATCATACAATATATGTATGTAAGTATTGGCGAAATAAAAACATTAAAATTAACAATGTGCTGAAGAATTTTGAAGACAAATTTTATTTTTAGAAGCTAGACTACCACATGAAGTCGCCGTAGTCTTGTAGGTAGTGTGTTGGCTTATTAGACGCAAAGCCAGGGTTCTAGCCCCAGGCCAGACATCAAGACAAAATACAAAAAGTATTTCTTTCTTCGGCGAATTCTGGCAAAAACTCTGAGAGTAGATAAAAATTGCCATGAAAAAGTTTCTCAAAAATTTGTCGTTCGGAGTAAACTTTAAAGTGTATTAACCCCCCTTGTACAACTAGGACGTTGTACAAGGGGTCAAATTCGACCTCCGGGTACTCTACTTGTCTTATTTGACAAGTACACGTCGTCTAACCTAAACTAACCTAACCTATGTTTCACTCATGCAAAATAAGCATTCACACTGTCATAGATATGCCGATTGGCTGATAGAGTATCAGGCTTTCAGTACGGATGGTAAGAAAAAATAAATCCTCAGCGTAGTAGCTCATGTCCTACTCGGTGGTAAGTTCTACAACCAAGACAACCTTTTAGGGGGCTGAGAGAACACCGGAGTGATTGTGGAAAAACTACAGCAACCGCGAAAAAATGAATCTTTACTGCTCATTATAGTCAATGTAGTCTAATAAGTAGTTTGTTGGCTTATTAGATGTGAGACCTTGGTGCAAACACCAGGTCACACATCTCCAACAAATCGAAATATGAAAAAATATTTCTTAGGCGACTTCCTCTCAGCAGATTTCTGGCAAAAACTCTGAGTAAATAAAATTGCCATGAAAAGTTTCTCAAAAAATCTGTTGTTCGGGGTGCCGCCCCACATGTATAAAATTAACACACACAACATAAGTGGTGTGTGAAACTAGGTCGTAAGCCTGACTAAAGGGCTGTAATGATCAATTATGTAAGTAGTTAGTGGTCTAGGGGTACCACTAGCTAATTTTTTTTTTTAAATCGAAAATAAACTTTAAGGAAGGAAAATCAATTGGCCATACTAACTAGACCAATATGCTTAGCATGGTTGCTTAGATTGTAATCATAGTAAAGAGGAGTTCGACACTTACCATATTCCTTTGGAGTTTGATAAGACTTTCCATTCGCCCTGCATCTATAATAAACTGTGTCCTGTTGTTCTCTGTTTCCTTTATATCATGTTACTCTGTGTTTCACTTATATTCAGCAACTATATTATGCACATGATCATGAATAGTCGTTGTGTTGCCATGAAGTATGCAAGTAGTGCAACTGTTTTCTTCTGTTTTTCCACATGATAATGATGATATGCAGTAAAAATATGCTTTAAAATTTATGGAGATTTTTTTTCTCCCTACTGAAAAATCTCTTCTTCTGCTGCTGATGCTTGCTTCTTAGTTTTCTTTCAAATTTCCTCTATACATTGGTGCAGATTTTAAGTTTAGGAGTGTTTGCTTTATAAGTGACATTGACAGTGACATCGTGAAGCTTCTTACTTGGTGATGCAAAGCGAAAAAGAAAAAAAACTGAAAAAGAAGATGCATTTTCAATATGAAGAATCTAAAGGAGTCTAAAAAAGAAAAAGATAAAAAAGTTTTGTAAAGCAGCTGTGTAAAGAAAAGCGAAATGTTAAGAAGAAAAAAAAATTGGGTAGTAAATGAAAAACGGTTTCATGTTTAGTAAAGTTAAACACTTGAGAGCTGCTGAAGTAGCTTTTTAATTGTCAAATGCATTAAATGGTTTGGCAAACAGGTTGAGTTATAGTTTCTAGATAAATATGGGAAATTTTTTTTTCGTTATTTTTAAGAAAAAGGCCACCCCATAAACTAGACAAAAAAGAAAATAAAGAAAAAAATTCTTGGAAAAGATTCCAAGAAATTGAAAACCCTTCTTAAAACAACAAAAAAGTTATTAATTAATGGTTAATTGAACGAGGGTTCTCATGCACTCTTGTACTCTTTGTTTAAAGGTGTTCTGGTTTGGGTTTTAAAATCATATCTCATCAGAGAGATTTCAATCTTTTGTAATAAAAAGATGACTTGTTATAAAGGTTAACCAGAAAATCTATAACAATCTTATCATCAATTTTAAACGTTGTTCACATAAAATCCGGCCACACAAGTGTGTTGGCATGGGTTCTCTTAAGATTTTTCGAAAAATATTTACAATGTGTAGGACAGAAGAAGGAATAGATTTTCCACTCCCACTTGGGGACTAGAGTGGCCATTAGAATTGAAGGATAGAATTGTATGAACATGCATAATTATCCATTGTTGCGAACAAAACTTTATGTGAACGGATTTTATCTGAACACTGTTGTAGTTATGTATGTGATTATAATAAATATTGTGATAAAATGAAAAACATCTGTAAACCCAATTTCATTCTCTTTTCTCTAAATCAAACTAAATAAGGGTTAATATTTTTTTTTCAAACACACTTCCTTGGTAAACAGCAGGTTGGAAAAAAAAATTAAAAAAAAAAATAAAACTCTTTAGATAGAAAAAAAATGCGTGTGATCATGAAAAATCTCTAATGTCAAGTTAAACGAGATAAACATCATGTTGGCCTTGTTAAGAAACCTTTAAAGAAATTTGTTAACATTTTAAACCAAAAATCAAACAAACAAAAAAAATTAACTGAAACAGATGATCTTTTTTTGTCATTAAAAAGAGCATAGATTTGATCGCATCTCATGTCATCTTGTAACAAAAAAAAAACTAAAATACAATTAAAAACGATAGACATTGTAGACACAAATTAATTACCAGGTTTTATCACATAAAACAGTATGTGTGTGTGAGGTCTTCTGAAAACAAAAGTATGTAGATCGTTAAGCATGATCAGATGATATTATAGTCTGGTTTGAGTAAAATTTACCACAAATAAATATGAAACATTTAATTTAATACTGGTAGCCAGATGTAGTATTCCTTCCTTTGGTTATTACTTTTCCTCTATTTTTATGTTTAATTTCAAGTAATAAAAAAGTTTTTAAATTAAATTATAAAGCCACACTTAAAAACCATAAAGACGTTATATGCTAACATAATTCCTAAATAAATATGAAATTATTACTGGCCACTACTAAACTAATTGTCTCATAAATTTTGAAATTTAATTCTAAATGATAGCATATTAAAAGCAATTTTTATTAGTATTTAACAAATGTTTAATGTCTTTAAGAGACCTCAGTTCAATTGCCCTTCAAGTTGATGTGGTAACTACTTACACAACCAAGAACGAAGGTCCACAGAGCCAGTCATGTTTAGATTAAATAAGAGTGGCAGCTGACCCAATTCCACACATTTAGTTTATCCTGTGTCCACTATGATACCATGAGACCCAATTAAACACAGTGTCCTCCATGAAATGATTCTTTATTCCTGACAAAATTCCAAATGCCTGACAGTTTCAAACTTCAGCGCCACGTAGATTGTCGAAAGAATAAAAAAGGTCATCCTTTTACAATAGAATGAGTCCGCTAATAACAGATACAAATAAGACCACATATTCCTAATTTATCGTCTTAAATGAATCCATGCATCTACTGTTATGATAGGACTATACAACCTGGATGCCTGGGAGTAGCTTTCAGCTTTTTATCTGCAGTCCACATAGTAACACATTCAAATTTTTTGGCTTAGTCTGCATGCTTTTCAAGTTAGCTTTACTAGCAGTCGTAATATAGGGTCTTTAATTAAGCGCTTCCTAACTTTAAATTTAAATAAAATCAAGTGGGTGTGAGTTATCATCAGAATTTTTCGTTAAAATGTCTGGTTTGGGTTCTCTGGAGGGAACGAAACCGAAACGTCGAAATTTTTTAAAATTTAGGCGCATAAGTCAGACTGTATTTGACCGATGAATCGCGATGGCATGAGTTATATTGGCAGTGAGAAATGTGGGGTTTATTCACATACAATTGCGACTTAAGAAACCCCCCACATGAACGGGGTCAGCCAGTTTACGTCATCACAAGTCGCTCATGCGGAGTAACCAATAAGCTGTGTAGCATGTAGCGCCGTCCTCTTGAAACCGCATATCGTTGGTGTCCAAATCATCCAATTTAGTCTTAAAGGAGTTGATAATCATCAATATACATATGTACTTGCCATCGTTTTCAAATAAATATGGATCGCTGACACTGCCAGATCAGATCGTGAACATTGCGTGGTAAATATTTTTACGCCAGGAGGCTATTTGATTTGCTGCTATGTACGATAGTAGAACACATGTGCGTTTAGGGTACCTACTTGTGCTATTGCAAGCTAAATTAAGTCGATTTTTTTCATAAATTGAGAGATAAGGTTTGCTTTACTGTACAAAATCAAATGTTGTCTAGAAAACCGTTTCCAAATAACGTTTAAAGACATTCAAATGATTTCTTCAATTAATGCAATGAATTGTAATCAAATCGCCAGCAATTAAAAAAAATAGGAATTTAACTCATCAATACTCATCATTAACATTTTTTCTTAATGATTATTCCAATTCATTTCATTTCGTAAAATAAGAGTTTTAACTTCACGTTATATTGGCTTGTCCAACTAAAATGACTGACAAACTGACAGTCAATTCCTTATAAATGAGAACAAAAAGAACAGCAACTTGTCTCAGTGTTAAGCAACAACAATAACAACAATAGCATTTTCAATTCTTTTAAAAAGCAAACTTTGTTGCCTTAACAGATAATCAAAAGTCAACGGGTGGCAGTTGAAAAAATTGGAAAACAAAACGCATGAAGGTATTGACGAAGGTATTGAATTGCACTTTGATTGGATGATGATGATAAATGCCATAATTTAATATTTTATGTCAAATAAATGCTACACAAACTATAACGAAGCAAATATCATCGCGTTGCACACACATACCATAAAGGCATGAAAGCAATGCAGTTAACAAGAAAAAAACCAAAAAATTTGTGAGAAATAAGCATGAAAACTAAAGTATTTATGCCCACCACTTGAGACAGAGAGAGAGTAAGAAAAAAGCGTTTAAATATGAAATGAAAACCTGGTGAAATTTAAAACAAATATCGTGGTACAAATTAAAATAAGGCAGAAACGCAACGTTGTTGATTGTAAGCGATAAGAAAAAAATTCTTTCTGTGGTTTTTTTTCGGAAATAATGGTTGTGGGAACAGAAAATTTGTGGGAGGAACATCAGATCATGATTGAATTCTGATCTAATTCCGCTGGTATATCTATGATTTAGGTAGACGACTGGTTATATCGGTGTCATAAGCGATCTCTGAGGTCTTCTTGAGCACTCTTCTAGAACTCCACCAATCCCGGTAAAGCATTTGTTGATTTTAAAAAATGTTCCAAGCTTTCATATCCATTTTCAGAAGTGACTTGTATCTGCATATGCCTTCAGTATAAAATCCCCCTTCTTTTTAAATAATGCCTGTAGTAGGTAATGTGTTAACATTTTCATAACTGTGATATAAAGCTTAATTTTTCTTGCCATTTTCTGTTTTTTTTTATCCTCAGTGCACATTAAAGAAAAAAGAATACAAAGAAGAAAAAAAATGCAAAAAAAATAAAGAAAAAAATGAAAAAAATCAACCTTTAAACACCGGCGCTTAAAAACTCATCTAATTAGTGATCTTGGGCACACGATAGTCCACCTTAATTTAAACTACATTTAAGCACACCCTTTTAAATTACACACAATCAAAGAAAACATACGAGTACAACAAAACAAAAAAAAAAGAAAATAAAAATCTTATAAAAACCCGGCTATATGAGCCACGGCTGTCCAAACGTTTAAATGTATGTCTGTCTGTTTGTCTGTCTGTCTGTCTGTCCATCTTTCCCCTTTATTTAGTTCGTCTCAATGACTGGCCATTCGAGTATAAAGTCGTCCACGAAACAGCAACCATTCAACAAAAATTCATGCAACAAAACCCTTGGGAGTTTCTTTCTTTTTTCTTTCAAATCATTTTTCGTAACAAAAAATACAAAAACAAACAAAAACAAAAAAAACTGCGTGTGGAGTCAAGTCCAGGGAAAAACAACAACAGCCAGCCAGCTTAGCTTAAAACAAAATGTTCGTGTCGATTAAAGTGCTCTGATTAAAGTCATGAAAAGTTGATCTTCACTTTGTGTGTTATACGACGTTGTAAGTGTGTGTTTAAAGTCAATCACATTTTGTACACACAACAACCCGGCTGTATATTGTCTACTTGGTTTGGGTATTTGTTTTAAGCTTAAAACAGAAGAGAAACAAAAAAAAAACTAAATGGTTCACGCAGTGAACTTAAAACGCATTTATACCAACGCTCCAGAGCTTAGTGGTACCAGTGAGAGAGTGAACGAAAGAAAAAATTTTTTTAAACACAGAAAAGGTTCATTGCAATTTGTGTTACACTTGATCCTAAAGGTCAAATTGTAGTGTTTATTTTATAAGTTTCCAAAAAAAAAGAAAAGAACACAAAAAAAAAACAATGAAAAGATTTGGGAAAAGGGAAATTTTTTTTACAGAAACACGCTTGCCCAGCAAAGCAAATAAAGAGGCTGGAAGAGAAATTTTTTTTCTGGGATTTGAACTGATTATACTTGAATGAAAGGTTTTAAATTATTGAAACAAAATATTATAAGGCTTTAAAATGCCCTGCAGAAATAAATACAAAAAACAAAAGCGTCAAAATTCTCCAATTCTTATTCATAGGCAGATAACTCGATAGGAGTATTCACCTCATTTTACTGGGTAAGCGACACTGCCTACTATAAATGACATGTTAGGCTACACAAGGAGTAACTTTGCTTTTGATCTGCAGAAAATTCTAATTCTTCGCTAATAATACCAACAAAACGGTCTTTTCATTTCTTTCACAACTTCACCTAGATTGCCTTCCCTTCTATTAGGAAAATTCGAGTGAAATGAAAACCCCTGATGTGAAACATATGAACCCCAGCGTGTTCTACAAAGTTAGCGAAAAAGTTTAAGCGACAAATAGTGAAGCCAGCTAAAGAATTAACGAATTTCTCTGGTATCAGTGGGAGAACATCGTCCACACTAAGTACAAACCTTTGCGGAGGATGCAAGCAACATCATTACTAAGACAAAAACAAGTGAAGCAGGTCCATTAGGAACATAAAACGTAAAAAATAGTTGATTTGATACACATAAATACAAGGGTGAAATGAGGAAATGAGGTTTACCACCGAACCAGCTTATATACGCTAAAGGACTAATTCAATTCACGACAAGAATCGTTGTCTAGGCTCTATCCGAATAAAGCGTCTACTAACAGGCAGTTTCGAACTTTGATAGTTGGAAATGGCAAAGTATCTGTGTAATTAGTTGTAATTTATCCAGACTGTTTGCCTTATCACCATGGAGGGATTGAAATGGAGCACAACAACGTGTATTCACTGAATGCCCTCTTCAACGACGAGGACCATTTCTGAATGAACGGGTAAGTGAACAAACAAAATTTTAGGTCGGCGGCAAGAAGAATATGAGCATTTTGGAATTATCCGTGTAATAATTTTGTGTGGCACCGCATAGGCATTTTGGGTCAGAACACAGAGCCCATATCTCTGCTCAAGGAAAGGATATAAAGTATATTCTCCACAGGTGTGATATGACCAAAGAGTTCACGTACCTTAAATTTAATCTTCCTATGAAGTTAAAGTGCCGATAGAGCAGACTCCGCTTTTATTATATTTACAATGCTCTTTAAACGAATTGCTTTCAAAATCAAAAGCCTTGCTCTTACATTATAAACCATAAGCAGCAGATATATATGCTGCATCTTCATATTCATCGGCTAGACATTTTAAATTGAGCTGATAAAAACAAAGCTAAAAACAAAAAAAAAAAGAGAAGAGAAAATATTGACCATAAAATCTATAAGAATTGCCACGAAATAAAGCAAATCGAATAATAAAAGATAAGAAAAATATCACTCTAATAAAATATGAGTAACAATCACACACAAAAACTATACATCCACAACACACGCATTAAATTTCTTTTCATATTTCCCATTGCCAGTCTGCTGAAAGTCGACATGCAATGCAATTTGGAAATGATGTTGAAAATGTAAAACACTTGTTAAATAAATTCAAACACTCCGTCATGGCAGCAGTCACCTCACTTTAGAAAAGATCAAAATGAATAAATAAAATCGAAACCATTAAGAACAAAATCAAAATTGAACTGCTTGCGTTCTTCGTTCTATAAAGCATTATATGGCAGGCAGGCCGAGTAATAAAATCTCATAAAAATCTTATTTTTTTTAGTAAAAAGCCAATAAATACAATCGACTGATACGGAAATTTTAATACTTTTCATTTGGCATACATACATACATACATACATATGTACATACATATTTGAAATACTATCTTGGAATGCTACAATGGCTTTATGAAATGGTAATAAGACTGTGTGGTAGTAAAAGCGTTATAATTTATAATTCAGTCTTAAATAGAAATCAAATCAAAGGCAAAAAAAAATATAGAAAATAAAAGTAAATGTACAGTAGTGTATACAAATATAGCATAAGAAACTCGTTCGAATTTTTTTGAAAACATTTTTTGAAATACCTACACAACGTATGTATATTAACTCAGGTTTGTGATCCAAAACCTTCTTCTCTCTTAAGACAAACCAAAGACTGCTTTCCTTCTCAACATCTCTGTTAACTCTCCATAGAATTAAAAATCTTTAGAACCCAATAAAATAACAGACATTTTTGGACACCATCACCACCACCAACACCACCACCACCACCGCTGCCATGGACAGACGAAATAAGCAAATGCTTTATAATCAGTAGATAAAGTGAAAACTTCGCATAGACATATAAACACAAACCAATAAATGAGAAAGAGAGAGAGAGAGAGAGAGGGAAAGGCCAGGAATACAAAAAAAAATGAATAAATATGCTGAGATATTTGGATGGGCAATAAGTTGGTTGGTTAAACAACTATGGTGTAGTGTAAGTGCTAAAGCAACAATAAAAATAAATACAAAAACAAAAACAACAACAAAAACAATAACAGAAGACATAACAACAACGACAACGACAACTACAATATTCAACTTTCGTATAAAATTGTTGTAAAGCTTTGTAAAAATTATTATGTTTTCTTGTTTTGTTTTTGTTTAATAAGAACAGCATTTGATGCACCGCCAAACGGTGGGATGAAAAAGCAAAAATATGGAAAAATTTAAGGAGAAAATTTTTAGAGCGTTCCGGAAAGGAATGCTGGGCCGTTAAAAAGCCGTTTTTTTTAACTCTAAGTAATCGTGTTGTAGCAAACATTAATATCGGCAGAAATTCTAAGTTTCACTGTGGATTACCATACGAATTAGAGCTTTTGGTTTGAGGATACCAGAGAAAGGTAAGATTCCACCACTTGAAAGACGTATAACTATACCTAAAAATAGCTCTCAGGAGGCTTAAACTATGGTTGCATTTCATGAATTTAGATACGACAAAATGAATGGCATAGGTTGCAGTGTAAAACCTTCCATGATTCCGGTCAGATAATTATGACCCAATAAAATCCATTAACTATCGTGCAAGTAAAAGAAATATGCTTTCAGAGTGTCGAATTTAAATGATATGTAGTTTTCACTCTATTCTGAGGCCAAATAGTTGGACATTATTTCTGTCAACAAACTGAACTGAAAAAGAAATACCAACGAAAGTTTCAAGAACGGTCCAAACGCTTTATATATGTATGTAAAGCAAATAGTCCCATGCGTAATAATAGGCCGGACAAGTACAGTTTGATGGAATGCATTGGCTAGAGACTTTTGGTTTGGCATCTTGAATAAGGTATAGCGACCAGCGGCTACTCGCTGAGTATTGCCAGTGTAAAGAGGATTTGTTTCCAGGCTGTTCTTTTCACTATTCTCAGTCTGAAATCAATGGACTTATTCGTAAAACGTTGTGCGGGTCATACGGCTGAGGGATTCGGGTTATTGGAAGAAAAGCTCATTCTAAAAATTTTTTATGATGATTATATGGTTTCTGAGCCCATATTTATTTCTGAGTAAAGAATTCTCATTCCATCTTGAACTGGAGCTGAATTTAAAATCAAGAATTGCAAGGTTTTTCAGACGGAAATATTTTTGATGGCTCCTGCGATCGAGGCAGATATTATTTAGTTTTCTCGTATTCTTATGTGATTTTCTTTAACAGTCAGGTTGCTCTTAAGACAATAGGATGGGTCTGGTTGAGAGTAGTTCGAAGCAGCAAAGATTCCTTGCACCAGATAGAGACAGTCCCTGATGCTTCAGAGTAAAAGTTGTATTTCTAAGATTGAAATTGAAATCAGATTGTGAGATGAGAGTCATTGAGGAACTGAGCAATATTTTCTCTGCCGTCCCACTGTACTTTGCCGTTTCATATCTGTGTTTAATGGTCATTGATGATGGTAAGTGATGCTTTGTACAGCATCACTACCAATACAATAAACACACAAACACACATAGCTGTTGTCTTTTTATATGAATCTATAGGGTATTGCTGCCAAATGGTCTCAAAGTGCCATTAACCACGTAAACATTAATTTAACATGAAAATCTTAAAAAGATAAAAGCAAAGAAGAAAAAAAACGAAAACGAAAAAACAAAAAATTGTCTTAAAAGACCTCTTGGAAAATTGCAGTCAGTGATATTTAAATGTTCATACATTAACAACAAAAATGGACAAATATTACATCATCAAAAAGAATATTTGAATACGATCGTATCGTTAAAGAAAGAAAACGACAAATGAAAATCTAAAATATGGTGTTAATACCCGGCTGATCTATAAATGTAAACGAATTGTGATGGCCATTGTAGAGTATGCCGCCTAAAATGTTTTAACCCAATATTCTAATAAAATAAATTGTGTTTTCCAATGCTTTTATTTGAAGATGAGCTGTTTATATTTGACAAGTAGAAACATGTTTGTAGTAAAACATCAATTGTTAAACAGCATCTTTGTTAACGGACGTAGAACCGTATGTACGTTTGATCGTTTGATGTTCTCTCTACAATTAGCTGGTGGTTTCCCCAAAAAAAAGAAAACCCTCTTCGCGCCTCTTTTTAAACTGTATTGATTTGGAAAATAAAAAACAGAAATCAAGTTGACTTATTTAAACCCTTTCTTTTCCTTTCCATTTGTTTCCCTCTTTTGTTTTCAATCACTTCTTTTTAAACACCGCCTTTCAACTTCTGGCCATTCCTTGCACTCGATAATACGAGCATAGTGTTAAATAAATATTTAAAAATGTGTGTGTGTGTCTTTGAAACAAGCAAACAAACAGCAATTTTAACCTTCACCTTATTAGTTAAGGCCTAAACTAACAAGAACATAGCTATGGCCATAATAATGCTTTAATGCTCGCTCATCTTATTGCTCTACACTTTAGTTTAATAAGACCATTAGCATTGAGTGGTGCTTGCTCCCATAGCCTTAATATGGTCGGTGTTCTGGTCTAAATTCAAAGGAGTTTTTTATTATTTTCTTTAGCAGTTTGTGTAGTTTTTTTATGTATGTTCATTACCATTTTGGTATTAGAAAGACCGCTTATTTAACATTTGTTTAGCATAACGAGATGAAAAATCACGTTACAAAAACGTTAAAGAAAGAAGTCGAAAAAGAAGAAAGGATTTGTTGTCTGAAGCAAATGTACATATGTACGTGTAAATAGTGGAACACAATTGCTTAAAAGGGTTTAATTGTAATTGAAATGTTAATTCAGGTAAATAACAATGAGACGGGTTTAAAAAAATGATGGTACAAATAAGTCAGGTTAGGTTTTTATGGGAAAATAAATACGAGTCAATTCAGTTTAAAGAAATTCAATAAAAAAAAAACCGAACAACTTACTTATTTTAAAATATCTTAGAATGAAGAAAACAAAAAAATTAATCATAAAATATGGATGTAATGTTAAACAAAAAAAAGACAAAAGACTTAAGCAACAAACTTGCTAGTTAAAATTCTTGAATTATTGGGGTGTAGAATAACTACGAATATTACGAAATAAATCATTATGGGTTCATAGTTTTTTAACACTAGGTATTCATAAATCATGCAATACTTTGAGAAAAATTAGTGAATTGCAGTTAGGGATCGCTGCCGTTGCTTCGCTTATCTTAATTGAACTTCAAATCAACTCAACTCGCTTTCTTATTCAGTTCTAGAGCAATTAAAAAATCTTCCGTATTCTTTTTCCATTATTGCAAAAGGAACAAGTTACTTGAATATCGTGGAATATCTACAGGGATATTCTCTGAAACAGCCATGCCTTCTCTGAAATTGCGTCATGTAAAAACTAGCATGATTATGTTTTCTTCAAATTTAGTTGTGGACGTGTCTGATACATCTGTATGTCCAATAGAAATTGAATTACATCTAGACTTCTGTCATTCTTCCATTCGTGCCTCAGTTCTCAGAGATCTCTCAACAATTCTAAATCTATCAGAAAATATCCATGTGACATCAGCTAGTGGGCCACGTAGAGTTACTTGTCGTTGATGTCTATGTTATTCAATTCTAGGCACAAGAAATCAGTAATCATTGAACTGCATTGTTAGTCGTTGACAATCATGACTTGGCCAACAGTGGTTTCAATGAAATACGAACCAATGGCACCAAACAGTGGCTTCTTTTTTTTGGAATGCATTAGGTGCTCTTGGATCTCACGTGGCTAATTCAAATCGTTCCAACTTAGACTCTTTGGGTTGTTCATGTTCATGCCCATTAATTCAGAAATGAGGCTTATCACTGTACATAATTTTTCAATGAAAATTAGGGACAACAAAGCCCATTCAGCAAATACATGTTGGGGCAAAAGGTCGTTTACCTTCTATTGTGATTTGGCAAAACAGACTAAATAAATGATAACAGACGTTAGTTGTTCCTTATTGGAAGACCCTATACTTATAGTTAAAACAAATTCAATTGCTTTCTAAAGCAAAACTAAAATGATGATCCGTTTTTTTTTTTTGATCAACAAATGAAAAAGATTTCCATTCTAAAACACGGGCTCACTCATTACAAGGGATGACTATTTAAATGAAAAGTTTCTCGAAAATCTGTCGTTCGGAGTCGACTTTAAACTGTAGGTGTCACCACTCATGTATAAAATTAACACACACAACATAAGTGGTGTGAGAAACTAGGTCGTAATCCTGACTGAAGGGTTGTAATGACCAATTATGTATGTATGTATGCTCATATATTATGCACTTTTCTAATAATGATTTCTATAATTTTCTAATTTTAAATTCAAATCTCATTTTAATAACAAAATTAGTAGCGCCAATTAAAATTTAATCATGTCTGTCTACGATTAAAAAAAAAGTAAAAAAAAAATAAAAAACAAAAATAGGCAAAAGCATAATCTTGTAAATCTTATTGTATTTTGTTTTAAAACAACCAATTATTTTACTAATTCACCTTCTAAACTAATATAGAAATTAAAAAAAAAAAGATTTTTTTTCTAGTACTTGTAGTCATAAGTATAGAATGAATATCCCTCAACTGTTATTAAAAAGTAACGCTCTAACAATTTTCATAAAACAATCTTTATTTGTTCACATATTAAAATAGAGATAAAAATTGAAATAGCAAAATATTAGGGGTTGAAATTAATATTTTGCCGGCAGAAAATAACGAATTTTCAATGGAGTTTTGAATAATGAAGAGAGTAACAATTTAAAGTTAGAAGTAGAGACTTGAGGAGATTTAGAAAGATTCATATAGGATTGTGGAACGATTTAAATAACGAAACTCATGATATTTTTAAATACAGCCTTTATACGGCCTGCCTTCAATCAAAAGACTTAAGCTACAAACTTAAAAAAAAAAATTTTTTATCAAAGGCCGTTGACTTTTTCTTATACCTTATATATGTATACCCATACACCGATCAATCAACGTTTAATAATGAGAAGACATTGTGTTTCGTATAACCTTTAAGTACCTCTGCTAAAAAGTAAAACAAATTTTTTTTGTATTGTTTTCAATATTTAAATACAAAATTAAACAAAACAAATTTATTTAAGAAACACAACGACATTGTTAAAAACAGCAACAATAACAAAAACAAAATGAAAAAAAATGAAAATAAAAAGCTTGATTGCATTTTGATTTTTTATATTCAAAATTACTGAAGCGTTTAAATTTAACGTCATCAGTCTATACAGGCGATATTTAAAGACCCTACGACTATACGGTATTGGAATGGAATGTTTCATAAGATTCTAAAATTAACATGAGTAGGTACACAATTTAATGGTCCTAAAATTCATTGTTTATTTCTGGAATTAACCTCCGCTTCTAAGCAAATTAATCAGATATTCGTAGATCTGGAGGAAACACGTTTCTCAACCATACTATGTACTCACACAGCTGTTGGGTTCTATGGTTGCTATGGTCTAAAAAATGATTAACCTGACTGAATATAGACAGTTCATGTTCAGCGCAGAAAAGGTAAAGCTCAGCTGCAATCCTGTCGAATTACCATGAAAGCTTTTTAATAATCTGTCGTTTGAACTCATCTTTAACCCAGATCCTGCCACTCAGGATCCTGCATTGTTAAAGCAAAATATTTATTTGGTTCAGGCACAGAAAATTCTTGGGCAGACAATTTCCACAAAATTATATAAAAATGAAGCTGTTGGCTCATATTAAGCCTTCATTACTTAAGCGTATATAGGTAGGCATGTTCAATTTCTCTTACATTCCTTCAAAAATTTTCTCTGGTTTAAGGCATCTTTTTGTCGTTTTGTATCTGTAGTTAAACTGTTGTACTTATTTTTTTTAACTGATTTTTTTCTCTAACTTCCCCCAATTGACCTTGAAATATATATTTTCTATAACTCGGTTTCTAAGCTGGTAAATAAATGCCTTCATATGTAACAGACAGTCAAAGTACATTCATGTGTGTTTATCATATAATGTGACTTTTTTTGTTTTTCTTCTGTAGAATTTAATTTTTTATTTTTAAGTTTAATTCAAATGGCTTTTATAAAATTTACTTATTTTTTGTTATTGTCTGAGGAGCACTCATTACCATTGTTTTCATTTGTTTTTGTTTTTTTTTTTGTCTTCTTTATTTGAGAAGTTAAAGCTTAAGTATTAGATAATGTTGTTGTTGTTGTTGTTGTTGAATTTTCCATTATTTTGTTTTGCTTAAGTAGTTATAGAAAATGAAAATGAAACTGAAAATGAAACTGAAAAATCTAACAAATCTAACAATAAACAATTGCGTTTTCTGTGTCACAGAAAATCACACAAGCGACCAATTATAATTAAATGTTTGGTTAGGCAAAAATCATATTCATTATACAGTCTTTCATGAGGGGGGTAGGGGTGGTGGTAGTTTGAAAATTATTAAATAAACTTAAGAACAAATCGTTCAAAAGCAACTTAATAAAAAGCAACTTAATAAATACAACTGTAAGACAAATAAACTGAGTGAATTTAGAATATGATAGGGCTGCACCCTACATTAATTTCAAATAGAAATTTTTCAAAATCCAAAAGTCTCTTACAAAACAATAAAAACTTTTGTTTTCTTTGACTGAAATTAAGTTCAAAGTATGCTACTTGCAGTCACTTAGGGAGTAAAAAAATAAAAAGTAAAAGTTTGTTGCTTAAGTCTTTTAATTTGCTTCATCAAAATTTTACTTTGAAATTCAAACATTTCCTAGATAATAACTTTACTAACCTAATTCTTATCAAAACTAATTGAAATGTTTAAATTTTATTTTCGTTTTGTTTTGAATACAATTCAATTTCCAGTTCCCATAACTTTTTTTTTTCTGTAAGCACCGCTTAATAATGTCTTCCGTTAATGACCAGTAGTGGCTGTCTGTGCTGTGCTATGCTGGCAATTAAATAAAGAAACTTTATCTGAAATTGTTTATCTGTTTTAGATTTCAATGAAATTTGAAACAAACTAATTGCAAAGCAATTAAAATTTAAAATGAAAACTTTAATTCGAAATTAAAACTAAAATTTAATTTTTAACTTTTCAAAGAAGAGTAGAGTTTTTCCCAAAATAATTTAAAAAAAAAATATTTCTTTTCGTTTTAGATTTTTTTCAAAGCCAAAAACTATTTCTTTTGTATGTAAAATTTGTATAACTTTACTTGGCCAAAAATTGCCCACAAAAAAAGGAGAAGAAATGGAAGAAGTTTTTTTTTCTATTTAACAATTAAAACGTGAGCCATGTTGGTAAATTGATTCCAATTTGTTAAAAAATTCGCTTCTTTCCTATAGATTGTCTGTCTGTCTGTTTGTCTGCCCGCTTGGGTTCAATTGTGAAATCAGGATTTCAGTTCGTTTAAGCATGCGTGAGTTTAGGAAAAATTGTTTGAAATTTTTCTTCTCTTTGTAGTTAAACAAAACTATGATTTGAATAAAAACGTGTATGTAAAAATTTTTGTTTCCATTCCTTTTGTTTTCTTTGCGAATTATTGCATCACATGAAAATGCGTGCTTAAAGCCTTATAAGGTAGATACTGACTGAATGGGAAAAACAAAGAAGCAATGAAAATTTTTGGTAATTTTATAGACAAATTGAGATTTAAAAATTTTTTTGGTTTATGGATGGATATGGAAATATGAAGAAAATTGTTGAAAGTCTAAGCTTTTGTAATAAAATGTACACGTACAGGGGTATAATCCTTCTGCAAGTAGCGTATAAGACAACAGCTTACATTATCATCTGTTAAGAACCACACTAGTATTCCTATGCTCTCGTGATAATAAATATTTTCTTTCCCTATTCCAGCATAAATTCGGCATATTTCTGATCAAAATATTTAAAATTTTCTTGGTTTTTTTTTTCTTAGTCTAGTCCATCTTTTAGCAGAGGCCAATCCTTAGCACAGTTTACTTGCTAGTACAGTGGAAATTGGCAAATTTCTAGGTCTGTGCCTTTGAAATTGAAGTCGCTGTAGTCTAGTAGGTAGTGTGTAGGCTTATTAGACGTAAAGCCAGGGTTCGAGCCACAGGCCAGACATCAAGACAAAATACAAAAAATATTTCTTCGGCGATTTCCTCTCAACAGATTTCTGGCAAAAAACTCTGAGAGTAAATAAAATTGTCATGAAAAAGTTTCTCAGAAAATCTGTCGTTCGGAGTCGACTTTAAACTGTAGGTCCCACCATTCATGTATAAAATTAACACACACAACATACGTGGTGTGAGAAACTAGGACGTTGTACAATGGGTCAATTCAACTTCCGGGTACTGTACTTGTCTTAATTGATAAGTACACGTCCTCTAACCTAACCTAACCTAACCTAGGTCTGTGGCTTTGGTATCATACGATTTTGTTTTCGTTGAGTCAGGCTTAATGGACAGGCATTTCACCAAAAATTTTATATTCCTTACCGGCTACTCATTTCAAGTAAAGAAATTGTTTTGAAATGGTTCAGCCGGATGAATTACACCCTCATCATTTATTCAGCTGATCTATTTTATAAAAATTGAATTCGATTTTTTTTTTATTCACATTGTTTTCCTTATAAAATTCCATGTATATTCCCATGTATTTTCAAAACTTTGGAAAGATTTTTATGTTTTCATAAAAATCACACACAAAACAAAAGACTTAAGACACATGGGTAACAATAAAGGTGGAAGAGAAGGAAAAAAACGATTTTTATGATTTCATTTCTAAAAACTTATAAAAAAAAAATCACTCAAGCCCAGGACATTAAATATTCTTCACAGCATGTTTCAAAAATCCCTACCAAGGAATTCCTGATACCAACAACAACAACACCAAACAAAATAAATAAAAACCAATGTGAGCTCATCACTGAGACAAAACGAATAGTGGTGACCACAAAACTGTCACTGTGTTTAATGGTATTGTAATCATGTCTGTTTGCCTTAATTTTTTTTATTGTGGCTGCTTATGGCGCCACTTGTCTGCTCGACAAAAGAAATGAACAAAAACAAAAGAACACTCAGTTAAAGAACTTTTCATTTCTTAATAAATAAAACGACAAGAACAATAATAACAACAACAACAATATAATATTGTATCAACTATTAAACTAGGGCCACACTTGTTGAACGTGACCCACATTATTTGTACGCCTTGTTGTGCAGTGTTCGGAACACAATTGCTTTGCCAAGTGTGTTCAATTCAATTTGAAGCCTTTTGTTGTGCATTACATTTCATTTAGGATTCCTAAAACATAAGCCTAAGGCCCAGTGTCTTATTGGGTAGTTTTCTTTTTTTTCTTACGCTTTTTGGAAATTATAAGTGATAATGTAGTCTGTGTGTGTGTATGCCTTTTTTGATATCTTTATGTAACTGACCTTATCTAAACTCATCTGTAGTTTAACTGTTAAGCCATAACCATAAACAACTGAGTGAGAGAAATACAAATAAATATGCAACATGCTGTAGAATATCTAAAATTATTGCAAACAAATGTTTTGTCACCTTTACCACACCACATACTAGGGATCCTTTTTTATTAAGAAAATCTAGAACACACAGATACCAAATAGCTGGACAATAGGTGGTTACTGTTTAAAAAGATTTCACTTTTACTCTTGAACTGTTTTTTCTAGTACTCGTAACATGGAAGAGTAAAATAATTTCATGATTGGCACGTAGTTGATACTACAGAGAAAATGTTGAACAATACTACGGTAAAATATTTAAAAATATTTAATATTTATAAGCAGAATTGAAGGATTTCCAAGGAAAAGATTAACAAATCTTAGCAGAATATTTAGTTCATAATTTTAATTCAAATATTTTATAACGATACCAGAGAAATAGAGAAGTATCAAGAGGACTCCATTGTAGTAGAAGTCCAGAGACGTTTAAAGATAGTTTTGTAAATACTATTAAAGGGTAATACTTACAGCGAATTTTTATTGATGCAGAAGAGTTGAGTATGATGTTGTTGATGTGAGTATCTTGTCGTTATGCTTTCAGGCCTTGTTGA
This sequence comes from Sarcophaga variegata, assembly GCA_932273835.1. NCBI lineage: Eukaryota > Metazoa > Arthropoda > Insecta > Diptera > Sarcophagidae > Sarcophaga > Sarcophaga variegata. The sequence goes on from OW026362.1 coordinate 3,374,484, forward strand.
TAATTAATTGTCAGGCTTCTGGAAGAAAAATAGAAAAGAATAGATATTTTATTTTGCAATATTTCAGAATTTGTTTTAAAAATATACTTTCAGTTCAATTGAACTCGTAAATCATACTTTTCTAGGGATTAAAAATTTTTAAAATCCTATAGCAACTCTATTATACATATACACCTAATTCTGTTTTTACACGGTAGATTGGTTCCAGAAAAAACCGTGTAAAAAAAGACACTGATTGTATGCAAAAATAGGTGATTGGTTCCTAATCTCTAAAACCTATTAAAATTAGTGAAAACAAGGATTTTTTAAGTAGTTTTGTATTTGACATTTTCTTTTAGGGATTCATAAAATATTTAATAAAATTAAAAATATAAATAACTTATTAAATATAAAATATTTTTTGGCTTACCTTTTATCTTAATGCGTTAAATTTAATGTAACGATAGAAAAACAAATTTGCCAATAAAAAATTTCTTTACCAAACACAAAATATTAACACATTTCAATTGCTCTGACCTTTGTGCTTGTTGCACAAAAGGGAATTCCCCTAAATTTGTGCCATTTACATTTGCTTTGACTAGTAAATTTGCTTGTACGCGCAAAAAGGGAATTCCCTTAAATTTGTGATATGAACATACTTTGCAAAAATTAAATTTGACAAAAAAATTTAAGCACAAAAAATTTTAAATCGTGCTAAATAGAATAAAATCGTGTAACAAAAATTAAAAATATTTTATTTTCAAACCGTGTTATATCAAAACCGTGTAAAAAAAGACCGTGTAAAAACAGAATTAGGTGTATTGTGTTTGCCATCATATTTTACAAACAATATGATGCAGTACGAGCATGTGCTGACAAAAATCTCTGACAACAAAGTTGTCAAAAACAATATTAAAAAAAAAAGTAATCTTTAGATAGGACACGTACAAACCGGAAAACGCATTTATTCTACGTTTATAAAAACAAAATAAAAATATAAAGGAAATGCATATCCTTTAGCAATGAAAAAATAAAACGTACATGGTGAGTAATCTTTAAAATCTTTCCCTTAAACTGTTTTAAATTCATATTTTTATTTATTAAAAATAAAAAAAAGAACACAACAACAAACAACCATAAATGTAGACTGGCATTCATAAATTTGTCTTAAAGTCCAAAAAAAATTAAAAATAAAAATAAAATAAAAAAATCACACAATCTTCACCATGGCTACTGTAAGTAGTAGAAAAAAAATGGAATAAGAACTCTAGATCAACAGTAGTAGTACAGTTGTTACGCTAAATAGTGAGTTGAAACGCTTAACAATACCACGTTCTAAATGTGAGCGGTGTTTTCACGTACGTGATTTGTTTGCAACATTTTTTTTTTCGTATGACTAAAGTGTCTTAAAAAAAAACGAAACAAAATATAAAGAAAATAAAGGGAAAAAAACAACATTAAGAGCCATAAGTATGAAAAAAAGGAAGCACATCCCTTTTGGTTAACAATTCATATTTCTTGGCTGTCAATTCTATTGTAACAATTTTGTCAGTGGCACCCTACATTTGGAAACTATGGAATTATTATGGTATTATGGTGACAGCAAAGTAATTGCTAAGAATTGAGTCATTCTGCATCAATCGAAACGAATGGCAGTCAGATCTCTGTAGACTCGAGAAACAATTGTTCAGGATAGAATTAGACTCAAGACCAACAGGAACAATCGAAGCAAACGGTAGCCAAAAGTAGACTTAAGAAATCATTTTTCAGGATAGTATTTGTCTCAAGACCAATAGGAACGAACGAAATAAATGGTAGCCAGAAGTGAAGATCTGGGCATTTAAACATTCACTATAGAATTGAGCAATAATTTTTCAGGATAGTATTTGTCTCAAGACCAATACGTAGATTATATATGATGAGGAGAATGAATCTTCAAATATAATTGTCTTGAAAAACATCATGGAGTTTTTCTGGGCAAGGGAGTCTATGGAGATAATACAGGGATATTCAATGTAGATTCATATTATAGGCATCAAAGGATGTAAAATACTTGCTGAAAGCCTTATGTCCTATTTCATTATGCTGTAAAGTTCCCTTAATTCGTTCAGACTTTCACTATTCAAAATTTTTCTTTATTTTCTGTACAGTACTACCCATATGTCCTTCCAATAGGGTTTACTTTATAAATTGTATGAATGGACTTAAAAATACACAAGCACACACACACACATACAGTGATACACTATTTAATCATGTATGTATGTGTGTGTGTTAAGCTTATCTTTATTAAGAAATTCAGTAGCCGTTATGACTGTTTAGTTTGGTTTGGTTTGGTGGTAATCATCGTATTGATATCTTGATTTTTATAACGTCGTCCAACGTGTACGTATATACGTATATGCATATCCCTTATGATGATAACTTGCCACAAGGCATGCAACCATAATAATAATATGACTGCTACTGGTTGCCACCACCATTCTACGCACTACAACTACTTCATTTCATTGAATTGTTGCTGGTATATAAATCATTGATATTGCTTTGCATTTGTGACATGTTTCATATTATTTTTCTTTTCTCCAATGAAATTATTATTATTGTTTCGTTTCGTTTCGTTTCATTTCGTTTTCTGTTCTTATTGTACTTCAATGTTCTTATTTACCTGTGATAAAATTCCAATATATGCCTGGCATATTAATTTTATACTTCTCCATATGAATTATTTTCTTCATCTACTCACTCGCTTACCACCATACATACACATACACCCGCGCTACATACAGCAAAACTTATTGGCTGTAAAGTGTATATTTTAATGTTGAAATATCTTTTGTCATATTGACATTTTATTAATAACAAAGAACGGATGTGTATGTTAATCATTATTATCGTGATTTGATTTTTTTCTTCTTCTATTTCGACTTCGACTTCTGCATGTCTTTTAAAGTTTATCGAAATGTATGAATGAATGAATGAAAATGCATTTTAGATTATATTTAAAGCAGTAAAGAAAGAAAATAAGATACAAATTAATAGAATTTAAGAATATTTTAATAAAATTATGATTATGAACTGATATGGTTTGTTATAGTAAAAAAAAAACCAAAAGTCTTAAGACACATACGCACACATTTTCCCAAGGAATACCAGCCAGCATTGTGATGAAAGGAAATGCAACTTTGTATGAAAAAGAAAAAAAAAATGAAGCACAACTTTAAAACCGAACTCAAGACAAATATAAAAATAAGCAGAAGCTTAAAGGGCTTTAAACATAAATTCATGTCATGGCAATTGAAATATGCACAGGCGGCTCAATGTGACACGGTATATACAGTGGTGGCTTTATAATTAGAAACGATGTTTCTGCAACAGAGTTCTCTGGAGTGACGAATCTAAGTTTAATTTGTCCCAATCTGATGGAAAAACGTATGTATGTAAGATGTCCTCCAAACAAAGCCTTTGATCCCAAGTACACAGTGAAAACTGTAAAACAAATTAACAAACATACATGTTGCTAAGTCGTTTCTAATTATAAGGCCACCACTGTATGTATGTACGTTTTTGCCATGGCTAAATAACTTTGAAGAGAAAATATTTAAAGAATTAGAAACAGTATTCCAAAACCTAACACAGGCCAAATAAATTTAAAACAGAACCTTACAGAAAACGTATGGTATGTTCATGCCCGATACACATAATTGGTCATTACAACCCTTCAGTCTGGATTACGGCCTAGCTTCTCACACCACTCAAGTTGTGTGTGTTAATTTTATACATGAATGGCGGGACCTACAGTTTAAAGTCGACTCCGAACGGCAGATTTTTGAGAAACTTTTCATGGCAATTTTATTTACCCCTTAGAGTTTTTGCAGAAATCTGCTGAAAGAAAGTAGCCGAAGAAATATTTTTGCATATTTCGTTTCTGATGTCTGACCTGGGATGAAATGTTTACATGATTAATTTCAACCCTGTATGTATTGGATCACCAGCCAAAGACAGCTCGTATGATATCCACGGATAGTAAGTAATATTAGTTCCTAATAAAAAAAAAGAGTTTATATAAAAGAGTTCTTCTGCCGGTGGGTTTGCAATGCCTTTATATGCCATACCTAGCAGTACAAAAGTACATTAGACAAGCAAGGAATATACTCTGTGACTTCCAACCAGAAGGCAGAAATGAGTAGGAATAGTAGTTGTAAGCCTTATATAAACTTACTCACTTATTTATATAAAAAAAAAACTGAATGGACTCACAATACACTTTGATTATTGCTGTAAGCAAAATACTTAATTTTTAAAATTTTTTGTAGCATATTTATATCAACATTTAATATGTGTTTAACTATCTTTAAATGTCTTTCCATCATTTCCTATATTTGTTTATACATTGCATTCCATTCATGTTTGCGTATGTCGCCATATGATTTAAATATAAAAAAAAAAAATATAAAAAATTATTGTTTCATTTTATCACCTCAAATAATTTCATTTTACGATGATCATAAACTTAATGAATATGCAAAATTCCTTAGAAAAATATCGTGTTTTTTTTTAAATTTTATAAAAACGTAACACTCTACACGTACGCTCTGTATTGTTTTGCTTATAAAAGTATTATTAATAGAAATATATTGAGGTACACACACGTACGCTAAAAATTTTGCAAAGCCATCTCCAATATTGTGTAATTAGTTCATATAGATGGCAAGCAAATTAAGGAGACAAAGTAAAGTACAAATTTCGCACATGTCCTTAAATCGTTTATATAGAATATCCACTAACATGGATGGCCTGGCCGACGTCGTTTTCAAAGAAATACATATGTATGGAACGATAACGCTGTCAGCCTAAAATCCACTCCAACCAATTTCTCGTTACTCATTTGAAGAAAACAATTAGCTTCGTTACCTCTATCTCCTGTTCTAAGTAACTCCCGACCGTAAGGAAACCTTTTTTGAAATCCCTGAGACTAACCAGACCACTAGGCCCATTTCCCCCACTAGGTTGGCTTTGAGCGATTTATGTTGAACACTTTTTTTTTACTAATTTGTGGCCATATATCCGGTCTCCAAGGTTATCCCCGACCGCCGTGAAAGCTGATTTTGAATTCTTGGTCCAATAGCTAACCACCGTATTAGGTCCGAAAAACCTCCTTTTTAAATTTTATCGAATTTTAACAGTATTATGGAGGTCATATGCGATTAAATGAATTTTAGAAAAAATAATATCAAAAGACTTAAGACACAAACTTTAACTTTCATCATAATCTTTAAATTACGTACGTGATAATTTACATTCCGTTTTGTTTCTTTAAACATCGGTCACTCTGTTACTCATCTGTTTCGAGAAATCTATTCTGCTGACTAATCACTTAACATGTGAGAAGGGTTCCGATGAAAAAAAAAAGAAGAAAAAAAACGCAAAATTGGTTCATAACACTAACAGTGGCAAAATTAAAAATTAAACAAAAAAAATCGGTATTTCACAGTAAAATTCAATAAAATTTTTAAATCAATATTGAATTAATATTGGAAGCTCGAATAAATAAATCAAATTCAATAGAAAAATATAAGTATCGAGAGCAGTTTATTTGTAAAATACAACAGAAAAAAAACTTACTTTTAAACCGCAATACTTCAAATCATTTTTATAAATAAATATTGTGTTGATTTAATGACGAAATGAAATCAAAACCAGAAGCTTAATAAAATATTAAGAAAACGTTTTTCAAGTACAATGCTTTAGGTGGAGATATAAAACCTTCACGCAGAGGTTTGTAACATTTTGTAAAAAGTGAGTTAAAAAAATAGTTTTCTGCCAAGTAGTTCAAAAATGTCGTCAAAATACAAAATTGAAATTCTGGGTGTTCTAAAATCTTATGTCTTATCCAACTGCTGGACATTAAGGGAGCTAATACTACAGTAACTGCAGAAATTGTTGTAGGCCTGTGTACCCTTATAGCTACTATGAGGTTTCAAAGATGGAACCTAGACACGGTTAATTAATATTTTGTTCCGTATGTAAGTATATTGCGCCAGGAGTGTGTGGTCTCTCTATAAGTTGCTTTATTATCTCATCTTTCTTTTGCAAATGTGTGAAGTACGTATGAAGTCATTTGAACTTGAAATCTGTAAGGCTTGTTGTTGCCTTTTATATACCCGATCATGGTAGCTGTTAAATATTTCATTACTAGACATAACGTTCATGTGGTGTACCTACACTCTGGGGATCTAGGTTAGGTTAGGTTAGAGTACGTGTACTTGTCAATTAAGACAAGTACAGTACCCGGAGGTCGAATTGGCCCATTGTACAATGTTCTAGTTTCTCACACCACTTATGTTGTGTGTGTTAATTTTATACATGAGTGGGCCGACAGTTTAAAGTCGACTCCGAACGACAGATTTTTGAAAAACTTTTTCATGGCAATTTTATTTTTATTCTCAGAGTTTTTGCCAGAAATCTGCTGAGAGGAAGTCGCCGAAGAAATACTTTTTGTATTTTGTCCTGATGTCTGGTGCGGGGCTCCAACCGTGGCTTTTACCTCTAATAAGCCAACACACTACCAACTAGACTACGGCGACTTCTACAGTACGCGGGTAGTTCAAGGCATAGTTTAAGTTTCAATTGTTCAGGCAACTTTCCGCATCGGACATTGCCTCGTGATCTGCACTCATCATTGTGTATTTAGACGACATGATTAGAGAGGTATGAAGTATCTTCGTTAAAAGATGGGGATCGTCTCAAATATGTAGTTCCTATGAAGATCAGAATGAATCATAAGAACACATTCTTGGAACCTGTGAGACAATCATGCATCCCAGAAGGAAACACCTGGGTGCATATCACTGGGCAAGAAATCCTTGTTGGTACCGAACAGCATTCTAGAGTTATTCGGAGCATTAGGCATGAAGGAGACATTGTAGGTACCCTACACAAATTGACAGCAGAACAATAGATGATATGATCACAGTACTACAGCAACTACTCACGACAACAAAGATGTATAAGAGAATATCTGAACCGCAGAATAGTCGTATACAGACATCGATGATCCTCTCAAGGATTTTGAGCAGAAATGAGAATTGGCTAACGGGCCTAAAATCTTTAGCTTTAGTGGAATACAAGACTGAACTCACTAACGTAGCACGATTAATCTCTGTAGCATAGTCGGCCGATACAAAATTATACGTTAGCCTTGATAATTTTTGTATTTTTTTTTTTAATAATTTATGCTAATTTTTCTTTGAAAAGGAAAAGAATCGTGTTAAAAGTGATTTTTGTTTCATGCCATTATGTGGGTGGTTAGTTGTTATTGTCATTTTGAAGTTCTTTTTTTCAGTTTTTCTGCAAATTTTCTTTGAAAACTTTATTTATAAAATGAATTACACAGAAAAGCTTTAATTTTTCAAGTCAGTTAATGTATAATTCAAAAACACTTACATACATATGTGTATACATATCTATGTATACGGATGTATGTGTGTGTAAGTCTCTATAATTTTTAGTTTGTTCAATGAACTTAAAGACATTGCATGTGTAATAATTGTTGTATTGTAATGAAAATTTTCAAAGTACTTGTTTTGTCTTCGAAAGGAAAAACTCCAACGACAATTTATTTTTGTTTGTTTTTTTCGAAAAGCCAAAGTCAAAATCAAACAACCACACATATTTATTTTATTAAGCATATGCTATGTCTTGTTATAAAATACATTGTTAAATAATAAAAAAAATTATAAAAAAATAAATAAATTTCTGGGTTAATTTTCTTACAAAAAAAGGAAAAAAAAGTTTTTATACAAACAAAACAAACAAACAAAATCTATGCATTGTTTTTGTTTTTCTAACAATTTTGTCTACTTCTTTTCGTTTTTGTTGTTGTTGTTGTTGTAAATAATGTACTTAAAAATGGTTTTGCTGTCAAGGTTAGCATAATTTTCAAAGTTAGCGGAAAATTAATATGATGCACGCATGAGTGATGCAAACGGTTGTGAAATATTCTTGAAATAAAATAGAAGAAAAACAACAACAACAAAAACAACAACAAATGCAACAACAAAAAGACAAATTAATAAATATAAATGACAATAATAAAGTCATAATAAATGTACAGGCTTTAAGCTATTGTTTGTTAATTAATGATAAAACAAAAGACTTAAGACACATACTCGTACATTAAATGTTACTTGTTTCTGATTTTTTTATTTCATATGGCACGATTGTAAGAAAAACTATGAATATGATAACATGCAGTATTGGGTGTAGGACTTAAAATGTGCGGGATTTATAACAGATTCCCTGCCACCACTGATCAGTAATTTACTCGAATTGGTACGAAAGAAAATTAAGTTTCAAATGAATACAACAGATTTTTTGCAGGAAGTGTTTTTATACTTTTTTTAATTAAAAAGCGTGTTATTAATAAATCTCATCGCCTTCAACATGATTGATGGTTTGTACCTTTTGGAAGTGGTAATTTTACCATGGAATTCATGTGTTGTTCAGTTCAGTCAAGTTGATGAATTGAATTTATTACTCCATAGCGGCTTAAGATATACATATATAAGACTTATTGGTTAGATTAGTGGGCAAAACCCTCCTTGATCGGGTACTCCAGAGATTGTGCTCATTGTGATATCCCAAGTATTGGATATGGATTCTTAGATCAAACATTTCTTTTAGGAAACTATTCCCAACCCAAATGCGATTGGAACTTCAATTCATAGTTTGAAGAATTTAATTAAAACTGATAATGGGAAACCAAGAATTGTTGTTGTTGTTATTGCAATCTATTGTACCTCCTTCATATCTTGTAAGGTGTTCCAATAATGTCTGCCTTGCCGAACTTCAGTATATTTGCGGTGTCAAGAGTGACAATTCCCAGACATGCGTCCGGGTGTTTTCTTCTGGTTCTAAGAATGTGTTCCGATGATCAATATCATCGTCACAAAATCCACATATTGTGCTCGAGAAAAACTGTATTTTGAATTAAAAAGAGTCCTTTGCCTAGCTTGCCTTTCATTTAGCATACTTTACTCTACAGAAGGCTTCTGAAACCATGAAATGTTTTGCGTAGATTCTGAATTCTTGATCTTCAAATTGTGTATTTGTTCCACATTTTTTAAAAACAGTTCAAAATTTCATGAAATTAATTATGCCGATACAAATGTAATTAATGAACAGAGAGTCAAGCATTATCTGGCAATAAAGAAAAAAACAACTGAAAACTCAAAGCAAAAAAAAAAAGGATTACTTCGTTCGGTCGTTTTCACCTTTTAACACCTTAATTCCAATATTATTTATGATCGTTGTTTTAAAAGACATTTAAAAAAATGATTTTCTTAAAAGCCCAATGATTTTTTTTAATTTTTTTTTTATTCTGTTCACTTCTCTATTCATTTTCGTTTGTAATATGCGCACCGATAAGCGATCTTGTGACACACTTAATAAAAGTTTTCATACAAACAAACAAACAAACAAAAGGAAAATGTTTTAAAGAAAAAAGAAAAATTGAGCCCAAAAAGAAGAAACGTAATGAATCTACATTTATGGCGTAATGTAATAAAAGCAAAAAACAATTCTACACCCCCTCTAGCATGCATACCCACCATCACTTAATAGTTTTAGTAGCTGATGGAAATAAAAAACCATAAAAAAAGGCCACTTAAACTTAAACCGCGCGCTACAACAAAGCCAAATAATAGTATCAGCAAGCAGTATATGGCTTTGGTCTGGGATGCCATACCATCCATACCATGCCATGGCATGGCATGGTTTATGTGATGGTGGTCCATTTGTTTTCGTTGATCATTTGTCGCATTTTTCTTAAGCTCGTTTAATACAACAACAGCAAAAAAGTTGCGAGAGAAAAAATACTTATTGGACATGAACATTTACCAACAAACCGACAACAATAAAAACAATTTGTTAAAGTTTTATGACCGACCACCACCGCATATAACAAATGAAAATATGACTTTAACAGGCTTAAATGTTTTAAATATTGTTTGTATTATTATTATTATTGCTTATATTATTATTGTTGTTGTTGTTGCTGTTGTTATAGCTAGTGCTGTTGCCATTATAGTTGTTGTTATTGTCTGCGTAACATTTGAGATGTTTTGAAAACATTAAAGGTGGTCATCGTATAGCAAAGTTTTCGACTTTTTTCTCTCACTCTCTACGTTTACGGGCCTATTATTAATAATAATAATATACACACCGAAACTATAATAAAAAGAAATGCATGCGAAGAAATAATCAAAAGCACCCTATACTCAGATGCCTTAAGTACAACAAATAATCTGATTTTGATGGGCGTTCTGAAGGATTGCTGATGTTCGAACCCCCACACTCCATTCCTTAGCATATCTTAAAAGAATAGATTTGGTTTGTTTTCTAGATTATTTTGAATATTTTTAAAATGATCCTTGGTGCTAACTCCTTCACCATCAACTGAATAGAAAGTAGCGCCAAAAGAATCTTCCTGGTCGCTAACTTCTTCACAACATCAACTGAATGGAAAGTAGTTTCAAAACAATCTCCAACAATGGCTGAGGACACTTGAAGACTTAAGTAGATTTCGTATAAAAAATTTCTCTATGGACACTATAACAAGCATTTGGATGGTCATGCTGAAGGAATTCAGAACCAAAGTTATAGGTAAACTCTCCAGACATGTACCCACCGAGAAGCTAGTTCGCAAGCTACTTAGAATCACATTCAATACAGGAAGTAAAAGTTCGTTCCTTTTTTAATCACATATAATACCTCAAAAGTTTATTACCACTTTGTAAAATGTAGGGCACCCAAAAGAATTTATCCAACACATTATTTTCATACTCAAGTTATTCCTTTTTTACTCCTTCTTTTTTTTTGTTTTTTTCTAAAAATGATACCAAAAAATTCATTGAAATAAAATCTTTAAATATTTGTATTCCCTCTCTCTATCTCTCTCTCTGTCTCTCTCTCTCTCTCTCTCTAACCATTTTAAGGTTACAGCATAAGGTAACGGCTTTGGGTGGAATCCTACCAAATGAAACTGTTCATACATATTAAACGTTTGCCTCTACTTACTTGAGCCAGGCAAAATGCTTTTAAAAAAACCATAATGTCTGGTCGTTGGAGGTCAGACTACAAGAGTGAGTAACTGCTATGATTAACGAAAGCAAATAAAATAGAATAGTTAGCATAAAAGAAAATGTTGCAAATAAAATGACAATAATTTTTTAAAACATTGTTTGATATCCTTTACATAAACGTCGTCTAGAGAAGCAGGCTCTCCTCTCTAAGCAGCTTTTTTGTGAAATTATCATCAATGTTGGTTAAGAGATGTTTTATTTCTTCGTTTTTATTTTCTTTAAAGAAAAATAACCAAAGTATGGTTGGTGGCATGCTAAAATGACTTTTCTTTTATCTATGTTATGTTGTCGTTGTTTAGGTTCACCTAATAGTTTAACAAGTTTAAAAATTTATTCTCATTTATCATTTCCTCCACTTCAATGTGGAAACAGAAGGTGGTGGGGAATTCTTTTAGGGATTGCAGTCTTAAAGGTTAAGTTTCTGGCTTTATTCTGAAAGAATCTGAAAATCAAAATGTTCTTAAAAGGCTTGAAATAGAAGCAAGAGACAGAATTTAAAGGCAGTTTAATGAAAATCCAGTAGTACACGGTACCTGATATGTATTGCAACCAACTTCAGGTTGTTATCATTTGTAAACCGCTCGTCAGACAGCTGACAGATTTATTCCAGTGACAGTCATTTTATTATTTACAAGCTTACAAAAGCATTTTGATCTATCGCATTCAGAAAACCACAGGTGGCTGTCGTTATAGAACCCTGCTGGACATTTAAATGTGAATAAAGCTTTTGTTCAGAAAACCACAGGTGGCTGTCGTTATAGAACCCTGCTGGACATTTAAATGTGAATAAAGCTTTTGTTTCTCGTACCATTGCTCGTTACCGTGATACTGGCAGTGTTGCATCGCGTCCAAAAAGTGGACGAAAAAAAAACGGTAACAACACCAGAAATGATCCGAAAAGTGAAGGCCAGATTTGATCAAAATCCACGCCGCAGTGGTAGAAAAATTGCTCGTGAGAACGGATGCAACACATATTGAAAAATGAGCTTGGACCAAAGCCATTGAAGTTCCAAAAAGTGCAAGAGCTCACCGATGGACAAAAAAAAGTTAGACTGAAAAGAGTCAAAGAGTTACTTCGCTTGCACGAAAGTGGCCAGTTGCCGAATTTGGTTTTCTCCGATGAGAAGCCATTCCAAATTGAGCAGTTTGTGAACAAACAAAATGATCGGGTTTACCACCAGAACTCAAGCGCCGCCGATGGTAATGGTGTGGGCCGCCGTAACGGCCGATGGTCGCTCGCCGCTTGAATTCATCGACCGTAGGATCAAAATAAATGCCGAATATTACCGGGAAAATGTCTTAAAGACAGTATTGAAGCCCTGGGCAGACGAACATTTCGCCTGCAGACCATGGACATTCCAACAGGACTCAGCACCACCTCACTCAGCACGCGTCAACCAAGAATGGCTTAAAAAGGAGGTTCCTCGCTTCATTTCTACCGCACAATGGTCACCAAAATCTCCGGATCTCAATCCGTTGGATTTTTGCGCCTGGGGCATTTTGGAAAGTAAGGTTCTTACTAAAAAAATACCAAAGTGTCGATCATCTCAAGACGGCGGTTCGCCGGGAATGGGCCAAAATACCGCAGAGCCACTTTCGTGCAGCCTGTGATGGCTTTGTCGGCCGTTTGAAGGCCATAATACGTACCAAAGGTGGCCAATTCGAACAAATCTAAACTGATTCTAAAATTTGATGTTATTTACAACATTTTTTGCTTTTGAACAATAAAATTAAAAAAAAATAAAAAAATATAGCGCTTTACTTTGTTGCATTATATATCAGCCACCCTGTATACCCTCCACCAGCAGTTTGTTGCGTAAGATCTTCTACAAACTTACAAGTACACTATAAATTATCTGGAAAATTATTTACTCGAGACAGTATGTCCTTTTTTGTATAACAAATGAACATATGTATGAACCAAAAACTTCGATAGCATGTATACAGAAATGTACGTACCTAATATAACGTGACTACCCAACAAGCTTTCTATAGCCTTTGAGGTCATCAAAGTGTTAAGATTATTAATTGAAATAAAATTATTTCTTTGTTGCACTGTGTAATTAAATAAATAATCTTTAATAAAGTAATTTTAATAATAAATCCATTGATATGATGACTAATCCATCCATCCATCGAACAGAACAGATGACGTACGTTAGTGTGAATTTACATGTGTTTGATGTTCTGTTTTCTGTTCTCTGTTCTGTGTTTTCTGTTTTTGTTTTTGTTTCTATTTTTTTATTAATAAAATTGTTTAAAGTTAAAATTTATAATTTGTTTTTATTATTGTACTGTTTTATTGTACTGTGGCAGTAGTTTTATTTATATTTAGTTACACCACAACGATTTCCGGCTGCTGCTAGTGGAGGTGATGTGTTAGTGGTGGTGGTGTTAGTGACTGCCTCTAAGACAGCGTGAGAAAAATCTAATATTGTAGTAAATCTTTTTTTGTTTTTGTTTTTGTTGCAGTTGTTGTTGTTGCTGCTGTTGTTGCTTTTGTTTTTGTTTTTAGTAATACAAAGAACATTAAGGTTTTTTATTTGAGTTGCATTAGATGATTTGTAAAAATGTTTTCATTGATTTGTGTTTTTATTGTCTTTTATTTTTTATGACCGATCAGTGTAAGCGGAACTAAAATGCAGACTGACGACGACGACTCTCTCATGTGTCTACGTCATAATTATACTATACTAAACAACAATATACTAATAACTGGGAATTTTTCTTAATATTTTTTAATTACTAACTAACGTTTACGTTACCATAATTTAGTATAAAATTATTCTATAATTGCTGCAAGAAATTAATTATTTATAACAAAGTGTTAAAAATTATAAACAAATAGATCGATAATGAATATTTATGCAATTCGAATTGCCAATTGCAATCGCAAAACGATCGTTTAACACAGACCGAAAAGAGAGAAAATGAAAAAATTTTAAACAGGTTTGTAGCTTAAGTCTTTTGATATTCGTTAGCACAGAAATGTGGGGGAAATTTCGAAAATGAAAAAAGAATTAAAAACATAAATAATGGCAAATTTATTAAAATGTTATAAATTCGAATGTCTTTGTAATGAAATGAAAAGCAATAATCAGCTTAACTAACTGAGACAAAAAGGTTAAATTGCAGCATTTATTACGTTCGCAAACCAACAAGTAGTAATTGTCAGTATTGTAAGTTAAATTATGAACAGATTAATGTCAGGTAAAACCAAACTTGGCTGTTTCTTAAATGACATGTTATTTTTTATAAACAATTACTCCCCAATAATAATAATAATGAATGAATGATAATAAATTGTTAAAAGACTAGTTAAACAAATTAATTTAATTAGCCAGCCTCAGCTGTTTATACGTTACGTTACATTACGTTTTAAAGACTTACAACACAAAGAAATATTATTCAGAAGTCTATTTGTCCATTATAAAGCAATTAAATAAATTAAGAAAAAGGAAAGCTTAGCATTGATTTGGAATAATTTGCATTTAATTTTGTAATCAATTAAACGAAGTTTCTTCAATTTTCCTGTCATTAATTACTACACCTATGCACCACTGTAATAGACTTTAAATAAAAAACGAATACCACAGCTATAGCACATCACATGATGACACTCTACACTTCCAGACACATTTTGTGGCTCGTGTGTAGAGAGAGACCTTCAGCACTCTCAACTTAAGTACAGTTTCTTTATAGTCTTCTTGTGTTCGGTGTATAAATCCTTAAACATCGAAGTATGTGTTCTGGTGGTTCAGTTTTCCTCATTACACAATCTACGTATTAATCCTCAAGCGAGTCCTATTCTCAAAAAATGTTTTGTGAATATAAAACGGACGGTTGAAGGCCGGTTACTATTCTAATTACTATTCATGCTACTCCTGCTATGTTAGATGGAAAAATTCAGCTACTTTCGACCTGGTCTTTTCAAACTTTACTTTTCAATCTACCGAATAGTTGTGGCTTAATCAGCGGGTAGAGAATTTCCTTCAAAGCAGGCGGATGAGCTGCCTGCTTATTGCTCTCACTTCTCACATGACTAGGTATACACCAAACGGCATGCATAGAGAGACCCATACATATTCTGATTTACATTCAATTTTATAGAAATGAGGTGCTTGGATGTTGGTTTGACTGTGAGCTAGAATTGGTGCATCAGTCCCAGTCCCAACGTCTTCAACCACAACAGTCATATGATAAAAGCAAAGTAAAGCTGGATGATTGTCCACCCACAGTCAGCTTCGTACAGCAGTATACGATCCAATGCGCAAAGCAAAAGGCTTCATGGTGCGGCCTGTAAGTGGTAGCTAAGATATCTCGAGAAGGGAGTAACACCGCTCCATGCTAGGAAGAAGGCCAAAGAGCACAAGAAAAATAGGGGAACAATGTTTCAAAAGGGGAAGCTAAAATACTACGTGGCACAAAAGGATTCAGGATTAAATATCCTCATGGTTTAGTAAAGGACTAATAAAATCCGCGGAAAGATCTGCTGGCAAAGGCTATACAGAAGTTTCAAGAGCGGAAAGTAGAGCAGTAGAGCCGAGGAAATACTCAGCAGTCGAATTGACACTCACAGGGCAAATCGAATAAGGGTGATAAGCAATCATTTGCGTGGTAACGAAGCGATGCATCCATGCTTAGAAATTGGTGGGCATCAACTTCCGTTCGAGCCATATTCTGCAAGGACGCACAAACAGCCGAATGACTGATATTAACCACGAAAACAGTGTTCAACTTAAATACCCTATTTTCAGAGCTCACTGGATACCAAACTTTTTTTTGCATAGGATTGCCTCGCAAAATATATGTATTCTCACAATTAGCATGTTTTCAAATTCGTCTTCTGCTTGTTTCCCACTTTTTTTTTAGCCCTGTCAGCAGACTGAAATTGGTTGAACCTTTAATAATTTCAAATAAATAAATAAAATTTAATTTTGTGTTTTTGTGTTTTACAACTAAAGCTTAAGCTAATGTAACAGACATGCATCTATTTAACCGAACATCGCATTAAAAACGGCTCATCATTCTAATTATAGTTGGTCGAGTAATATGTAAAAATGGTTAATTTGTTTTATTGTTTCTTGTTCTTTTTCATTTTAATTTAATTTTAATTTTTTATTATTTGTTGTTGTTATTTTTTTATAGTATTTTTACAATACTATTTAAAGTTAATTATCATAATAAGGCAACAAACAGACAAACAAGAGAAGAAAAACAAACAAAAAAAAAACACAACAAAAAAAGGTCATCCATACAGTCTCTGCTATTGAGGCAGGGGAGTGGAAGGCTACTACAACGTTAAGTATTTAGACAGAAGAAGAGAACGCAGCAGTTACAATAAACAGTCAATAACGTATGAATTAATCAATGAATATTGTATAGCGTTGAAGCCGATGAAAATTAAAGCCGGATTTTGCTTTTATTTAAATGTGATGCTCGGTTTAGGAAAAAAAAACAAAAAAATAATCAGCATCTGAGGTGTATAAACACAAGCGAGGGATGGGTGATAATTTTTAGAGTAGTGTTAATGACATTACGATTTTGCTTTGAGAATTTAAATTGGTTTTCATTTTAAATTTTATTTTAGATGGGGTTTGTGTTGAAATTTAAAGAAATTTTTTTGATAGAACATAATGCATGTGTCTTAAGTCTTTTGATTCTTGTAGGTGTTTATATAAACGGGGTTTGGGTCTTAAGTCTTTTGATGGATATATGGTATGGAATTGAAAGAAATTTTTCTGATAAAATATAGTGCATGTGTCTTAAGTCTTTTGATTTTTGTAGGTGATTATACAATTGCGGTTAATAATCATTTTTTTTGTTTGTTTTGTAAACCTGCACTTTAGGAATTCAGTCATGAGAAATTGGTTGTATTGCGTCCTTTGAAGTCATTCTTAAATCTCGACTGATTGCCTCATTCGTTGGAGGTACACAGTTTCGGAAGATGGGCTTTTTTTCGCTTGCAGTCCCCCTTAATTATTAGGGCAACAAAGTCGCCGGTTATGTGGACCATTGAGTTATGGGGGTCAGAGATAGTTTGAATCCCAGAGTTAAATATCGGAGTCTGGTCGATAACCCTAAGCTACGTTGGCGGACAACCCAGTTAAAAGGGTTCGTTAAGTATCCTGCACAATTTATAACAAATATTAATGAAGTGATCTGGAAGACTTTTTGTTCGAGATAACCAGAACTGTAATTAAATGCCTGGGAACGCCTGCTGCCAAGGTCAGAAGCAAATAGAGACGATAAAAGATGTGCCGAAGACACTTTTAAGACGATGGAAGGAAATAAAGATCAATTGTTGACGGTTATGTTCCTCCTTGAAACTAAAACATGCCGGTAGAGTAATATTTATTAAAAACGCATTGTGCCTAAGTGCCACAAATGTTTTTTACTTCACAATTTCTTCATTCACAAGCCTCGCATATTAGTTTTATGAAGATGTCTTTGCTTGGAGCATGAATTAGATAGACTCTCCTTTAAAAACGTTTTTCTCTGATGAATTGTAAACATATGTAAGTTTAATTATATGCTTGATGTAATTTTTACAAACTGTGTTGGGAAAACAAAAATCACACAAAATATCTGTACAAACTAATAAAAAAAAAAAAACAAAAACAACAACTTGTTAATTTGATTCTGTGGTTTTTATATGTAAATAATAAATTGTATTCCATGTTACGAATTGTTGTTAAATACAACAATAAAAACAGAAAAAAATAAGAAATAATAATAATTTATAAATAAATTTCTTTAGCCAGAAAATATTCATTCATTCATTCATTCAATTATTCCTATACAAAGTATGAAATCTTGGCTTACAAGTGAGTTACATTTTACGTCAAGACAGACAAATGTGAAAAAAAACAGGCAAGAAAAAAAAATTAAAAAACGCTTAAAATTTATTTATAAGCCTTAAAGGCATGTCATTTGCGATCAGATAAATTGTTTGTTAAAAAATTGTTTTTTGTTTTTGTTTTTTTAAGATAGATTTTGTTGCTTTTCTTCAATTATTTCATTACGTTTCATATGGTTTTGGTATGGTATGGTTTGGTTTGGTTTGCTTTATTCATATTTATTTATTATTTGTTAAATATTATTTAAGGAATTGATAAATTGTTTTTGTTTATTGTATACACACACATTATGTTTAAAAATTAATGACTGTGTATGTCTATATTTTATTTAATAATTTATTGTTTAAACATGAGTTAATTCAGGTGGAGAAAAAAAATCTTATGTTTTCATAATTATGGGAACTTTTAGTTTTAATTGGCAATAAAAATATTTTCGTGTTTAATCATCACAAAGAATTTAACACTCATAATCCATTCAACAAAAAAAAAACGAAAAAAATGTCTGCAATTGTTTCAAATACAACTTGAGATGTGTTTTAGCTTTAAGCCAAATAATAAGCTTCAATCGTATGTATTTTTCTTTCAGGCGTATCCATGAATATCTACGGGCGGAAGTATGTTCAACACCTCCTTTTACCAAAGATATCTGAAGCGGAATATGGTTGTGATACAGGAAAAGGAATTAGAGAACCAGTGCTAAACCTCTGGCAATATTCTATTACTTAATATAGCTTATTGACGTATCCAGGTTAGGTTAGGTTAGGTTAGGTTAGGCTAGGTTAGAGGACGTATACTTGTCAATTAAGACAAGTACAGTACCTAGAGGTCGAATTGACCCATTGTACAACGTCCTAATTTTTCACACCACTTACGTTGTGTGTGTTAATTTCATACATGAGTGGTGGGACCTACAGTTCAAAGTCGACTCCAAACGACAGACTTTTTTCAGAAACTTTTTCATGGCAATTTTTATTTACTCTCAGAGTTTTTGCCAGAAATCTGCTGAGAGGAAGTCGCCGAAGAAATACTTTTTGTATATTGTCTTGATGTCTGGCCTGGGGCTCGAACCCTGGCTTTACGTCTAATAAGCCAACAGACTACCTACTAGACTACGGCGACTTCGAAAACGACGTATCTAACTCGGTTGAATAAAATTTTATATAGGATGCTGAGGGTACTTCATCACATCTCTTTGTAAGCAAAATATGGCTGCAAGCCTAGTCTGTAAGATATTGTAAGTTTATCCAAGAGGATAGGCGTACTTAGGGCACATGCCGCCCACTGTAATTACATAATTCATAGATTCTGGTGAAGCCATTTAGATTCCCAATGTCCATTCTTGACAGATCAATTTGATACGGACAGATCAGTGTGACAAGGACAGATCAGCAGGGTGATAAGGTTAAGACCAATGTATCTTGCTTGAGTACTTAAATTGCAAACTACAACTCTGAAAAACCATGCCAAGCGTGCTCTTTGGAGTTTGAAGAAACTCAGCCTTAAATTTTTTATACCGGAAGCAGCCCGGGCTGCATTAATGGCATCTATTACTGGATAGTCAATTCTACGTTTGTAGCATTTCAATGGAGTTCCCACTGCAGAGGACTCGTCTAAAAGGTAAATGGTTGTACCATGCCTGGACAATTTATCCGCTTTGCAGCTTATAGGAAGGCCAATATTGTACTTCTTCGTCATATTGTTGAAGGCTTTACGGTAGCCTTAGGGCACATTAGAGTTCTTTACGTTAGAATCTAATTCATATTTTTTTTTTTTGAAAGACTAGAATGTAAAGGAATTTAAGCAGCATCTTCTGTGTGTGAATGTTCAGCTGTTCCCTTACTTCCATGGCACAACACTTCCTAGTTTTGCACTTGTTTTATACACGTAAACCCTATGAAATTATTTTCATTAGAATTTCGTTTGCCCACTGCCCCTTTTTTAAATCTAGAACACTTAACCAAGTGGAACAAACAAACAAAAAAGATATGAAAAAAGGCGGATGGGAAGGGGGGTAAAGTGGAACAATAATAGAATATTTTCATTTACAATTGAACTTTATCTGTAAATCTTAAAGGTTTCTTTGTTTGTTTGGTTTTTTTTCAATATTTTTGGGGCTGACAACTACAAAAATATTTGGGCAAAAAAATTCCAGTAGCTCACGTTTAACCACTTCATGGTCTTGTAATATTCTTTCTTTTACAATTGTTTTGTTTCTTTTTCATTTTCATTTTCTTCTACCTTTAAGCTTTATGCTTAAATAATTTTGTAAAAATTTTTTTCACCAAAAATGAAGAAAATAAAAAAAGAAGACAAAAATTTGTCGATTTTTTTTCTTTCATTTTCTTTATTTTTGGTCTTAAATACATTACAGTAGCAAATTGTTTTTAATACCAAACAACAATGATGGTTTTTTCCTTTTAGTTTTTGTTCTCTTTTTGTTTTCATTATTTTTTCATCTTATTTTTGGTTACAAGTAAATAGTATTTGTTGAATGCCCTACTGCTTCATATTTTAGAGGAATATTGGGATTGTGATTGCATTAGTAATAATCTTAGAAACCAATTTCACTTTGAAGATCGATTTAAAATCACTATATCTTCGGGAATAGTATTTATGATACGAATAACCTGACTGTCAGATAGCATTTCCGTGTCCTATCATTTGTACCTCCTATTAAAGTTGCATTGAGCACATCATTCGATAGATTCGATAGACTTCCGCTTGAGAGATGCCCTTGAGTTACTCCATAGGCTCGAAATACTATATTCTGAGACAAAAAAAAACTCATGCTTCTGTTTTAAAATCCGTTCTTCCATTCATCGTAATTACTCCATTCATTTCTGTTACACAGTCTGGCTGCAAGGTACATCCCAAATAATAGACTCAACTGATGCTGTCCAGATTCAGCCAATGGATCAGGAGATTTTCTAATCAATCTAATCAATCAATTCATGTTAGACTTGTCAATCTATCCAAAGTCTTCAACGTTTTGTTGCAGCGGACTAAAATTCAACAGAGCCTGCAATGTCGCTGAAGGACAGATTTTTATCGTCCCTATTATGAAAACACATGTTAGTCCCTGTATCTTGTTTGACTACATTTGTTTTCAAAGTTATTCTACCTGACCAGACAATTGGTCACTATTGGTCTGACTATCATGGTAAACTTTCAGTACATAATCCCTCGTTTGTTTCATTAGGATTTTCCTTCCTCCCGCATGCCATAATGACACATCTGGCTCCCCCCGTAAAATCTAGTGCAGTGTAAGGTGTCCTATATTTCGTTTTAATACTGACTCTTACTTCAATTCCTTTTTTTAATTCGTTTTTCTTTTTAGTTAAAACATAAAAACCATAACAATTGTATTAAAAAAACCCCACCGAAAACAATGACAATCAACTACACAATAATGTCGTGCTCTCAAGACGAAAAGAAATATAATTTTTGTTCACTTTATAAAGAGAGAGAAGCACATGAAAACAAAAAAAATAATCAAAAATTGATTCTTTTTTTTTCGTAAATTTACAAAAACAAATGAAAGAAAAAAAAACCGAACAAAAAAAGAGGAAAAAAACGTAGTGAAACCAAACAGAAATTTGTTTAAATCTTTTAAAGGTTTTGCTGTATATATAAACATTTAAACCAATGGCTACTCAAATTAAATACCAATTCATTGAAGTACGATCAGTAGTACGAGAAAAGAAGAAGCTCTAAAGGATTTCTGTTAACTTGTTGTAAAGTTTTATTATTGTTGCTGTTGTTGTATATATATAAATTTTCTGTTTGTTTTCTTAACAATTTTATACGACAACATTAACATAAAACAAATTATGCCAACGTGACTTTACCATAAATGCTTAAATACAAAATACCCCCAACACAATACACAACACACAGCCCAACACAAAACGAAGCGAAATGCTGCTGCCAAAATAATGCTTTAATCGAAACCAAACGTAGTAGTAAATGAAAAAAAAAAGCAGAAGAAGAAGAAGAAGATGTTCTATAATGATTATTTCTCACAACTTAAAGTTGTAGTCAGAAAAATAAAACGTTTTAATAAAATTGCATTCAAAAGCAAACAAAAGAAGAAAAAAAACAAAAAACCAAAAAGAAATCATTAAAAAATTAACACACATACACACACACACTAAGCAAAGGAAACGAAACTGTTGTCCTCCTACCTAGCAAAACCAAAAAAATAAAAAATTAAGGTGGAGAAAAAGTTTTTAAAAGTTCTCATAACCTACTTAATGACAATGTTGCAATATCTGATCAATATTTTGGTACCGTACACGTTTAAAAGGTATTAAATTAAGGAAAAGGTGTCTGTGACACTACTGGGACAGTGTTTACCTATTTTTTTTTAAATAAGAATTCGATTCCTCGAAATAATTTCCTTTTTCTTAGTCTTTAGATTTACTACTGCAATGGCAATGAGCTCACTCACATTGCCTTAAATACTTAAGCTAGTAAGAAAAACGATTGCACTTTTCCTCAAAGTACTTTTATAATTTCACCATATAAACTAAGCTTCTTTCCGTCTAAAGTTCCTAAAAATAATCATTTATCCTGACATTAAATCAACCAATTTTATTTGGAGGAAATGCGTATCAGTTGCAAGGATACCTACTATGACTTTAAAAATCCTGGGTCCTAAGTCGACAACAACTGGATGTTCAACACCTTATTGATTCGCAACAGATATTTTACTTTGCAAAATAAGTCAACTTAAGAATGAACGCAATGTCAAGGGAGACAAATCATACAGCTAAACAAGGCAGATTATTATTAACTTGTTCAACTGGCCATTACAACACTTAAGTTAAGATTTTGTTCTAGCTTTTCACACTACCGAAGTTGTGTGTTAATTAAAAGCCATGTATAACGGGATCTTCAGGACAGATTTGAACTCACGAGCCCTCATCTAGTAAGCCAACACGATACTTACTAGTCTACGGCAGTCATTTTTATTATTAACACTGAAATTAAATCTTAAACAGCTTGATTTTACTCAACAGGGTGCATCTGCTTGGACGGTTGGAAGAAAAATACTAAGTCTGGTCTTTATTCAAATTTAACAGGGGGACTGAACATCAAAGCGAGGACGTCAAGCATTTTAATCAACACTGGAGGAAGATTATTAGTATTTAAGCCCTGCGACGCTATGATGTGGCTGGTTGGTTTGAGGACATTTACAGCATTGAAAGCAAACTCCATGCATTCAGTAGTCATAAAACCCAATGGAAGTAAGGAATTAATAGCGATGGACACAGAGCGAATAAGGACAGCGTAATACAACACATACAAATCACTTATGTACGTGAATATGAACTCACATCCTGTCGACTCATTTCAATTATAAGCCTTAGGAGAGACGGAATGGCGGTTCCCGAGACACCAGTTCAAAATCTCGCAGAGTCCCTTACCCAGATATTTATTCTACTTCTTCTAAGGACTGCTACAAATGATATGCTAACTGCACCACAATGTATTCTGTAATAGAATGATTGATGTAGTTAGCAAATTAGCATTAGAATGCCTCTTAAAGAACTCTGTCACCATTCTTATGCTGAACTTACTTAGGCTCAGTATAAAGCTGGTTGAAGAATCATTATCTATGTTTCTCACAGGTCAGAGGTCAGAAGCCACTCTCCTAGTAACTCCCTATCTATAACCCCGGCGTATCTGCTGTAGCTCCGTGACCAACCTCCAGAGGAGTTTTTAGTGCAGCAGGATGGTGGAATAGAACCAATTACCATATAACCCTCAGAGTGAGATCCTAGTCTATAAAGACTCTCAGCCATTTCATTTCTAGAAAAATTACTGTGCTTGGGAGCTCAACAGAAACTTATCGCCCTCAGAGGCTAGCCTTTTTTGTCCACGAAAATTACATAAGAATTCATATTAAAAAAAATGTATTCCAACAGGCGACACATCCATACGTAATAACGGGTTTGACAATCGCGGTGAAGGTCTAACAAAAGGCCTTACAAAGCATTCCAATTCCTTTTAAATTTTTTCTTCAACATTTTTATTCCAGTTCAGTGTTATTGAAGGGTTTCGTTGGTTAGTGGCTATAGATTGGCAATGCAATGGAACTCTTATTCGATATATCTGTAATCTCTTAAGCATATTGAAAAATAAGATGAAAGTAATGTTCCGATTCACTTATCCAAATTATATTTTAAATGTTCGTATCTTAAGTCTTTTATTTCTGGAACAAACTTAACTTATGTTGAAGTCTGATAATAAATAATTTTGAGCTTTTTAGCTACGTTTAGTAGTGTTATATTTGTTTCTACAAGAGCTTAACAATTTCGCTTACAACCTGTTAGTTTGAAATCAAACATTTTGTTTTAAATTTTTTCTTCGTTTTTTTTTTCTGCTACTCCGATCTAGTGTAGTTAGAGTTAGTCAGTATATGAAGGTAGTATATAATGTATGTATTAATATATTGTAATCTTTATTTTAAAATCACCTTGTGACATGTTATAAGTTATCACGTACGTCACGATATAGGAAAACTCTCCTGCTCCTTTAAATTTTTATTTCATTTTTTTCTGTTTTTCTCTCTTTTGTTTAACAATATTTTCTCTAATTTCTAAAAACGAAAACCGTTTTATGTTTTTGCAACACAATGTTGTCGATATACATAGTTTGAACTATTTATGTATGTTTCGGTTTAAGCCAGCAAACTAATGCATAAACATGTTACAGTTACTTGCCCGAAAAAAAAAGAAAAAAAAACAGGATATTTTGCAAATTTATTTCTAATATGGACAACAACAACATGTTTACAGTTCAATGAAAATTTAGACAAAAGAAAAACAGAGAAAACTCTTGGGTTACCAGGTAATATAACGTGATTAAATGTATTTTAAAACGGAAAAATTATTTGAAAAAAAAACTCAACCTTATAAATCATACTTCATTTAAACAAAAAAAAAGATTATAATCGTTTTAAACAATATGATGACAACCACAAACACAATATTTAAATTCATATAAAATAAATCACATTCACAGTGTCGCAGCAGCAGCACCACTGAATATGATACTTTACAAGCAAACACAAAAACTATGTTGATAATCAATAAATCGAATAAATCGATAAAGAATTAAATTAACGAAAAGCAGTTGAAAAAAATAGAGTTTCAAACTCAATAGGCAACTCAATTTTTATTTTTAAAATGAAACCAAAAATGGTTTGAAAAATAAACACAAATTTTTTTGAATACATGATTTATCACACATACATACTGTAAGGAAATACAGGCAGAGAGAGGAGGAGAAATAAATCTTAAATAAATAAATTTGATATGAATAAAATAAATTAAAAAAATAATAAATAAAGCATAAACACAATGGCTTGTAAGACAAATTAGTTGAAATGGTAATAAACCCTCTTGGAATTACTTCATCTAAGTCATGTAGCAAGAAATTACCAAAAGCAACTGAAATGATAGTTAGATTACGAAGATGATGTAGCCTCTATACTTCCACTCAGAAAGCAGAAAAATATACATTGAGAATGTCTCCCAGAGCCTTGCAATTCAAAATAAAACTATTAAAGCAAATGAGAAAATGTAAAGTAAATACGACGAAGTCGCCGTAGTCTAGTAGTAGGTAGTGTGTTGGCTTAGTAGACGTGAGGCCACGGTGTAAAACCCCAGGTCAGACATCAAAACGAAATATAAAAAAAAATGTCTTCGGTGACTTCCTCTTAGTAGACTTCTGGCAAAAAATCGGTTGTTCGAAATCGACTTTAAACTTTAGGTCCCGCCACTCATGTATAAAGTTAAAACATTTAACATACAGTGGTGGCCTTATAATTAGAAACGATGTTTCTGGAACAGAGTTTTCCGGAGTGACGAATCTAAGTTTAATTTGTCCCAATCTGATGGAAAAACGTATGTAAGACCTCCTCCAAACAAATATTTTGATCCCAGTTGCACAGTGAAAACTGTAAAACAAATTAACAAACATACATGTTGCTTGCTAAGTCGTTCCTAATTATAAGCCACCACTGTAGTTGGTGTGAGAAGTTAGGTCGTAATCCTGGGTTGTAATGGCCAATTATGTATGTATATATGTAAAGATAACAATAGACGATGATAGATTAAAAAGAGAAAGACCCAAGGGGCGTAGGAAAAAATGGAGAACAGTCGTCATCGAACTAACAAACCACTGTCGAAGATATAACTCTCAACGACAGAAAGTTTTGTAGTTATAATCTCCACAATATGCTCAAAAAAGCCTCTAATCAATGACATGAGACTGAGCGTTTGAAGTCCACTATAAATTCCACAAGATGTGATCAATCTCCACTGCCCTTCCTTCATTTGCATTTATTCTGCAGAAATCGTTCATGGGATATTCTGAGCCCAGGGCCTCCAGCCCAGCTGTATTTAAAATTGCCTCTATTATTTCAACACTTTAAGTCTTTGTATTGTTTTAGGATCAAATGAGCCATTAGATAAAGCTCCAGAGTTCGATTTATCAAACCGTTTAATAAGTTATTTGGAATACAGACAAAATGTCTGCTTATGTGCAGTGGATTATTTGGTTTTAAAACATATTTCTTAAATTTTTATTTCATTTCCTATTAAACCGACGATTTTATTTATTTAAAATTAAAAAAGTTTAGTATTTGTTTTGTAAAAATAACCACAGCTTCCTTATGTACTCATAAATGCGTGAGTCCCATACTCTTTATCAATCAATAGAATGAAGTCAGCTGTTGAAGGCTGATAGATTTAGCTATTGGCAGATATAATACCAGTGTATTGCTGCTGATATTCACTGTGCGTTTGAAGTCCACTATAAACTCCAAAAGATGTGATCAATCTCCACTGGCCTTCCTTCATTTGCATTTATTTCTTTTCGATCGTTCTCAGAGCACAGTATCTGATAGGAATCCTTCCTGCCCATGCTCAGGTCTATTTCGTCCTAGAACGACCCACATTATGCCATATGGTGATAACCAAACAGAAACCTATTTAAGGTGTTGAGGGTCCAATGGCTTAATTCGAAGATTATTGTGGTGTTATCTGCCTGTTGGTGGCAAAGTTGAAATAAATTTTGTAATCCATAGTGCAAACAGCAGCTTTCCGTATAAAAATGTGTTTAACTTCTCGAAATAAACAAATTTTAAATAAAATTTTTAAAAGGCGTTTTAAATATGACACACTACCAAATCTAGACCACAGCTTGTGGCATGTTAAAACTCCAAATAAAAATATGACTGTGCTTTAAAGACAACTGCATTGAGATCATAAGTGAACATAAATGTTACCCTACATCGCCAAAAGTAGCTACTGTTTATACGAAAAGCTAAGTAATTGTTCCAAATCAAATAGAAAGCGAACATAATGTTAGGCTGACTAAATGGTAAACAAGTAGTATAAACAAGAATTCGCGCCTGATGATTTTGAAGAATTAAAATTCAGGAAATTACAAAAAAAAAATTAAGCGACAATCCATATGTGAAAATTATGCTGCAGAGTATTTTACAAGCGAACTCTATGGACTCGTACACTACGATCATGCCAATGTGTTTAATTTTTTTTTTATAAACGTTTGTAGTTTTATTTTGAATGCATTTGCATTTTATTATAATTCTCTGACAGCAGCCATGCAGCCAAAAACAACAAAATAACGATCAAAACGATTATTTTAACACTTTTTTCACAAAAAAAAAAAGTATTCTGTAAACATTAGTACGAGTACGAGGGAGGGGGGAAATAGAGTCATTATTTTGTTATACACATGATAAATACAATTTCAGAGGGAATAAACTTTAAATCTTAAACAAATTATCATATGTTAACGAGTTTTTATAAATATTATGTATGTGTGTGTGTTACAAATTTATAATATTTTTTTCAAAGACATTTAAGAGTAGAAAAGAAAAAAAGAGGAAAAATAATAGAAGAGTATGTATGATGGTGTGTATGGGGGTGTGTTTATTATGGTGATTTTAATTAAATTATCTTTCTGTTGTATCACTAGTGTTGTGTTGTGTTGAGCTGAACTGTCTGTCTGTCTATTGTTAAATGCTGGATATAAATAATGTCTCGAAAATATGAATATGAAATGCTGGTGTGTAGTAAGGGCTGTTTAATAGCCGTTCCAGAGTATCATTTACATTTTGACATGTTCAACTGACTGACTTTTTAATTAAAGTGTTAAATTGTTGCAGCAGTAGAATAGAAGAGATTCGTCAGTGGTTATTTTTAGATTAAAAGATTTAGGAAAATTCAAACCAGGCAAACTGAATTATAATATACCCTACACTCTACACCAAACTAAGGTATTGGAAACTATTTTATGCGTCTTGCCAATTGAGATACATAGACGAGGTTTGGGGTCGGGTTTTTGACCTGCTGTGTTTGGGTATTTGATGAGGGGATCTGCGGAACTCGGCGAAAAGGACGACATTATATGCGTTGGAAGGATCAAATCGAGGAAACCCTGTCATCGATTGGTGTGACCAACTGGCGTAGGCGCGCCTGAAGCAGAGGCGTCTGAAAGGATGTGTTGCGGCAGGCCGACAACTTGTTAATCGGGTTGTTAATGGTCAATTAAGTAAAGTATTCACGATTGAAAGAGAGCAATTAGCCAGTAAGCGTATAGCGCAGCACAAAATATGGTCTCTAAATGGTGCCAAACTTTACTTATTTGCAAAGGAACAATGGAATGACGACCTCACTTTTAGAAAGATGAGACAAATCTCGATAAGAGTACTCGAGAAGAAGTTTTGCTTTAAACCTGATCAGTTTAAACCTTAAGTACCTGGACTCTTGTACATGCCAGAAAGATGAGTATACATTGCAGAGCCTTCTGTTGAAGCTGTGACAATGAGGAAGAAGAGCAGACCCCAGGATATCTTCTCCCTCATTGTTTGGCAGCTGGGATCTTAAGACGATGATTTGAATACAATTCACGCCTGTTACGTTTCACTTTTTTAACATAAACTACCAAGTCTTTGTCGTTGATGTGATAATTTAAAAAAAAAAGAAAACCATTGAGGGTGTTGAATGAGAATGAGATCATTTGAGGTGTTTATTACTTAAATAAATAAATCGATTTGAAAGCAAACAATTTTAAGCATTAATCCATAAATTATAACAACATTAAAGCGTATGAAATGAAATGAATATTTCATACAAACACTGTTTATTTATTATTAAATAAACTATTTTTAAATAGATTTGTCATTAGGGAAGTATTATTAATGTAAAGCAACGCATACCACCACAATACGTTATAATAATAAAACAAGTATGTAGCTTAAGTCTTTGGTTTAAAGTTCACATAACGTGCTTTAATGTAATTTCCTTAGTTTTTTTTTTCTTTTTTTGGTTTAAATTCAATTTCGTTTGTGATTATTATTATTATTATTATGTGGAGCATAATTTAAAAACTGTCCCTCACAGCGGAAATAATTTTTTTGGGTTTTTTTTTCGGGAAAATTAAAATCATATCAGGCCACATATTTTATAAACCAGCTAGCGAATTGAGGAAAAGCAAAAAATAACCGTGGGAGTTAGTTAGTTTTCTTTAAAACAAAAAACTAAAAAAAACTAGAAATGAACTGAATTGAAAAATAAAATGCTTTTGGGTTTTTAAAGTTGGAAGATTTCTACAAAAAGATTTGAAAAATATTTCGTTTTCGTTTTTTTTTTTTTTCAAAAATATAGTGTGTGTGTGCACTAAATATAACAACAAAGCAATAATGATTACAAAAAAAAGCCTTTAAGGCCATTAAATGTTATATTGAGCAGACTTGTAAAAAGTGTTGACAGTTGTTTTAGTTGTGGCTGATTGTTGTTGTTGTTGTTATTGTTGTTGCTTTCTCATATTTTCGATAGTGTCTCTTAATGTTAAATTATGTTTAAAGGTACTTGGAAATGTTGGTTGGTTGCTTGGACTTTTTATTTCTAAAGAGATCACAATCATTTATGAGTGTTTGGTTGCTGTTTGCTGTTGTTTGTTGTTGACAAAATTCTGTTTAACATTGAACTGGAAGAAGAAGAAGAAAAAACCAACTTTTTTTTTAGCTCTCCATTGGTGGCTATACAAGAATTATGACTGTCATCATGTGTTGATGCAACATGACCGTACAAGAGTTTGACATAAAAACTGTTATTTTTTTTTGTTGTTTCGTAGCACAAAAACACACACGGTGGTAAAACAATGGGGGGTAAATCTTCGCTTGAAAAACACCAACTTCAACTCAAAATTAAAGTTTATTGGTGATTTTTTTTTCATTTGCTGTGCTGTTCTCTCTTTTTCATTCGATTTGTTTTCCTTGTTTTATTTTGTATTTTCATTTCGCCCTGTTGTAATATCCTCCATTTGTTCAACATTTTGTTGCTCGCTCATCGCAAATGTGATTTAGTTTCTGTTTTTGTTTTTTTTTTCTTTTGCTAAGCTTTTGTTTTTGTAAGTTTAAAGTGTAAAATTTATGTTATGTTTTGAAAGTTTTGAACATGTGCAAATTGCCCCACAACAAACAAACAAAGCTAAGCAGCAAATGAGAAAACAAAAGGTTTACAATGTTTATGTCTTAAGTCTTTTGATTTTTATACATCATCACACACAAGCCTCCTTTTGTTTTTCGTTTTTCTCCTTTAAATATCAATTTTTAGTTTAGTTTACTTAACTTTTCTTCCCATTGTTTATATGTTTTATGGATATAAAGAAAAACCACAGGAGTTTTCATTGATATTCACAAATTATGCGAAAGAATTTTCGTTTTTCGTTAAAGGTTATGTTGTTGTTGTTTTTTTAATGGCAGTTCATTATGTTGAATTGGTGATGAGTTGACAAGAAGTCAATGGGAAAAAAATGTTGTATGGATTTCAATTAAGTGTTGCAAATTCATATGAATTTGAAAGTTTATGTATTCGAGTAGAAAAATTACACTGAATAGAGAGTTTGACGCTTTATTGGTGTCTATTAAAAATCATTCTTTTATGTGGGTATCAAAAGTCCGTGTCTCTGCATGCCATTATATTTGAGAAATTTAGCAGGCATACACTTCTCTTGATAGACTTTTAGTGAACAAGTTGAATTCAGACTAAAAAGATCCACTATCGACTGCATACATAGCCTCCGTGTAATTTTGAAACAATCTGTAGATTATGCACTTCGAAAAATTGTTCAAAAAGTATTTATTACTGTCGTCAAAGACTGTCCATAGAATCTATGATGCTCCACCTCTAACTTCATGGGATATTCTGATCCCAGAGCCTCCAGCCCAGCTGTAGTTAAAGAGATCCACTATCGACTGCATAAATAGCCTCCGTGTAATTTGGAAACGAAAAATTTTTCGTATTTATCACTGTCGTGAAGGGCTCTCTTGGTGCTGCGGCCATAGGATCTATGATGCTCTCCCCTAACTTTATGGGATATTCCGATCCCAGAGCCTCTAGTCCAGTTGTAGCTAAAATTGCCCTATTATTTCAACACTTAAAGTCTTTGTATTGTTTTAGGATCAAATGAGCCTTTAGATTAATCTCTAGAGTTCTATTTATCAAATCGTTTAGTAAGTTATTTGGAATACAGACAAAATGTCTGCTTATGTGCAGTGGATTATTTGGTTTTAAAACATATTTCTTACATTTTTATTTAATTTCCTACAAAACCGAAGATTTTATTTGTTTAAAATTAAAAAGCTCAGTATTTGTTTTGTAAAAATAACCACAGCTTCCTTATGTACTCATAAATGCTTGAGTCCCATACTCTTTATCAATCAATAGAATGAAGTCAGCTGTTAAAGGCTTATACGTTTACCTATTGGCAGCTATATTACCGATCTATTGCTGCTGCTATTTACTTATCATTTGTATTTGTTGTTGTTATTGTTATTACTATTTAAATTGCATGTACATTATGAGGCACTAACAAAGATGATGATAATGATGATGATGACGATGCCAATGCTTTACTATACTGCCAATGAGAAAAATTAGCTTAAGTTCTACAGATTTTTACTTTTTTCTGATTTAGAAGTGAGGATTCACTGTTTACCTTTGTTTAGATAGAAGTTAAAAGGCAAGAATGCCGCCTGTTTGGCCTAAACTAAACAACAACAACAACTACTGGCTATAACCACTAGAGACACATCATTATTGTTTACACAATTATTAGGACAACAAGAACTCTTTTATAAGTAAACCTGCATTACGGTATAAGCCACACACACACAGGGGCTTATTACAAATCACATTGTAGGCATTATTACTCAGTGTATGTATGTTTTTCGGTTACCCCTGGGTGGATCAAGTGCAGCAGAAGAAAAAACCATGGTTATTTGCTCAATCCCTTTTGTAGTTAAAAGTTTTTAGCGTTTTATTATTGTTTTCCTTTTCCTTCTTTTTTTACCTCAAGTGTCAATTGCCTTTTGTATAGCATTTTAGAAAAACCTTTAGAACAAACCGATGATGATGATCACTCACAAACGATTGATACCAATTTGGTTGGCGGGTTGGTCTTTTTATCTTTCTATGAACGCAAGCAGTGTTTATTTAAAATAGATTCTTATTGTTTTTATAGTTTATTTATTTATTTTATTATGATATTCCATTTTCATTGTCTAAAATCACGTCGTAGGGAGTTTTTTTTTTCTTTTAGTATGTCATGTAAATGGTGTAGTGCTGGCTGCTATGATTTCATTCAAAAAGGATTTGATTTTATTTATAAACAGTGTTAATGGAAAAATAACAAGTGTTAAAAGGCAACGTTTTTATTAAAAGCAGGCAGATTATATTTAATTAGAGGAAATATAAAGTGAAAAAAAGAAAAACAAAAGACTTAAGACACGAACCCGATATGAAGTCAAAGGCTATACAAAGCTAGAAAAAAATGAAACATTTGAAACAGGAAATAGATTTCAAATATTAAGAACAAATTGATTGATTTCAAAGCCAAATACGTGGGTAGGGTATTATGGTCTAAGCCGTATAGGTTCACGGTGATTTTAACTTACATTATTCGGTTAACCTATCTTGGTTCTATAAATTACTCTGAAGTATGCCTATCTGTCTGTCAGCAAAATAACTGGAAAGTGTATCTTTAGATAGAACCATTGGAAATATTAACACAAATTCCAACAGATTGATATTGGTACACATAGAAACTATCAAGCACACCTAAAACAATACTTGTGCTAATAGGAAGTTGCTAAGGTTAGTCAAAACGACTTTATTTTTGGTTCAACCAAGATTGTAGTATATTTCAGACGAAGGTTTTTGCGATCTTGAAGGCTCTTGAGGCTATAGCTTACTTGTTTGACTTCAGATTGATAATCTTATGCGATCTTCAAATACATGCAGCCATACTAACCTCCATTACATCGGTTTGGTTTGTGATTTCTTAATTGCTGTGGTCTCTAATGTGAAACCGTAGTCTAAGAGAAATTATGCTGGCTTATTAGACACGAGCCCATGGCTCCACTGCTGGGTCAAACGAAATATGAAAAATATTTCTCTCGGGGATTTTCACTCAGCAGCTTTCTGGCAATAACGCGGAGAGTAAATAAAATTACAATGAAAAGTTTTTCAGAAATCTGTCGTCCGAAGTCTACATTAGAATTAACACACACACAACATGGGTGGCTGTAATGATCAATTAAGAAGAAGAATATGGAGGAAAAAATTTTCGCGAACAAATTTTATCTTTTTAAAGTCGCCATAGTCTTGTAGGTAGTGTGTTGGCTTATTATTATTAGACGTAAAAGCCAGGTTTCGAGCCCTAGGCCAGACATCAAGGCACAATACAAAAAGTATTTCTTTGGCGATTTCCTCTCAGCAGATTCCTGGCAAACTCTCGAGAGTAAATAAAATTGCCATGAAAACAAATTTCTCAAAAAAATCTGTCGTTCGGAATCGACTTTAAACTGTAGGTCCGACCACTAATGTATAAAATTAGAATAAATAAGTGGTGTGAGAAACTAGGACGTTGTACATTGGGTCAATTCGACCACCGGGTACTGTACTTGTCCTAATTGACAAGTACACGTCCTCTAACCTAACCTAACCTAAAGTAAATTTTCACTGTTTGGAACGATATTTTGTCAAATGACAACATAGTACGGCATTCTCATCTCCCCAAACATTGTTATCGTGGTCGATAATACTCATGTAGCAGCAAAAGAAAAAATCTTAACTTACAAATTTTTTAAATTGATATGACATAACAAATACGCTTTGAAACGTATTTAACGCTCTAATTTACTGCAAATCGAAGTTAAGCAAAAATCAAGTTAAGCAAAAATCGTTAAAAACATTTTCCCAGGCCAACTATTTTTCCCTTCTCAAGCCATTAAATTAAAAATTCACTCTTCTTTAACTCAATATTAGAAGCAGTTAGTGCAGCGCTTTGATTTCATTTCATTTTAGCAAGTTTGCGAGTTTATGTGCGTTTTGTAACACAAATATCACACATTTTTCGTGGCACAGTCAGCGCAGTTCGGCTCACACACAGTTAAACACAGTTTAAACACTTTAGCGCCTTTTAAGATTTAATTATAAACCATTAAACGAAAACAGAAAAAAAACTTTACATTGACTTATTTTTATGACTGCAATTAAAATGCTTTAGTTTTTATATTATTGCAGTACTGCAGAGTAATATCAGGACATGCCTTACAAAAAAACATTCACGCACTCACTCACTTAACTTCTAGCAAAGCTGTTAACTTTATGAACCATTAATACCCTAACTGAAGCATACAAATGCATGACCAAAAGAAAAAGGGTCAGAAAACTGCGCGCACACACACACAAAACAATTATTGTGCAATTTACGCAACACCGAACACAACAAAGTATTAATTTCTTAACACTTTGAAACTGTAAAAAGCAAAACACATTCACATAGCCACAGTGAGGTGAACTTCTTAGCAAAAGATGAAAGAGACGACTTTGTTGTTTGTTGATGGCATCAGAAAAAGCGCGTGTTATATATGCTGTTAATCACTTAAACGTTTCTTCTTACTGCAGGCCAAATAATGACCACCATCATGAGTGCTTCACTCAATTCACTTACACGCCGTATTCAATCAGTTGTTCATCAGTCAGTCTTATACTCAGCCTATACCACAGCATAGGCTTCATGCAACTACGTCTTTGAGCGTGTGTGTGTCTGTGTGTGTGTTGAGAAAAATTTGCTCGTGTTTTTCTAGTTGTGATTTGTAAAAATAAAAAAAACAAAATAACAACAAAAAAAGCACACATACATAAAACGTTAAAAGATTTTTACGAAATGTTTAATCATTTCCTTGAGCACATTAAGGGCAGTAACGGCAGCCCCAGTATTTATACATCAATTTTCTGTTGTAGTTGTTGTCGTTGTCGTTGTTGTTGTTTTACAGCAATATTTGTCGTTATGCGAAAGAGACCGCTCCAAAGTGTCTGTTCTAATTGCTACACAATGCATCGACAATTACTCCAATGATGATTTGTCATAACAGTTGCCTCTCTTATCGTTGTGTTCTGCGGCATATGGCTATAAATTGCCATTAAAATGGCTAAAACACAGTGATGCGCAGGGACAAAATTTCTTGTTATTTTAACACAATAACATCGTGGTCATGAGTGTAATGAGATCTAAGGAATTGGGTTGAAAAAAACGGTGGCATTATTCCAGACAAGAAAAGCATTCGAAAAGCAAGACACCGACTTCCTAAACTTATAAAGGGACTTAGCTACGTTGAGTGGCAGGTCTCCTTGAAAGTTAGGGTACCATTTAGACCAGAGGTTAGGTCCATTGTAATTTACTTTAATCGCGAATATTACAGCAGCTGCCTTTTGTATGTATAAGCCTAAATTCGTAGCCTCTATGAAGCTGTATTATCTGCCGTTGTGAATACCTGTAGTGGTGCTGCATAGAGCACGAAGGAGTCTAAAACCATTGACAAAAACTGAAGTTTTCCTTAGACTCTACAGCAATTATTTTATCTCATATTGTAATGCGTTTGAATAGGATATAATGAAAATACCTGAAGCATTAACTACTTGATTAAGGGCTTAATATAATACAAGAGCATTTTATAGGTACTTCTGTGGAATATTTTGTGGATTTGAGTTTGGATGGGTAGTGTAAATATGTTTGATTTTAAGACATGCTATACCCGCGCAATATCTGCTAGGTTTTGTAGCAGCAGCAGTGAAAAATTTATCAAATCTGGTGGTGAAAGTCGACGTCAGGATATGGGACCTGCCACTTATGGATTAAATTGCCACTCACAAAATAGGTGAGTGAAAAGCTTTAAAACATGCATACCCGGAAAGGTTAGGTTAGGTTAGAGGACGTGTACTTATCAATTAAGACAAGTACAGTACCCGGAGGTCGAATTGGCCCATGGTACAACGTCCTAGTTTCTCACACCACTTATGTTGTGTGTGTTAATTTTATACATGAGTGGCGGGACCTACAGTTTAAGGTCGACTCCGAACGACAGAATTTTGAGAAATCTTTTTCCTGGCAATTTTATTTATTCTCAGATTTTTTGCCAGAAATCTGCTGAGAAGAAGTCGCCGAAGAAATACTTTTTGTATTTTGTCTTGATGTCTGGCCTGGGGCTCGAACCCTTGCTTTACGTCTAATAAGCCAACACACTACCTACTAGACTACGGCGACTTCAAAAATATCCGGAAATATCTGTTAGCTTTTGTGGCAGCAGCCATGAAAATTTGTTCAAATCTGGAGCTCGCAGTAGACGTTAGAATGTAGGGTCTTGCCACTCATGGTACATAAAATTGATACTCACTAAATGGATGGTGTGAGAAGCTAGATTGTAATCCTGACTAAACGGTTGCAATGACCAATAAAGTATGCAAAGCTGTTGTATTTGAGCCCAGTAAAAGAGTTTTTTTACACAATTTTTCCTATCGCACCACTGTCCTTTATTCAATGGGTCTTCTTTATGCGTTTTAATGATAATGCTCAACCGTGGTAATATTTCTTTTCGAGTCTAAACGGAAAAAAGTAACAGCGAATAAGAATTTTTGTTGTATCATTGCAAAATCTGAAATGACCTTTTTTAATAAAACATTTTAATTCCATATTGATCGAAGTAACCAAGCTACTACCAACCACCATCAGTCAGTCGTCGTCCACTTTGTGTGATAAACAATTAAGGTTATTTGGTGCAATAAGGCATGAAAGTAATAATAAAACAACAACAACAACAACAACGTAAAATAACAGAAAAAACTTTTATAAATATTATGAAATTCTTTAAATTTAATGCCTCGTAATAATGACTCGAAATTGAATTGATGTGAATGGCTGTTTAAACGTTGCTCGTTTTTCTTTTTTTCCTTCATGGTTTTTTTTTCCTTTTTTGGTTTTTTTGTTTCATATTGCGTGAGATCTATGGCTACGATACGATTTTAGTATTTATCTTTTCGTCGTATATATGTTAGTTAGTTAGTCTCTTATATTGTATGTAAAATATAAATACTTTTTTCTTGTTGTTTTTGCTGTAAATTCAATTAGTTTACTTGGCATTTTCTGGCTTAAAGGCAATGCGTTCTTTTCAACGTTTTTTTGCACATTTTAGTTGTGTATTCATACATACGTCTGAGAGTCTTCCAATATGGCCATAGGTCTAGTAATTAGTTTTTCTTGCCAAAGCGGTCGATGGGTAGATGGCAGAATATGGTTTTACTGATTTATAGTTTTAAAAACATTTTTTCACTTTATTTTCATTCTTTTTTTGTTTTGCATTATTATTTCAGTTTTTTTCTGCGTATCTCAGCTTTTAGTTTGTATATGATTGTGTGGCAAAAAACAATCCATAAACATCATCAGCCACACACTTACAGACATATGTGAGAGGGATATCATATGACATTTGTGTATAATGTTGTTTACATACTCGTATGTATAGTCAAACAATATTTTAAATGTCAAATGTTGTACGCAAAAAAAAAAACAAAAGAAAACCAAAATTGTTTGTGAACAAAGAATTACAATTAAAGTGGTGGACAGCTTTTAGTACAAAGGTAATGGTAATGATATTGGATTTTTTTTTCTGGATTTAATAATGGAGTTTTAGCTTTTAGGAAAGTCGTCTTTGAAGCAAAAAATCTTGCAAATATGTTATCGCAGACTATAAAAAATCCCTGCTTCAGTGTCGGTATTCGCCTGCACTAGATTCCAACAGCCTTAAAAAAGTAGAATTATTTGACTGGTCGTGGATATGAAAAAAGCATCAATAATTCATATACATTACTCAGGTTTTCTGGCTACCAATTCAAAAACATAAGTAACAACGTCTTATTAAATTAATTAAGTACACTGCGGCGTTGCTAAGTTGCCTATGAACACTTTGTATTAAAAACCAGGCACTTTTCTTTTCTTTCATGAGGGATATTATAACACAACGTACTGCTGAGAGAAAGTCGAAATCCTTTTGTTGGAGATGTCAGAGTAACAACGTCTTATTAAATTAATTAAGTACACTGCGGCGTTGTTAAGTTGCCTATGAACACTTTGTATTAAAAACCAGGCACTTTTCTTTTCTTTCATGAGGGATATTATAACACAACGTACTGCTGAGAGAAAGTCGAAGTCCTTTTGTTGGAGATGTCAGAGTTGAGGTTTGAACTCTCGAGCTCACATATATTAGACCAACACACTACCAAGAAGATATAATTTGCTGGTACATGATGAACCGTTTTAGATAGCTTATGCTAAAGGGTCCGCCAAATAACGTTTTTTTTCGAAAATGCTTTAAAAAAAAACTACTGAATATTTTCTCAAATTTCTTTTTTTATTTGAAAGTACAATCCTTCCGATCAATAATGGAAAATAATTTCATTCAAATGGCTGCCTCGGCTGGCCACGCAGTAGCCTACAGCAGAAGATGTCGATTTTGGCAAAAAAAAAATCATCTTTTCAGATGAAGCTCATTTTGATCTTGGCGGGTATGTAAACAAGCAAAATTGTCGCATTTGGGGCACAGAAAACTCGCACGCATACATTGAAAAGATGACGCACCCAAAACGAGTCACTGTTTGGTGCGGATTTTGGTCCAGAGGCATAATTGGGTCATTTTTCTTCGAAAATAAGCAAGGAGTGACCGTTACAGTCAATGACGATCGTTATCTGGCCATGTTGAACGAATTTTTGTTCACAAAAATGGAGGATATTGGCAACATTTGGTTTCAACAGGACGGCGCTACGTGTCACACAACCGAAGCTACACTCGATGTTTTCCGCCCTGTTTTTGAAGATCGCATTATCAGTCGCAGAGCTGATGTCGTTTGGCCACCTCGGAGCTGCCATTTGACACCGTTGGACTATTATTTGTGGGGTGCCGCCAAAGATAAGTGTTACGCCGACAAGCCAGAGACAATTGACGCTTTAAAGGACAATATTCGTGAAGCCATTGGTGAAACACAGCTGCACACAATCGATAATGTGCTTAAAAATTGGAGCGCTCGTGTAGGCTACTGCATGGCCAGCCGAGTCAGCCATTTGAATGAAATTATTTTCCATTATTAACCGGAAGGATTGTACTTTCAAATAAAAAAAGAAATTTGAGAAAAGATTCAGTAGTTTTTTCTTGAAAGCATTTTCAGAAAAAGTTATTTGGCGGACCCTTTATAACCCTGTGCTGGAATCCTGGACATACAGGGATTAAAAAAATGAACAGACAGAAGGTGCCTACAATACGAAGGATCTGGATGAAATATCATGAATTGATATTGGCAGCCTGAGTAGCTTCATCGGAAGCTCCGGGTGGTTCCTGATGTGTCCGCTCATAACTACATTGAGGGGACAGACGCTTCTACCCACCTACCTAAATAATTGGACAACAAAACAAGCACATTCTAATTACAACAAACATTGATATTTACACACTCCATTGCTCTCCTATTGAGGATAGCAAAAGTGAAAAATTTTCCACTTGTCCTTCTGTTTTCATAACCTTTCTGTTTATTTGACAATCGTATTACTTCCGATCTAACTATAAAACAATTGCTTCAGATCAAATAAAATATTTCAACATTTATTTTGTCATCTCGGTCAAAACCAGTCGCCTATTTCTATTTCAAATCGCCTCTTATTTGTTATTCTTGTTATTCTTCTTTTTCTTCCATTTTAACATTTTTTTTGGCCAATTCGTTTATGGCCACTTTTCTCATAAGCAGCTATGGATCTATGTATGTATGGTTGTATGGAACATTTAAGGTTCTCTAAATATGGTTTGGCACGCATTTGTTGTAATATGCAAAAATTGAATATTGAGTGCAAATGTTTATGGTTTTAAAACAACAACAACAATAAAAAAACAAAACGAAACTAAAAAATACCACAATGAATTGAAACGAAACATGTTATTATAGTTTTCATATTGAATGAATGAAAAATCGTGATCATCAGTGAAAAATTTAGAGCTTTTTTAGAGAGCTAAACTAGTAAGTGAGATACTTATAACAATAGCTGGATAAAGAAAGGTATGGAATGGAAATGAATGGTATTAGGAAAGCAAAGAGAATTTTGGTTAAAAGTTTGTGTCTTAAGTCTTTTGATATGATAACTCATATCGATAATAGAAACGAAGAAATAATAATTTTTACGAATATTTACGACATGCCTTTTTTAAATTACAAATTTAAAGTATTACAGGTTCATGTCTTAAGTCTTTTGTTTAAAATTTTGTTTTAATAGCAGGTATTTTATTTTTTTCTTTTTGGCTTATTGTTATTAATAAAGCATCTCTATTTTAAATTTCTTAGCATATATACGATACGTATTTATTATTCATATTTTCATTATTTATTACCTTAAATTCAATACATGTCATTTCCTGTCAAATTATTACTTTAAGAAAGAACATGAAGTTGAAGAAAAATGTAAACGAATGTACATATACAAATCGGACAATAAATGTAAGAAATAAAATTATTATAAAAGCAAAGAAAAAAAGAAGAAAGACTTTATTTTTTTATATATTTTCATAACATGTCATGTCTTGCATAATAAAACAGTTCTTGAAATTATGTTTCTTTCATTCTCTTGTATTTTTTTTTGTTTTGCTTTTTAGAATTGAGTGAGTGAGTGAGTCTTCTGTTTAATACGTTTTTAATAAAGCTTTTAACGTAAATGTATGATATTCATTTAAATTTATTTTATACGTTTTTTTTTTCTTTCGACTTTTCATCAAACCAAGCACCACCAAACCATTGATAAATATTTTAAAATTTTTTTATATGTTTTTAGTATTTCACAGTTATATAAAAATGCATTATAAATGGAAAAGAAACCCTCAAAAAACTATATACATACATAAGTAAGCATTGAAATGAATGAAAAGAATTATCCACACAACAACATCCACGAAAAATATTAAAGAAAAAAAGTGCCGACAAATTGACAGGCGTTTGATGAACGAACGCATGCATGCAACATGCTTCAAAAAACCATATAGCATATGCAACAAATGCAGTAATAAACTTATAAGCGTATAATATAAAAAGTTTGGAATTTTTGTTTTCTTTGTTTTCATAAAAAAAAAAAAAAATTGGTTATGCTTTAAAGTGTACGGTATACGGTATGAATAGTGGGTGCACATATTATAAGTGTCTTGGTGGAATATTTCTTTCTTTCAGAAACCATTGATAAAACTAAAGCGGTAAACTTAAAATGAAAATTTTTAAACATTTTCCAGTTAAGAGAACAAGTTTTGCATAGAGAATTAAAATTAAAGTGTTACCAAAAATTATGAAAGAAAAAAAAATATCATATCTCATCAGGTAATAGACGAATATTAAAATGAGCTAAAAATGAAGGCACAAGAAAAGTTTTAAATTCATCGAGAGAAGCAATAACTAAGGGTCTAACAGTTAAGGTTCGAGCGAAAAAGGGTTAAAAAAATTTCCTAAAGATATACTTAGCAACAAAAGTATACATACGGTTAACAAATTTCAGACATTTTTTAACCAATCCGTTTTCGTTGAAAATCTTTATAATTGTCTGACAACTTTCCTCGATTTTAAAACGGTATTTTGCATTGGTTCAGAAATTTGTGAAATTTGTTAATCGGATGTATACCTTTATGGGCCTGTGCAGAAATTTTTTAACCAATGCAAAAGACCATCTTAAAATCGAGGAAACTATAAAGATTTTCAACGAAAACGGATTGGTTAAAAAATTTCTGAAATTTGTTAACCGTATGTATACTTTAGTAACTGTGTGTACATGTTTACTTCCAGTTGTTTCATATAAAAAAACAAACTCGTAAAACCTGATTTTCTACTTCTTCTTTTTTAGAATGAAAAAAGCTAAGGAGGCCTTGAAATCCTTTCCAAAAATCGGAGTTTAAGTTCTCATTCTTTCAAAGACAAAATCTTTAAAACCACTGCAGTACGTGTATGTGTCTTAAGTCTTTTGTGGGAACATAAAATCAGCTTTTCTACTTATTATTTTTCTAGAATGAGAAAAGTTAAGGAGGCCTTAAAAACTCTAAAATCCTTTCCTAAAAACAGATTTATCAACTCCTCGTTTTTCCAAGGAAATTTCCTTAAAACCCTAGCAATACAGGAGTACGCGTCTCATCTTTAACTTCTCGTTTCTCGATAAAAAAAAAGGCTCTCGAAATTATAGCAGTACTGGCATGTGTCTTAAGTCTTTTGTTTTGACATGAAATTGTTCATAAGTTTAGGCTTAAGCTTAGCTGTCTATCACGAAAACCTAATGCAAATATTTTCAAACGTGTGTCTTAAGTCTTTTGTTTTATAGTTTCTGTACACATTACAATCCAATCCAATCCAATCAAAGAAATCTACCTGTACTAAGCCCTTTACTTATTACTTTTCGTAACATAAATGAAAAATAAAAATTGTCTACGTTTAGTCAGACATTTTCATGTGTTTTACTTCCAATGCCTAAACTAATTGTTATGCTTTTGCAGTGTTTAACATTAAAATTAATTAAATTTATGACAGGAAATGTTTAAGTGTTTGAAATTATTATTCTTATTATTATTAGAAATTTATAATAAAAAAAAAATTTTATTTAAAAATTTTTTTATTGCATTGCAATGCATTCATTGCTTATGAATGAAAAGAAAAACCTGCATTAAGTTTGGAAAGTTTATTTTTTTTTTCAATTCTATAAACCAAGATCCCCCCCATTTACAACGGGAAGTATAAGGTTTATGACCGAAACGTGTTTAGATTATGATTTGAAGGGACAAAATATTTTCAAAAATAAAAAAAAAAAAATTAAACTAACAAAGAATATTTGTTATTCATAAAAAGCTTCGTAGGTAAAGTTTAAATTTATTAATTTAACCTAATTAAACTGTTTTTTTCTAAAAAGCTACTGTTTTCAGGGTGAGGAAAAGCACAAAAAAAATTAAGTAGAAAAATATGAATTCGAAATGCGAATCAATGGAAGAGAAAGCTGTCCTGACAGGACATAAATAAATATATGTATGTATGTATGTAAATATAAAAATAAAAAAATATAGGACTTACCCCTGATATAAAATCCACCTGTTGTTAATGTCAAAGTGAGTACAAAACAGCCTTATAAGGCATATGAACGTTTTGTAGTATGAGGCTATGTTGAAGCCGAGTTAAAGTTTTTTTTTTGGAGAGTATGTGGTCACCCCTAAAAGTAAATTAAAACATTTAATTAAATTTGTTTTTGTTTTAAATTATAATAGAGAGGTGAAATACAAAATAGTTTCT
This sequence comes from Sarcophaga variegata, assembly GCA_932273835.1. Taxonomy (NCBI): domain Eukaryota; kingdom Metazoa; phylum Arthropoda; class Insecta; order Diptera; family Sarcophagidae; genus Sarcophaga; species Sarcophaga variegata. The sequence goes on from OW026362.1 coordinate 3,418,188, forward strand.
AGTGATGAATAAGTAAGTAATTTAGTATTCCGTGCACATTTAATTTATATAAACCATAATTGGTTCTACTGTTGTTACGCACCTGAATTCAACTACTAAATAACAAACAATATATAAAGCGTTTAAATTCATAACCCAGCAAAAGTTTGAGTTTAAGAAAAAAAAAAATAGAATCTTATCAAGAAACAATTGAGTTTTTTAATAAATTTTTTGCTGTGCATACATATTTGTTCAATAGAATATGCTTTTGAATGCTTTTTTTAATTTAGTTTTTATGGAAATAAAATACGAATGTTTTTTTATATGGTTAACAAATGAATCAATATAATTTCAATACGTATTGACAATTGCTGTAACAAAGTGGTTAATGACCTGTTGGTAGTCATATTAATATGGTTATATGAGCTCATTTCATACAAATTAAATTGAAAAAACGTTGAAAAACGTCCATATATGGTGCACAATTATTGAGGAAAATTATAATAATAAAGCGTTACATTTAAAAGCAAAACTACAAAACGATAAACAAAATATTGAAAAAATACAAAAAACACAATACATTTGTAAGTTATGGTATAAAAAAAAAATACAATAACAAAAACATTTATATCGGGAAAACGTGCAAAAAATGTTTAATTAATTAATATGATTTCGTTGTTTAAACAACAAATGACGTTCAATCCCATCCAATGGAATTTATTGTCACAAGATAAACAGAAAAAAAAGAGTACTTCACTATAGTATAATATGCGGTTATATTGTGTTATAATACTGTCGTGTTTTAGACATAAATCATATGACAATATGACATTTTGAACATGTAAATTGGTTCATATAGCCGTTAAAATATTTTTGAATGTAAAAATTAATGACTGACTTAACACATTATAGGCCATGTAGCCTAGTTTCTTGTATGCTTAAATGGTTTATTATTGTATTGTGAGGTCATATTTTATGATTTTCTACATAACATTACGCCCCAGTAACAGTATTTTTAAAGTTTCAATTCATTTATTACGAATTCTCAATTCAAAAAATGGCTTATGTCTTGCAGTGATTAATTCCTTCACAACACTAGTGCCTGTAATTGAAGAAAGCTAGTTGAACACAGCAAAGTAATGTCTTTTGTTGGTAAGGGAGTTGGCAACAGATGCCAGTGCTTATGTCGGATTTTTAACCACTAAACCTATCTTCAACTTCATCGCTAATTACTACCATACTCTCACTCGAGTTGAATTATTTTCACTCTAATATGCTGCCTGTTTTCTTCCATTTATAATTGCCTCTGCTTCAAAACTTAGCCTTGAACACATAATGTTCTAAGTATCCTGAACTATGTATATCAAAACAAGTCGGACAATTAGGAGAGTTGCGATAGCTGTATTTGTAGAAGTAGATTCTATACAATCTGTGATCACGACAATTTCCTCGAATCCTTATTGGGTCCCAAGGGCCTTATGCCTATTGATATAAACCTCAGCCATCATGTAGGTTTGACGATTTGAATTGTGCCAGTATAATCTGCAAAGGAGGTCTTTATTACTCAATTTCCTACTCAGACGTATGCTTTATCTCCATGCCTTACCTCCAATCTGACATAATTTTCTTTGGTAATGCCATAACATAGGTATACGATATCCTTCTAAAATTTCTCAATTATAGACATACCGACCGACCTCATATTGCCCTCATTTGCTCCCCATTTGCCATTACTTACATAAATACTACACTGTAGATATTAGTTTACAGTCTATTTCAGTATTATTTCAGTTCCATGGCATTGTTGTTATTCATATCAAAAAAAAAAAAAATACTAAAAATAATAACCACAAACACAAACAGCTAAACGCATAGCTAACTAAGATCGCCTAAGAAAACCTAGAAGAACTAATTACAGCATTACGAAAAATCTACCTTACCGGTAACAACTTCATTTTTTGAATAATTGCCAGTAAATCAATCTTCTTGAAACACTGAAAGGCCAAAAAAGTAAAGTATGGCACAACTAAAGTGTTTTAAATTTTTTTTTAAATAACATTGACTGGAAAATAATTACTTTACTTTAGTTTTTTGTTTTTTTAGAAAAAACTCGTACCCAAACACCTTTGTTCTCTTACTTCGACTGCAGTTAAACGACTTCTGCACTTGGAATAGGAATCAATCTCAAATAAATGCCACACAAGTTGCAAGAAGAATATTATAACTTAGCCGTTGTTAAGCCATGGACAGACATACATACAGACAGACAGGTACATATCAATCTTGGCAAACACCTTGTGTTATTTGTAGCATTTTATTTGTATTTTATGTGCTGAATTTTTCTTGTCTTTTTTCTCTCTCTCTCTCTCTCTCTCTCTGTTTCATTTTATAGACAATTACTTCAGGCGTGCGAATTTTGAGTTTGCTGGCCACTATAATTGCTGTACAGTTTTGTTCTCAAATATGGTTTGAAGCCCCTTTTTTTTCCTAACTAAGAGATCAATCGTAATTAAGGGTTCGCTTTATGAAATGAAATTGTATTATGGATGGCCAATGTTATATATTTATTTCCGGCGGAATTAAATGTGTTTAAATTACTTGTTATTTTAAGGATTATCTTTCGTTATTTTTCTTTCAAGAATTAAGAACTTAATTCTAGCACAAATTATTTTGTGTGTGTGGGCTGCCAAAAAAACAAAATTGAAACATCACGTTGCAGCCATTTATTTGGAGAGGCTTAGGCTTATTTAAGGGATGCGTTCATATTTCACATTTTTTTTCTTTTTTTTTTTTTTGTAGGTGTAGACGGAAGTAATTGTATGAAATTAAATGTGTTTACATATAGATTTGTTAGCAGAAAAAAAATTAATATAAAATAATAATGTTATTATGTATATACATATGTATGTATGTTTATTCTATACAATAAAATTCTTTATTTTTTAAAACACTGCCTAATTTTTCAACTGCATTTTAAATAGATAAAACAAAAAAACATACAAAATATTTATTTTTTAAATCAAAATGAAAAAATTTTAATAATTTAATTATTATAATAAATTATTTTATTTTGTTCAGTTTCGTTTTTTGTTTTCTTTTTCTTTAATGGAAAAAAGTCGATGTCTTAACTAAAGACGTAAAACGGTAAAACACCGTTTGATTTTTTTTTTTGTTAATCTACCACTAGCTACTCTTCTCTCTAATATTCTCCCTTACAAAAAAAACAACAAAGCTACGCACTCTTGCTTTACATTAAAATTTAAGCACAAGGAAAAAAGAAAAAGAAAAAAATAACAACACATTACAAAAACAAATGCTTTTCAATTACTGACCCATCTCTAATAATCATCTCTTTAATCTCTCGCTTTAATTCACCACCACAATTGAGAAGAAGAAGAATTACAAATCGAAGATCTCTTTCTCCACACAATTAAAGCAAAAACAATTGTAACATACATATGTAAATATGCAAAGCAAAGGTTATGATATTGACTCCACTCTACAAATTTCTTGAAGGTCAAACAATAACAATGACAATAAAGAAAATATATGTACATATGTATGGAATACATGGTTTCACGTTTCAATATTCAAAGACTGTTTTTATGTTTCGTCAACACTAGGAGAAAATGTTTCAATTTTCTTGCTGATACAATTTGAAATTCTATTCACTTTTTTTTTGTTAATTTTTTCATTATCACACTATTCATACGATTTTGTTATCGTTTTGTTACAAAGAAAATAATAAAATTCTCGCATAATATATTTCACAGAAAAAAAGGGAAGAAAATCTTTTAGTCAATCTGTGATACAACGGTGAAAGAGTAACGGCTTATGGTTGAATTCTATTGTAAATACCAAGCAATTGAGCTTCTTTATAACGATTTTATGATAGTCAGCCCTTTAAGTTCCAATGACAGTGGATATTTTTTTCTTTTTTCTTTAATGGAAGAAAGTCAATGTCCTTTTTTGATATTATGAAGTAAAGGAAAAAAATAATAAAAGTTTTCCAGTATTTCAATATTAAATTTTATGTAATTTCTTTAAAGTTTTTGATTAAATTTAAAATTTTCATTTTTATGATACATTAAAAGGGGTGGAGTATTATTATTTTGCTTGTTGTTATTTTGTTTTTGCTTTATTTTTAATTAATATTCGAAAAAACTGACCGTTTTATACAATAATTTTTGTTTATAAATAAAATTACAAATAAATATTTATCTATTGATTTATTCTTTATTCATTTTACTAAAATTATTGTGTTTTGAAATATTGAAAAATAATAAAAACTGTACCAAGAGTACAGATTAGTTATAAAACATACAGAAGTCAGTTGCCAGCTTCAGAATTAATTTCTCTCAAATGTTTATTAAAAGCTGAATTATTAGGACACGTAAATTACCTCTGGATACGATAGTATTCTGGAAATATTCCTGGCAAGCAAATTAACTCAACATCGCATTCAATACATGCGGTTAAGTATTGGAGAAAAAGGGGAAATAAGATTAAAGGTTATTTGGATTTAGACAACAGTGGTTCCAACTACATATGTAGTCTGGTGTGATGGGAACCACATTGCAGTATTGCAATGGCCCCAAAACACTGGTCGAAATGGGAATACGGATGCTCTTTCTCCAGACAAGTCGCGACTACAAAATGATATCTCACACACTCTATATTCTTTTCAAATTTTAAGACAGGAGGCACTTAATGAAAGACCTGATTTGATATGCATTGATTCGTCCAAAAAGTGTGAATTTCCAAATCATAAAAGAAAGCCTTATGTATGTATGCATGGAATTGAAGTAGTGGTAGTGGCACGCAAGGTAAGCAGATTAATAACATTTTGTTTGGACACCACAATCACGCAGACAGAGCTCGGAAAATGATGGGAATTTTATATGAAGGGGCTCTCCTGGAAAGACAATCCGTTGTTAAGGCAGTTACACACTTACGTCCAAGGCAAGACAATGTGACCATTAAAATCTGTTAACCCACCCAGTATCAAATTAATTTTATTAGGATGTCAAAATATTACGGACATGAACGTGATGAGCATATTTAATATTTGCGTACACACAAAGTCTGCTGTGAGAACCAGGAATGTTTAGAGCTCTAAGGCAGATATAATACCCTGTGTGAAAAGGACTTGCTGTAACTTCCTTTGAAAGAGTGATATATATTCATTGAAGTACTAAGAACATTATTAACAAGGAGATGAACAATAGGCCGCTTCGGTTCCGACTTTACTTCACGTACTTTATATGTATATAACCTTTATTATCACCTCAAAGGGGATTACAATAATTTTAAATCACTTCTTTCTTTTCTCTCCCTACCCTTTCTCCTAAGACTTGTTGTTCAAAATCCAAAAAAAATTCCTTTACTTCCAGTGTTCTTGGAATGGGGATGTCACAAAAAAAAATTATTTGTACGTATGTAAAAATAATAATAATAATAATTTAAAAATAATTTTATTGATAAAACTGCGATAATTTTAATAAAATAATAATGAAACAAAAATTTTCTTTAATGCTTGTAAGCTTACCTACCCCGGTTGTAATTTTCTTACGCCTCACGTACAAATTCTGCTTCAAAATTTAATTACTGCAGCTTTATTTTATTTAATATAGAACACAAACACTTTTTTATGCTTTTAAAAATTTTACGAAAATATATTTTTTTATTTAATATTTCCTAAATAAAACATTATTTTTATTAAACAAAAAACACTTTACTTTTTAGTACTTTTTATAATACTTTCTTAACACTTGACACTTAGAATTTCACAATGATATTAAACTGTATGACGCACAATTTCAATTGATTTCATCATAAATAGCGGAATCAAATATTTTAAGCAAAAACAACTAAATAAGGATTTACCGTTTGATTTTTTTGTCAATCCACCACTAGCTACTACTCTTTTCTCTAATATTCTCTCTTAAATTTCTTTAATCCTGAACATACAAAAAACAAAACAACGCTCTCTTGCTTTACATTAAAATTTAAGCACAAGGAAAAAAGAAAAAGAAATAACAACACATTACAAAAACAAATGGTTTTTGATGTGCTCTAAAAACAACTCAACTTAAACTATATTAATTCCCCACCGATATTGAGAAGAACAAATCGAAGTTCTCTTTTACCACACAACAATTAAAGCAAAAACAATTATAACATATGTACATATGTAAATACGCAAAGCAAAGGTTATGAAGAAGAAGAATAACAAATCGAAGATCTCTTTTTCCACACAATTAAAGCAAAAGCAATAATAACATACTTATGTAAGTACGCAAAGCAAAGGTTATGATATTGGCTGATAGTCTCCACTCTACAAATTTCTTGAAGGTTAAAGGCAATGACAATGACAATAAAGAAAATATATATGTACATATATTTATGGTACATATATACATATATACATGCATGTACGTATATATATGGTATGGGTTCACGTTTCAACATTCAAAGACTTTGTTCTGATACAATTTGAAATTTTATTCACTTTTTTTTTATTAATTTTTTCATTGTCACACTATTCGTACGATTTTGTTATCGTTTTGTTACAAAGAAAATAATAAAATTCCCGCATAATATATTTCACAGAAAAAAAGAGAAGAAGAAAATCTTTGACTCATTCTGTGGTACAGGTGAAAGAGTAATGGCTTATGGTTGAATTCTATTGTAAATACCAAGCAATTGAGCTTCTTTATAACGATTTGATGATAGTCAGCCCTTTAAGTTCCAATGACAGTGGATATTTTGCATGAAAAATTTGAGGGCATGGTCATGACGATGTATATTGGCCACGTAATGAATGCCAAATGCTGGTATACTCTTGCAAAGGGAAAATGATCTTTGAAAAAGAGTTTGAGCTGGAACAGATTCTTATATGTAGTATCCTTGAATTTATCCTGAGTATAACTGTCACAATAGCCTTTAAGTAAAACGACCAGCTATGTATGTATGTATGTTTTTTCTAATTTTTCTTCAGACTTATTTTAAATATTTATTTTAAAGATTTTTATTTATTTCTAGCATTCATTTGCAGCTACTGGAACTTGTGTTGAAAAGGAACATAAAAGCCCTTAACAGCCCACCCAATGAAGCGTACGTGGTAAACACAGCACTAATATTCTAATTAGAATGCACTTTGCATAATACAACTACAACTACAACTACAGCTGCAACTACAACTCAAGCTTAACAATACAAATATTTCGTAAGAAAGACAAAACAATATGGCTGGCTGGCTGGCTGGCTGTACAACAAGTGAAGTGATAATCGTTAAGAACAATATTAGGCAGCATCAGAAAATCAGAAAACCGTTAAGAACGTTAACAATACCATCAAGAAAACCGATCCGATCATTATAATGAAATACAAAAGCAGTTTAAAAGTAACAAAAAAAAAAACAACAAGCAAAACAAATGATATTGTCACGGTTAAAAACCGAAATTGTTTGAGAAAATAAAACACAACAGCTGAAATGGAGTTAGGACAGCCAGAATTTAAATAATTAAAGATTTTTATGTTTATTTCGAAATAAATTTAACACCTCGTTTTCTAAGCAGATGATTTAAGACAAAATATTCGAGTTAAAAACGGGCTTTTAATGAAATTGTCTTAAACTCAAAGCGAACATTGTGAATTCTAATATTTAAGTGTGATTGCGTTGTTGGTTTGAATGGGATTTTTGGGAAAAAAAAATCAAAAATAACAACACCACAGACAAGTGTTAATTTTCAATATCAATACCATCATTTTGGATTTACTTAAGCAGCTTTGATGTCTTAAAGCAGCCAAATAAAAGTCATTCTTAAGCCAATTATTGAATGCTATTTTAATTCGTGGGAGCGTCTGGTACAAGTTTTCTTTGAATGTCATTGTAATCACAAGTCTTTTACTCGGTCTGTAGAGCAACAAAAATACAGCTCGTTACCCTTTTTGGTTTTGATAAAGGCATTGGTGTTGAGGTAGCTGCCTAATGGCTATAAAGATGATGAGGTTGATGGAATTGATGACGATCACTTCATTAGTTTAAGGTTAAATGAGGTTTTTTTTGAAACTTCTTGATTATTTACTTAATGCTGTTGGCTTTAGAATGTTGCAAGTTTTAACAATGCTGCCACTCAGGTGTTAGCTAGACTTTGTTGTTTGCCTATAAGTAGCTGTTGTTGTTTCTGTTGTAATTGTCAGAATTGTTTTTGTAGTGGTGGTGGTGGTAACAATAACAATAAATGACAATTTACCTAATTGTGTGCAGCTTTTATTGATTTCTAGTATTTTTTTCATTATTTGTTTGCAACATCAAACTTTATTTGCAATTATCGTGTTGAAAGTGTGTTAATAAGGGTACAAGGTCAACAATTTGAAACAAAAAAAGGAAACCATTTACGGCTTAAAAAATTAACAAAAAAACAAGACACGAAATTTTTTATACTAAAAATAGAGTATTTGTGAGAAAATTGATTACAAACACATTGTAAAATCAAAAAACATAAGAAACGTACACTAAATAAAAGGAGAGAGTATAAGAAATAAGTCATCTTTATATCAAGTCGATAGAAAATGGTGGAATAGGACAGCTGGGAATGCCAGTTTATATGAAAGGATAGGGATCAAAGCCCGGTCTCGACAGTCAATGTCTTGGAAGCAAACTGAAGGTTAGGTTAGATTACGTTAGAGGACGTGTACTTGCCAATTAAGACAAGTACAGTACCCGGAGGTCGAATTGACCCTAGTTTCTCACACCACTTATGTTGTGTGTGTTAATTTTATACATGAGTGGTGGGACCTACAGTTTAAAGTCGACTCCGAACGACAGATTTTTCAGAAACTGTTTTTCATGGCAATTTTTATTTACACTCGAGAGTTCTTGCCAGAAATCTGCTGAGAGGAAGTCGTTGAAGAAATACGTTTTGTATTTTATTTTGATGTCTGGCCTAGGGCTCGAATCCTGGCTTTTACGTCTAATAAGCCAACAAACTACCTACTAGACTACGACGACTTCAAGCAAACTGAATATCAGATTGAAAAATTTTGTGAATCTAATGCTTGATTCGATTTCAAGTAACGACAACTCTATTGGACTCTCGCAAAACTTGATACCGAGCCAGAGATGAACAAGATTGTCTTCTTCCTCAGCCAAAGTCACTTGTAAGCAAGCAAAGTCTCACAAGTCTACCTATTACATGCGAGCACTTGAATATGAATGTCCCAATGATTCAGGAATGGAATGGTTTTCATATTTAATTTCTTTGCAGAGGCATTGAGTCTTGAAGGCAAGGACCAGTATGAGTGACATTGGAGTACCATCTATTTCTGAAGGGTTTGTAGCAAATATGAGAGAGCCAGTTTTTTTATGACTTAAACAGCTGCTCAGAGGAGTTATTGTCATCCATTCTAATTTCTTTAACATTTCTTATGTCAGCCATGAAATAAACCCTCTGGAAAGCAATAATTAATGAAGAGTAATTAGTATTGCATCTTGATATTGATTTCGGTCAAGTTCTGCTTGAATAAAATAAGACAACGAAACTAAAATTTTAATTAACAAAACCGTTGAAAACTCATTTTTTAAATTATTTTTTTTTACAAATTTTCCAGACTTATTTTATTTTATTTTATTTTTTTATTTATTTTTTGCTTCTTACTTCGCTACTAACTGTTGATAATTACAATTTATTACATATGCCATGCCATACAAATTAATTGTTTTAATTTTTCATAACCACAGGTGGTATTTGCTATCAATTATAAAAAATCTCTATTATAACCCCCTCCATACATAACACATGACAACTTTATATCTGAAGCTTGAGAGACAGACTTTATTAGCAGAAATATGTATCTGTTGTTTGCAAGCTTTAATTTTCAAAGAACTGTTTTAATGAGAACTTAAGATAAGTCATACAGAAATGAAGCTAAAAGTGCTTCCATTTAAATCTATAATCGCATCGAATTGAATCGAATAACAATGACTAAGTGTTTCAATAAAATTTTATGAATTTCATAAATTTGTTAGAATTCGCAACAACAAAAACAAAAACAAAAATTATTGGAATTTTGTTATAATTCGATTTTAAATACAATAATAAAGGTGTGAATTAAAGTTAATTTTTTTAATGACATCATAACAAAAGCAACAAAATTACAACAAGAAACAAAAAAAAAATTAAAAAGTAATTGAATAGAATGAATGAAAATGTAAAGAAATCAATGTAGAGATCAATTTGATATTATTGTGTGATTTTTTTGTTTGTGTTTTGCAAAGGAAATTATTAATTAAAAATTATAAAATGATACGCTACTAATGGCCTGACGAACTAATACATAGTTTGAGGCAAACTTTTAAATTTTAGCTACAAATTCAGGAAAGAAACTTCTAAAAGTGCTCTTGTCAAATAGGCCAACACACGGTGACTCCCTGTTTATGTTAATTTTATCCTCGAGTGTCCTTTGCATTGTCCTGAAAAAGTGAGACTCTATGATAAGCGCCAACTACAGGGATATACAGTCACACAGATAATTATACGTACCCCCCCTAAAAATCATTTTTTTTTTAAATAATAATATATAGACAAGTCAACTGAGTTTTGCGCCAAATTTTTTGTTTTCCGTCACAGCCGAACAAATTATATTTGTTCTCATCAGTAAATATTAAATTCGCCCAAAAATCAGTTGACTTGTCCATATATTATTGGGGAAATTCCAATCGTGGCTTTTTTCTCGGCACTCGGCTGCGGAAACCGTTATTTCTCAAAACACTTCGAACTGTTTCGGAATGCACAATAACACTGTGATCACTCTCCGAGGTAATTCGTATTTCTACGGCTGTAGTCCTAGGATTTTTATCCACAATACCTTTTATATAACGGGCTACCCTTGGAGAAATTTTATACGAAATATACGTCGTACGAATAATTTTCTGTGGTGCCATATTGGTTTTAAGCAAACTGCAGTCACAAATTCATAGATTTTGGGAATCTTTTGTCTTTATTTAAGTAGATGTGTCGTTACAGACGCTAATGTAAAGAAATTTTAGATTAGAAGTTCATTACTTTAAAAAAAAAATGATTTTTAGGGGGGTACGTATTATTATCTGTGTGACTGTAAGTCTTCAGCCTAACTAATGGAAGGTTTTTACAAGCATTTTGTGTGAAGCACTGAATTCACTCCTCAAAGCACTGATTTGACGTTATTATTGCGACTTCAGACCAGCGAACAGATAATCACACTACGCCCATGAAAACAAAATGGACACACACCACCTTCCTTTACGTCCACAATATGGCAGTGTTGGCTTCATAAGGTGTAGAGCTTATGGTAAGTAAGTCACTCCTGCAGCTCTATCATGGTAGTCAAGAACCTCGTAGTGCCTTTTTTGTATCGTGATATTACTCTTGCCTTTAGTGATATAGAACGGACAAGTCTGGCAGCAAATGAAGGCTAAATAAAATACATTTTGTATACACGTTGGGTCGTAAATCTCAAATTAAGGCCAACAACTGTATTTAAGATGCTTCCAAGGAATACATCCAACCATTATCAGGCAGGTGGCCGTAGTCAAGTAGGTAGTGTGTTGGCTTATTAGCCGAAAAGCCAGCGGCCGAGCCTCAGGCCAGACATCAAAACAAAATACAAAAAGTATTTTCTTCGGCGACTTCCTCTCAGCAGATTTCTGGCAAAAACTCTCGGAGAATAAATAAAATTGCCATGAAAAAGTTTCTCAAAAATCTGTCGTTCGGAGTCGACTTTAAATTGTAGATCCCACCACTCATGTATAAAAAATTAACACACATAACATAACTAGGTGGGAATCCTGACTGAAGGGTTGTAATGACTAATTATGTATTATCAGGCAAAATGATATCCGTCATGAAATCAAGAGTATAATTGCCTTTGTATTGCAAGAAAGCATAAAAGTTGGTGGTCACCCTTGCAGTTGATTTGAAGGCATTCCAGTGTGAGTTGGCGATAATTTTCTAAACCGAACCAACTTTGGGTTCACAACATCGATATTATGCAGAGCTTGAGTCATTTTAAAAGCAATATTTTTCCTCTATGCAGGGTTCAATGCATTCCCCTATGCCCGCCCATGTGAAATCATTCGCTTGTAAGTAATTTCATTGTCAATTAAATAAATGTGAACGAATAAATAATTTCACAAATAATTCATTGTAAAACTAAAAAGTTAATTTCGTTTTAATGAGAAATTTGTTATTGATCTAATAAAATAATGTAAAAAATTCTTTAGAATCTCATGTTTAAATTAGAAACACGAACATGCCAAGTAATAATAAGTAATTGAAGGAAATTCCTTAAAATTATAAATAAAAAAAAAATTATGATTAAAAAAACTAAACTAAATTGGAATGAAATGAAACTCATCATGAACCAGTTGCATTTCGTGGCAGATACAAAGTTTCGAATCGAATGAAATTTAATATTTAATGAGTTCTAAGGAATTAGAAAAACAACTTCATACTCGCATACAGTGTTGTTAGACAGTATAACGTAGACAAATAATAAATCTTTTGAAAAATACAAAATTAAGAGAGAGACTAAAATAGATTGAAAATATTTAATACAAGATAGAGTGGTTGTGAAGACAAACAAAATATCTGTAACACAAAGTGTCACCCTTTAAATATTTCGTTCAAACAATAGACATTAACAAGTTCAATATATCCATAGATTTCTTTACATCTTTATAAACGCATATGTTTGGTTTAATTAAGCATGATAAATGATTTCATCTGATACGATAAATCTTTTTTATAGCAGGTTTCTTTCTTTCTTTCTTTTTTTTCGATTTTGGTTTTTTTGAGAAACGTAGGCCTACTATTTCGTTTAAACAATACCTTTGGTTTTTTGTTTGTTTGTTTGTTGTTATTGTTATTGTAATGTTGCTGCTGTTTCAAATTGAACAGCTCTTGCTCTCACATCTCCAGCTGTTTATTATACTTTTTCATATTTAAATATGTTTGTAATCTTTTTAGTATAAAGATAAGCGTTAAGCTGTGAAGAAAATTGATTTGAAATTAATGCAAGAATTTGTAACACAGACTGACTTTTGTTTACCCATTTAAAAATATCTATACCCATACATACCATACAATAACTAACTGCTTCTTCTTCTTTAATATTTTAGTATGGTATGGGTTGGATGGATGATAGTGTAAGATCCATAAGAATAACGATGATTCACACACAGTGTTAATGAAAATCCATATTTAAATTAATGGTAGCTGGTCATTAGTTTAGAAATTTTTTTTCAGGTTTTATGGTTAGTTATTGTTTTAAATTGATTTAAATTTTTTTTTTTGTTTATAAACTGTTAAACATGTTTTCTAAGCTTCTCTTTTTTTCAGTGATTGTTAAGACAGAGAGAGAAAAAGTTTGTTGCTTAAGTATTTTGTTAGAGCCTCTAAGCGACAGTATGGAACCTCTGCAACTAAAAATCAATTGCTTGCTTCTATATAAAAAAAATTTACATGCAATCATAAGCCTTCAACTACAAAAACTACAGAAATTTTATTCCATTAAAGGATTAAAGGATTTGCCAGACTTGTATGTATTTTTTCACTTCTCTTTTCCTGTGTTATTTAATATTGTACTACGAGAGGCATTATCACTGTCGAGTGGTGGCACTAGTACTATTTGGACAACACATTCTACTAAACTGCTCTCAATCTATATAGTGAATCCATATAACGTCTCGTTCAAAGGATTTTCCAGAATCATAGAACTCATGAGAGTATACTAACGGGTGATTTTTTTAGCTATTATCTTTTTGGCAACACTGGTTTAAACAGCTCACGCACGTTTCGTGTTTTGTTTCACTGTCAAACATCTTCAGTTTGGCCTATAATTTAACCATGAATCGTCTTACAAACGAACAACGCTTGCAAATCATTGAATTTTATTATCAAAATGCGTGCTCTGTTAAGAAAGTTCGTCGCGCGCTTCTTCCATTTTATGGTCAGTTTAATCGACCCGACTATTCGGGCTATTGTGACTAAATTTCGCACCAAATTTACATTGTTGGACATTAGGCCACCAACACGCTTACGTACAGTGCAAACTGAAGAAAATATCGCAGCTGTATCGGCCAGTGTTAATGATGACCATCAATTATCGATTCGTTGCCGTTCGCAGCAATTGGGCCTCTGTTACTCAACAACGTGGAAAATTCTGCAGAGGGATTTAGGTGTGAAGCCTTTCAAAATACAGCTGGTGCAAGAATTGAAGCCGAACGACCTACCGCAACGCCGAATTTTTGGTGAATGGGCTCTTGGAAAGTTGGCCGAAGCTTCACTTCTTTATCGAAAAATTTTATTCAGCGGAGAAGCTCATTTTTGGCTCAATGGATACGTAAATAAGCAGAATTGTCGATTTTGGAGTGAAGACCAGCCAGAAGCATTGCAAAAGCTACTAATGCATCCAGAAAAAGTCACAGTATGGTGCGGTTTATGGGCTGGTGGCATCATTGAACCGTACTTCTTCAAAGATGCTGCAAATCGTAACGTAACTGTGAATGGTGAGCGCTACCGTGAGATGATATCCAATTTTTTTTTTGTCCAAAATGCAAGAGCTTGACTTGCATGACATGTGGTTTGCACAAGACTGTGCTACATGCCACACAGCACGCATAACAATGGACTTATTGAGAGGCGAGTTCGGCGAACATTCTATTTCACGTTCGGGACCGGTCAATTGGCCGCCTAGATCGTGCGATTTAACGCCTTTAGACTATTTTTTGTGGGACTATGTTAAAGCTCATGTTTATACAGACAAGCCCGCTTCAATTGACGCATTGGAAGACAACATTGAAGCATTTATTCGTGAGATATCGGCCGAAATGTTGGAAAGAGTATGCCAAAATTGTACTAAGCGGATGGACCATTTGAGGCGCAGTCGCGGTCAACATTTGCATGAAATAATCTTCAAACATTACATTATATGGACCGTACTATCGATTCAAATAAAGATTTCATGCATTTTTCTGAATTTTATGTATTTTGTTTTGAAAAATTTTCCTATAGCTCTGAAAAAATCACCCATTAGAACTCCATTCATGACAGAATGTGTAGCTAGCGGTATGAGCTTAGTGTGATTCCCAAATGCTTTAAAATGTAATGTTGCTAACCGAAACTAACCATTATCTCTAACGCAACTAGTCTCTGATTTGGTCGGAGTCCTCATTCAGTAACAAGGGATGTAAAGGATTTTTCCAGAATCTTAGAGTCAAATGATTATCTTCAGCGAAAAGTTTAGGAAGAAGATATCAATTATTCAATATAAATTCAATAACGATTGTATCACCGCTCTAGAACAGGTTCTCATTGCAGCGGTTATATCAACAGAGGCGGATCTTTGTATCGGCAAAAGTGATAACATGTGTACTAAACAGAATACTAAAAAACCTAAGGTATACGGAAGATAAATATGTAATGTTGATATATAATATATAATGGTATCGCCGTAGTCTAGTAGGTAGTGTGCTGGCTTAATAGACGAAAAGCCAGGGTTCGAGCCCCAGGCCAGACATGAAGACAAAATACAAAAAGTATTTTCTTTGGCGACTTCCTCTCAGCAGATTTCTGGCAAAAACTCTCGAGAGTAAATAAAATTGCAATGAAAAGTTTCTCAAAAATCTGTGGTTCGGAGTCGAATTTAAACTGTAGGTGTAGCCACTCAAGTATAAAATTAACACTCACAACATAAGTGGTGTGAGAAACTAGGTCGTAATCCTGACTGAAGGGTTGTAATGACCAATTATGTTATGTATGTATGATATATAATCTAAACATATCTCTAACGCAACTTGTCTCCGAATTGGTAACCAAGATTTGCATATCGTAACATCATTCTCATACCTGAAAATAGTTTAACATCGTTTAGTAGTCCTAAGCCCTCTAAGGCGATCGAGTGAATCTTTGTTAACATCAAATAGAAAATCTGAATGGATGTGAGGCAAGGATCGAGAACATAATAGGAATTCATACTTTCATCAACTGATATTTAAGCAGAATTTTTAAAAATATTTGCGCTTTCGACCATGTTTAACCACAGTCTGTGGCAAAGATTAAACGAAACTCCCAAAAACATCAAAATCCTTAGAAAAAAAAAATGGTTGTGAGAATCTTGATGTACGATTTCAATTCATGTAGAACCCCTCTTTGGTGATTTGCTAGTCTATCTAGTCTATCAATATCGACGCAAACTTTCAAACTGCAAACATATGTGTGTGTATTGTAACTAAAGTTTTAATTAATTTGTTATGCTGCATGTGTGTCTTAAGTCTTTTGGTTTTCTTTCGTTTTAATTTCTTTTTGCACTTCTATAAAATTTTTATCATTCACACCTTTTCTTTTAGTTTTTTCTTTTAGTTTTTTTTTCTTTTCTTATGAGTAAAACTCTAATTTCTTGCTTTAATCGTGTTAAAATTTTAGCCGACCAGAGTAATTTTTTTTCTTTTAGCTTTGAAGAGTAAAAAAGTAGAAGTACAACAGTCTTTACGAAAATTTGCAATTATAATTTTATTTTCTTACGCGGCTAAAAGTTTAGAGTTTACGAAATTTTCAAAGCATGTTATAAAATGTATTTCTTCTTTTCCTTCTCTTTCTGTTTTTTTTGTGCTTTGCTGTCTTCTGACTTAAGCATGATATAAAGATTTTAATCTTGTCTAAGGTTATAAACTTCTTAGCCCATACTATAAGAGACGTTGTCTATATTATTATTTCTCATAGTAAAGTTAAGGTTTTCTGAGCGTTTTTTTTTTGTTTTTTTTCTGTTACCGATTGACCACTGAACAATTGAATTTTAAACATTTTACAACATGTTGGGCGATAGTATGTGTGTGTATAAAAACTAAAAGCAATAGCAAAAACAAGAAGAAAAAAAAAAGAATTTTTGTAACATCTAAGTTTTAAAAAATCCTTTTGCATGTGCTGTAGAGTTGAGTTATAACAGCAAACGAAACAAAAACCAAAAACAAAAAAAAAAAACAAAAAAACTATCAGACCTCTAAGATATGCCGCCGCGCCGCCACAACTAATTGGATTTCTCTCTTGGGTCTCATACACTTGGTAAACTGTTGATGTTGCTGTAGTAGTTGTAGTAGTAACTAGTGGTCTACAAAAAAAAAAAACAAAACAACCCAAAAAACAATAAATGTTTTAACAATTTTAAAATATGTAAGACTGACTACACAACATTTAACATACTAATACCAGACTACTACTATAACAACAACTGCCTCATGATGAAGAAAAAAAAAAACACAAAATTTTACAAAATCGATAATGTCTTGATCAGCAAAAACATTTCGTGGTCACTTTTTGTTTTAACTACTAAAGTGTACAGTGGAAGCTTACAGCTAATGAGTAGGTAGTTTGGCAGTAAGAGGTTTTTAGACCCACTGTTTAACTGTAGTACTAAAACTCTACATCATCATTTATATAAAAATTTCTGTGCTAATGTTGGTAACCTAAAGGGTCTGCCAAATAACTTTCTTTTTAAATGCTTTAAAAAAACTACTGAATATTTTCTCAAATTTCTTTTTTTATTTGAAAGTAGAATCCTTCCGGTTAATAATGGAAAATAATTTCATTCAAATGGCTGCATCGGCTGGCCATGTAGTAGCCTACACCAGAAGATGCCGATTTTGGCAAAAAAAAAAAAACATCTTTTCAGATGAAGCTCATTTTGATCTTGGCGGGTATGTAAACAAGCAAAATTGGCGCATTTGGGCCACAGAAAACTCGCACGCATACATTGAAAAGCCGACGCACCCAAAACGAGTCACTGTTTGGTGCGGATTTTGGTTCAGAGGCATAATTGGGTCATTTTTCTTCGAAAATAAGCAAGGAGTGGCCGTTACAGTCAATGGCGATCGTAATCGGGCCATGTGGAACGAATTTTTGTTCACAAAAATTGAAGAGGAGGATATTGGCAACATTTGGTTTCAACAGGATGGCGCTACGTGTCACACAGCCGAAGCTACACTCGATGTTTTCCGCCCTGTTTTTGAAGATCGCATTATCAGCCGCACAGCTGATGTCGTTTGGCCACCTCGGAGCTGTGATTTGACACCGTTGGACTATTATTCGTGGGGTGCCGTCAAAGAAAAGTGTTACGCCGACAAACCAAAGGCAATTGACGCTTTAAAGGACAATATTCGTGAAGCCATTGGTGAAATACAGCTGCACACAATCGATAATGTGCTTAAAAATTGAACCGATCGTGTAGGCTACTGCATGGCCAGCCCAGGCAGCTATTTGAATGAAATTATTTTTCATTATTAACCGGAAGGATTGTACTTTCAAATAAAAAAAGAAATTTGAGAAACTATTCAGTAGTTTTTTTTTAAGCATTTTAAAAAAAACAGTTATTTGGTGAACCCTTTATTAAAAACAGAATGTCTGGACACAGAGCTGGAGCATTCTTTTTTTCCTGAATTGAATGAGCCGTCCTATATTTGTCCTCAATAAGTCATTTAATGAAACATTGAGGACTATTGCCTTGAAGAGATGCTATAGCACCACGATCTATTGTACCGCCCTCAGTCTATAAAAGACTTCTTCACAATATTTCTTCCAATCCTACTGCATTGACAAACTTCAAATGCTCTGTAAACAAGACAAATCGCTGCCCAGTAATTGATATACAAACAAACGTTACCGTTTGAGATGCATAAAAGAAAAACAAGTTCCAAATAGTTGTTCTGATGGCTCATTCAGATCATCACAGAATCTGCAGATTAGCCCCGCAAAGATCCTCATTAGGGTCTACAATGACTAGTAAAAAAAGGAATGTCAGGTTACTCCAGAGTAGTCTGATGTCCTTCTATTGTCATTGGCAAAAAACAAAACGCCTCAGAGTATTTTCTGTTCTTTCTGTGGTCTTACATACATACATAATTGGCCATTACAACCCTTCAGACAGGATTACGACCTAGCTTCTCACACCACTTGTGTT
This sequence comes from Sarcophaga variegata, assembly GCA_932273835.1. Taxonomy (NCBI): domain Eukaryota; kingdom Metazoa; phylum Arthropoda; class Insecta; order Diptera; family Sarcophagidae; genus Sarcophaga; species Sarcophaga variegata. The sequence continues at coordinate 3,437,160 of OW026362.1, forward strand.
GTGTGTGTTAATTTTACACATGAGTGGTGAGACCTACAGTTTAAAGTCGACTCCGAACGACAGATTTTTGAGAAACTTTTTCATGGCAATTTTGTTTACTCTCAGAGTTTTTTTTGCCCGAAATCTGCTGCGAGGAAGTCGGCGAAGAAATACTTTTTTTGTATTTTTGTTTTGATGTCTGGCCTGGGGCTCGAACCCTGGCTTTTCGTCTAATAAGCCAACACACAGCCTACTAGACCACGGCGACTTCTGTGGCCTTACAACCATAAAAAAGAAACATTTTTCTTTAGAAACTCTCTTAGGAGAAAAGAAATTCTATGATTACTGTTATAAAGCATACAGTACCTCATAGTCGTCCATAATCGTCCATACATGTTTCACTTAATTTTTCAATCTCTTTTGTTATTGTAATAGTAAAGCAAAATATTTATTCGTCGTTCCCCAAAAAAAAAAAAAAAAACTCATGTTCATATTGAAGTTCTTTTTTATTGGATTTATTTGTTCTTGGAATTTTTTTTTTTTTCGTCTTAAGCTTCTCTACAAGATTTGGGAGTTTTGTAGGTGAACTACTATGCTGTGTAGTAAATGAATTACTTTATCGGCCAAAAAAGGAAAAAATAAGGCGCGTGCAAAGGGGCAATTAATTTGTATTGTGAACAACCCACTAACATGCACATTTAAAAGTAAAACATCTTTTCATACTTGTTTGTTCTGTAAGTTTTGACTTTAGCGTACATACATACATGTACATAGATATGCTATTGCATAAGAGTGGTGGTAGAGTGGGTGAGGGAGGAGGGGTGGTTAATAATGTTCTCTTTAAAGTGAAAAATTTAATTTATTAAAACAATGTTTAAATAACATTTGAGTTAATGTTGTTATATCATGTTGGAAACATTTTCAAGCAATTTGCTTAATGATCATGGACCAAGGAATACATGATTGCAAAATGTTTTGTTTAATTATTAGGTAAATATAATTGAAAAGCTTATCGAAAGACTTAAGACACAAACCTTATTTATTTTGGTATTCCAGAGCAACATTTTCGTATCATTTTTTAATATTCTTATCTCACTTTGTAGTTTTCCATTTGTTAATCTATTTTGCTACATCTTTTTAATGCCAAAATATTTCGTTTAAATCTTATTTTTTACGTTTACAATTGCAATTTTATTTTTGTTTTGTTTAAGCCTTTATCGAAAACAAGTGTCAATATTAACGAAAATGCATTAATTCTACATTTATTATGACCGTAAATAACTTATAATCGAACAAATCAATCTTGTGCCAAAAACATTTCAACAAAATTTCAACAAAAATATACAAAAAAATCAATAAAAATGTATAAGCAGTCAAGGTCGACTAAAAGGGTAACTACAAAAAGGGATAACCTAAAAAGGATAAACACTGCCTTGCTTATCCAACGTGTGGTTTGTATTACTATACGGCTCTGTAGCCTGGAACTCCTTAGCCAAAGACCTTCAAGTGCTAGAAGAAGATATTGCAGAAAATATTTTGGCCGACCACGCATGAACAGAAAAGTCGTCAATGTGTGTCCCGGGTACTAAGATGACCACACCTTTAATCACCAACCCTGGCAGCTGAAAGTTATATTCAAGAAAGGGTACAACTGGTCATCACCTTGCAAAGCCATACAATAGAAGAAGATAGCTCAAGAAAAATAAATGGGTCCGTATTAAAATTAGAAGTTTGCGATGATAGTCCCTTGTCCCATTCAGAAACTATAAGAATCAATTTCTATAAACCAATCGATTTTTACTAATATAACCTTAACAAATGAAGAACTGTTGTAATCCAAAATTATGAACGCCACCGCGGTACGTAAAACCATTCCAGTTGCATTCAGAATCTCTTGCAAATGAGTACATAAATTTCGACAGCCTCTTATCCCCCGCATTTTTTTAAAGGCTTTTTTTTCTTTATTTTTATGGAATTGTTGAGAACTTTTTTGCTTAATAACTAAACACACAAATGCTTGCTATACAACATATTCACAATTGATTGGACCGTGGTCAACCGTTTAAAGTTTATTCGTAAACCCAGTCGACGGCAGCGGGTTTCCAGTCAACGAGTTCTTTCTCATTGAACCACAAGGCAATTTCCTTTTGGGCAGATTCAACAGCATCAAAACCGTGAATAATGTTGCGGTCAACTTGGATGCAGAAATCAACACTGATGGTTCCGGGCAAAGAATCGGCGGGGTTGGTCTTAACGACATTCAAACCCTCCCACACCATGGGAACCACTGGGCCAGAGCTCATGTAGTTGACTAAACAAATCGGCATAGTGCTTCTCCAACAAATTCTTGGAGGCCCACGTGAACTTCATTGGCAACCAATTTGAAGCCTTTTTTGTTCAAAACGTTCGATGATTTTACCAACGAGTCCACGTTGGACACCATCGGGTTTAACCATGATGAAAGTACGTTCTGTGTTGAAGAAGAATTAATTTCATTCAATTACCTTCCATTCGATATGATCTTCTTCATTAAGCATATCGCAAATGAGGCTTAGAACACCCAGAAGAAATTGTGCAAAAGCAAAAGCTCAGAAAAATTCACTGTATTGTGTGCATTATGATCGCAAGGTGTTATTTATCTTTTTTAATTGGTCAATCAGAATTACAATCGATCTTCTGACACCACCTATGTTGTGTGTAAGAAACTTTTAATGAAAATTATATTTTTTCACTCAGAGTTTTTATCAGAACACTGCCGAGAGGAACTCGCCGAAGAAATATTTTTTTTCTTATTTCGATTTTGTTGGAGATATCTGAGCCAAAGGTTTGACAACATACAACTTCAGCACACATACATTAACCTAGCGACAAGATACCGTCCGAACTGTATGAAAATGTGGTCAAGAACCATCTCATAATGATCGACTGTTAAAAGCAATCCAGGGATTCTAATTTAAATGGTATTCTGTTTCGTACATATGGGCCAGAACTAAGCATTATAGTGAAATGGAAAACAATACTGCAGTAGTATATAAGTGCCATGAATAACTGCATGGTTCTATAAGAACCAGGATTAAATCAATGTGTTGTATTTCTGAATGAACATTACGGTCAACATTCTTGAATAAGCGTTAATTCGTAAGTGAAACATAATATAATATGCCACGAAGTTTATGACCAGATCTTACTCTGCAATAACCTGCAGCTTCATTGAGCGTCATTTTTATTTTTCTATAAAAGGAATCCAAACATCAGCACAAATTTAATCTGATAGATCATATGACCTATGCTAGTGTAGGGTATTTAGAAAAGAAGAAAAAATTCTAAAAGAAATAAGCTATTCTACCATCATCTATCAAAGTCAAAACAATAAAGAAATCTTGATGTCTTTCACCACTGCTAGCCCTACAATTTTCGTTAACCATACACAGCCAGCCATACATACAGTCGTTGTACGCATTTAATCGAGACAAAACGAAGAAAATGAAAATGATTTTCGTTCTTTTTTGTTTTTCTCTCTGTGTTTTATTTTCTTTTTGATATAATAGATATGCAAATTTTTCTCTCAATTTAGTTCGATGGTTGGCAGCGTTTTGTTCTGTAAGGCTGTGTAGATATGCAATTGCTACCACGTATGACAATTTGGAAACACCAATCTTTAAAAGCTAGACTAACAAGAGCATCTAACACATACTATTTGCATATGCCATAAGCCCATAAACATTTATTTGCTTAACAAACAACCTTAGCCTGTCTTGTGTTAAGCTTAAGAATTTTCCTATTCTTTCGGTTTACATTTGCTGGGTTATTTCGCATTTGCCTATGGCTTTATGTATGATGGGAACCTATTGTTTAATCCTTATATTGTTGTTGAATTGCTTTTTTCACTGAAGGAAAACTAAATTGCAGCAATTTTCTTCTTGTTAGTGACAAAACCGCCCGCAATTGCTGTCATTTCAAAACGAAAATGATGCTGAATATGCGACACATTTCGATCACTGTCAAAGTGTCACTGAAAACATTTGTGACAATATATTGTATTGAGAATTTACGCAGCACAGCACATGTTACTCTAACGAATATGCTAAACTCACGAAAGAACACAAGCGTAGCTTTAAATACTATGTCCGGATGTTAATGTTGCCAATTCGTTGTTGTGAAATAACTCCTGTTATGTGTAAACGGCTCTGTTGAAATTACGCTGTAATTCTTTCACCAGCATTTTGTGATATATTTGGGCAACTTTGTTGTACGTGTGTGCTGATATGCAAAATGAGGAACAGAAAAAGGTGACCAGCTTGTTTTAATGATGTTGATTTAAAGTGAAACATTTAACACAAGATTCTTTAAATTTAAACAAAAGACTTAAGACACAAACTTAATGAAATTGCAATAAAATTATGAAAATATGACAACAGGACATAGAAAATGAAGACTTAATAATCATGTTACCACACAAAAGACTTAAGACACAAACTTATTTGCAGATGTTAAGGTTGTTTAATAATCTCCTTTGCTAGTACGTTTTGTCGATAAGTTCTGAATGCAAAGATGGATTTATTGTTCTCAAGTGCTATGCCGATAATGACAGAGTAGGTGATCATTGTCTTTTTTTCGATATTGTACAGTATTATACTTAGAGGCCATGAGGTTTCAAAGATAAAATCTGGGTAGATTTAAGGCAAACCATGTGCTTCACAAAGGGCTAGATTTGTGGTATCACTTTAGTTTATTTGCACACGCATGTGACTTAAGAAAATCGCAAAAGAAAAAGTCCAACAGGGTCTAATCGCACGATCCATGTTTGCCAACTACTCCAGAACCCACTTAGCGAACATAAAACGTTGCCTATGGTTGTTTACCTTCAGTTCATGGATCACTTGAAAATCTGCACAGGGTGCAGGACTAAGTCACGGCACAAAATTTGCCAGGTTGTCAACGGAATAGAATTTTCACTCACTTTTAAAAGCAATTAAGTTTTCAGAGAACAATGTGGTTTTATAGAGACTTCTAAAAAATTGACAAGCGCAGGATCACTCTTGCCAACAGGTGCTACTATGGTCTCAATAAACAATTGAGTAGCTGAGACCTCTCTCGTACGACAAAACTAATACTCTACAAGACGCTCATCTTACCCCTGCTTCTTTATGGCGCAGAGGCATGGACCCTACACTAAGCACTGATTCAGCAAATTGACAAGCGCAGGATCACTTTTGCCAACAGGTGCTACTATGGTCTCAATAGGCAATTGAGTAGCTGAGACCTGCTTCATTATGGCGCAGAGGCATGGGCCCTACTAAGCACTGATTCAGCAACCTTAAGAGTGTTCGAGAGAAAAGTACTGCGTAAGATCTTCGGTCCAGTATGAGTTGGCGATGATTTCTGCATCCGATCCAACAGTGAACTGTATGAGCTCATCAACGACATAGATGTTGTGCGCCGGCTCATCCATGTTGTTCGAATGGAGGAGGATGCTCCCGCGAGACGGGTATTTGATGCGGAGATCTGCGGAAGTCGGAGAAGAGGACGACCTTGGAAGGACCCAATCGAGGAAGCCCTGTCATCGATTGGTGTGACCAACTGGTGTAGGCGAAGGCGCCTGGAAGGATGTGTTGCGGCAGGCCGAAATCTGTTCAACGTAAGTAATTAAGTCTAACAAATTGAACCTTACCCTACAATATTGTCTCAATGTCTGATATATTCTAAAAAAAAAACAACAACCTGGCCACTTTATTTTCATTTGGCATATTCTAAAAAAGCTGATCTTTATATTGTTTTTGTTGGTCTTTGAAAATAAACCGTGTAAACATAATTTGCATATAATAAACCAAATCAATGTAAAACCACGTTTTCATCGTTTCTTTCTGCCTCATCCATATACATACACTTCATGTGCAAATAAATATTTGGCTGAAGCTGTTTAAAACTATTTCAAGTGCCTGTGTGAGTACACACTAGATGTAGTGGCAGTAGATGGCCAACCAATACAAGAAGTGATAAGAACAGTTGAGTTGAGGGGTACGGAGAGAAGAGACAATAGGTTAAGGAAGATAAAAATTTTGTGGTTTAAAAAGCTTGTCAATTGTCAAACCCTTTTGGAATGTTTAACTGTATGTGTTTATGTGTATGTGTGTGTATGCGTTTGTTTGTTTGTATATAAAGAGCACTTTAGCATTATAGTTTGAATTTTATAGGAAACTAAAATTCAATTTTTGGTGAAATAAAAATGAAAAGAAAAAAAATTATGTTTATGGCCACTAAGCATAACAAAGCTTAACAAATTTACCACAATACTTGAATAAATTTTTTTATATGATTTTATTTTCCACTTACCTTAGCTTTTCTTGTATTGGCATTTGACTGTTGTTCTGTTTTTTATTTTTTTCCTTTTTGTTGTTTGTTCTTGTTGTTAGTGTATAGATGCTTGTGCTTTGATTTAATATGGTTCTCTGTCATTATTTATGGTCATTCTCGTTGGTTGCCTGACTGCCTGCCTGCCTGCTTTTGCCTTCTTTACAAGCACCAGCAGACTAAATGGCAATGAAGTGTTATCTTTGGTCTCATAAAAGTTATTAAGCGGTATTTAAATGAGTCCATATACGAATTTAATGGTAAATTGGTCATTGTTGACCTAATTTTCTATAAAGAAAAAAAAAACAACAAAGATAAGCAAAAGATCAATTCAATATCGTATATATTTTACACTTAAAACTTAAAAATTCATTCAGTTCATTAGTAATACAGTATAAATGGCCGGGTTTTATGCTCTTGAAATGTAAATAAAAATTTGGGTTAATTTTTTTGGAACACTTTATATTTTCTTTTTGGTTTATTTAATAAAAAAAATAAATTTCTGTAAACCAATCTCAAAGATTTTTTCTTTTTTTTTTTGGGGGATATTTTAAGAGGGTATTTCGTTTAATTTTTTTTTTGTTTTTTTTTTCAGCTCTTATGTTTGTTTATGCAAAATCGTGATCATAAGGCGCAAAAATAAGATCACGCTAAAAACATTTTTTCTCATACGGAGATTTGGTGAATTTTTTCGATTTTTTTTTTGTTGGCTTCATTTCTGCTGCTTGATTGTTAAATAACATTAAAATCTTTACACGATTTATTTTTTTGTTTTTAAAAATATACGTTGTTTGGCAATATATAGTATAGTAGAAGAAAAACAAAAAGAAATATGTTGCATGCAACACATTATTTTTTTTTCTTTACTCTTCAGCATAAATAAGTTACTGTAACACACAGCAAAACTAAAACACTTACTTTGAGATAGAAATCCTAACAACACTTTATAAACGTTACATATGGGGGAGTATGTTGATTATATATTTTGTTTCATTCAAAAAAGCAGCTGGTACTATGAGTTTAAAAGGTCATATGTAACCATATCTAGTAGGTTAGGTTAAATTGACAGTTGCTTTAAAAGTCAGAGTTCCCCAAAAGTCCAATAAGATACTGTTGTTAAACCGATTGTTGTACCCATTTCTACTATTTATCAACAACTCCTGACTGGCATTTCCTATACCTCCAAACAGTGACTCTTTCGGAATGTACTTGGATGTCCCATTTATACATAAATGGACCACATCGTTGAAGTTGATTTTTCAATGAAAATTAAGATCATTTGGCAACTGCTCTAGAGACCATTCAACTAACACAAGTCGTTGCCCATAGTCCTCCATAAAGATTTGGGAAAACAGGCTTATTAGATTTGAGGCCGCGGTTAAAATCCCAGGTCAGAAATCAAAACTAAAATATGAAAAAATATTTCTTCGGCGACTTCCTCTCAGCCGATTTTTGGCAAAAACTCTGAGAGTAAATAAAATTGACATGAAAAGTTTCTCAAAAATCTGTCGTTCGGAATCGACTTTAGATCCCGCCAGTCATGTATAAAATTGACCCATACATTGTTGTTGTTGTTTCTATTACTTGTCTGTAATTCCTGATTGACATTTCTCATCCCCCCAAACAATGACTTTTCCGGAATGTTCGTAGATCTCACGTGGATTGGTATGGTCCCAGATTTATTGTTTATTTCTTTATTCACGCCCCATTTATCCACAAAAGGGACCTCATCATTGGAGTTGATTTTTCAATGAAAATTAAGATCATTTGCCAACTACTCTAGAGTCCATTCAGCGAACACAAACCACAAAACAGATTGAAATAACAACAATTAATACGACAGCTTTGGCTTCAACAATATGGACGTTATCAACAATCAAAGTTCAGAAGTCACTGGTTAAGGACCCCATACAAGTCATTATAAATTGAGAAAGAAAATTTGCTTCGTAATAGCCTTTCAACGGAGAAGATACATATTTTACTGACATTTGTTAAAGTTTAGAAAACTTACCGAACGATATAGGGTTCTTAAAATTCTCATTCACTGTCATTTGAGTGTTTGCCAGAACAGGAAGCGTAAGTTTGTAAAGCATTTTTCCAAGATATTGTTTATACCACGATCTCAACAACAGCTCAACAACAAGTAGCAGCACAAATATCATCTTAACGTCATCAAACTTTAAAAACTCTCTAAACTTCTCGAATATAAAGATCTTAAAGAGATTTCTTTTCTTTTTTTTGGTACTGAATTGTGCTAAAACGTAAATGTTTTGTAAGACCAAAAACATCAATGATGCTGCTGATGATGCTGCAGATGATGGTGATCACACGATATGGCATTTTGGGTTAATAATTTCCATATTGCTAATGTTATGTTATTGTTGTGACCAACACAAAACAACAACAGCAGCAGCAGCAGCAATGGAAATAGCAGTAGCAACAAATAGTAAAAATATCTGGAAAAAAATAGAAGAAATTTATAAGAATATTAGCATGTAAATAAAGCGTAGAAAAGGTAAGAGGGAGCTACACAAAAAAAAGGGAGCAGAGGCAGGGAAGAAAGTCTAAAACAAAGACGATTTCGTGATAATCCATTATTAATGCCAATCAGCATATCTACTACTGCTGATGATGATGCTGCTGTTACCACAACTACCACTTGTACTCGTTTCTTTAGAAGCCAAAATAAATGCGATATTTTTTTAAAGCAAAATTTGTATTAGTGTGTGTAAAAAAACCAAAGGAACCTTCAAATTTGGTGTTTTATCGTGTGGCGCTTATCTTGGCCAAATAATCTCTTTACTCTCCAATCGTGGCCAATTGGTTAGATTGTCGCCTACTGGTGTTGATATTTGCATTTACAAACCAAAAATTCAAAACAGTTTTTTTTGTGTTTTCTTCTTCTGCCAAAATTTTTCCTTTTCAACGTTTCTATTGGATTCTAATGTTCAATCAAAAAAACGAAAGAAACAAAATCTTGAGAAATTTTTCAAACAAACTTTCCAAGTGTGTGTTCTAATAGACTTCTTTTAAGGCCATGGTTCAGGACCTCCCCTGTAGTTGTTTAGTTTGTTGCCTTTTTACATATTTGGTGGCTACTGTTTAAAAACAAAATTTTTTTCTCTTTTCATCTTTTCATCCAACAATTTCATGACCTTAAACATAAAAAAAACAAAGAATTTTCATAATTGTGTGTACACAAGTATGTCTTTCTGCATCAACGAACGAAATTAGTGCTGTTTCTGGTATTTTTAATAGTCGTGGTTAGAGTAACCAATATTTAAATTTTATTTCATGATCTTAACTCTTAAGTTTGCATTGTTTTCGTTGCAGCTTAATGCGAGGACATAAAAGGCTAAAAGCCGCCTCCTATAGCTTTGCATTATAATATGACAGATGACTTGATTTAGTTGACTAATACCAGTAGCCCACACGCATTATTGCGGTTTCTGCGGGTTCTGTTTGTATTATGCAAGGAGGAGAACATAAGAGAAAAAAAATGAAATTAAAGCAATTGTGGTTTAGAAAGGAATTTCAAGAGGCATCCTTGCACATGCAGAACAGACAAATGCAGAACATAAATGTTTTACGTACAAACAGTATAGCAGGGCTATGATACATTACTCAGTGGAACTATTCGCGTATATTTATGAAATTTAGTTCTAATTCGAGATTTTGTGAAAAAAAAAATTTAGCCTCTTTGTTTTATTTTCCCATAAAACCTTGTCCAAAACAAAACACACAAAAAAATCTCTACTTTTTGTTTCACAAATTTTATCTCCAGTTTGCCTTATCAATTAACACTTTTCGAAAATTGTTTTCTAAAATAAAAACAAAACAAAAAAATATAATTTTAATAATACTAAACGATATATAATCAAACAAATAATCGTTAATAATAATACTGGGAAGCCGCACACACACACACACTCAAAGCATAAACGTTTTAAATTTTGGTTCTGGGATTATGGAAATATTTGGTTGCCACATCAATCCCACCACACTCTTGGATTTAGGGTGTGTATTAATGAACGAAATAACTCAAGCATTGCTTTTTAAATAGAAACAGAAACAGAAACAAAAACTGAAACAAGTTAATGAACGAAAATTTTCCTTTAAAAAATTTAAATTTGAATACAACTTTTAAGAGGTGAGAGAATAAAACAATTCAATAAATTTTCTAAACTGAGTGTTAATTAAAGTTAACAAAAACAATAAAGAAAAATACTTAAAATAATTATTGTTAAATAATGAAATTTATTTACAGATTTCGTATACGTTTTATGAATGAATTTCGAAAAAGTTAAACACTGAGAATTTGTTTTGGGGAAGTTAAACTTGCAACTTTGATTCGTATTTCGATTCCGTTTGTTAAACGGGGATACACACAGTACTGCTAGAATCTGCAGCACTGATCTTGCCTTTTATCCATGAATCATATTGCCATTAAGCCTTATATTATGATTCTTACATGTTACTGCCACCGATAGACTCTCAGTGAGGAAATTGACATTTTCTCTCTTAATTTTTACTACAACTGTGGAGATCAGGGTGGTGGGAGAAGACTATCTTTCAGCTTTTGGATCTATGCTCGGCTCTTACAATGAAGAAGAGGAGGTTATTAGCCTCTACAGAATAAAGATTACCTCAATAGGCAAGAGTTAGGCAAACATAATGGTTTAATGAACAGTTTGATTCAAGGTTTGAATATTGGCATCACGATAGGGCTAGGCTAACTACTTACTTAAATTGAAGCACAATTTATAAGCAGGATTCACTGTCACGTCGGCTTTTAAATGTATGTGTGCGGGTTTTCTGTGCCCCAAATGCGACAATTTTGCTTGTTTACATACCCGAAAAGATCAAAATCAGCTTCATCTGAAAAGATGATTTTTTTTGCCAAAATCGGCATCTGGTGTAGGTTACTGCATGGCCAGCCGAGGCAACCATTTGAATGAAATTATTTTCCATTATTAACCGGAAGGATTGTACTTTCAAATAAAAACAGAAATTTGAGAAAATATTCAGTAGTTTTCTTTTTTAAAGCATTTTCAAAAAAAAGTTATTTGGCGGACCCTTTACTTAGAAAATATACGATTATGAACACACACGAGTCATAAGGTTAACTCCACTATATTTGGAATTTAATTTCAACATCAAAATCAACACGACCTCATTTAAATAATACTTTGTATTGTACTTTAAATAAACTCTTGAATGTTATAGAAATTCACTTGCATTCCTTGTTCATCTTATGGGGCAATTCATTCCTTTATTCTGATTGTTTATTTATAAATCAAAAGACTTAAGACACATACAACATACTTGCTAATCTTGTATGCAAATGAATGCTGTTAGCCATAGCAAATTACAAACCAATATTCAACTAAAATCAGTTAATATGATTATTATTATTATTATTGTTGTTGTTCTTTTCTTTATATCATTAGGAAAGGTTGTTTTTGTTTTTGTTTTTGTTCTGCTATAATATGCTCATTAAAGCGATTTTATGAACGTTTTTTTTTTTATTATTTTTTTCCAACATATTTAAGCTCATTTCGTAGATGATATCATCTTCATTGATTGTTTTATTTATTTTTATATTGTTTTTCTATTATTTTTAGTTTCATCGTTGGAGACTTTATATTATAATTATTTGCAAAGTATGTTTAAATCGTAGTTTTAGACGAGATGATGGCAAGCAAGTCTTAGCGTGGCTAAACAATGTGGTTTATTTATGATGATATTTTTTTATTATTATTGTAAAGCTTGTTGAAATATTTATTTTTGTAAACGAGTATTCTTTAGTATTTTATTTTAAATCATCACAAGTAAATAATTTCATGTTATATTTTGCAGATAATGATCACATATTTTATGATTGCAATTCTCTTATTGTTTCCTTTGTTCTTTTTTTTTTTTTCTTTAAATTTTCTTTGATATGAAAATAGAATTTAATTGTATGCGAGTAAAATACACAGATGGCAAATTATTTAATGAATTTGTCAAGAATGAAATACAAACAAAAAACAAAAGAAAATGATGATAAATACAGGTTTTTATACTCTACACCATGAAGGGGTCATATTCCATTATTGAAAATGGAAAATTATATGATTTTAACTGAATTAAAGGAATGAAATCTTTAACAAAATTCACTAGAATAGTTTTTAAATATCTCTATGTTGTCCTTACAGTCACTTCCGCACATACAGTCACACAGATAATTATACGTACCCCCCCTAAAAATCATTTTTTTTTTAAATGATAATATATGGACAAGTCAACAGATTTTTGAACCAAATTTTTTGTTTTCCGTCATAGCCGAACAAATTATATTTGTTCTCATCACTAAATATTATATTCGCCCAAAAATCAGTTGACTTGTCCATATATTATTGGACGAATTCCAATCGTGGCTTTTTTCTCGGCACTCGGCTGCGGAAACCGTTCTTTCTCAAAACACTTGGAACTGTTTCGGAAAGCACATTAACACTGTGATCACTTTCCGAGGTATTTCGTATTTCTACGGCTGTAGTCCTAGGATATTTATCCACAATACCTTTTATATACCGGGCTACCCTTGGAGAAATTTTATACGAAATATACTCCGTACGTATAATTTTCTGTAGTGCCATATTGGTTTTAAGCAAACTGCAGTCACAAATTCATTGATTTTGGGAATCTTTTTTCTTTATTTAAGTAAATGTGTCGTTACAAACGCTAATGTAAAGAAATTTTAGATTAGAAGTTCATTACTTTTTAAAAAAATGATTTTTAGGGGAGTAAGTATAATTATCTGTGTGACTGTATATATGTTCTTTGGTTTCAGAAAAATATTTTCAAAATTCTTATGGCCTTCATCTGATTTTATGCAAATACCTCTGGGATGCCACATAAACTGTCCCTAATCTAAATTTATGTCTTTATTTTTATGAAACAACAAGACTCAAGAATTTCAAATTTTATGAAAAATTATCAGATCCAGCATTTGAAGTGTTTGTTTAATTAGACTGCTTTAGCTCTAATGGGAACGCGCCAAATATTCAAATTCTTATAGCTAAGCAATCATATATAATTTTCATTTCATATGAATTTTTATATGACTCTTGAACCCTTTTATTTTAAGACAAAAGGTTACAAGAGTATACCAAATTGACTTTTATGGCATTCGCCTATGAAAAGGATTTTATTGCTTTAAATAGAGACATTCTTTCTTGTGGTTTTACTTCTAAGGTTGACCACTTTTGTGGCGTTCTTAGAGAACAAATGCAAAAAAAAAAAAAAAAGAACTTCAACCCTTTCACTGTTTTTTAAATCAAAGGTGTTAATAACTGGTTACTGCTTCAGGTAAACATCTAATGATAGTGAGTTTCCATAAGAAAATCGTTTAGAAAAACCGGGAAGTCTTTTCTACTGATTAAGCAAGCCATTAATTATAAAAATTCTCTTTCCCTCTCTCTCTCTCACGCTCTTTCCCAATATGTTTTTTGTATTACCAAAACGCATAACGAATTGTGTCCTTTTAAATTGCTTTTCTAAATCACTTTCGTCTCTGTCTCTATAAAATTGTCTTTAAAAGGTCTTTAGCACAGTTTCCATTATGTTTTGTTAATAGAAATGAGTTCAGGGCATCATAAAAAGCAGTGCTGGAATATGGAGTAGGAAGGAAAAAAGGAAGTCAATTGTCGAATTCGTAATTAAATATTAAAAACAAAACAAAGAAAAGAAACAATCTTTCAGTGTGATAAATAACGATTTCCTGCTTTAGTATTTGTCACGCATTTATTATGATCCTTTTTTTTATTTGCTTCTATGCCATCCTGTTTGATGACTTCATTAGCGGAGTATATTTTTTTTGTAGCAGCAGCCAAACAACTAAATTAAGGAAAGAGACTACATTTGGATTTCAAATCCTTTTAGCTTTGCAGCATGGAGCGAATTATAGAAATAGTGTTACAAAACAGATTTTAAAGGATTAATCACTCTATGCATACAGAATTAGTACGAGATGAAAAGAATTTCTAGGCTGTAATTGAGAAAATATCAAGGATAACGAAATTCATATTTAATACGATATTAACACAACCCCTACTAATACAGTGTATCCCATAGGAAGAGAAATATGGCAAGGACTTGTGTCTCTGGACATTAGTTTTGAATCTGTTATGTAGCAGAAATGAAGAGGAGAGTGAAAATAATGAGGCTAAAGAGCGAATTCAAGGATAACGAAATTCTTATTTTAAAAGAGATTAATACAGCCCCTACTCTAATACAGTGTATCGTATGATAGGACTTGTGTTTCTGGACATTCAAATTGCGCATTCACAGCAAAAGTATAGGAGAGTGCAAATAGTGAGGCTAAAGAGTTAATTCTCTTTGTAATACAATAATCGATCAAGAATGTTAGCATCCATCTAACTGACTCTATTGTTAGGGAATTGTTCACCTAGACCTGTAGGTTTGAAGACCGGTTTGAAGGCTGTCACAGGCAGTTTCTTCAAATTTGCCTGTCTGCATACCTATGGCAATCAATGACTCCAAAGCCTGTAGTATAAAGGACAGATTTCACCATCTGATCTACCACAAAACCGTTTTAAATTTTTAAAGTCATTTTCATTGTCATTTCCTATTTATTGTGCGATAAATGCAAAGGATTCGCTGGATTATTATTTTTCATATTTGCTACTGCAATACTATGAAATATTAAACTCCAATCAATCTAATTTCATTAACAAATCATAACATATTGTCATCCTGCTAAAAGCATATGGGAAATACGTTATCGACGCCAATAGTATTGTTTTGAATAACAATAAATCAAAGGAAATCAAAATGTTTGAAATGAATGCACAAATACAAACAAAAAGACAGAGAGAGACAGAGAGTGAGAGAGAGAGAGAGTCATATAAATAATTTCAAATCAAAATCAAGTCAAAAAAAACTCTGGCAAACGTTTTGAAACAGCACCAACGCCTTAAAACAGACGCCTTTTTACTGAAAATCTTTGCTTGAGACTCTCTCTCTCAACAAAAAACAAAACAAAAAAAGTAAAGAATCTGAAACAAGAAACATTTCATTAAAAGCAATTAATCATCAGAGTCAACAAGACACCAACAGCCACTCGGCTAAACATTCATACACAGTGACTCAAAGGATCCACAAACGCACCATTTACAATGACAATCAGCTGAACCAAACAAAACAAAACAAAACAAAACAGAAAAAAGTACGCTAAACAACACAAAAGAGTAACGAAAGCAAATTCAAGCCATAAAACCAAACAAATGCTCAACAAAATAAAATTTTTTTCTGTTTTTGATATTCATTATCTGGAACATTAAAATATAGCAGGCAGTCAGGCAAGCAGATGAATTCAATTTTTATGTGAAGGCATTAAAAAATAAAAATTTTTTCTCTCTTCAATAAAAAAAGGATCCCCAGTACCGCAGCAGGCATCTGGAGAATACGAAGAATAAAAGAAAAACGTTTGGAAGAATTAAATTTTTTTTCTTCGTTTTTCTATGGATAATAAAAATCTTGAAATTTATTATGATTTCAATTTTTATTAATTAATGCTGATTCAATTTAAAATGTTCTTCAAATGTTATAAATATTTATAAAAACAATGGTAAAAAATTGTAACACTTTACATGGTTACATGACTATAATTTATAACATGATTTATTAGATCATAATGAATACAACAGGAAAATGCTTAAGAAAAATCATTCGAACTCAAAGCATAAAAATTCCTTTGTTTTCATTCACCTTAAAATAACTTACGTCCGCAGTAAATTTTTTTATGTCTACAAGGAGTTTAAGAATATAATTCAGAATTAAGAAAGGTGCAATGGATACATAAGAACCAATATAATCTTCCAACGCAAATTCTAGTGATCGAATAAAAAGGATCTTGAATTTATTTCCTTTAAACTTTACATACATACATACATAATTGGCCATTACAACCCTTCAGTCAGGATTACGGCCTAGCTTCTCACATCACTCATGTTGTGTGTGTTAATTTTATACATGAGTATGACGGCCATTTTTCATGGCAATTTTATTTACTCCAGTTTTTGCCAGAAATCTGCTGAGAGGAAGTCGCCAAAGAAACATTTTTTGTATTTTGTTTTGATGTCTGGCCTGAAGCTCGAACCATGGCTTTACGTCTAATAAGCCAACACACTACCTTCTAGACTACGGCGACTACAAACTTTAAACAATTTTAAAAATACTCGTATGCCTTGAATATCCTAGAAAGCAATGGAATGCGTGGAATTTAGAAAGCAATGAAAATGGAAAGTGTAAGCATCAAAAACCTCAAACTTACAACGTCAAAAACAACAGGATGGTAGATATAGAGGTGATAAAGAGGTGAAAGGCTGAAAGAGTAGTGGATAAGGACATTTTACCAATGATGCAACCATTGTAATGGCACAACCTAATATACAACGCAGGGATCAAATAAGAAACCATTCCCACGTCAAAAAGTCAAAGATAACTGCAGCTGAGCAGGACAGAAGAGAACCTACACATGAGGTGAAAGATCATCTCCTTGTTCTCCTTATACACAAAGCCTTTGCTTTAGGAAAGTGGCCTGAGAGAACGGTCATAGCGTCATAGTACGATGGATAGGAAAGACTACAATTTATTCATATCCAAACCAATCCATCAGATCTAAATAATACTGCATGAGTCCTCCTGCTGCCAACATAGCAACAACAACAATGCCACAGCCAATCGAGATAGCAATGATTTCTTCTTCAAAAAGTCAAAAATGGCTGCAACTGAGCAGGACAGAAGAGGACCTACACATAAGGTGAGAAATCTTCGCCTAGTTCTCCTTATATACACAGCCTTTGCCTTTGCCCTTGCAGGCATGACTTCCAATAGGAAAGTGGCCTGAGGAAACAGCTATAGTACGATACATAGAAAAGACTACAATTTCTGCACATTCAGATCAATCTGTCAGAACTAAGCAACACTGCATGAGTCCTTCTTCTGCCAACATACCAATAATAATTCCCCAATCGAGATAGCAATCACCCAGCAACAGGGTTTTATACCCACACAAATCAGAAGGTTTAACAAATAACTTCAATTATCTAACAAGCATTGCAGAGGTTTTAAGGAGGTCCATAGCACCCTCCAGAAATACAGTCTAGCCTTTAAGCAAATCTAATTGTGAGGATGTATACCATAGCCTAGGCTGCCCAGTATTTTGCAGCAATCGTTAAATACTTCAAGGACAATTTCTGTGAACCTCTGATGATTATATTTGCTGACAAAAGTGTATTGAAAAATTGTTGCTTGAAGTTCACAATCTAGTATTACTGCATAGGCTCTGAGGTGGTGAGGCATACCCAACAATTTGCTGTGTTTGTGTAGCACATTCGTATACAGATGGATATTAAAAATATATTTACGGTACCCAAGATTTCTTGTCTCGGAATTAAGCATATCAACTCGACCACAGCGCATTGGTATACAGAGAGATAGAAAGAATGGATTTATGGTACCAAAGATTCTTTGTCTCGGACTTAGACCTATTTGCTGAGCTTTATTTCCACATTTTTTTCTAGAACCGTTTTTAATAAAATGATCTTTAATATATGTATGTATGTATCGTTCGTTACAATTTATCGGCTTTTCTTTTTATTTTCTTCATATACAACGCCATTAATAGCCATTAATATCAATACACACCACAAAATTTACAAACTTGCGTTTGTTCCTTTTATTTTCCTTTATATGGAACACAAAAGGCGAATAAAACAGTTTTTTTAAATTTTTTTTTGTAATCTTAGTCTGTAATCATATGCTGGCTCTAAATTCGCATAACCGCCCCGTATGAACACCCACTTTTTTTGTGGTATATGAAGGCAGCAACGAAATTATTACAGAAAAAACACCAACCACACACATATTCTTTTAATTTTTTTCATTTTCTGTTTTTTTGACTCATTTTATTTAAGTTTTATTTACAATCATAAGCCATGTTACCATTATAGGCAGTTTTTTAATAACCACAACAATTTGGCTGGCCAATCTAGAGCTCTCTGTGTGTCTGTCTGTATGTTTGTGTGGCTGGTTGCTTAATTTTTAACATTCTCTTGCAAAATTTCACATGAACAGTGAATTTGTTGTACAGCATTCATGGCATGTCGATCAAATCTTATAAAAGAAATCGAAGTCGTAGTTGATTATTTTTTTTTTTAAGGTTTTGTTCAGATGATCTACATTAAGAAAGCGATTTTATTTAACAGAACAAACATTGTTTATATTGTTGCGTACTTTTTCTGTTTTTCGTTTTTTTCGGTTTTTTTTTATTAAAAACTTTTGTTTATTTAAGCCATGTTTCCTTTCAAGTTATTTACGGGTTTTGTATTGCGATTATTGTGGGAGGCGTATTTGTATTATGTTTTATAATAAAAAGAAAAGAAACCGAAATTATGAAATTTTTATTTTTTATTGCAATAAAAATGATTCGTATTTAGCGTATGCCTGCTATAAAATCCATAAAATACCCTATAAAGTACTCAATTTATCTTGTGGCATAATACAAAGACATTTGAATTGGGCAGCTATTTGCAGCACTTGAAAAAACAGGCCTTAGCATAGCTTGTTCTATATCAATAGCTGAAGCTGTCTGTAGTCTAATACAGCTCTGTTGTACCCCCATATACTATATAGTCTTACACAATGTGGTTGTAAGAGAAAAACCTTACACATTGTGTCCTACTCTTGCTCGGAAGGTGGTTCTGTCTGGCTTTTATGATGTTTCTTATTATCTGGTCTTGATAATTAGCATCAGGGTTTCGACTTTATAGCGTGACTAGTTTAGATTACTTAACATAGTCAAATTTTTTGATTCTAATCAAGGTTTTTACACATTTTTCTTACCTTATGATCCAATGCTCAGTGATTGTTGTGTCCCTTTTGAACTGGTCTCGGAAAAACCAAAGCTTTTATCAAGAATTTTCAGGAATTGCAATACTCAGCTTAAATGAATTTAGTTGTCAAAGTTCCTTTGTATTGTTGCATCAATATTGCTTCACATTTTTGTTGTTGTTATTGTTGTTCTGAAATTATTTAGAAAATTTTATGCCTTCAGTTCGTATTCATTAGAATCACAATAAATCTTAAATTTTATTTCAAAAATTAAATTTTTTTTTCTTCATCTCTAAATCACGATTGAATATCTGCTGGCAACATCTATGTTTCCAAATAACAACACATTGTTATGTTAATTGAATTTAACACTCCTACCAATAAATATCAATCGAAAATCAAAATATCACATTTGTTTGTATTTTTCAAAATCATTTTTTCTTTTTTTTGCCATGTCACCACAAACAATAAGTAATAAAGCAGACAGTGTTTCCAAATATACAAACAAAAACAAAAAAAAAAAAAACAGCAAAATATTCTGCAAAACCTACCACATTTTGATATTTATCGTTTTGCTACCCTAACTGAGAAATCTAAAGGCGAATGGAATTCAATTCATGGAGGCATGCAGAGAGCCTATGATTTTGTCAGCAGACAATTGTGTTGGAATGTAACAAAAGAATACCAGGAACTAAATGTCAATTATTTGTTATACAACCTCTATTTTAAAAACGTACTCCGTCAGTTTGTAACACACACATTAAGTGTCATACCAATAACAGTAGTCGCATGTAGTGAGAGTGTTATGGAACATAAAATAGTTCTAGTGGCAGTTCGCAGTAGTGATAGTTGTAGTATCGGCAATAGATTATAAATAACAAGCAGTAGTTAGTAGTTGGTGAACAAATGAAATAAAAGTCAATAGGGTGTCCCTTTTGAAATGGAAATCTAATGGAGAGTTTGTTGCTGCTGCTTGGATTCTAAGTTACAGAATGCGAATGCAAAAGGCAGTTTTCAGCCTCATTCTCAGGGGGTCAGGCTTTAAATGCTAAACCCTGCTACCGATTGTCCCGATCGGTAGATCAGCGTTTGCCAATAAGTCTTAGGGGCATATTTTCATGTAGTACCACAACCGTACACTTCATTCTCAGGAAGCCTGCTGCCGATTGTTGTGATCAGTTGATCAGTGCTTGCCAATAAGATTGAAGGACATCGTTTCATGTGTTATCACAACAGCCACTTCCTTCTCAGGAAGTCCTGCTTTAAAAGCTAAACCCTTGATCAGTGCTTGCCAATAAGACTCAGGGCCATCGTTTCATGTAATATCACAACGGACCGCTATGTGTGCTCAATTTAGCTTTGATTCAATAAAGCTGCCACTCTCTCCTATGATTTCGTGTGATTGAGAAAATTATTTTCGTTTAAAAATTCTTCGAAGACTTAAAGTTCTTGCTTCAGTCGCATAGTTCAGGCCTTTTAATTAAAAAAACAGCAGGAATCTTGCAAAATTTTTATGAAAGAAAAACATATTTTTAAGGGACACCCTTAGATTTCTATGTATGTATAACATAAACTAACCAATCTCGATAAGATATTAAATCAGTGCCAATAACGAAAAACCACACAATAATGTAATAAGATAACGAGTTCAAGATAAAACACACACGTAGTTGTAGTAGCACAATATGCTCCCTTTTCATTTGTTGGGCACAACTGGGACAATTTCCTACAATGAATAGAAATTTTGGTAGCCCAGCAGGGCATGTTGACACATTAATTGTTGTTGTCCTTACATTTTTCGATAACTTAACAGCACCAAAAAAAAAAAAAAGAAACCAAGAAATGTGTTAGAGCACGTCCTCACAGCAAAAAACAAAAAGGACAAGATTTTTATCAGCAGAAAAAAAAATTTTTTTTATTATTATTTTTACTGCAATTGTGTGTGTGTGTGTGTCTACGATTAAAACATTTGTTCAGTGAATAGAAATTAATTTCTAAAATTTTAGTCTGCCTTATCAGGATTAAATATTTTCCAATCATCAAAAAACTATTTTCGAATTCTGCACAATTGTTTTACAAATAAATCTGCGTTTAAATGCGGGTCACGTTATGTTTAAATTTAGAGAAGGAAATACCGTTAAGTTCCGTTAAATTCTATACAAATAGTTTAGCTAGGAAAGGGTAGTATGACTAAAAGAGATTTCCTTTAAAGCGTGATAAGCCAATTAATGTGTGAAATGTTATCTGCTCGCTGACACCAGAGTTATTGTATTTCCGGTTGACTTAAATAGATAATGTTGGCGGCTACATAGGTTTCACTAATAATTTAATCAAGTTGTGATCCAGCAGAACTAAATTTTGTAAATGATTTACTAAAAGAAAAATTATACATTCTCCTATTGAAAGCAGCCTTAATGTGATTTCAGTTGACAAAAATCATCGGAAAAATTTTTTAAAAAATACTTCCATTAAATCACGAATTAATGCCATTAAGACGAAAGAAATTTCCACGTTTCCACGACAATATTTTATAAACAAAACTCATTTCATTGCTCTGATTTATTTATACGTTTGGTATACTTTATTAGAAATTCTAATAAATTAAACCACCAAACCCATCACATAGAATATCATTAGAACGTAAGGCTTGCACTGCTTTGACTGTATACATCGAAAGGAAATTTCTGGTCATAAAATTATTGGAAAAAAATAATTATTATGCTATGGGTGCCTTACTGCCTTAGAAAATATTAGAGAAAAATAAAAATAAATTATTGGAAAAGAAAAACAAAAAAAAATATTTAAAAAAGTATTGAAACATGTCGGGTGGCATTCATAAATTTGTTCTTTGTTTAACAAGAGATTTTATGGTTATAGAACGTGATAAGTATGGGGAGGTTAAAATAAATATTAAAATTTATTGTTTCGAGGAAAATAAAATAAAAATTATAATAAAGATCGATAAATTCGATTATCCAATAGAAATATTGTTTCCAATCAACTCTACAACCATTTTATTGGCAGAAGATTATTTTGTCTTATTTATCGAATTCCTAAGTTTATAATACTTAGTGCTTTCACGGAAGCATAAAATGATAACATTTTCTACAGACTTCTGTGATGGTTTATCGGTATTTTACCAACTAAAGTGCAGTCTTCTTTTTTTTTACCAAATATGCCTTCCATAAATCGGGAAAAATTCTATAAAATTCAAAACAGGAGGTTTTTTTGGAACTGGTGTTTAGAATTGTTATTGGATCAGGGGTAACAAAACAGATTCACTCACAGTCGTGTGTTTTTTAAGACCGGAGAAATAGGCGACGCAAAAAAAAATATCAATCAACAAAAATACAAGTTATCGAACAAAAAATGCAAATCATCGATCTAAGAAATGCAAGTCATTGACCTAAAAATGTTGATATATCGGGTCCGCCATCTAACGTTTTTTTTTCAACTAGTGCTTATTTCATGAATGGTAACACTTAGCTCATGTCTGATTTGACAGATAATTAGTTTTATCCTTCCGCTGAACGAGATAGTTGTGTATATTGACCATCCAATGCGTTTTCGCATCTTTTCAGATGAAGCTCATTTTGATCTTGGCGGGTAAGTTAACAACAAAATTGTCGCATTTGGGGTACAGAAAACCCGCATACATACATTGAAAAGCCGCCGCACCCAAAGCGAGTCACTGTTTGGTGCGGATTTTGGTCCAGATGCATAATTGGGCCATTTTTCTTCGAAAATGAACAAGGAGTGGCCGTTACAGTCAATGGCGATCGTTATCGGGTCATGTTGAA
This sequence comes from Sarcophaga variegata, assembly GCA_932273835.1. Lineage (NCBI taxonomy): Eukaryota > Metazoa > Arthropoda > Insecta > Diptera > Sarcophagidae > Sarcophaga > Sarcophaga variegata. The sequence continues at coordinate 3,460,187 of OW026362.1, forward strand.
CGAATTTTTGTTCACAAAAATTTAAGAGGAGGATATTGGCAACATTTGGTTTCAACAGGACGGCGCTACGTGCCACACAGCCGAAGCTATACTCGATGTTTTGCGTCCTGTTCTTGAAATTCGCATTATCAGCCGCAGAGCTGATGTCGTTTAGTCACCTCGGAGCTGCGATTTGACACCGTTGGACTATTATTTGTGGGGTGCCGTCAAAGATAAGTGTTACGCCGACAAACCAGAGACAATTGACGCTTTAAAGGACAATATTCGTGAAGCCATTTGTGAAATACAGATGCACACAATCGATAATGTGCTTAAAAATTGGACCGATCGTGTAGGCTACTGCATGGCCAGCCGAGGCAGCCATTTGAATGAAATTATTCTCCATTATTAACCGGAAGGATTGTACTTTCAAATAAAAAAAAGAAATTTGAGGAAATATTCAGTAGTTTTTTTTTAAGCATTTTCAAAAAAAAAGTTGTTTGGCGGACCCCATAAAAAAGTTAACTCCATCGGCTATATATCCGATTCCAAAAGGCACCCGAGACCATTTTATTTTTCTCCTATTTTGCTCAAAAGGTTCAGAGCTATGACTCATGCTCTGCTATATATAGCATCTCGTAAACGAAATTCCATTAGTGCTAAGACAAACAGTAAGCAAAGATGACAGAAAGATGAGTATACAAACTAATTCAAAGTAAAGATATTGCAGTGGAGTGAGATGTAGATGAAGGAGGTACTATTTGCGCAGTGCATTTCTGTTGCCATCTTCAATTCCAAACAGTCTTGCATGGTAAGTGTGTGGCTAAAATTTTCATTGGATTTCATTGATTAGCTGTTAATGGAAAGTAGCCATAATTGTTTAGTAATTTATTTCAATTTTTCATACTTGCAAGACGACGCGTGCCACTCCTTGTTTTGTTTTTTAATGTTTTTTTTTATTTTTTTTTTATTTTCTATATTTTGGTCGAGTGCATTCAAATATTTTTTTTAATTATTAATTATTGGTTATTCATTTTTAATTTTTAATTATTATTATTAAGATTTGAAATTCATTTACTTGTTATCGACATTTTAGCAGTCTTGTAATAACACTCTCCCTCTCACATATGTACGTGCATACATATAATTTCACTTAAAATACTTTACCAGAGTTTTACGTTTAAAAGCCTACAATTTAATAGTGGAAACTTGTTAATGAAAAACTACGTACAATATTCTACCGTTTAATAATACGCCTTCAGAGTCTCTTCGTTTACGCGTTTTTTTTTTCTTCTCTTTCTTGTAAAATTTTCCTGTTATTCTACTGGCATGCATTTGTGGTCAAAAACAAAAAACGTTCATATCTCTAGGTTTGCTTTTTCTTTTCGTTTCGTTTCTTTTTCTAAAGTCATAATCATTTTTCATATTTCTACTCAAATTACATGGTGTGTTTCTTTATTTTTTGTTAATAAATATGAGACTATGAAACAGCCATCATTTATAAAATTTTAAAATAATTATTAATAATGAAATTTATAGCAAATGATAATGATAACTGGAAAAACAAGACACCACAGAGATTAAATAAAAATATTGAAGAATAAAAATTAACAAAACGTAGCCACACCATTTAGTTTCAAAAGCAAAAAAGACAGATATTTGCCTGCAAATAAGGGTATTAAACAACAGATGAGGTCTATGACTTCCTTAGGCGTTTCGTTACTATATTTCTACACTTATCTGTCATTTATTTAACATTAGAAGGATATATTTGTCTACTACATCAGGCTGGGTGATACACAAGACTCAGCATATATTATGAAAATTTATTGAAAAATATTTTCACTACCGTTAAATGAAGCATATCCACGGATTCCTAGGACTAAAAGTTTATTTTGGGTTATTGTCCTTTATCAAGGATCCATAGAAACCAACGTATAGTATGAAATAATAGGAATCGCCTCATATGGAGGCTGCTTTAGGCATTCATGTGCAGCGTGAATATGGACGCACTCTCATTGAAAACATTTAAGGCTCTAGGTAGTCCGAGATTTGCGAATTCCTGCTATTAAGAAAGAAGCTCGAATAGATACATTCCAACATCAATCTAGAAAGAATTGAGATTCTACGCGTGAAGGTTGAATCAGAGGAAACCTACCAAAGATCTTAATACCTATCGGCATACTAGAAGGACAGACAAGCGATCTTAAATGCTATGGAGAATGCTTGCAGAAAAATTTCGACGGTGTAGAGTATAAAGCTCAAACTAGTTGTCACATATGGGGCCGTTATTTGAGTACGTAAGAGGAATTTAAAAACTAGTTAGCTAGAGCTGGATAACACACAGAGACTGGTGTTTATGATATCCCACGGTAATGATGGTTTTACCTAAGGCCGCTATAGAGATTCTGTTGCATTTCATTTCGTGGCATCCTGGTAAAGGACATGAGAGTTATGAAAACTATACTTATCAGACGGCATTAGCTGCGCAATAAAGTTCTGCTAATCACGATCGATTTTGGGAAGATCTTTGCACGAGATTGAGTAATAAGGATGAATGCGGTGCATGACATACAAACGGACGAAAAACTGCTACTATTGTGGGAACAAGAGTGTTCAGATGCAGAATGGAACTATCAGAACTCGTAGGTATACATTTTGAATTTTACGGAAATGTGCTCAGAAAGTACCGAAGACGAAACTTGATAGCATTTGACAGTCACGCCGCCATTTGAGTACTTAGCTCCTATAAGGTTTTCTCAACAATAGTATGGGACTACCCTTGTGAACTGAATCAGCTTGGCAGGGAGAAGCAGCTGAATTCTAAGCGGGCTCGGTAGATTAATAGGAAAAGGAGCCTTCCTAACGCCGCAATAGGAAGTCTTCTACCTATTTGGAAGAGTATTCTTAGCGAAAGGAGAGGTAGTTATAGTGACAAGAGATCTGAGTTGCGTATCACACAATCCAGGAATAATCTGACCATTGCCTTTGAATCGGGACACTGCAGACTGAAGAAAAACATTTGTTCAGAATAGTAATCGCTTCAAGTTCCAGTCAGTGATGAGGGAATGGATCACTAGAACACGCATAGAATGTGTGGCGTTAATATGTGTCTGAAGGAAAGTTATCCTTACTGATACCAAATAGCGCTCTGTAGTTTGTCTAAGAAAATGTATACCTTGGTTGCAGTGCTACTACACAACAAAACAGCAATTTTTATATTGTTCAGATGGATATTAAATGGTATCCCGTGAGAATATATTTCGGTCACTCTGAATAAATATTTGGATTATTATTCTGATTATATTAAGGACAAGAAGACTAGTTTCAGTGTCGATATACGAATTATTTTTTAACTTAAGAGAACTACGAACTAAAGATACTCATAATAATAATTGTAATAAACAAAATGCCTATAAGAGGAGTAAGCCAAACAGCCTATAAGAGTAAGATACCATCTGTAAGATTTAATGAAGTTTTTTTTAGTTTTGCAGCCTTAATTAAGGATAATAACCTGACATAAGAATTTCTTTTGCCTCTCTAGCTTTGTAGGGTGTACATGTATCGCGACTTAACTAACTGTAATTGTCATACATGTACGTTAAAAAGTTATTTTCAATTTAAAAATTTTTATAATAGAAATTATCATTAACCAGACGCCAGTAATCTTATATACAAAATAACACTCAAAATTTTTTTATAAATTCCCCCATGTTCGTGGTGCGTTCTCATATCGAAAATCTTATTGGTTTTTATCGATCTGATATGAAATTGTGATTATTTCGGACATTTAGTTACGGTTATTTAAAATAATTTCCTCTTTATGGAAATACTTGAAATGAAATTAAATATTTAGTTCCTCTTTTCGTTGCTTTGTCTTTGTCTTTATCTTTAGTTTACTTGCTCTCGCTCTTTCTCTGTTCGTATAATAAAATGTAACTTAAGAATTTCAATTCTGGTAAAAATTCTTAAAAAAACGGACACAAAAAGAAATCAACAGAACAGAACAGCACAACGTGCATGCCTGTGCTTGAGGAGACCTTAAGAACTATACGAATAAGAACTTAAGTTGTGGTCGAACTTACAGAGATGGTGATGCAGATGAAGCTGATGATCAAGATGATCATGATCTTTATGATGACTAAAGAGATGCCAATCATTAAAACAGATAATGATGTCGTGTCTGCTGTTGTTGCTGATTGTTTTTGGGAGTTATTAAATGAAATGTTGACAACAAGTTATAAAAGGTGTATTTAAGTAAGAAAAATAAAAAAAGAACTGAATTTAATTTAACCCTTTACTAGGTATTTACTTTAAAATGCATTTGAAAATATAAAAGAAAAAAAAAAATTATGGAAATGAAAGACTTAAGACACGAACTTTTTTCCACTTCATATTTTCTTTCCATTTCGTTTAGCAACGGAATTTCTAGCACAGCTGGGACTATTGTCTATGAGAAGTACGTGGTTCTTTCAATTTCAGGCGGATCTGTAGATCTCACCAGGGATCGAAAGCAATTTGTCCTGAAGACTTTTTCTGATGGCGTAATGGCTATCAGTCTTGGATAAACGAAGGCCATACTTTTCTCTATAAAGTACAAGTCATTGTCTTTTCGGTAATCGAGATTATATATGGAATGGACCTTCAAACCAAGGAAGAAAAAATGATGCATAGGAAGTGTTAACTAGCAGAGATCAGCCCTTTGTTAGCTTATGAATGTTTGTTAAGATGGGAGTCCCTCGGCAGAAAATCTAATCCCAAAAAGGCTTCGTAGCCGAAACTAGAAGGTAAGGATCAACTTCTTCTCGAAGTTGGTAGCATTAGCTTACTCCATAAAGCTACCACTTTACTACGACGTCTGTCAGGCGAAGGTGTCGGCCATGCAGGCAGCTGTAAGGATTATAAAGTATGAAAACATCTGCAGAAAGAATGATAGCATACTTGCTGTTAGGCAAGCAGCTGCTGTCAAACTACGTTTCATATCTGGCTGTTGTGAATCTCTCAGAGGGATACCCAAGCAGTAAGATATTCAAATCAAAGGAATGCCTAGACAGTTTTTATTCTAGAGCCAGATAAACTAACCAAGCGTCGCACAACCATCAATATCTCCGGTAAGTTCTCAACTGTAGAGACGAGAATACCACAATGAATACCACAGCTAGCTTATATAGCCATGGTTATGGCTCTTGATAGTTTTAATGAAATATTTCGCTTCTTAAAGGGTTAATTGATAAAAACCAATCATGTTTTTATTTGACATTGATGAAATTTTAATTTTTTATTGGACCTACATTGAAACGAAACTATATAAGACGAAGAAGACGAAGAAGAACTGTTTTTCCCCAAAAACAAAATAATGAACATCATATTGATTTTATTAACACAATAAAATGTTATGGTTTAGAAAACGAAGCAAAGAAAACAAACTGAAACTAAAAAATCACAAGAAATCTTCAAACTCATTATAATAACTCTTCTTCAACTAAGATATCAAACGTAAAAGACGTTGAGTTATTAAATGAGTGTCTACACTTGTAGACAACACACTACACACACTACCTGTCTGTAACTCATAATTCATTCATTACACATGACGATGCCCCAGCTGACAAACAGGAGAAGAAGTTTAAAGTCGTATGCAGCAAACACAACAACAGCAGCAAGTGTGCGCATGTGTAGAGCCGCTGATTGACTTCGAAATCGTATGATTAAATGTTAATTAAAATCATTTTTTTTCTTTCTTTCTTTCTTTCTTCTTCGTTTGTTTCTTTCCATATACATATGTATGTACATACATAAGCCCCAGCAATAATAATATTTACATTTAATTGGGATTTAAATAACTTCGACATCATTTTGTTTTAAGTCTGTTTAATTGCTGTTGTTGTTGCTGTTGTTGTAGCTGCTGTTATAGCTGCTTATTGTGTATACATCATAATTTTCAATTTAATTACTAATGTCGCCTAGTTTTCTCAACAACAACAACAACAAGAATAACAACTTGGTTCTTTAACAGGAGTTGCAGTAAAAGAAATGAAAGAAAAAAAATTACGTTGGAGTTGGAGTTTCAGCTTTATGAGAACATTGTTATACAAGTGGGGGGTCTAGCTAGCTAGTCTGCTCCTCACCAGACAGGCAGAAACAGTTTTTGTTTTTTTAAATGTTTTTTAATGGTTTCTTTTGTTGTCGCTGTTTATGTTCCTCATTTATTGTAATTTATTATTTTATCACGAATTTATGTGGTCACATTAAATACCAATTTTAATTGCTTGTTTATGAGATTTTTTCTTTTGTTTAATTTCTTTAAATTTCTTGTTTTTTTGTTATTAAATTAATAAGATGCTCTATATAGAACAAGTTGAAGAAGATACAAACAATTACGTACGTACGCTTATAGAAATACTCTACACTGTTGGATTAAGTTAGGTTGGATAGGTACTTCTACATCCATTGAGCAGTAAAGGTCCATAAATGGGTTGCTACAATATTGCTCTACAGCCTGCATTAGACTTTTAACATGGTTCACTTATCTCCCTAACTATCTTTGCCTGTCCAGCTGTCCATACATCTCCGTGTATGGAGGCCTGTAAGTCAATTTCACTTGAAATATTCAAGTTTTTTTTTTGTTTTTCATCATGAGGTTCTCCGTTAAATAATTATTTTTTTTATTTTATTTACGTATGATTTTTATATGTGCATTACGTAGGGTTTACAACATAACAGAAAACAGAAAATTCCCATTAAACTAAATTTTTATTATTTAAACAAAATATTCTGTAACTGTAGGTAGGACGACGAAAGACAAAATTTGATTAGAAATTAACAAGTTTTTATTAATCGATCATGTGGCTTATTTTATGTCTCATAAATATCAACGTTTTTAATTTGCCATAAATTTTATAAGGCAGAAGAGAATGAAGAACTTTACGATCGATCGCCAATGGTTGTCAATTAAGACTTGGCTTGGCATTATTGCTCAATTCCTTGTAAGCGTTTTATGTTAAGTTACGTTTTATTGCTTTAATAAATTGTTTAATGTCATCAGGCATAATTAATATGTTAATAAAAAAAAACTATCGGAATTGTAGGCGAAACATGCATAAATTAAATGGAGAATACAAATTCTATGAAATCCTTTAAACAAATATGGCCATTCTAGTGATGATGTAGCATTTAGAATCTTTAATTATTATTATGCTCTATAGATGTGTTATGGCATGGTTACGATGTTACAACACAATACTTAGCGAAAATTGTATGTTAATCGCAAAAGATATTTAATAACATTGATCTTACGCCATCATCTCTGAGCTCGGTGACTCTATTATGTAGTGTATGCTTTCATTCATATTGCGAATGTAAGTAGCATGAGTAAGCCAACAGTATTGTCGACTATGGACTACTCCCTACCATGAGGTTAATTGCACATCAAGCTCGCCTCTCAAAAGTGGCCATCAACTTAATGGAAGATACAAGAACAGGAGATCTGAGGCAAGCATCAGATTATCCAGGAGTAACATGGGGTTAGGTTAGGCTAGGTTAGAGGACGTGTACATGTCGATTAAGACAAGTACTGTACCCGGAAGTCGAACTGACCTATTGTACAACGTCCTAGTTTCTCACACAACTTATGTTGCGTCTGTTACTTTTATACAAGTTTAAAGTCGACTCCGAACGACAGATTTTTGAAAAACTTTTTCATGGCAATTTTATTTACTCAGAGTTTTTACCAGAAATCTGCTGAGAGGAAGTCGCCGAAAAAATACTTTTTGTATATTGTCTTTGATGTCTGGCCTGGGGCTCGAACCCTGGCTTTGCGTCTAATTAGCCAACACAACGACTTCATCTGCACAAAATGATGAAATTGTTCATGCAATGGCATCCAACATCAGCTTTAAGTAATGTCCTTCTATTCCAAGTGTAAAAACTGCATGATCTCCTCAAAGTAGTATTACCATACGAGTATTTAATACGAAGAGGCTTGAATAAATGGCGCCCGAGAAATGTCTATCGACTTGCAATAACGAACGTTGAAGAACTCACATAATATCATACTAATAATCTGTGGAACAGTCAGCCATGCGCAATTAGACTATGTGAGATCTCTTCTGCGTGAATGTCACTTATTTTATCTCATGCGTTAAGATTGGAAATATTGGTAAAACAATCCTTTAACTCTGTCTCACTTCTCACTTCTTGGCTATTAGAACCTTTATAGACATGGCGATATCAATAGACTATGAACTCCTTTCTGTCTTGCATTTGGGAGCTGAGTAATACAAATAACAGTTGGTTGGTTGAGTTAAAAAAAATCTTACTAACGCTCGCATTCATTCCTATCCTTGTTAGTCCTTTTCTGGCACTCTGTTATACCAATTCCTTTGCATGATTAATTGTATTTCATTAAAAATTCATAAACATAAATCAAAGTAGGCTTCTGTTTATCAATAAAAATTACAATAAACGAAAAACTCCCTTCTTTTTTGGAACAATTTTGAAAAATGGCACAAAGATCTCTACCTTCAAAATACTTCAAAAAAGGGGAAAGGGAATAGAAAATAAGGTGAACTAAAAATCTAGAAATAAACACAAGATACTCTGAATAACAATGCAGAACAACATTGAAAATAAAAGAAAAGTTGAAAAGATGTAGCACCGAAACGAACCCTTAATACATAACAAAACCGAAAAAAATTTAAAATTGAAAACCTCTTGAGTGCCAAAACAATACATCGAATTCAAACAAATGACTTTCAAACACCACATTTTGTTTAAAACAAAACAACAAGACAGAACAAATATTTTGAAAACAATAATTAAATTGGAACAATGGCTTGAGACAAAGAGACAATAGCTAGGCAAGTAGACAAAATAAACATTGTTAACCTAAAGGGTTATCCTTGACAGTAACCATCTTCAAATCGTTGTGATGTGTTGCGTTTCAAAATATTCATTTGCAAATACATATGTATGTACATATAAACTATCTATGTAAGTGTTTCATGATTAATGATTGTTAACTTTTAAATGAAATTGATTATCGTTTCTCTAGTTTCTGTGCAAATATAATTAAAAAAAATTTTGAAATTTTTCGTTCACTTTAGAAGTTCAGAAATTAGTTTTGTTGTGACATTTGCTTTGCATTTGAAAAATACTTGAAGCGTTTATTGCCAAATCATGTTGGCTGCTACGATTTCTGTAGCATTCTCAAGACTCACAAGACACCATCATTAATCATTTTGATTAGAGTTGAAATACCAGAAATTGATTTTTGTCACAAGACATTCAATTAAAGGTGATTCTTTTGTTCTTCTGTTTAGTTCAAGTAAACAGCTGTGTTATAAGAAAACAATTTAAAAATATAACGTATAACGAACGAGTGGTTTTTAAACTGCCAAAAATGTATTAAAAAAACCTGGGTTATATTTATTGATTTCAAATACCAGGTTTGGTTCTTAAGTCTTTTGTGAAAGATCACATAAAAACTGTGACAGTTATTGCCATTACCAGCTACACCTCCAATTCAATATTTAAACCCCCCTCCCATAAGTAGAGGAAAAGCAAAAAATTTTTTAAATATTTACGCAAACTAAACTGCCTGCTATTAATCCCGTGGCATAAAATTTGAAAATTAACCCCCTGTACCATAAAATCATAAAAATAACTGAGTCACCTTTACGAAAAAAGAAAAATAAATTTTATTTGCATTAAAATACAATATACACAGCAGGCTTATGTTGTACATAAAGTCTCTTGTCGTTTAGAAATCCTGTAAGAAACCTCCTCCTTAAAGCAGAAGTTCATTGTTAAAAAAAAATTTGAACTAAAATTTCATGGTTTTTATGGTTCAAAACTGTCTTTTGGGCTTAAGTTCACAAAGATGAAATAAAATTTATTGTGGTATTTGAACTACAAAGAAGGCATGCATAATGGAAAGCCATCCTTTAAGAGGCTATTGAAATTGAGACAAATTTTTGGCGTAAAAGAAAATTAAAAGAAAAAAATTTTTTTTAAAAACATGTTTGCAAGAAATTTGTTGGCTTTCAAAATTTATTAAATCTTTATGGTAATCAAAAACGTAACTTTTTGCTCGGCCCTGCATTTGTAAATAAATGATAAATGTGATGACTTTAAAAATTTGTCGCTCTTCTTTTTTATTACTTTTTGGTTTTTATGCCTTGCCTTGCCTTGCCTTGACTTGACTTGTATTTGACTCCGTCTTTGGTGATCTAGATAACTGCTTATATGTTTCACATTCGCTTATTGCCTTTTTCTTCCTTTTTTTCTTTGTTGGTTGCATTAAGGTGACCACAATTGATTAACCTTTTTATAAAATTTATTAACACACTCATTGCCAAAAGTCATGTTGTTTTATTTGCTTCTTTTTTTTTGTTATGAATTCCTGAATTTCGAGGGTGTTCGTGTTTGGTTTTTGTTTTTCATTTTTAAAGTTTCTTCTTTTTATTTTGAATTCCTTTTCTTGCATTTGTTTTGTTGTCCCAAGCAATGTGTGTTCGTGTAAAGAGATCTCCCCTGCTGGGCTACTGACACTGACACCATATGCCCAGATTTTATTTGTTTGATAAAATCAAGAGCAAACAAAATAATTTTTGGAATTTTTTCAATTCGAAATACAGTCAAATACTTTAGGGATTTAAAACAATTTTATCCGAAATAATATACGAATTTTAGAAGCCTTAGATTCTTTGTTTATGTTATTGGAAAGCTTTGAAAACGGCCCGTTTTTCATTTTTGTCATGTGGAAATTCTTATTAATAGGATCGCAGTGATCTCTTAAGGAACATATGGCTATTTAAAGAGAATACTTATCTTCCGCATGATTAAGTAATAGTTCTATTCTTCAAGAGAAAGATTCTACGTAAACCATATGTCCGGTTCTGCTTTGGCGGCAAGTATAGACATCGAATGAATCATGACCTGCATGAGCCTTATGTTGACGTTGATGCCATTAGACGTGGAAAGATATGGAGGGGTTCGAAAGGAGGAGTTCGAAACTCCGTTTAAAATATCAAGTGAAAGACGATCTTTCAAAACTTATTGTGAGAAATTGTATGAATATTGCATACATTCGAGTTGTTTGGTAGTCTATGCTAGTAGGCTTAAGGCCATTGAGTTATAATAAAAGCGCTAAAGAAGAAGAAAAATAGTTGAGTGTTCATTGTTTGTCAAATGGAACACTGCCCGAAAGCTGTTCCTACTTCGGTAGGCATCAGCCGTAGCTTGTGCACTGGTTTTTTATCGCCTTGTGTGCTTGTCTTCACTGATCGATCCATTGAGGATTAGTGTAATTAGGTAGATGCTATCGAGTCACTGTTTGGTTCGGATTTTGGTCCAGAGGCATAACTGGGCAATTTTCCTTCGAAAATGAGAAAGGAGTGGCCGTTACTGTTATCGGACCATGTTGAACGAATTATTGTTCACAAAAATTGAAGAGGAGGATATTGGTTTCAACATTTGGTTTCAACAGGACGGCTCTACGTGCCACACAGCCGAAGCTACACTCGATGTTTTGCGCCCGGTTTTTGAAGATCGTATTATCAGCCGCAGAGCTGATGTCGTTTGGCCACCTCGGAGCTGCGATTTAACACCATTGGACTATTATTTGTGAGGTGCCGTCAAAGATAAATGTCACGCCGACAAGCCAGAGACAATTGGCACTTTAAAGGACAATATTCGTGAAGCTATTGGAGAAATACAGCTGCACACAATCGATAATGTGCTTAAAAATTGGACCGATCGTGTAGGCTGCTGCATGGCCAGCCGAGGCAGCCATTTGAATGAAATTATTTTCCATTATTAACCGGAAGGATTGTACTTTCAAATAAAAAAAAGGAAATTTGAGAAAATATTCAGTAGTTTTTTTAAAGCATTTTCAAAAAAAAAGTTATTTGGCGTTTAATTTCTGCTTTATTAATGATATTTTAATATCTTCAAATATACTCTGAAATAAATATTTTCCTAGCATTGTTCCGGTAGCGTATATATTCCCTGTTAAATATAAATCAAAAGATTTAAGACACAAACTTCTTTTCTTTCATATGGCTAAAGCCAGAGTATGCCTCTACTCTTAAATTGTATTGAAATTAAGTTTAAGTTTGTTTTATTAAGATTGAATTTAAATGCGTTTTGTATTGTAAGAGACAGAAAAGACTTCAGAGTGTCATTTGTAAATTTAATTCTCTTTTACCTCTCCAGTCCTGTAGCTTAATAAACCAAATATATTTCCCTATACAATATAGGCTCGCAAACAATGTTATTTCGATATTAAAAACAAAAAATAAAAAAAACATTCCACGTTTGTCATTTCATGTTCTTTTTATTCCCAAAACAGACATACAACGTACACCAAATTTAAATGCAAAATGTAACAGATACTAATGGTGTGACAAATTCTACAACAAATATCATTTATTACCCACCAAAAAAACATACAAAAACACATACAAAAACAGAGAAAAAATTTTTTTTTCTTTATAACGAATATATTTTTGTATTCTAGATTCAATTACCAATTTCAATACTCTGATCTTTGCATTGTCTCAATAATTCGTTTAAATTGAAAACAATAACTGCCACAAATAATTTGTAATTTACCCTCTTGTTTTTAATGGTAATTTAGTATAGTTTTCAGATAATTATTCCAATTTTTTTTATTCTTGATTGAATTTTTATTTTGTTTTACTTGATTATTTAATGATTATTATTTCTATTTCTGTTGTGTGTTATAATTTAAGTGTAATTGGGGGGTTTTCCCAAAAACCTAAATCATTATTTAATAAGATTTAACCTGCTGTTGTTGTGCTAGGTGTTGTGCTGTGTGTTGGAGGATTTAATAATAAATTGTTTTCAGTTGCAATAGAAAAGTTTAGTTCAGACAATATTAAACAATAAGAGATCAAGTTAAATAACTATGAGCGGCTAAGTTCGACTTTGTGGTACTCTTTAGTGATTTGGTAATGTATTGAGCGATTTAACTAGGAAGTTGTGTCGATTTTTCTGTAGCTTTCGAATGAAAGATAATTAATTATTTAGGACAGAATAACTCATTTCTAAATCACTTCTTACAACCTAGTATCGTACACCACCATGTTGTTTGCGTAAATTTTATGCATGAGCAGGGAGATCTACAGATTAGCGTCAACTCCAAACGACAGATTTGAGAAAATTGTATGGCATTCCTTGAAAAAGAATGTTGGAAGGAGCTTGTTGAAAGAAAAAGTGTAACAAGATAAAATCCCGCGATCTCAATGGCCCATTAACGTCACCTCCAAGTGTGGTGACTATGCCATCAAATTGGAATACCCATGACAGAAATGACATGAGCTGTATGCCTGGTAGCACTTTCCTGTTGGAACCACCAAGTATCGTTGGTTCAGGTATTCCAATTCAAGCCAAAAATAGGTGGCAATCATCGATATATAGGGCTCGCCGTTGAAAGTAATGGCTTGGCAAACATCGTTTTCAAAGAAATATTGACCAATACCTCCATCATGCCAAATTCCACACCAAACACAGACTTTTTGACAATGCTTCATGCGTTCTTGGATCTCATGTGGAATGGTGTCGTCTCAAATTTGTCAATCTTGTTCGTTCATGTACCCACATACATACATAATTGGTCAGTACAACCCTTCAGTCAGGATTACGACCTAGTTCCTCACACCACTTATGTTGTGTGTGTTAATTTTATACATGAGTGGGGCGGGACCTACAGTTTAAAGTCGACTCCGAACGACAGATTTTTGAGAAACGTTTCATGGCAATTTTTATTTACTCTCAGAGTTTTTGCCAGAGATCTGCTTAGAGGAAGTCGCTGAAGAAATACTTTTTGTATTTTATTTTGATGTCTGGCCTGGGGCTCGAACCCTGGCTTTTCGTCTACACACTACCTAATAGACCACGGCGACTACCCATGTACCCACTCTTCCAAATATAGGCCTCATCGCTGAAGATGATGAATATTAGGATCAATTGCCAACTACTCCAGGGTGAATTCACGACTGACAGTAAGGAGACTGTCAATATTTCACATCACAAGCCAAAAAAGAGAAGACCGCAGAAAACCATCAATGTCACTGTCCATTACTGGACAGTGGATGAATCAATGCTGGATTCTTCAGCATTCAGAGTTTATTGGAAGAACATGATTTGAATAGAATCCACATCTTAATAAGGCTGTCAAGATGACTTAGGAAAGCCAACCAAGAGCTATAATTTTTTGATGAAACATGTAATGCAATGTGGGGACCCAAGTAAACTATTCTGGCAATCAACCAACCCTAAAACAAGGTTCGTTTTTATAAAATAAAATCAAAATCTGACTACAGATTGACTTTGGAGTTTAGAAATAAGATTTTAAATCGATCGTAAGCATCGATGTGTTGCTTATGCTGTTGTTGTAGCGTATTAAATGTGCAACAAGTGACCTTTGTTTTAATGGAAATTTTGTAATAATAAATAACAATAACAATAACAGTCTATATTAACAACAATTAACATACAATACTAAGGCAAGTTTGTTAACATTTGTTTTGAGATTTTTTTTTTTTTTTTTTGTTGTAAAGATCACAGGGAATTTTAAGTCAAGTTATTGGAATTGTAACAATTATTGCTATGAAACACGATAATTATTAAAAAAATAATATTTTTTTGTATGTGCAACCGGATCTAATTATATCAGCTTTAGCTTGAGAGATTTTTAATAATAAATGGAGTTTTTTTTCTATCATGACAATATTAAATAATGGAGGGAGGAAGAAGATGGTTTTATAAAAGGAAATGTTTAATTTAATTAAGTTTTTTCTATACATTGTATGACATGAGTAACGATTAGTAATTGAAATTGAAAAGAAAAGAGAAGAAAAAAATGTTTCAACATGTTTGAGATGACTTTCATTTATGATATCTGTGTGTGATGTGTTTAACTTCATAACCTAATGTTAATAATTTATTTAAATAGCCTTTGTTGTCTCATACATACATATGTATGTATATTGTTTTAAACTATAAAATTACAACATCTTTGTTGTTATCTTAATTTTTATGACTTTTTTGGGTTACACATCTCCAGTTGTAACACCTTAGATTCCATCAAATAAATGTTAACGCTGGTCTAACTAATTTCCATAAGTACACAAACCACCTACCGCAGACGCATTTGAGACTGAGATAACTTTATCTTAAGATGTTTTGTTTTTACTTTTCATTTTAGCCCTCATTTCAGTCAAGTGTTAATTACAGGCAACGACAAAACGTTTGTCATAATTTCCATTATTTTTGAAAAAGATGACTTTTTTCTCTCTTCTCTTTTTTTTAAAGAAATTCTTAAGCAAATACTCGATAACTTCATTACAATATTCAGACCATTTACTGGCAGCTTTGAAAGTAAGCCAGCCAGCCAGCCATCTACCATAACCAACATATGTATACGCTAAAGGCCAGCCTAAGTTTTAAAGAAAAAGTTTTGATGAGTGTGTGTATGCTTGTGTGTTTTTTTATTATTTTAAGAAATTTATTATAAACATGTTAATTAAATCAATAATGTTTACATATGAAAGCTTTAAAAAGCAAACCAAATGGACCACACACTTGCTCGTAGGCCATCCATCCATCGTTGTATGCCTTGCAACTCCCAGCTCTTTACATACATATATGGGAGGAAATTTAAGACAAAATACTACAAAATCGTATGGTATAGTGAATAAAAGATTTCTCATGACTTGTTCAAGTCTTGTATTACAAACAGAAAAAAATCGTTTTTTTCTCATTTTGGTTTTACACAAAATTGACATGTTTGTGTCTTAAGTCTATTGTTTTTTCTTTTTTTTCTGATGAACAAACAAGTCAGCCAATGTATTAAAAAGAAATTAGAAATTTAGATGGGAATACATACTGTTGTTTTGATATTTTATTTTCAGTATTTGTGGCACAAGTTTTTGAGACATAATTGTGATTTCCACAATTATTGGGTACTTGTAGGTTTTTGTTGCTTAAGTCTTTCGTTTAAGGTAAATTGAAAAGAAAAATATGAAAACAAAATAGAAAAAAATCTTAGAAAGTGAAATGATGAATAAAAAATTGAAAGGAATTTTGCATATTTAGTCCTTTAGAGGGCAAATATTTTCTACGTGTGGAGAACATCAGAAATTTTTTCAGAAATTTTTCAATGACAGAGAATTTTTCAGAAAAAGAGAGCACAGGCCACTGAAATATTATATGCCAGTAGTTTTAATACAGATGGTATGAACATTCGCAGATGATATGAAGTCGCCGTGGTCTTGTAGGTAGTGTGTTGGCTTATTAGACGAAAAGCCAGGGTTCGAGCCCCAGGCCAGACATCAAAATAAAATACAAAAAGTATTTCTTCGGCGACTTCCTCTCAGCAGATTTCTGGCAAAACCTCTGAGTAAATAAAATTGCCATGAAAAAGTTTCTCAAAAATCTGTCGTTCGGAGTCGACTTTAAACTGTAGGTGCCGCCACGCATGTATAAAATTAACACACACAACATCAGTGGTGTGAGAAACTAGGTCGTAATCTGACTGAAGGCTTGTAATGACCAATTATGTATGTATGTATGATATGAACATTCAGTTTAAATGGATGAACTTTCAATCGCTTTTCAATTCAAATATCCTAAGAATTTCAATTACACGTGTCGTAATCAAATCAAGAAACTAATCGAGATCGTTATTGGAGTCTAAAAAAACACTTTTAATCATACAATTACGCTCGGTTGAATGCTTCGTACATAAAAGAAGTAAAAGGAACGAATTGATGCACATACAATTTAGGTCAGCATACTTGTTAACATTAGCTTCACCAATTTTCTGAAGTTAAGAATATTGAAATTCATTGTCACGATAATTTTGTATGCAATTAAGTTTTCTTTACACTTTCACTATATACATACATAGTTATGTGTGTCTGATGAATAAGTTTCCAACAATATCATGCTGTTCTCAAAAGTGTCAGAGGCAAACTAATGATCTTCTTTAAAGAATTGCATACAAAATGGTTCCACATGAAGACCGTAACAGTGTTATTTAAGAAAATAAAATTAAAATAACTTTTGGTTTCTAATTTCAAAACTTTCAAATTTAAATTAATTTTTCGATAACAAATTTAACCTGCTGCCACGTATAGTGCAAATACTTGTTAAATACCGTGTTATTCTTTCCATATTTGGTTGTTGATCATATTTCAACAAACTTGTTTAAACATTTTTTTTCAAATGTTTTTTTGAGAAAGTCTTACTGGTTCATCAAATCAAAACGCAAATTCATAAGCAGATAATATTTCAACTTCATTCCTATGGATGATACCATCAATCAATCAAACTGTTTTGATTTTGAAAACATCATTGTTGTTTTATCTTTTCTTCTTCTTCTTATTTTTTCCATCTAATTTGTATATTAATTTATAAGCTAATAATTAATTATAATGGCATATTAGAAATAGAAATAGAAATTGTATATAATTTTTTGGTTTTTGTTTAACAATAACCTTGAATTCTGAATAAATTTTGAAAATAATTTGAACTTAAAATACAAAGAAATTCACTTCTCAGGTTCTTTTTTTTTGAAAGATTTAATTACAGATCTTTTCTGATTTTTTATTCATACATTCTTGTCGTACTTCATGAATTTTTATATTAAAATTAGAAGCACAAGTTAAAACAAAAATAACATTATATTTTAAAGAAGGAATTATAATTCTTTTTTTTTTTAATAATAATATTTATGAATAGAATATTCATATTCATGTGGCATACATGCTGGTATATGGTTGGTGCTACTGTGTTCGAAGCCCAGCAAAATATGTAGAGTCACTGCAGCTCTACTACACACGTTACTTTGACTGGCTTTTTGTTATAGTTGCAGTAGTATTCCACAGCATCATCTCTCGCATTCAATGTTGTGGCAGTACGATATATTCGTACATCAAATTCTATTCCAATTTAATTAGGAACAACGAATAGATCTTCTGCTGTCATAATGCCTTCATACATATAATTTATGTTGCAGTTAAACCTTTCCTTGATGTTGGCTTACTTTCTTATTGAAACTTGATTGTTCTGGATTGCCTTCAACAATCATTGATATTCCCTTTAATTTTCTATTTATTTGGATTACGCGAACCATGATCTGTTTTATCCTCCTCATCTTTCCGCCTCATCTAGGAGCTTAGAATCTCTTAACGGCGTACCGAAACATACATACATATATAACATAATTGGTCATTACAACCCTTCACTCAGGATTACGGCCTAGCTTCTCACACCACTTATGTCGTATGTGTTAATTTTATACATGAGTGGCGGAATCTACAGTTTAATGTCTACTCCGAACGACAGATTTTTGAGAAACTTTTTCATGGCAATTTTATTTACTCTCAGAGTTTTTGCCAGAAATCTGCTGAGCAGATGTCACTGAAGAAATACTTTTTATATTTTGTCTTGATGTCTGGCCTGGGGTTTGAACCCTGGTTTTTCGTCTAATAAGCCAACACACTACCTACTAGACTATGGCGACTTCAGCGTACCAAAAACTGGATCAGGTAATGATCTGTGACGCGATTTTAGGGAGGTTTTCGCCCATGAGTCCATCCAGTGACGGTTCACTTTGAGGCTTTTTCCACAGGACTTCACATGATGATATGCCCAATTTCAAGTTCACACAATTAAAATTCACCAGGCACTCCAGATATTTCTGATTGACTATAACGATCGCACATCGAGATCGATAGCGCTCCTTCAATTCGACAATCACTACGTAGGTGTTGGTTTGCTTAGACCATTCAGATTTTTCCCTTCCTCAATATGGTGATGAAGAAGAAGTCCCCGGCTGTTTTGTAGTCACACGTTACTAATTCAACGTATCGTATGTGCCTGCCACACGCATTTGCTCTGTGTAATCTTGACAATTCCTTGCAAAGTAGGTCGATTGCCAGGACCATAATCACCTAATAATTTCTCAAAAAATGGTGGCGTTTGTATCACTACAGTTTTATATATTTTTTAATAGGTCCTTAGCAGAGACTCTTTTCTTCATTATTTTCTCTCTTTTCCAATGATTTTTTGTTTCAAATATTCAACGACTTTAATGTGTGACAACTCCTTAACTCTGCATAAGACAACTTATTCGGGAATGTTTGTTTTTCAAGTCTTTTGTTTAACACAAGCCTTGCAGCGAATCTGATAAAATGATGCTTGTCATCTGAATTTTTTTAAACTAACAAGGAAACATCCTTAAGGATAAACTTTTTAAATCAGGAACAGTTCTAGCTTTTTTTTCTTGTTGTCATCCAAAAACTTTTGCTGGGTTATTGATTTATAAACAATACATAACCTCACATATCTTGTATGCAGTTCTTCATTATTAAAGAAAAAAAAACGTATTTTTATTAAAACAAATGTCATGTCTTTTTTCCAGCTTCATTTTTTTTTAAACAATGGTTGTGTGTTAAGTCTTTGTTTATATATTTAAGAACTTTTGTTTGTTAATTAATCGTAAACATGCTTAAGCTTAAGAACAAAATTTGTTTTTTCAATTTTTTTTTTTTACTGTCCATACACAACAAATCATGTCGTATTATTATTTTTGTTGTTCTTTTTAAATTATTAAATATGAAATTTTGATAATGTTTCAGCTGAAAGATATCAATCTTTGGGTCAATCAGTCATGCCCACCCCAGTGTTGAAATTAAATGACAATTAAATTGATTCGTAATCGAAAGATAGAAGGATGGTTTGAAAACGAAAAATCAAAATTGAAAAAGAGGCACAATCGACTAAATAGTGCGGTACACAATAATCAAACGACCCGAAAGTAATGAATGATAGCTTTGAGGCTATTTAGGAATTATTTTGGGCCTTAATATGAGGCGCATATGATTATTTTTTAAATCAAATTTCTTTAAATCAAATTTCTTTAACACTCCTTTGTAGAGGAATTACCATTGCAACAATATCTTCTAGTAACCGTATACAATTCAAGGTATTAAGCAACAAACACCCTTTTTTATCATCATGCCACACAAGTTCAATGCAACTTAATAAAATTGACCTTAAAATTGACGTTAAAAGTTAGAATAAAAAGACAAAGAGACTCTGTATGTCTGGCGTTTGTTATATCATTAAGATGCTGGGCTGGAAGCTATTGCTGTCATGCTTTAATTGTATGCTGGCTTGCTCGCTTGCTTGCTTGCTGGCAGCTTGTTGTTGATGATTGTTTTGAACACATTATGACAAGGCACGAGATATTCCCACATGTGTTCTAGTTTCATTGTATAACTTCGAGGTGACAATAACAATCATGTTATTAAATTAAATTTTTATTTGATTTTTTTCTTTGCCTTTTTTTCTCCCCTGTTTTTTTGTTGTATTTCTCTTTTATTATGTTTTTCATACTTTTCGTTTTCGTTGTTAATTTTTCCTTTCAATTATATTTGCAGTTTGAAATGAAAACTTCAATTAAAAATTCTTTTGTTTCTCGATGTGTGTGTGTGTGTGTGTGTGTAGCGTTGTTGGCAGCCAAACAAAGCCAATGTCATGCGAATGGGGTCTGATTATTAAAACAACAACGTCAACAACAACTACTACAACACCAGCAACCAATGTAAACAATAATAATAATAAAAATTACAGAATTATTCTAATCTCTTAAATAAATCATTAATTTTTCTAAATCTGTTATGTAAAGAAACAAACCAACAACACAATACAAACAACAACAGCAGCAATATGATAAAAGAATTATAATTAATAAGACATGATAAACAAAATTATGTATTAAGATTTCCACACAGGCTTGATGTGCAGCGTGAGTTATAGTTGAGAGATTGTTCATAAGTTCTTGGTGCTCAATAATATTTCGGCTTAAGTGCTGGACAATGACAAAGAATATGTTCGGTGGTCTACTAGCTTTTACAGCTACCACTGAAATAGTTTTCTCAACTCATCTGGACATTTTGTTGAAACTAAATCCGTCAGTTATTCAGTCTGTTTCGGCAATAAGCCATAGACGTATACAGCACTGAAGAATTCGTCAAAATAATGAAACTGTTTTATCGAAATCGGCGTTCTGCTCACGCAACATACCACGTTCTTTGCCCATTTTACTTGTACCCAGAGACTATTCACAATTTGGAGGTCAAAGTCGAGTCCACTTGTTCAGTAAACGAATGATCAACACACGCACGTTCTTCAAAGGCAAGATTTACCGAAAACATAGCAATTGTCCGTGAGAGTGTACAGGAGAATCCTCGGCAGTCTTGTTGTTCAAGCCAGCCCTTGCACTGACCAACTTCTTCCTCTTCCCTGATTTTGGTGGAACCTGGTCAGTACAGGGACTGCGTTCTCCGGTGGCATCACAACGGGCCGCTATGCGTGCTCAAGTGAGCTGTGTGAAATCGTAGCTACCACTCAGACCTAACCTAACCTAACCTTGTTGTTCAAAAGAACTTTGCTTTCCCAAACCACAACTTGGCGAATTTTTTTCCGTACAAAACTGACACAGGAACTCAAGGTGAACGACCATAGACAACGACGAAACGTTTGCTGAAGGTTCTCTAGAGCAGTTGGCTCTAGAAAATCATCGAAAAATCATATTCAGCGATTAAGCTGAAGGACAAGTATGAATGGGTCGAAGTTGAAACAGCATGACTTCCAAGAAAATCCAATGCATTCGGAATAAGTCACTACATGGTATGGATTGTGCTGCGGCGTTATCGATTCATACATCTTTGACAACGGCATTGGTCAGGTCATCGCTAGGTCTTGGACTGGACTCTAACGACTTGTGGTTTCACGTCAGCATTGCCTGTCTACATAGCTCAACCTACGTTTGATATTCTGCACAAGCGAATTGATAGTATGATCATTTCACGAGGAAGTATTTTGGATTGGCCACAGAGATCTTGTTATTTGACCTTTCCTTGTACGATTTTCATAAGTCACAGTGGTACGTGGATAAGTCACAAAACACAGCGGTTACCTAAGTTAACACCACTGACGCAATGTGTGAGAGATGTATGTCATCTGATGGAATTCGCATACGTCTGTTGGACAGTGAAAAACTAAACTCGGTTAATAGGCTAATATAACCGAGTTTGCTATTAAACTAAAAATTCTTCTTAGAAAATTTATTGACAATAAATCCTAAGCCGTAAAAAAACAGGAGAAGAAAAACAAAACTATTAAAGTAAATAATATCAACAGCATATCCTATCATTATGATAGGGCCCCTGCCCACTTACATATGCACATATATTGCTTCTACGCTCCTATAAAGGTTTGGTTTTTTGTTTTTGTTTTACAGTCCAACAAAATATTGTTTCTTATTATTGCCGTATGTATGTATGTATGTATTGTAGATTTCTAAACTATTTCTTTCATTTCATGTCGTTTCATTACATTTGCTTACAATTTATTTATGGCACACACAAATTTACTACCTTGCAACAGCATCGTTTTTACGCATGTAAACATTTTTCGTTTCGTTTAATAGCCGACTACAAAACTACTTTGACCATTTCGGGCTTACAAATATGGCTGTGTTAATACCATATTTCATAATTCACCGAAACAGGGTTGAAAGGTTTGCAAATATTAAAAACAAAACCAAAAAACAAAAAAAAACGCAGCAACAACAACAACAAATTACTAAAAGTTTAAAACGTCAGCTTTCCGCATACGTGGTACTGCTATGTATTGTATGTACAAAATTTTACGTATCAGCCAACTGACATTTATCGCCTGTATTTTTTTGTTGTTGTTGTATGCAAAATTTTAATTGCAACTGTCAGTTCTTTGGTGTTGAAAAAAAAACAGAAAAAAATTTTTTTAAAAGAAGTCGAAGAAGAGAAAAATATTTATGTTTTGTTGAGGTCATAAATTTTTAAACACTTGTAATGTCAGGCAGTTTAACGCAACAGAAAAAAAGCTAATTTTTGTTACTGCTTTTGCTTTTTCTTTTTTTTCCTTTTTTCTGTTGTTGTTGTACAATTTTCACTTTCAGTTAAAGAAAAAAAATGCAACAATAACAATGATTTACTGCTTAAAAATATTTGTGAAACTTTGTATTTGAAATTGCTGCAACTAAATAATAATATAGATGAAGGGGCTGTTGCCAACTAGTATGGTGCTTAAGTTAAACTAGTTCATTTCAAAAGGATAACAACATTCATGGAGCTCATAAATGAAGAGGCATACGAAAGTCATTTTAGCAAAAAGGAAAAGAAGTTTTACGATCCTAGTAATATTGCTTAATTAGTTGGTAACTATTGTCCTCAGAATGCAGTTGCCAACTTTGTTGTGCTAAGCTAAAGATAATAGTTTAAAATTCCTGACTACTCCTTAAGATACGTAATTAAACACAGTTTTGAGTGCACGTTATCGATTGCAGTCAATGATAGTTTAGACCAGAGGTCAGCAATGAGTATTCAAAACGATGAGTAGATTCGAATCATGCTTATAATTTCTGATACTTATACACATTCATACTTGTTTTAATGTCATACTCATACTACTCATATTCAAAGTTTGAAATACTCATGGTACTCATACTTAACAATACGCATGATGTTATTGATTTCGACTCACCATGACTCATCGTATACACGAATCGCAAAATAAGTATGATTCGCGTACGAACACTACAATACTCACAAGAAGGTTGTGTGTTTGCTCTACTTGCTGTCTTTTTCTTTTTTGTTTATGTGTCTTTCTTTTTTCTTTGCAAATGCAACAACAACCAAGACTGTAAATTTTGACGAATGATTCGAATCACTCGAATAATTTACGAGTATTGTAAGTATTTTTTTAAATTTATGAATCTGAATGAGTAGGCGTATGTATCAAACATAATTCGAATGTTATAAGTTTGATGTCAATGTTGTACTCATACTCATTGCAACTTGTACTTATAAATCAATGTTGTACTGAGTACGAATGAATCTGAATAGTTGGATTTCAATACTGTTGACTCACTCATACTCAAAATTTCATGAGTACTTATGAGTAGCGAAAAAGCGATTCATTGCTGATCTCTGGTTTACACCTTATCAGCGACAGCATGACAATGTCTCCTTAGAAAGTAAAAAAACTCGATTCAAAATCAATATTTTTGTTCTAAAAGTGCAAAAATTGGTCTTTTTATTAAAAACAAAAAACGAAAAAGTTGCGCCCATTTCACTACATACAATAAATTGTTCTACTTGGTACAAAAAAAAAAAACATTTCGATTTTCACGCTACCATTTAGTCTCCATTAATATCTCCTACAGTGGCTACCGTATAATTTATACCACCATGTTGTGTAGCCGAAGCCCAGCTACGTCTGGGTAAAATGCGTCCAAAATTAAAATATTTCTGCCTTAATTTCTCCTTGATTTCATCTTCATTCATTATGGCACTGGCTTCACGAAAATTCAAAAATATTCTGCCCTTTTCATCCGTCTTAATCGGCAGTATTTCGGTGCAGACATTTCGCGCCTTAAGCATAAAACCTTCTTGATCGGTTGTTAACTCTCGTTCATCATTTTCATCTGCTTGATTAGTCGAATCTTTGCCGTGGCTATCTAGGCGAGAGTCTACCGACAGAGATCTTGAGTGTTTATTAGAAGCTGCTGCTGTATGGCAATGTTTCTTCTTGTTGCGCAAACAGAAAGGATCACGATCACTGGCTTTCACGTATTGCACTATGGGACGATTGACACCCCATTTGGGTCGTTCATCCATTTTACTGTGGCTGTCTTTGTTGAGACGTTTCTTGTCTTTATCCTTGGATTTGGCTTTAAAGGTAGTGGTTGTGGTGGTAGTGGTGGTCGTTGTGGTCTCATGATCTTTATCTGTTTCCTTAGCTGGTTTCGTTTTGGTCTTGGCTGTGTGCGTAGTGGTGGTGGTGGATACTTCTCTTTTGAGCAAAACTTTATAGAAATTGTCATGGAACAGGCACAAATCACAATTCAAAGGCAATTCGGTTTGGGTCTCTACATCTTGGCATTGCTTGATGTCTGCTCGAATATCTTGCGAATCCTGGGAAATTTCTTTTACTAGTGGCCGTGTCACTTTGTTCATGGGTATCAAGGCCAGTTTATTTAAATCTTCTTCGGTTATTTCCTCTTCATTCGTTTGAGTTTCTCTTTCGCTGTGTTGTGCTTCGGGCTTTTCCGGTTGGAAACCATCTTCTGTGTAAATGCTGGTATCGGTTCTTTGTGTGTAGCCTTCAGCTGTGGTTTTGGAAAAATCTTCTGTGGAATTGGCTGTTGTTGGCTTAAGCTGTTGTTGCATGAGATAAGTGGCTATCTGGAGATTGCCTATGGCTGTCTGTAAACCAAAAATATCGGTGGTAACCGGCAATGGTATTAGAGTAGCTGGTTGCATTATGACCACATTTTCAGTGCCTGAAACCTCTTGTTTAGGAGCTTCTGGTTTTGGTGTAGCATTAATGGGTTTAGTAAACGTTCTTCTTAAATTAATGGGTGTTCCAATTAAAATCTTTTCATCTTCTTTTTCCTTTAAGGGAATGGGATTTTCTGGTTCCTCTTCTTCTTTTGTATGAATTCCTTGGTTTTCATTTTTCTGTTCTAGAGGCTTTTGTTTTAATTCCACTTTTTTATCTTCTTGAGCTTCCTTTGCTTCTAGAGGTTCCTCCTCTGCTTCCATTTTTAATTTTCTATTCCTTTTCTTTAGCTTCTCTAGTTTGGCAGCCTGCTCTGCTTTTTGCAAAGCATCCAGCATGGCCTGTTGCTTTCTTTTCTGAATTTCTTCCTTTTCCTGTTGCTGTCTGCGTTCCTGTTCTAAACGCTCTTGTTCGATTTGTTTCTGTTTTCTTATTCTTTCCTCCTCCATTTCCTCTTCCTGGCGGTGCCTCTCCATTTCCCAACGCCTTAAGGATTCCCTTTCTTGCAGCTGTTGTTTAATAGCCATATGATACTCATTTGCTTTACGTTTCTTATCCAAACGTTCAGCCATTACATGGGGCTCTATGGGAGCATTTTGGCCTCTCAAATAGGAAGATGACTGCATAGACTGTGCATCATCTTCACTGTCTTTGAGATCGTGCAGTCCACGACTTAACCAGCCTGGGCCAGTCTGTTTATTATGATTCTCAATGGTTTGATTGTAGCACCATTTGGCGCGCTCCCTTTCCTCTTGTGTGTGTTGCATATAAATTTCTGATTCGTCTGTATGCTGATGCACTTGATAAGTATTGGAAGTGGAAACATCACGACTAGGATTAGAGGGTGAATTCGAGGACTCATAGTAACTGTAAACCAATAAAGAAATAAACTTTTTAGGCTGGCCTATGGACTACAAAAACTATACTTACCCTCCTGGCTGATAAGCCTTGACATTCGTTTGCAACTCCAGGCCATCATCATTATCATAGACCGTCAGCTGTTGCTGTGGTGGTGGTTGCTGTTGCTGGGATCCCCTTCTCTTGACTATGTAAGTTTTATTCAAGACATGCTCATCATTTTGGGTTTGTTGACCCTTAGCCATTCTAATCAGTTGCTGCTGCTGTTGCTGTTGTTGTTGCTGTTGATTTATTATTGATCTTTTGTTGTTCCTCCTATGGCCGTATTCCATATTCCCTTCGGCCGATATTAAACTATTGTTGTCAACAGCACTTGCTATGCTTTCCACCTGGCTGGCACCATCATTGTACCAGATATTGGGCGTGTGTATGTTTTTGGGAGAATCACTTAAATAACCTGAGGTATCTTCTTCCTGGCAACCGTTATTATTGTTGTTGCTATTATTATGTGATGGATTTCCAGGCAATTGCTGTAAAGCAATGTTGTTTAGTCGATGTTGTTGGTGTAGTTGTTGCTGCTGGTTACCACCACTATCGACTGTAACCAGTTGACTGTTATGTGGTGTCAATGCTAACTTTAAAGGAATTTTATCCTGCTGCTGTTGTTGTTGTTGTTGTTGCTGTTGCTGTTGATTATAATTACAATAATCTCCACGGTGACGTATAACAGGCAAACTAGGACTACGTATACGTTGTGTATAGCCCACCTGATTTTGTATACGTCCTTTAGCGGTTTGCATAACATTCGGCATCAGTTCAACATAAGAATGCTTACGTTGACCCGGTTGTTGTGACATCATGCTGGTGGTATTATGGCGGTGATTCAACAAAGGAGCTCTATTCGGATGCATACTATTTCGCCTTGTCATAGCATAGGACTGCTGTTGATTATCATTTAAATCCTCAAAATCTGCTTCATTGCCCATGTCATCCAGGAAATCCTCATCATCCATATCCACATAATTATTCGAATAATCGTAGCTTTGTCCTCTTTTCACAAGATTCCTATCCACTAAAGCTGGCTGGGATTGTTGAAGTTGAGTTCTGTGTTGCTTGTTGTGGGGTACTATGGAATGCATTGTTTCGTTATAGGGTGGTGGTTGTGGTGGTGGTTGTTGTTGTTGCTGTTGTTGTTGTTGTTGATATAAATGTTGTCGTGAATTTCGTTGTGTGCTTTGGCTCAAGTCCAGATTGGAGTAGTAAGTGCGTATGGAAGTGCGTTTAATTTTTTGGTGATGATGTGTGGAAGATGATGATTGCATTGATGATGAAAACATTTCATCCAATTTGGCAATTTCCTCTAAAAGTAAAGAAAATTATTTTTAATAAGGTTTTATAGCCGCCATGGGCTAAAAATCTGTGAAATGTGACTTTATTTCTCATATGGCTCTGTTTTGAAAAGGTACAACGACTCAAGAAAACAATTCCGCGGGACCGCGGAGCAGTGACACACGTATGTAAGTGTCAGTTATCGGGGTTGCTTTCCTGATAGACAATGTTCTATAAGGACAGTGACTACATAATGAATATCAAGTCTCCTCTACCCTGTAAGCCAGTGTAATAAAGGTTTCCATGGTTAAGCTTGGATTCCGATAAGGCGTTTGAATATTCTTTATGGCAGCCTGGCTATATGAGTACATCAGTGTATCTTCAGGGAATATTTCGTTACTGTGCATGGGGGTATCCATAAATTCTGATGGGAACTGGAAGTTTATATAGGTTCCTGAGTTCTCATCACACTTCTAGGCGTTGCTGTACGCAAGTTAAATAAAAATCTTTCGACTTACATAGCAGAGAACATTTTCTAGCAAAATTTTACCAAATTTTTAATAATTTTTTTAGATGACAAAATAGAGCACAAAAAATAATTCCGGAAAAAGTTCGAACACTTAACTAAAACCGATTGTTTTTTTTTTGCAGTTTTCACACTTCACTTCATTTCACTTCACACTCACGTCCTTTCTTACCAACCTTTTTCTTTAGCCCATTGTTGTTTCTTTATATCCAATAATGTATGACTTTGGCGGCCTTCAGCTCCAGTAATCATAACTTAAATGACACACACACACACACACACACACCACAAATATAAAAAAAGTTTCGTATGCCGGTCAAACTTTATTGTTCTCGTTTATTTGATTATGTTTGGTTGGCGGTTGTTGGTACAATTAAAAGTTCATTGCCTCGTAAGGTCAATAAATTCATGCAACATTTTTTTTTCTTTTTGGCATAAAACACACACAACACTTAAGCACCGGGGAAATAACTTTATTTCGTTAAAGTCTTAAACCAGACTGAATGAAAATTTAGTTGAGGCCACATATAAGTGAATGTCAGCAGCAGAGACCAAATAACAATAAAAAAAAAACGAAACAAATTCCTTTAAATAAAATGATTTTTTTTCTTTTAATTCCTTTTTTTTTGTTTTTTCTAGTTTCCTTAACACCACAAATATGTTGACTGTTATTCTGTTACTGGGAAATTTTCAGTAGAGAGAACTGCAATAATATTTTGTGTATTGGCATTTTTCGTATGCCAATGGTTGTCCTTGGCAACCAATAACAAACAATTAGGCAAACTTTTCAAAAGAAAAAATACCCAGTCTAGGAAACATATGTTGTTTAAAACAATATTTTTTTTTATTCATTGTTTTCCTAGAAAAAGTTTTTTTCCTTTTGTTAACACTTGTTGTTGAAAAAAGAAAGTAAAGCCTTTGAATAAAAGCTTGAATTGTATACACCTTAAATATGAATTCTTAATGTCCTTTGGAAAACATTTTACTGTTGCTCCCACAATGCATTGTTAATGTCTGCCAAAAGTTTTTATTTTTTTTTCTTCACTTCAAGTCCTTGCTCCCCTTACATTGTCTGACGTAGAGAACATATTTCCGTTTTAATATTCAATTTTTAATGGCACTGTACACGCATACATTATATTTGAAAACAGTGACGGCGTAGTGCCTTTAAATATGTTAAATATTCCCCTTTTTAAATTTATAATTTATTCACTTTTTTATGTTATTTTAAAGTGTGTCAATGCTCTTTGGCGTTTTATTCGATAGCCAACAAATGAGCTCATTTGCTTTTGTAGAAGAATTAGGAATTAGATTTCCACCTAACAAAGGCCAATGAGCTGTTAAACTGCTTAAAACTATTCCACACACTGTAATGTAAAACAAATAAAAGAAATGAACAGTCATAAATGACTGACACCCTATACTACAGCCAAAATGATGGTGTAATTAAAGTAATGCATGGCGGTCTACCTAAAAACTTCTCAAAGGAATTCATGGACACTATTGTAGTATGAACTCTATGATAGCACAGCGTTTGAACAGTTTTTAATGAAAATTTAAGTCCATTATCAACTGCTTCAGAGCCCATTTAACGAACACATCGTTGTCCATAGTCGTATTTAAGCAAGGCTTTATACATAGTCAAAGTTTGGAGGACCCTAATGGAGGACCAGATATAATCCGAGAACCTTAATTAGCAACATCGAGCGATATGTTGCAAGTATGGCATTCCCTAAATCCTATACAGGGTTTTGATGCCTGGACTGTAATAAAAGCCCTGACAAACAGACAACGCATCAGATGTACAAAGCTGGTTGAACGTACTTACAGTCCCACAGATAATTATACGTACCCCCCTAAAAATCATTTTTTTAAAAAGTAATGAAGTTCTAATCTAAAATTTCTTTACATTAGCGTTTGTAACGACACATTTACTTAAATAAAGAAAAAAGATTCCCAAAATCTATGAATTTGTGACTGCAGTTTGCTTAAAACCAATACGGCACCACAGAAAATTATACGTACGACGTATATTTCGTATAAAATTTCTCCAAGGGTAGCCCGGTATATAAAAGGTATTGTGGATAAAAATCCTAGGACTACAGTCGTAGAAATACGAAATACCGCGGAAAGTGATCACAGTGTTATTGTGCATTTCGAAACAGTTCGAAGAGTTTTGAGAAGGAACGGTTTCCTCAGCCGAGTGCCGAGAAAAAAGCCACGATTGGAATTTGCCCAATAATATATGGACAAGTCAACTGATTTTTGGGCGAATGTAATATTTAGTGATGAGAACAAATATAATTTGTTCGGCTGTGACGGAAAACAAAAAATTTGGGGCAAAAATCGAACGTATAATTATCTGTGTGACTGTACATACAGAATTGGTCATAACAACCCTTCAGTCAGGATTACGACCTAGCTTCCCACACCGGCTGTGTTGTGTGTGTTAATTTTTATCCATGAGTGGCGCGACCTACATGAGTCGACTCCGAACGACAGAGAAACTTTTCATGGCAAATTTTATTTACTCTCAGAGTTTTTGCCAGAGATCCGTTGAAAGGAATTCGCCGAAGAATTTTTTTTATTTCGTTATGAACCATGGCCTCACGTCTAATAAACCAACCCACAACCTACTAGACTACGGCGACTTAATGGAACATAAGGCGAGTAAAAATAAAAAGGCAACAAAAGCAACGATTTGAAGATCGAATGACTGCTCTAGCACTGAATTTTGTCTGAACGAACAGGACAGATTGTTATACTTTATAGAATAAGATAGAGAATGAAAAAGTTCGATATGAATGCGTCATTTAAAATGCTTGTTCGTTTACAATCCTATATTCAGGCTTACAGCATAGCTTCTCACATCACCCATGTTGTGTATGTTAATTCTATCCATGAGTGTCGCACACTACAGTTTAGGGTCGACTCCAAACGACAGATTTTGAGAGGAACTGTGCTAAGTGGAAGTCACCGAATTAAATATTTTTTCGTAAATAAGTGTCAAGTATTTTCACTTCCCTATTCAAGACACATTAAATGTAATGCTAACAGAATTTGTGGTATTTAAACTGCTTTTAAAAGGAATTTTTTCAGAAAACCATCTAAAACGAGTACATATTTTTGCCAAACGTTCAGTTTTAATGTTCATTTTATCTTCTAATTTTTATTAAATTCATATAAAAGCGAAATGCCATAAACATTTCATTAAGTTACTCTGTCCGTTTCTTTGGTATCAAAAACTAACCCAAAATAAGTTTATGAAAACAAAACAAAAAGAAGAAAAAAAACTCTATTGCTCTCCTAATCAAGTGGTTGGTATTATTCTTGTTTTTATAGTATCTGCTGCTATAAAAATTAAGAAGAAAAAAAGAGATGTGAAGTTTAATTTTTATAAGTTTAAGCAAAAAAATAAAATCAAATCAGTTGCTGTAAGGTTGTTGTTGTTGTAGTTGCCATATATTATGACCTCTTGACTGACAATATCAAGACGCCTACACAACATATGCATGGTACGTACGTACATACGTAACGTATGTACGTTCGTTTATATTGTTACTCTTCATTGGGACTGTGGGAAATATTGCTTTTTAGATGATCTTGTATGAGCAGCAAATAAAAGTAAAAAAAATAAAAGCAAAGTTATAAAATAATTAGATTTCAGTTGTTTGTTGTTGTTGTACAATGTTTTTTCTTCTTTTTCGCTTTAGCTTTACGAAATAATGGCCAATGGATCAGTAATTAAACACAATTAAGGCGTTTGGCTGCAGGGTAAATAAATGCAAAGATTAGGAAACCATTATATGGGTATCGGACGGACAACCACATGATGATGAAATTTATTGGCAATCTAAACTATTTGGTATAATTTTGTGAATGGGATGAGTGAGTGGGGTTCTTAAAAATGTATTGAAAATTTCAAATATTTAAACGTCTTGAAAGAGAGAGTAAGTTTTGCATTCTATTGCTTGATTTGATGGCAGTTTTAGTTTAATTCTCTACGAATCGTGTCGACGACTAAGTGAGTGAATGACAATTAGTTGTAGGTTAGATTAGGTTAGCGTGGTAGCTTTAATTTACCAAAAAGCTCACTTGAGCACGCATAGCGGCCCGCTGTGATATCACAGGTGAACGCAGCCTCTGTAACTGGTCAGCGCAAGGGCTGCACAGTTGGAATGATTGCTAAGACTGGTTAATCAAGAGTCGGAATTATCAAGAGAGCTTTCTGAGCACTCTCTCTATGTTTTTCTATATTATGGACCTTAACCTGACTATCTTCCTGAGATTTTGACATTCTTTTATCCTTAATTCCAAAATTGCTTTGCATTATAGGGTATCATATCTTCATATTCTAACTTTAGTTGTTGTTTTCTTTTCATAACGTTTTTTACTTCAATGTTTTCCTTTTGTTGCCAAGTCATTTCAGCACAGGAAGGTTCATAAACTATTTACTCTTCACCACCCTTTATCAACCACCCCCTGCAACTAAAACGTGTGTCTTTAATGTCGTTTATTTTACCATAAAAAAACGACAAGTGCTTGCTTAAAGCTTAACACGCAAACTTTTTTGTCAAAATGGCACTAACATTTTTGTGTCGGCAAAACTAATTAAGGTGGTCTAGAATCAATTAAAGCAAGTGATTGCCATTTGTTCTCTTTTTTTTTTGTTTTTGTAATATTTATTATTAATTTAGGTTTTTTTTCGAATGGGGTGGCAATTAAAATAGTCTGGGTTAGTGAAGAGAGAGAGAGAGACTTAACCTTGTCAAATTAGTAAAAGTAAAATATGCCCTCTTTTTAGCAATAATGGCCATTAGTTTTTATCTCTACGGAGACAGAGTGGCAGAATGGCAGACTGACAGACACACATAGCATATAGCATATCATTTTAGCATATTATTTGCTGACATATTGACTTTTTGAACCCTTTTACGTTTATTTAACAATCAAAACGAATTTTTAATGTTTTAGAAAGTTACCACCTCATAGCCCAAAACGTTATCATTTTCAAAAAGACGACAAGAGGAGACAAACATCAAAAAATAGCAGTCAAACAAACGAGGCAAAAAAAAAAAACAGCAAAACGATAACAACAACAACGAATACAACAAGAAGACGAAGCAGAAGAAGTCAAAATCAAAGTGATTTCACTTAAAGTTAAACTTGTTGTTAAAATAACATGGCAAGCCACAGCCACATACATACATTTTGGTTACTTTTCTTTCATAAAAATGATTAAAAATGTTTATAAAACGCAAACATATGATCAGTAAAAATAAAAATCAAAATAAAAATCACAAAAATTGGCGAAAAAACTTAAAGAAAGATTTCAAATGACTACCTAGACAAGATATAACTGCTGCCACACAATATTGCCTGCCTGCCTGCCTGGCTAAACCCAGAAAGCAATGAAACAAAAAAATATTTTTTTTTTGCTGTATCTGTGTAATCATTATCAACATCAGCAGCCACCACCACCATCGCCACCGCCACCGCCACCACCACCATAGCTACCATCAACATTGAACATCATCAGCTACATCAGGCCATTGCCCAAAATATCAACAAAATTGCTGTCTCCTAAATATGGCTTTGGAGTATTTAACATGAAGCATATTCTTTAGTGCCGATTCCATATGGTTATGGCATGTTTGGTATGCCTAATAAACCAACAACTCTTGCTGAATACCAGAGCCAAGCAAATAAAACAACAGTAACAACGACAACAACAACAACTACAAAAACAATAACATTAAAAAATCAAAATAATTGTAATTTTTTTCTTTCTACTTCTCCAATGACCAACCATCTCAAATAGTTTGTAGGATTTGTAAATCAAGGATACCCTACACTAAGCCTAATGGCTGTGACTCTTCCTATAAGAAAAAATACGTAAAGTAAGCGGCTGTCCAACGACTTGAGGCGCTATACCATCGCTATACTGAAACCGATGTAGCCTAATAGGCAGTGTATTGGCTTATTAGATACGAGATCGTGGTTCAAGCCATAGCTCTGACATCTTCAACAAAACGAAACCTGAAAAATATTTCTTTGGCGACATACTTCCACTAGTCTTCTGGCAAAAACTCTGTGAGTAAAATAAAGTTTAAAAGCAAGGAAAAGATCTCAAAAGTCCTTCGTTTGGAGTCGACTTTAAACTGTAGGACCCGCCACTCATGTATAAAATTAACACACAAAACATGGGTGATGTGAAAAGGGTTGTAAGTACTTGAGGCGCTACAGTATAATTAAAGAGGTTGTCTGAGAGCCTAGCATGTGCAATGAGTAGCTCGCTCTAGGAGAAGCTTAGTAGAAAGCCAATTTAACATGGCGTAGATTCCCTTCGGGGATCTCTTCCTCAGTATACTAGTGATATGGACGATAGATTCATTCTCACTGTCTTACAACTGCAACGTATTAGACGGTAGCATCGAAAAGCATTCTTCTTCTTCTTCTTCTCCTTAATTGGCCATAACAACCCGATTAACGGATTTCGGCCTGCCGCAACACATCCTTCCAGGCGCCTCTGCTTCTTGCGCGCATACGCCAGTTGGTTACACCAATCGATGATTGGATACAAGGTCGTCCTCTTCGCCGACTTCCGCAGATCTCCGCATCAAATACCCGTCTCGCTGGAACATCCTCCTCCATTCGAACGACATGGCCGAGCCAGCGCAGCCGCTGGATATTAATACGCTGCACAACGTCTATGTCGTTGAGGAGCTCATACAGCTCACAGTTGTATCGGATGCGGAAATCATCGCCAACTCGTACTGGACCGAAGATCTTACGCAGTACTTTTTTCTCGAACACTCTCAAGGCTGCTGCATCAGTACTTAATAGCATTATCAGTTCAATTTTGGCCTTTTAAAGCCAGGATGTGATGGGGGGTTTCCATCGTTTAACAATTGCTTGGTCCATAAATAAAGAGCGAGAGAGAGAGAGAGAGAGAGAGAGTAAATATATTCAAAACATCTGTTAGATGAAATGAAACATACGAGGAATTTCTGCAAAGATCATTGCATTTGCAATAGCCATTGAGTTGGATGGTTTCATGCGTCAACTCAGTAATTTTGATGGATTAACAAGAGGAACTGTTCTTCAACTCAATAAGGCTAGTTTTACCTATAAATAGGCCTCTTACGGAAACAATTTGAAACAATTTTATGACATATTTAGAGATTACATTAAATGCCATTAGATTTAAATTTTTTTTTAATTTGGAATTTTTCCAGAAACGTTTGTAGGTTATCATTCCCCTCTTCATTCATGTGGTCGTTCAGCAATTTTTTTTTTTTTAGATAAAATAAAAAGGCATTAAATGATGATATGGGTCTTCAATGTAATGTAATGATAATATCAATGATTATGACTATGAAGTATACTCGTATAATATTGATGATGTTGACACGATCTTCAAAAGATCATTTTATTAATAGCAATAGAAAAACTAACATATTTTGCTTAGAGAAGACAATGAAATTTGGCTTTTAACAATAACACATGGAGTACTTGAATTGTTAAATGATTTGAAATGATAATGATTTTTTGAAGTCGTATATATGCAGAGTAAGAGAGAGAGAGAAACAAACTACACTGGTTTCTATAGAGATATCAGCTTAAGAAGCTAATCTGAAGTAGAGCTATGGGTTTCCATCAACACATATCATGTCAATAGAGTCAAGTATTTAATTATAGGTTTGGAAACGTTTTGAAGATTTCCAAGAAGTTTCTTGAGCCTTTTCAGACAGTGGTCAAGTGATACTTATAAAGTGATATTTCGTTGAGAAGAAGGTTTTCATATACAATAGCCAGCCATGAATGAATTGATTGGATTTCAATGAACAAAAACAAAACAAAGCAAAACACTTGATTGAAATTAAGATATTGAAAAATATGGTTAAAATAAAAAAAAAATTAAAAATAAATGGAAAGTGATCTATAAAGTCATGGCATTAAGGAATTTCATTTTTACATTTCAAAACTTTTTTTTCGTCGTCGTCAACATTATTATTAGATGTTGCAACATAAACACACTTGCCACATAACATTTCTCTTGGAGAAACCCTCGTAAGCTGCCTTAACAGAAGTTTGTTTTAACAACTGAGAACATGTTGCAAACTGTCAAATCGTTTTAAATGTTTTCCTTTTACATTTTTTCCTCTTTTTTATTTCTGGCCAACTGTTTGCTGATGTCTTCTAAAATTCGTTTTAATATTTCTTCCTTATTTCTTTTTACTTGTTTCTTCCTTATTTTTTTGGAAAACTTGTCGCTTTTATTAGGCTTTAAGAGATGCTTGTTTCGAGATTGTGTAGATTTTTTGTGTTAAACATTTACAAGACTTCAAAAGGCAGCACAAAAAAACAAAAACATCGTAAGTTTACGCTTCAACTATTTAGGAAAAAAGCGGAGGAACAAAATGAAAGACTTAGAAAAGAAACGCGTTTTTATGCTTACATCCCTTGGGTGTTATAATACAACAACATCGCAGACGCAGCAGTGACATCAAAACACTTTAGAACACTAAACAATGCTACAATTACACAAAATATCACACATATCTTCATATTTTTGGACGAAGAAAGAGGTTTGAGGTTTTTTTTTTCGGTAAATGCCTAGAAAAGGCTGGGAAGTAAGGAAGCGAATTATTAAGTAAAAACAAACAAGAAAAGGTGTGACATACATACATATGTTTATATCAAGAGCGTTGGAGTTGTGTAAACTAACAGGTGCATCTAGTCCTGTTAATTTCCTTTATCAGGACGCAAGCACAATAAGTGAATTGCTGAAGAAGTTGGCCTTTATACAGATCATGGTGATATGATCGTTGCCTAGTTTAAATCGAAATACAAGATGATGTAGTCCTATCAAGAATTCCGTATCTGAATCGAACAAGAATGCGGTGCAGCTGTCACCCATGCAGTATTATTATTTGGAAGCATTATGTACTGAGTTCTACAAACTCGTTTGCAACAAAGTGTTGCAGAATCTTCAGTTGGTCACTCGAATTGTGGTTACAGTCAGCCTCCATAGCCTTATTAAACTTTTCCAATGCCTAGAGAGGACATTTCATTGTTAAAATAAATTTAAAATTTTTATAACTCCCTCGTGCACCCTCCTCTAAACTATACAACTAATGCAGACCACAATTTAAATATTCCATTAACATTTGCACGTTATTTGCAGCTTTCAATTATATTTTCTATTATGAATTTATGTGGTTAATTATAAAAAAAATTTTTGGAAACAAAACAAACAAACAAACATAAAAAAGGAAAACGAAGAATTCCCAGGAACATGAAAATCTCAGGAATTTTTTTCTCCTCCACTACAAAATTTTTTTGTTTTGCTTGGAACTGTATTTGGATGGCTGAAGAGTAAGAAAAAATGTCCACTGATTAGGAAAAAGTGTTTTCAGTGTTAATCATTAAAGAAGTGTAAACGTATGTGATGTTTCTTTAATTTTGTTTTGTTTTTTTTTTTTTTTGGTATGTATTTTGAAGCTGGGCTAACGTATCTACTTCTGCTCCATAACAAACCAAGTGTAAATGTTGGTGTTTTTCTAACGGTTTTCTTTTTTTTAACTCACACTGAAATTTCCTCATCATTATCACAAGGCGAGAAATGCGTTATTTTTTCCATAGTTTTTTGGCCAATACTATTTTAGCCAAAAACAAAAACAAAAAAAAACCAAAAAACATTAACCTCTAGAACATTTTCTCATAGGTTTAAAGGCAATTTCATTTCTGCCATGGATAACCACTAAGAACAACAGCAACAACAACAGTAACTACTTGCTGTAATACAACTGCGTAGACATTCATGTCGTTTTAAGTAAAAGCCACCATTGTAACCAAAAAAAAAAAAAAAATATAAGCAAAACCAAAAAACGAAAAAAATTGAAACCAAAAACATGAAACAGGTGTGGCTCTCGTATACTAGCGATTGGCTAAGAACAACACCAAACCAATATCGTCATCATCATCATCATCATGCACAGAATCATCGTCATCATCGTTTTATAAAAGCTCAATACAATTTTCGTAAAAGGATGCTGCTGTTGCTTACTGCCTTATGATACACGAAAAATATCCGCATACAATACAAACCAAACCTAACCGAAAAAACTTTGAAACCATTGAATGAACAACATAAAGTTTAATCTTCTCAAATACAACTTTTGTTGTTGTTGTTTGTTTTGGTTTTTGGTCTTTTACTGAACGAACGAAACTTAAAAGAAGTAGAAAAGTAATGCTGTTCTATACTCGGAGTTTATGCCAAATGTTTCTATAGTTTTAAGGTCAATTTTGTTAAGTAGTTTTTTTTCTCCTTCTCCTTCCTCTTCTTCTTGTTGTTTTTATATTATTTCTCTCTTATTGCGGTGGTTGCTGTCCAAACGCATTATCGTATGGCATCTCGTTTTATATCACATCACATCTATTTTGTTGCCAACATTTCATATTGTCATATTTTGCAATGTTTTTTTTTTCTTTTCCTCGTTTTCCTTCTTAGTTTTCTTTTTGTTTTTCGATTTTAGTTTTCGTATTTCTGGTATTTTTTTTTTATTCGTTGTCAGAGGTTGAGTTTAAAAATTAAAGCCTGAAGTTTTGTTATATTGTCTATAAGGTTTCCTATTCCCATTTTCCAATTTAATTTTTTTTTCTTCTTGTTTTGGGTATTTTGTTGTATCCCCTACTCTTTGAACTTTAGTTAACAGTTATGGCCATACATTTATTTTAACTTTAAACTGGAAATACTATTAAAAGGCAATATTTGGAAAGAAATTGGCAAAACTCTTTTTTTTGGGTTTTTTGATTTCCTATTAAAAAACAAAAATAATTGACAGATTTTTTGTACCTAAAGCCTTAAAGGTTGCTTTATAATCAACAGCGGAAGAGTCCTTTAAAAAAATACCAAAGAAAAAAACTTTTATTCAACATTTGACATGACAGTCGAAATAGTAAAGAAATTTACTCACACATACACGCAAAGACAAAAACAATAAATGCCCGCCACCACTTAGTGTTTGAAGACTATTTCTTATGAGCATATGAGATTCAATCATGAATTTCCAATTTAGGATACTCGCTCCTGCATTCCGCTCGCTATCGTACCAATGCTGGAAATATAGATGACAGGTCTCAATGTAGAAGAGAGAATTCATAAGATATAGTCCAGGGGTGTGAAATTTCATAATCTTAGTGGCCAATGGACTGCTCCCTAGCATGAGGTTAATTGCACATCAAGCTCGCCTCTCAAAAGTGGCCATCAAGTTAATGGAAGGTACAAGAACAGGAGATCTGAGTCAAGCATCAGATTATCCAGGAATAACATGGGGTTAGGTTAGGCTAGGTTAGAGGACGTGTACATGTCGATTAAGACAAGTACAGTACCCGGAGGTCGAACTGACCCATTGTACAACGTCCTAGTTTCTCACACAACTTATGTTGTGTCTGTTAATTTTATACATGAGTGGTGGGACCTACAGTTTAAAGTCGACTCCGAACGACAGATTTTTGAGAAACTTTTTCATGGCAATTTTATTTACTCAGAGTTTTTTGCCAGAAATCTGCTGAGAGGAAGTCGCCGAAGAAATACTTTTTGTATTTTGTCTTGATGTCTGGCCTGGGACTTGAACCCTGGCTTTACGTCTAATAAGCCAACACACTACCTACTAGACTACGGCAACTTCCTAAAACCTAACCAGCCTTTTGACAGAGAGAACTCTTATTTAGAATGAGGGTCGGCTCGAGCCCAAAATGTAGGCTCTGGGAGAATTAATAATCGGAATACATTTTTGAAATCTGTGGGGCATTAAAGCACCCTACACCTGGATCCGTATTAAGTGCTGGACATGATGACAACGAACAGTTTGGAGGAGATATTATAGGGATATGGTGGCAATACTGAGGCAGCTATTCACGACAATAATAATATGGGGTTGTTTGCAGTTTGCAAGAAAGACCTTGCGATGCTCCTGAATAGAAACTGCGTGCTACTGTCTTGGATTTCAGGGCATTGTAAAGAGCTGTCTAGAAAAGAAGCGGTTAGATGTCCCTTGGAGTACTTTTTCGTTAGATTCGATGATAAGACGACGTGTGGATTCTACTTGATGGAATAGGCAAATTTTGCAAATTTTTTAGGCTCTTGTAAATCAGGATTGAATGGGCTTGCTAAGCAGTCTTTCGACAGTGCACTGTACTCTCAGGGAACACTTATTTAGAATGAGGGTCGGCCCGAGCCCACATGTAGGCTCTGTGAGAATGAATCATGTGAATACATTTTTGAAGTCTGTGTGGCATTAAAGCATCCCACATCTGGATCCGTATTAAGTGCAGGACATGATGACAACGAACAGCTTTTCACGACAATAATAAATTGGGATTGGTTGCAGTCTGCAAGAAAGACCTTGCAATGCTTCTGAATAGAAACTGCCTGCTACTGTCTTGGATGTCAGGGCATTGTAATGAGCGGTAAAGACGCTCCAAATAAACAGGCTAGAGGAGAAGCGGTTAAATCTCCCTTGGAATAATTTTTCGTGTTGATAGATTCTTGATGGAATAGGCAAATTTGCAGATTTTTTAGGCTTTTGTAAATCAGGATTGAATGGTCTTGAAACCGTGGAGAGAATTCAATAAGTTCTTGATAGGTTTTTAAAAAGGAAAAGTGCAAAGCATGACAAGAGAATGCCTTCTTACTGCAGGGTTATAGTCTGCATCCATGTCCTAAAGTGCAATATTCAAGAGGAATATGGTCAATATTTTGTAATAAACGTTGCCAAAAATCTTTAAAAAATCTCATATTATTAGATTATAAACCAACTAATAATAATTATTTTTTATTCCCCTAAAAATTTCATATGAAAAGTTTCAACTTTTCAATTTACCTGCCATGTTCGTGTCTTAAGTCTTTTGTTTGACAGCTAAATATATGAAACTTTTCGAAATTTTAAGAGATTTAAAAAATGAAAAAAAATTAAATAAAAACAAAAGAAAAATAATTTGTTACTGATCAGTTACGTTTAATAAAAATCTAGCACTAATTTATTAACGATTATGAAAGGAAAATTATTTTGTCGGTCTGACTTTTAAAAGTGATCTGATGCTATTAATCTGGGCCTTTACCAAGCAGCAAGTGCATGGTGCGTGGTGCATGGTTTGAATTTAATTCTCCCCAAACATCACACTTTTTTGTTTTTCTTTTTTTTTTGGTGAACTGCGCTAGAAACTCAATTAAATCAAGCATAACAAATCGTTAAATATAACCCAGTTTGTATAGAGAAAACATGTTAATAAAGGAGAGAACAGATTCCGAACCAAATAGTCTTGTTTTTTCTTCTGTTTTTTTTTTCGGTTTTAATTTTTATGGAAAAACCATTTTATTATTCCATATTAAGCTTCTGTTATCTTTGGAAATGTAAATTTCTTTTAAAAAGATTTTCTTTCATTAGAAATGAAATAAAAATTTTAATCTGATTATAAAATTGAAAATGAGCGTAAAATATGAAATCAACTTGTTTATTAAAAACCATTAACAGTTTGAATTTTCAAGCCATGATGATGATGGCATGCCTATAAAGACAATCAGCGAGCGCTTCATTCAAGATTCGTTGTTTTTTCTTCTTGTTAATTTTTTTTTTAATATTAAATTTTTTTTATGAAACTCGGTAGCTTGATTTAAGAAAACTCATCGGAATTTTTTTTCTTTCCATTTTAAATTAGTTTTAATGAAAAAGAAAAAGAAAAGAAAACATTGGTAGAAAAGAAAATAAAAAGAATGTTAATGATTTGAAATGATTAAAATTATGGCACAACAGGTAAAATTTGAAGCCTCTTTTGTTTATCAATTTTTATAATCGAATTAACCATAACATTGGATATGTTTCGTTTTTTTCTTTTCTTAATAATTAAACTCATTAGCCTGTCCTTTATGTGAGTAAAATTAAATAAAAATTCAGGTTACTAGAGTTTGTTTTAAAATTACAAGTTCATACGTCATTAACATATTTT
This sequence comes from Sarcophaga variegata, assembly GCA_932273835.1. NCBI lineage: Eukaryota > Metazoa > Arthropoda > Insecta > Diptera > Sarcophagidae > Sarcophaga > Sarcophaga variegata. The sequence continues at coordinate 3,502,314 of OW026362.1, forward strand.
ATTTGGCTCAGTTAATGGACCCTTGAGATCTTATAACTTTGTGGATTTTAAAAGCCATGCATTTAGAAAATTTTATGTGCAAAGATAATCTCTCTTAAAGTGATATTGTTTTGAAAATAATGTTGCATTTAAATATGATTGAAAATTTGCATTACAGCCCAACATATGCTTGTTTTCGTGCAAATAATTTTGATGTTAAAGTGGACCTACACCTCTAGTCAAATAATTACTAAAGCATCATAGCAATAAAAGCAAGAATAGAGAAGGATTGGCTTATAAAGTGTAAAACAAATTCGAAATAATCAATTTTTCAGGACAGTGGCGCATAAATCGGTCTAAACATGAGCGCTGGCATGGGTTATGTTGGCTTTGAAGACCGTTGTGGTTTGTGACACCTGCGATTTTAAAATATCCCACAAGGAAAGGCTTAACGCGGTTAAATCCAGCGATGCCTGTGATCAGTTTATATCACTTTCATGTGAGATGACCATGCCCTTAAGGAGGTTAGGTTTAGGTTAGGTTAGAGGACGTGTAGTTGTCAATTAAGACAAGTACAGTACCCGGAGGTAGAATTGACCCATTGTACAACGTCCTAGTTTCTCACACCACTTATGTTGTGTGCGTTAATTTTATACATGAGTGGTGAGACCTACAGTTTAAAGTCGACTCCGAACGACAGATTTTTGAGAAACTTTTTCATGGCAGTTTTATTTACTCTCTAGAGTTTTTGCCAGAAATCTGCTGAGAGGAAGTCGCCGCAAAAATACTTTTTGTAGTTTGTCTTGATGTCTGGCCTGGGGCTCGAACCCTGGCTTTGCGTCTAATAAGCCAACACACTACCTACTACGCTACGGCGATTTCAATGCCCTTAAGTAGCTCGTGCATAATTTCCAATGTGTCAGCAGCCGTGTGGCACATATAGGCGTTCTATTATAATCACATGTCGTTGGTGTCCAGATCATCCTGCCAAGTCAAAAGAGATTAGTAATCATTGGCATAGAGTGATCGCCGTAGACAGTGATAGCCTGGCCGACGTCATTTTCAATGAAATTTGAACCAATTACGCCGCCACCAATATGTGGTGCGAGAAGCTAGGCCTCCATCCGCTCTAAAACGGTAGCAGTGTCCAATAACGAGCTTTAAAGTATTCATACATGACACACGCTTAAACGGTAATGGATCAAGTAATCACAAAACTCTAAGAGGCTTTTTTAGTAAAAAAAAAATCTTTTCTTTATAATATCACAACTCATCTAACAATTGCTCTTTTTAACATAAGGGATACAGATTACTCAAGCCATTTATCTTATTGGATTTGTTTAGAATTTTGATTTTCGTTAAACAAACAAAGTTTCATTAAATAGGTTTCTGAAGCATTCATTTCAAATCATTTACATGACACTTACTCGTAAACATTTCTCTGAAATCGTTTTACATTCGAATACAATACATTTGTCACATATTCTTCTGGACTCAAAAGAAGACAGAAAGAAAGAATTTGTTGACGTTTTCACATAAATCATTGAATTGCTACTGTTCATTCACTTTTTTTTTTTTTTTTTTTTGTTAAAAAAATCTCATTTAATGGTTCATTTACTCAGTTTTAAATTACCAAAAAAATAAATACATACTTCCACGAAAAAGAATTGAACAGTAGCAGTAGATCAAAATAATAAAATTAAATACCGCCGCCTTTACTTAAAACTACTTAACTACTGTCAATAATATTTAAAAAGAAAGAAAAAAATGTGGAATATAAACTATATTTAACAGCCTTAGATTACCATAGAAAATAAATTGTGTTTTGAAATCATTCACAAACAATGCCGGAGTATTAAATTTGGTATTGTAACAACAATATATGGAAATAAATATTTAATTTCCATATAAGTACTAATAACTAAAGCTTATTTAAATTACAACAAAAAAAAATAGAAACCAAAACTAAACTAAAACAGAACAAATAACAGATAATAAATATAACAACAATACATATATTCATATTAGCCTGAACAATATGCATTCAAATGGTCTACAAATTTAGAGCATACAAAGCAAATAATTGTGGGAACCAATTGTATTGTGACATCACAATATCATTAACAACATCAAATGCCAGAGTTACCAAATGCTGTGTTTGACACCATAGTAGAGGAGCTTTATATAAATTTACAATGCACAGGGAGCCTTAACCCTTCATTGCATCGTGATGGAAATTTCCATCATAACGTTTTTTCAAGAAAAAAAAAGAATGGAAACGGTGTGGTAAAAATTTCTTGATGTTTGCTACATCTCACATTAGTAGTTCACACACTGAATTGTATTGTTAAGTAAAAAAAAGGGAATTCTCCACAAATACGTTGGTTTTGTTTTATGCCACTGCTATTTGGTAAAGTGTGCAAAAACTTAAGTACTTTTGGTGTTTTTTAAAGAAGGTCGGACGAAATTTTTTAAAATAAAAATCAAAAATGAGTGGAAAAAAGGTTAGTTCTAAATGTTTTAATAACATTTTTTAAATTTTTTTTTAAATACCTATTATTATTTCAAAATACTATATGATGGAAATTTACATCATTATGCACTAGCTGCATTTATAATGTATTGCAAAAACTGATTTGTTATAAACTACAAAATACTGTTTTTTTAGAAATATTTAAATGAAGAGGATATTGAAACGTTTTTGGTTCAGGTTGAAGACGGTTTGCTATCAGAAGATGGTCTTGATGTTGAAAATTCTGATGAAGAGGACCAAGACGCTGTTGAAATTGCAAAAGTGTTGCAAGAGGAAAATATCCAGGATAATGTAGAGGACGAAGTCGAAGAAGACGATGCTCTAGATGATCAGGAATTCTCTCGAACAGCTGAAGTTAGATATTATTCAATCTTTTCGTTTGACAAAAGACAATTGGTGTGAAAAAAAAGAATATGGTATATGATGAAAATATTACTAATTTCTTGGACAACTCCTCTGACTTAGGCCAAGTTTCACAACCGGAGAAGCCTTATCAGTGCTTTGCACACTTCTTTACAAAGGATTTAATGAATTTAATAGTAGAGTAAACAAACTTATACATGTTTCAAAGCAATCCTAATTCGTGCACAACTTATACTGAATATCTACCTACAACGGTATAGATATAAGTTGCGTTGATTGGAAGGATAATAAGTTAGGAACTTTCTTATTCACTTATACAGGAGCATTGCCTTTATCTCAAGCTACTAGATTTGATAAAACCAAAAAAGGAAACATTAGCATAACCTGTCCATTTTTTGTCCAAGAATACAATAAACACATGGGAGGCGTAGATCTTATGGACAGCTTTCTGGGAAGAAACCACATTACATTAAGGCCAAAAAAGTGGTACTTGCGAATTTTTTTTCATTTATTTGATCTTGCAGTTAAAATTCTTGGATAATTTATAAAAAAAATGCTGGGGAAAGAAATTTACCTCAAAAGGATATACTAACTTTGTGTCAATTTAGAAATGAGTTGGCCTGTGTTTTATGCAATAGAGGGACGAATTCCAAGCGCGGGCGTCCAAGCAGTTCAATTGAGCAAGAACTGTGTTCAAAGTGAAAAAGAGGTTCTACAACTCCTGCACCCCCAAAAGATATTAGAAAAGATGATTTTGAACATTGGCCAAAAGTACGAGGATCACACAGATGTAAATATCCACATTGCAAAGGCTATTCGACAATATTTTGTAGCAAATGTGGAGTTAATTTATGCCTTAATAAGAACAATAATTGTTTTTTTCAAATTATCATGTGGAATAAAAATAATATAAAAAGCTATATTTTGTTTTGTGTCTTCTTTGTACTGAGCTAAACATGTAGATTTGCATGTTGATGGAAATTTCCTTCATATGAGTTTTTACTAATTTTCTGCTAATTACTTGAACTAAATATTTTTTTAATACTTTTTCCTTAATATAGAGCCTGAATTATATCAGTATAATTTATTTCACGAAAAAATAAAAAATCATGCAATGAAGGGTTAAAGGGTTTTATATCTGAGCAAACATTTTTTTCAGGTTTTACGTTTGGATTCTTAAACATTAGTAAAGAAAAAAGTTTGTTTCTTAAGTCTTTTGTTTTCTATCAAAATGGGGGCCTAAAATGTATTTCAACTACTAACAGAAAACAAAGCTACTGTGAGAGAAATCAAGAGGAAAATGTAATCTGGCTTGATAGTTTGCCGTTTCGTTCTCAGGCATACCAGTTTGACTTGTAATTCAACGGGGACAGATTCTATCTGGTCCAAGGGCTTTTTTGTAGTCCTTACAATCATGAATCAGTCTTGACTTCCACCAGGCCGATACAGTATCTCTCTGTGCAAGCGAAATGTTAACAAAAACGACGTAGGAATGCGCATTTGACGGGACTAGTCGAGCTATGGCCTCAAGAAAGTCATTGCATGGTAGGGATTTTGGGTTAGCGGCGTCAACGGTCTATATTTCTTTCAGAACAATTTTGATTGTCAACGGTGAGCACTAAAGCTTTAGGATTACCAACTTCTTTGATGCATGAATTGTATGATCTTGACACCAACTGCACATAATAAAAACAGGAGGCATACCATTTTGGATTTTCTGCATGAGCCATCTGAAGGCATTGCCATTCCTCGTGGAGGTGATATGAACTGGAATTTTTCTTGTGTTTCAAACGAGGAAGAGATATAAATGTCATACCATCAGAAAGAAGCCCTAAAGGAATACAAGAAAGGATCAAGAAGTGGTTTTCGATTAACGAATACCAGGAGATGCTTTACGCTACAAGAACCACGTCATTGTAACATGGTGATCCCTTTTGGAAACCAATATGGCCCTACCAAGAGGTTTAATTGGGGAAAAATGGGAAAATGGAATATTTTTTGAAAGAATTCTATCGAATTTCCGAAAGAGATTGGGCATCTCTGCCCCAAATTCCATTGAAGTAAAGTTTCTTTCATTAGACGGCCAGCACCACAATATCAAGTAATTGTAACATTGCTTATGTATTTCTAAGGTGTCTTTAGGGTTCGTTCGTTTTTTTTTTTTTCTTTCTTTCTTTCTTAATTTTTATTTGTTTTGGCGATTAACACTGAGACTGCTTTTGTGGCATTTTGTTATGATTTTCAAACACTAAATATTATAACAAATGGACCATAAATACCGTCAAATATAGTACATGAGATACAATTTTTTTTTCTTTTTCCTCTTCACTGAGTGAGTGAGTCTTTCGTCGCTTTTTCTGTGAATTTTTATAGGTTTGTTAACCTTTATACGCATTTTGTTGGTTGTGTGGCTTCTAAACAATGCGAACACAATGAATGCTTTGATTTATTTTTCATGTTTTTTTTTTCGGTGTTTTTCTGCTTTTTTTCTTTTTGTTAATGTTTGTGCAGATTTTGTTTTTTTTTCTTATTTTAGTACCTTAACTTTAAATTATATTATGTTACTTTAGTTGTTATTGTTGTTATAGTTGTCGGTATTTGTTTAGCTAGGTTTTAACGGTTTTTATTTGTGGTCTATTAAGGAATTTCGTGAATATGCATAATAATTTAAGAGAGAGCATTAAATTTTGCTCAAGTTATGTTAAAAGCTTAATAAACAATTATTAATGATTTAATGGGCGGAAAATGAAGCAAATATGAAACAGCAGAAATACTGCGTAATTGAAAGTACGCTACTCTGAATAAAACAAAACAATTTAAAATAAAAAATAATTTCAAAATATGATATGGACCTCCTAAATCGGTCTAAATACCGCGTATAGGGTACCCTCCCTTCTTTTGTAGCCTTAAGCTTTGTTACACATAGTAAATGGTATTTAAATAAAGTGTAAAATTCAAAAAACGTGTATTGTATTTTCTTTTATGCTTATTTTTTTATAAAATAAAAAAAATCTGACTTACCCGCTCATAAATTTGAAAAAATTTTATTTCCTCACATCGTTTACAACTGAAAAAAAAACAGAAAAAAAAATTATTTTTTTTTTTATTTAATTTTTTTTTGTGGTTTCATGTTACAAATACGACTTAATTAAGGTGAGAAATTGATTTTTGAAAGGTTTGTTAATTTCAAACCAACAATAAATGAATTGAATTGAATCATTTAAATACGGTTTAATAGTCATGATCCATAAAAGAGGTGCGAAAAATGGACCGTAGATAAAAGCTTTTTTTTTTTTTTTTTTTTGTTACTAAATAAACGGTATTGAAAGCAATTAATAGTGGTGGTGGTGGGAAATATTATTTCTTCTGTGGTTGGATCACTTATATAATAAGTGAAACATGCCCGTTATTAAAGAAATTTTAGAACCATATACCCCGTAAAAATTGCAACCAAATGAACTTTTATTTACTTTGGAAACTAAAGGCTAAACACCGGGTTTTATTAAGCGCTTCCTATCCTATTAAATTTAAATAAAGCAAAGCGTGTGTGAGATCTCGTTTATATCTCCTTCCGGTGAGATGATCATGCGCTCAATTCGCTCAAGCAGAATATTCAATCTAGCATGAGCTGTGTAGAAAGCAGCACAGTAATGTTGAAACGACACAACGGTAGTATCCAGATCATCCATTTCAGGCTATAAGAAGTTAATAACAATCGACCCATAGTGCTCTCTGTTGATAGAGATGGCTAGGCAACGTCGTTTTCAGCAATTATGCAGCGATGAATTAATGAATTTGCTCCAGCAAACAGACTTCGTCTATTATATTCTATCCTATGATCGTCCATGATAATTCTGCAACTAGGTAACGTCAACAAGATGATCCATTGCAGCTGACTATATTCGGAATTCTCTATTGGAAAACCCTGTGCAGTGATTCGCAGCCGTACAACAGGATAGAGAGAACTCAGGCTTTAAAAAATCCTATTTCGGTACATAGACTATAGCTTTTGGAGGAATACACTGCTTTGGGTTTCTACTTTGGCCTTTTAATTCAATGGATTTTATAGAGAAACAATAAGCTTCAGATACTAAAACTCATTTACATGTTCAATAACCTTCAAATATAATGTTCAATCGAATATTTGCGGCGCATACATATTTGCATCCATACAAGAGTTCGGTATAAATCAAACGAAATAATTGGACAATAAGTTCAGGGTTGAGGCCAGTTCCAGGATCCTTACTACTCCGATTCTAGTTAGATGCTACATGTCGGGGTCTGAATACTGGATATAGCATCATCGAATGAATCTTGCTGACGTTCGTATCTGTTGACATCTATTTCAAGGATTCAATGAATACTTTCAGCAATTTATTGAACTGGAGCTGAATGATAGTTTTCGAATTTCATATACGAAAACTCTCTATAGTTTCCTTTACAAACAACTATTAAAATTAATAAAAACGTTTGAGTCATGAGCATTTCACTTGTGTGTATCTGTTTCTATTATTTTCAAATTAATTTAATTTAAATTCCTTGAAATCTTTCATAAGTAGCACTTGATTTATTGCTCAACTTTTATCTTTTTTTTCTTCCAATTTTATAGAGCAGTTTTGTGGCAAGAATTTTATTGCTTATATCTGCATGAACAAATATGATTTATTTTCTGTTTTTTATTGTTTTTTATTTTTCTGTTTTTCCTGTTTTAATAATAATATTGAAACCATGACATTGTTGAACCCATATAAACAAGAATCATGCTTTAATATTGCATTATAAAATGTAGAAGAATATTCTAAGACATAATATTGCAATAAAAACAAGTTAGAGAAATAGTTTAAGTTAATCTAAATGGGCTATATGATCCCCTACTATTTTATCTAATTCTAAGAGCGCATGGTTACGCCCTGCTCTGGGTACGCATGTGAGAAGGCAGACATAAAATAGTTAAGTGAAAAGAGCAGCGAAAACCACGATCTGCATTTTACGTGAACACTGAGAAAGTCTAAATGTACCCCTGACCCATATGAGTCTCCCCTTTAGTGAATAGTAATTATTTCAGTTAAAAATCTATTCGATTCTTGCTCAAAGTTCAAGACGTAGTAGGTAGGTTTACGAAGAATTTTGTTTTGCATTTTCAAGAGAGAAGTTCTTTGTTTGATCACACATCATACAAAAAGCATAAGCGATGTCCTACGAGGCAGGGCAGAACTAAACTTCGGTAGCAATCGCTGGGTTGTCAAATTACTGAACTGCAAGTGCGTAGTAATATGGAAGGCGTAAGGAACTCTTGGTCATCCTTTTGCAATGGTATAGTAGTAGTAGTGATCGCCGTGGTCTAGCAGGGAGTGTGTTGGCTTATTAGACGTAAAGCCAGGGTTTGAGTCCCAGGCCAGACATCAAAACAAAATACAAAAAGTATTTCTTCGGTGACTTTCTCAGCAGATTTCTGACAAAAACTCTGTGAGTAAATAAAATTGCCATGAAAAAGTTTCTCAAAAATCTTTCGTTCGTAGTCAACTTTAAACTGTAGGTCCCGCCACTCATGTATAAAAATTAACACACATAACATAAGTGGTGTGAGAAACTAGGTCGTAATCCTGACTGAAGGATTGTAATGACCAATTATGTATGCATGTATGTATAGTAGTATGTAGTAGATGATTATAATGAGGCTTACATACTTCGAAAACTTCTAGTCTCAAATGAGGAGAGTCTTAAGGTTCTCCTCTTCAAATCACCTCTAATTTGGAGTTCTACCATCTCGTTTGTTGTTCCGATGAGGGATTTCTAATCTGGTAAGGGTGGGTTTTTTTGTTATGCTCTTGAGGTATAGGCTTGAGAGATGGCTCTAAAATACTAAATAGTTTAGGCTGTATTATAATACGACCACTGTCTGTATTGTTTTCCAAGAGAAGATCATGGCAATAATTGTAGTGTGGTGGTATATTCTCTGAAAATTTTGTTCTTTCTTTAGATGCTATGATAATCCATCGCAATATTGCAGCTCCCATAGGCCACAACCTGTTAGAGACTACGATGATAGTCTTGACATTCGTTTGAATAATTTCTGCAGGAGTTATGGATAGGAAGAGGATGAGGATGAGATTATTTCATCTCACAAATCCGTGTCCGCCTCGTGGTAACTTTCACTGAAGACTGAGGGCTTTCCTTGAGCACTGCCAATTTGAAACCAATGTTACACATTTATATATGTATTAAAAATATCATTATAAGGCTCCTCTTGTTGTTATAAGATAACATTATATGCCAATGGCATAAACCACGATTTCAACACCATATTGACAAGAGAGCTAGTTCGCGGTATTACAATTTTTTCCCATTGTTTTTGACAGTGACATTGTTAACAATATTTTTTTTCTGTTAAAAACAATAACAACAAAATAAACACTAAGCTTTAATAATAAATATTGTTAAACATGATTAAAATGAAAACAACAAAAAAATTATATTAAAAAGGCGTGAGGTACGCTTTTCGCGATAAACAAATAAATCATTTTTATTTCTCAGATATTGCAAGAGAAACAATTTTTGTTTTAAGAATTATTGAAAATACTTGGAAATAAGTTATCAATAATAAATTTTATTATTCTAGTATATGCATATAATTATTAAATAAAATAAAATTTAGAAACAGAAAAAAAAAGAATATTTTATGAATGAATAAATAAGACAAATTTAAACTTGACCTAATGGTATTTAATGCAATTGGAAGAAGAAGCAGAAAAAACTTAAAATTATTAATTTTTTTTTTTTGTTTGTCTTTTGTTTTTACATTAAGCCTGCCTGCCATACATACAATAATAATAAAACAATCCTCACAAGACGTTACGGCTCCATTGTAATATTAGCGAGAAACAAAAAAATCAAAAAAAAAACAAACGTCTTCCCTCTTTTTTTTGTTTTTTGTTCAAGTAATTTAGCAAAACATTGTAAAACGTAAGACAAACTTACAATTTACATAAATTCAGTTTGAATATAATTTTTCCTTTTTTTTTAATTTATTTTTTATTAAATTAAAATTTTTTTCTTTCAAAAAAAAATCTAAAAGCAAAAAAAAAAGAGTAGAAAAAAACAGCTTCATTCAATGACTAATGCTTAAGGTCGTTCATTCATTTCTGTTGTCTAAAAGCCGTTCGTTTAACTAAATGCAGGCTGCCTTTGTATAGAAAACAAAAAAATATTAAAAAACCTAAGCCAGGAGAACTTGCTAGCACAACAATGCTTAGCTACTACTACGTAAGGCAACAAAGTAAAAAAAAATTACCTGATGATGCTATAAACGTTTTTTGATTTTTTTTTGTTTCATCACTAGAACTGAAATGCTTTAAAACACGTACTTGTAATATTAATAATAAAAAAGGCATGATTCTTCAGGGTTTGTGTGTGTATGTGTGTGTGTTTATTGTTGATTTCTACTAGATTTGTAAGACGTACTCTGTTGTTGTAAAAAAAGCAGTGGTTTTTAACTGTTTAGCTGTCGTTTTATTTGACACATTTGAAGCTTTTTTTCTTCTTCTTTTTCCACCATTCCATAGTTTTGTTAATGTTTTGCTTACATTATTATTGCTGCAGCTGTTAAACAGGTGTTCTAAAGTAATAAAAATTGCGGGTGTTAAGGCAAAACAGTATAAAAGCACATTTTCAATTAATAAACCTTACAGAGCATAGCTTACATGGGTTCTATATGATCCTACTTCACCTTTGGCTATACAAGTTCTGCCAATAAATTCTGGATGACCAAGAACCTTTCATCACTCGTGCCCAAATGCTGGAGAATGACAAAGAAGATGTGTTCTGTGATCTTTAAAAAGCCATTATATTTATAAATTCCAAATAAAGGAGTTAGGTTAGAGGACGTCTTAATTGACAAGTACAGTACCCGGAGGTCGAATTGACCCATTGTACAACGAAATAAAGGAGTCACACAGGCAAATAATTTAGAAACATGAAGGCTTTTACGTACATTTCCACTGTATTCCACTGTATTGGCAGTATGCAGAAGAATAGTTCGGTGCAATTCCGCAACAAATCCTGTAGGACTTTGCTTTTGCATTATATGGGGCAAGACATCACCATAGAATGTACAGATAAGAACAACAAAGGTCCTGTGATTGATAACTTTGCACAAAGGCTTGCTCACTGTCCTAAGAAAGGCATATCAAAGGACTTTAATCGTATGACTGCTAGACCTGACCCTCAATAATTGACCTGTAATCAATAATTGTCGCTCAATCAAAAGATTCTGTCATATCAGTGTCTTACCCTAGTCGTACCGAGATCAGAGGTTTTTATTTAAAAAGCAGATGAAACTATTATGTCTCCCCCCTCCTTGTGACGACAATCATACATACATTGGTCATTACAACCCTTCAGTCAGGATTACGGCCTAGTTTCTCTCACCACTTATGTTGTGTGTGTTAATTTTATACATGAGTGGTGGGACCTACAGTTTAAAGTCGACTCCGAATGATAGATTTTTGAGAAACTTTTCATGGTAATTTTATTTACTCTCAGAGTGTTTGCAGGAAATCTGCTGAAAGGAAGTCGCCGAAGAAATACTCTTTGTATTTAGTTTTGATGTCTGGCCTGGGGCTCGAACCCTGGCTTTACGTCTAATAAGCTAACACACTACCTACTAGACTAGAGCGACTTGATGACAATCATTGAACAGAAGAAGGACATGGAAAATTCCAGAACCATCTTGGACCTCTTAGCAAGTTCGAATTTCATATCTTATTTCTATTTCAAACAGGACATTGCTTTTAAAGGTTTATTAAAAAGTGTTTCCATATCCAGTTTGTAGTTCTAATATACAAATGAATTTCTTATGCAAACTTATCTTTACTTAAACACTTCTTCCTTGTTACGGCACTTAATAAGCAAATCATGACGTTTTACAATCGTTTTTTGTTTTTTTGTAGGAATAAATATTATTTTTTAGAGATGAGCACGAATTTTTTATATTAAAAATGAAAAACAAGAAACAAAAAAAACAATCTAAGAACGTCGTTTTTATTTATTTTAAATTTAAAGCAAAATTATAAACAAAAAACAAAAAAATTATTATTAGCAAGACGAGAAAAACAGCATAAAGTAGTAGACAAGTAACAACAATAACAAGATAGAAAAAAAAATAAAATAGAAAAAACTAACATACAAAATCATACACCTTTAAATAGCTCTAGAAATAGAGAAAACGATTACAAAAAAAAATTACAAACAAAATAAGAAAATAAAAAATATATTTAAATCGTGATTTCAAACTAAATAAAATTGAAATTAAAATACTTGCAAAAAAAATATTTTAAATTGTGCATTTAAAAATGGAAAATAATTTTTTAAGGGTAATCAACATAAGAAATGTGTTGAAATTTCCATATGTCTTCGAGTTTTCGAGACTTTGCGGAATCTAAAGGACTTTTTGCTTATGTTTAGAGCTTAGAGGATCGCTTCTATCCCTTGTTTTACCATAATTGTTTTTAGGGGCTCTAGCTACGCAAGCATGTTTCAATTGACTCCCGTCAAATCACCCACAATGGCAATGCAGACAAAAAAGTAAAAAAGTTACTTCAAGATTTATTACAAAGCAATCAATGGATCCCAAATTAACAACAAAACATACAACAGTAACATGACAACAACCACAACAACAACAAAAACTGTCTGCAGTCTACTAACTAACAACGAACGGCATATGATGAAAAGGATAATTAACTCATCATCTATACTCATGACGAATGTGAAACCAAAAACTGAACCCTTCATAACTCAATTTGCCACACACATGCAAGACGCCTAATAACACAGATGTTCAGGAAACGTTTTAGTTTTATTTTCCTTTTTTTTTTTCTTTTCGTCTCCTTTAACATCTCCTGATGCATAGTAGCCAGTAACTTACACGTTCTCTTTATAAACGTCAAAATGTTGATTTTTGCTTTGGTAAGCGTGTCGTTGTTGTTTGAACTGAAGAAAAACAAAAAAAAAAAGGCAGAAGACGAAACCAATAAATGAAATTAACTTGTGGGCGTTAACAAATTGGGGTGTTACCGTAAAGGCCAAAAAGAGGAACCCAAAAATTTAAAGGCCATAAAACAAATTAAATTGAGACAAAAAAAAAATTAAGGATTTCAGATTTTTTTTTTTTAATTGAACCGAGAAGGAATGTGTGTTTTGTGCGTTTGATCTAGATTTAAGGTGTGTGGTATAAAGCGAAAGTAAAAGTAAAAAACATATTTCAAGCAAACAGAATGAAAGTGAACTTTGTCGTTCTTTATAATAGAAATTCGTATTATAATGGTAGTATAGTATATAGTGTGGTTGCTAGGTCTAGAGGAGGCTTATTGTTTAGAAAACATATTCTGCGATCAACTGCTATTTTTGTCTTCAGGATTCCCGATTATCTGGAAGACATCTATACAACAATCGAAGAATTTGGAAAATTGGTTGAAATTTTTGAACAAATGTGGATACTTTTCGAGCGTTACGAGGTTATTATAGAAGTCTTAGGTAACATAATACCGAAGAAATTGGCAAAATTATAGAGAGGCTGGAACCGTTTCAGATTTAAAAAAGCCTGGGCATTACTACTCTCAGAAAAATCAAAATATGGCAGACACTTAAGACTCTTTAATTAGGAAAGAAAATAAATAGAAAAAGGAAGGAATAGAAGTCTTAGTCGGCATAATATGGAACCGTTTCAGTTTTAATCAAGTCTTGGCATAATTATACGTACCCCCCAAAAATCTTTTTTTTTTTAAATGATAATATATGGACCAGTCAACTGATTATTGCGCCAAATTTTTTGTTTTCCGTCACAGCCGAACAAATTATATTTGTTCTCATCACTAAATATTACATTTGCCCAAAAATCAGTTGACTTGTCCATATATTATTGGGCGAATTCCAATTGTGGCTTTTTTCTCGGCATTCGGCTGCGGAAACCGTTCTTTCTCAAAACACTTCGAACTGTTTCGGAATGCACAACATTGTGATCACTTTCCGTGGTATTTCTACGGCTGTAGTCCTAGGATTTTTATCCACAAGGGCTACCTTTGGAGAAATTTTCTAGCAAATACGCGTCCTACGTATAATTTTCTGTGGTGCCATATTGGTTTTAAGCAAACTGCAGTCACAAATTCATAGATTTTGGGAATCTTTTTTCTTTATTTAAGTAAATGTGTCGTTACAGACGCTAATGTAAAGAAATTTTAGATTAGAAGCTCATTATTTTTAGGGGGTACGTATAAATATCTGTGTGACTGTATGTGGATTTCACGTTAGGTTAGATTAGAAAGGATGACGTTTCGCCGTATTACTGGTTCCATAACTTCATCGAGTGTTCTCTTGGTTCATTGTGATTCTTCGATTAGGAAAGAAAGGGAATAGAAAAAGGAGGAAGAGAAGAAAAAGGCCTGAATCTATACATTCATCTTTATCCATATAAGGTCCAACACACGCAACAATTAAAGATGGACCCTACGCACTCCAAACCAATGAAGCATTCGAAGACCAATATTCCTCAAATTATCGCCCAGATCTAGTTCTAAGTATACGAAAAAGATGTCGACGACTATTTCAAAATGGATTGACTTCTGCTACACAATTTGGGGCACTCATTTAGCTAACATTGTATTGCAAATATAATGGAAAGGTCCAAGCATTTAAATCATACAAAAGTTTTTCGCGTTTATTTTTATTTTCCAACCTTTTTTTTCACCTAAAAACTGGATTTCTGTGTTTCACATTTTTAACTACTACTACAGGTTTGTGTCTTAAGTCTTTTGTATAGCCTGAGATCAAGCATATGCCGGAGCATTTCATTACAAATTTCTTTTCAGTTGAATAATGAATTGAAAAATGAAAAATAATAGACAGAAAGTAAAAACAAAAAAAAACAAGACTCCCACGTTGAGTTAAACAAAAACGATGAGAAATGAAAAATGGAAAAGCATTTAACAAATCAATTAAATGAAATTAATTTAAAACATTTGATGGCCATCAAAAGAAAAATTTTTCTTTCTTTAAAACAAAACTAATTTCATATTAATTGTTGATGAAACTATAATTATAAACCATGACTACTACACCATGTAATCAGGCTACCTAAACATTCACATTAAACAGAAGGTAACAATGCAATAAGCAGCTAAACAAGCCGTTTTAGTAAAAATAGAACTCTTGCAACATATGTTATGACTTTAAAATATCCCAAAAGGAATTAAAATCGTATTTAACAGGAAGAAGCGGTTAAATCATCTAGATGACGATGTAACCGGGCATAGGATCATAATTCATAATTCCCACACGCTATTTGGGAAACATGTCGATAACAAATTATCCGGTAATTTTGTGGTTTTAGTCAAACGTTAAATAGCCAGTGATAATTTCATTCATACATACGCTTAGTTTCCTTTGCTTTTGTAAAACCAAAAAATGTGTCTGACAGTGCAGTTTTTTGGCTTAATTTCCTAAGAAAACACAGAAAAAATTTCCCAATTTCACATGTGCCCTGGCTTAGTATCGAACACCACATTTCCATTTAAATCCTTTTGCCTTGTCATTCGTATTTATGCACATTTTATTTTTGTTGTTGTGTTTTTTTTCTTAATCTCTTTGCAAACAAATGAAAACCAAAACCGTCTTTTTGTCCTTTAAAGTCATTTCATAATTTCATACTTGAATGACTGTTAAAAAAAAATATGGATCCTGTTGTTTATTTAAATGTTTGTCAAGGATTAGAGTTTAAAAAAGGGAAACAGAAAACACAGATTCTTGATCCTTGTTTTGTTAACAGCCAAGTGCGTGCAACACACGTTCCAAAGATTAAAAAGGAAAGAAATACTAATTAACAGGCAATTTGTGTAGCTGGAATTGAGAGTTTTTTGTTTTTAACTTTTTAACAAAAATCACTCAAACAGTAAATATTTGTGCATATTTTTGTCGAAAAGAAGAAAAGAGGAAAATAAATAGAAATCAGCTGCTTTAAATGATGGATTAGTTTGGTTAAGCAAAAAATTTTTATAAAAAAGATCAAAGGCTGTAAAAGTGATGTCTAGGTCTACAGACCACTTACGTGTACAAAATTGTAATAAAAAAATTACCGTCAACAAAATCAATGTGTTCAACAATTCCAATGTCTTTCTTTAAATACGAGTATCTTCACTTCTCGAAAGACCCTAAAGCCCTGGCAAATAGTTGCCTTTTTATGTGATTTGAATGTTTGCTGCTAATATTGCTTGAACTACACGAGAATTGCCAAAAATCTGCTGAGAGGAAGTCGCCGAAGAAATACTTTTTGTATTTTATTTTGATGTCTGGCATGGAGTTCGAACCCTGGCTTTTGGTCTAATAAGCCAACTAGACCAAGTCGACTTCAACGTGTCCATTTGCCCTAGTCCTGGCATAATCTTAAGCTTCTGATGAAGTAGTAACGACAAGATTTCTCGCCCCCACAGGTCCTTCGGAAGTCATTTACCATATGCCCAATACCAATATGTCTCCATATGTTTCCTCAAAATGACTTCAATCACCATGCTTTCCGTACTCGTATGGAGTTTAGGCAGTCTTTCCGTATTCGCTGCATTCACTCTTAGCCAGATTTGAGGCGCTGTCTTGTACGTATCCGCAGCTACATTACTGAATTGCTAAATATAAGCTCACAGGTTTTCAATAAGGTTTTCAATACAAATAACTCATCAGAATGTTCGTTCTATGGTTCTGCAGTTCCCTGCAATACCCGTCACTATCCTGAAAAATCTTGGTGGTCATCCATTTAGAATTCAGTGCTCTGGCCTTCTAGCTATCAGCGAATATGCTAATATACTTCCCAGAGATAATTCCGAAATTAATAATAATCTTTCAACTACGCCTGTTGACTTCGAAGATTTTTTCTCAAAAAATTCAATCCAATTTTGAACTATTCATGTAAATTTAAACGAATTCATTAACTGTGTTACACTATTACCCCAAACCTCTCTAACCAGGATTAATTGTTTGTACTTCCGTATGAAGTCCTCCGAAGATGTTGATTAGTTTTAGCAAACAAAATCCAGCGGAGAGCAACGTACATAAGATTAGCAGCAACATCGACATTGTTGTAGTACCCATGGCATGCTCTTTCATCACAAGAACTAATATGAAGGAGAAGATCACCCCCATCCTTGTGCTGCACTTAGAAACACTGCAATAGCTACTGCGAATCAAGCTAGTTTTTGAGACCTTGCTCTAAAGTTAAGCGTATTGTAGTGAGAGCGTTCTGCATCGATTGAAATAAATGGCAGTCTGTAGGACCAAGGTCTGGACTATTCGGAAGGTGAGGTAAAACTTTGAATTCGGACCGCTGCTGCAATATGTACGCGAACGTTGTCATGATGGAAAATTACGTTTTCATTGCTGTTTGCTTATTCAGAGCGATTTTTGACCAATGCCCACTTCAAATGAAATAATGGTTGGCTGTGCCGGTGCTATGATAGTCTGAATCGGTTTTAGCTGCTCGTAATGCATGACACACTTCTGGTCATACCAAATACAGAGCGTTACCTTAACGAAATGGATATTCAATCCGCGTTGAACATATGATTTCTTGCGCTTAAATTTGCCTTAATAAGTTGATCATAGAAATGATTTCTTTTAATGATTTCTATGCATTCTAGAGATGTTAGTAAGTAATTGTTTATTACGATTGCTTTTATTTTAATATTGCATTTGTTAAATGCTTAGTAAGCAAATTATTTAGAAAATTTATTTAACCTTTTAACCTTAGTATTCCATATATTTACAATATATTTCTAATATTGTATGATACAAAGTAACAACAATGTCTATTAGCGCGTTTGCATAAATTAATATAAAATTGTAATTAAATTGTGGTGGACATAAGCAAGCACTTATGACATCATAAAATATATTTAAAAAATTAAAAAAGACCACAACAGACTAAAAAGACATTTAAACAATTGTTTTATCGCGTCATCATTAAAGCTAAATAGACAAATTTGCAAATAAAACAAAAAAATAAAAAAAAATACTGAATAAATATAAATGCATATGAATAATAATAAAAAAAAATTATAATAAAAAAAATACAAAATAAATAATATAAGAAAATATTTCAACTACTCGATACCGGCCGCTCGAGTCCATAGATGATAATTATTAAGATTAGAATGACATTGTTTAGTTATTACAACTCTCAACAAAATCAAATTACCCTAGCCAGCCAGCCAGCCAGCAAATGCTAATGTCCATGCAAAAAGCAATTACAAAATCTATCTACAACGTTTGGCAAATTGTTTATACATATTTATTGTAAATCAAATTAAAAAAAAATATCAAATAAAAAAAGAATTAAAGGTTCTAAGCAAATATTCGCTTACCTGCATATATACAAACTGCTGTACATGCGAATTATAAAGCTGAAGCATATTATTGAAGGCTGGCTGGTTGGCTGGCTGGCTGGCTAGCTGATTCTGTAATGCATACATACAAACTATGTTAGGGTTCAGTTAATTATTTTTTATTATGGAAAATAATAAGTACAAGGTGTGATTGAGCATCATCATATTAATTTTATTTCATATTTATACTACAAGACCATTTCATGAATACTCAATCAAGCCCATATGGACTTTAAAAAATCAAATTAAAATGAAAATTATATGTTTTGAAATTAATTTATCTTGTATTTAAATACAGAAAAAAATGGGTTTACAAAACCATCAAAAGAAAAAAAACTAAAGACTTAAGAGATTGGTTGCTGCAAACGATTCTTTCGAGGTAAATTTCGATTGTTCGATAAAAAGCAGCATCTCGGAGATAAATGCGAATCGTTGCAATAAATAAATAGCCCTCCTAATAAGCCACTAAATAGATAAATCCGATACATATTACATGCCCAGTGCTGTTCAAATCTGTTCTTAATCGTAACAGATTTATTTCTCGTTTTTTTTTTGTTTCTTATTAAATGGACTACAAAATTATCATGCTGATAAGCTAAAATAAATTGATATTTTTATCTTCATCTTCATTGTTAATATTTAACAATAACAATAACAAAAACATTTAATATTTTATTTCATTTCGTATTTCCTAAATGCTTAGCAATTTTATTCTGTGTTTCTGTGCTGTTTCCCTTTGTATAATAAAGCGATATTGATTGATCGTTTTGTAGTGTTGTTGAAATGATAAGCTTACACTTGAGCTAATTTATAACAGACACACAAAACGCCAAACATTGAAGATTTTTTATAATACAGCCACAACCTATAACAAAAGCATGTCGTCAATTTGTTAAAATGTAAGGCAAGAGAGAGAGGGAGAATAAAAAAAAGAACGTAGCAACAAACAATCTGACATTATAAATGCATTTTATTTAAACAAAAAAATAAAAACTCTACAAACAATTATGCCAGCCAAATGGAAAGAACATCCTTTCCACCACACCACTACAGCATAAAGCCAACAACGAAGACCTTAAGCAGACAGATAGTTATTGTAACAGAAATGTTGAAGAGAAGAGAGCTGAACGTAATCAAAGGCGGAAATTACTTTAAATTGACAACATTTGTAAAATGTAAAATGAAAAACAACAGCAACAACAACAACAACGATCTTAAGCTAAAATGCTGTAAAGCATTATGGCTAAGGCCAATCTATACATAGAGGCTGCTTTGAAGGGTTTTGAAATACATTTCACACTTTAGTTTTGGATTTCGGTTTTTGTTTTCAACTGATTTTGAATTGTGTACCTTGTTTGAATTGATGTCAATCAATTTTCCTAAAGAAAAAAAAAACCTGAATGTTAAAAGGCATTTCAGATTTTTTGATTTCATCTTGCTATGTATGCTCTTTTGCGTTGAGAATCAAAAGGTTTTTTTTTTCAACACAAACGTTATGATTTTTCAACATTTAAAACATCAATTATGAAATAAATATGATGGATGGTTTTTAGGCAGGATTTTGAAATGGCCTTTACAAAAGCATCACAATAAACACCATAAATACCCCACCATTCTTCATTCATTGCTGTAAATGAATGGCTAAAAATTAGCTCAAACGTATTATAGATTCTGACAGATTGGAATTTAGGTCTGCGAAATCAAATCTGAGTACCTCTACAGGGTGATTGATTAATAATTTTTAAGCATTGCATACTCAAGAGAGAGATAAAATATAAATCGAGTATGTAGCTTAAGTTTTTTGATTTTTAAAGTAATTGAAGAGTTAAGAAAGAAAAAAAATTGCATGGCAATGTGCAGGCCTCTAGGGAGTTCAAATTTGCAGGGAGTTCAATTTCTACAGATATTAATGCATGTGATAAGATAAAGGTCTTAGTAAACAGCCCTGGAAATAAACTTTCTATTTAGGCTTTGTTTTTCCAACAATGGTTACCAAAATCACCGTAGTCTAGGTAGTGTCTTGGATTATTAGAAGTGAGGTCTCGGATCAAACTCCAGGTCAGACATCTCCAACAAAACGAAATAAAAAATAAATATTTCTTAGGCGACTTACTCTCAGCTGATTTTGGGCAAAAATTCTGAGAGCAAATAAAATTGCCATGAAAAGCTTCTCAAAAAAAGAAATCTGTCGTTCGGACTCGACTTTAAACTGTAGGTCCCCCGACACTTGTGAATAAAATTAACACACACAGTCTAAGTGGTGTGAGAAGCTAGGTCGTAAGCCTGACCGAAGGGTTGTGTAATGACCAATTCGTATATATGTATGTATTATGATAAGCTGAAGGTAAAATTTTTCAATAAACTTTACGCTGGGTCAGCAAAAAAGTATACGATTTGGCGTTGTGATTGATAGAATACAGAACATTTTCTGTTGCTTAATTTTGAAAGTATAATTGAATGTCATGCTTCATTCTCATTTATTTTTGATAGTACAGGGTTAGAATCAATCGCATGTTTAGGTTAAGGAAGCTTGTAATTCTTGGAAAGGTAGAAGTCAATAAAGCCTCACAATGCACGTCAACAATTCCTTCAGCTCCCATTTTAATAGTCCCCTTGTTGAAGTCAGAAGGTGCGATGTATCCTCTGAAGTGGGTTGTCTCATTTCCTAAGAGCCTCTAATAAGAAAGTAAATCTAATCTGGATGGCATATTATGATACCTTACTGGCAATAAGCTTTCGATGGAAGCTTAGTTCTTCTAAAAATGACAGCCAGGCAATGGCGAAGGCAAATGGTAAGCCAGTGGAAGTGTAAATCTCTTCAATGACACTTGATATAGAGTGGTGATAGCCATTGAAAGATAATCCCTAATCTAAATCGGTATGTGGTGGATGTACAAGTTCTTTGCAATAGCCTGAATTGGCTAAATATAATACTCCTTTCATTTATTTGAAAAATTTTCATACACAAAAACGCACGTGTCTTAAGTCTTTCGTTTTGTGTAATATTATTCTCATATTCTCATCTAAAATTTCAATCTCATTTAACCAGCAAGCACCCTATGGTTGCTCTCATTTCCTTTATTATGTTGTTGTGTGTTGTGTTACACTAATAAATATATGTTTCTATGCATGATTTATATCATGACTTGAAACAATTTGGCTCTTTTCAATCAATAAACGCTTGAAAAACAACATGCGTGGGAATTTATTAAAAAACCAAAAAAAAGAAAAAAAGGGCAATCAATACAATTGATACCTGACTACGATTTCTATTCCCAATAATACTGGATCATCATCACAAGTAATCAATTAAAAAATAAAAAATAAACCAGAAATGAAATACTGTTGGCTTTATCACTGTAGGTTATCAAATCAAAGGCAAAGCCAAAGGAAAAAAACAAAAAAGACAAAACGAACGATATCATTTCATTTCAAATGAAAGAAGAAAAAAAATTATGAAATACGATAATAATAATAACAATAATTTAGAAAGTGAATTTAAATTCAATTTTTTTTGTCTTCTATTTAAAGCAATCATTTACTTTTTCCCTTTCCTCTAAAGAATAATAAGAAAAAAAAATATAAAAATCACGAAATAGTTGTCGAAAAAATTAGTTTATGATGATTAAACAGAAAAAAATCTCTGCAAAAAAAATCAATAATTAAAAACGTTGATGTTTTTTATTTTCAATTTTTATTTTTTTTATTAGCCGGGAATGTATAACAACAATCAATAGAAACATGAGCATTATACCATACCATAAGCATCATGGGGAGGTCAAAATTGGTCAATAAACAATATAATTCATCAAATCGTATAGTGTGGGAACTAACTTTTTTTTTTACTTTTTATTTGAAAGAGTGTGTGTGTGTAGTAAAATCAGGACAGAAAAAATGAAAAAAACCCAAGTGATATAAATGTAATGAATATATTTGAAGTTTGTTTCTTAAGTCTTTTGTTGTACTCTGATTTAGCAATGCGTATTAATTTTGTTATGAAAGTCTGTTTTTTTATTATAATGTCCAGAAATATTGTAACAAATAGCATGTATCCGTATATACTACATTGCCAGCTTTACTACGCTGATTGGGTATCTTACAAGAGATAAGCCAGACAGACGAAAGTTACGTACACCATTAGCCAAAATATGACGTCAAGTATTCTTCGAGGACATTATTCTGTTCCCATAATCCTTTGGAATCGATCGAAATTCACAGGCATTGGATGGTAGGGGAGGATTGATTGATTCCTGGCAGCTTAATTGCTAACGAACAGCAGGAGTTTTATCTTCTGTGAATTAACTTCTAGACCGTTTACTGTGCTCCACGTACGTAGGATTTCGAATGTTGGAAACTTGCATTGGTAATTATTTTTTACATGCTTTCGAGAATCAAAGCATTGCAAATAGGTCCCCTAATGATAGGGTAATTCTCTAAAAATTGAAAAAGTAATGTTTGATGGCTCAATTCCTTAGTTTGATATGTATTGTTAACCATGTGCTATATTCATATCCAGTCAAATATAATTAAATTTTAGCTCCATTTTACCATTTTAAAATAAAAAAGAAGACCTCATTCATTTCAAAATCACCTGATTGTGATGGAGATTATTAAAATCTAATTTTAAAAATACCAACAGAAAAAAAACAAATCAACAAATCAAATAATTAATATTTTGATATTGATATTCAGATGATCACATTTCAAATAACATGCAAATTTAATTTAATTTTTTTTTTATTTAATTATTTTTAATATAACAATAAAGAATTTGCATATTTTATAAGCCCCCCTCAGGCTAAACACACACATTAAAATAATGAAATCAGCAATGTATTACACATAAAGGAAGTTTCGAATGGAAATCAAAACAATGTTTTCTATTTAAAGAAAAGAATTTGTAGCATGCATGATACGGGCTATTATAGTTGTAAAGATGTGCTATGAGGAATTCGATCGTAGTTTTAGTTTTCATGAATAACAATGTGCTTGAAAAAATTTTTATGCAGCATTGTTGATAAAATTTTATTCATTTGAATAGTTGGGGTTCAGATGAATCATTAGCACGTACTGGTTGTAGAAGCTCAGACTTCAATCCTTCCTTCCAATCTGTTTCTTTCAATCACCGGATACCCAACATTAGCTCTCGCTGTGTGCTAAACGTAAACTTCACTTACTGCAGTTTTTTAGAGTGGTATTCGCTAAACGTCCGAAGCATGGCTCGGGGATATGTGCATAGGAACCTTAGAGTAATCCACCTTTTCCAGAAGAAGTGGGATGCATTCATGGATAAACTTGCATGTGGACGTTCAAAAGGTACTTTTTGTGGCAGTCAGACAGTACGAGTATATGAATCTACTGAACAGCCATTTCAACGCCATAAATATTGGTATGATTTCTGCTTGGATTTCACCATAGATACCATATCCCGTCTTAGCATTCAACTTCGGTCTCCAGAGAGTTCGGAGGAGGATGTAGTTGCCCATTCTAGTACCCTGTTGTTTGGGATGACTGGGTCACAACACCAGTTCATATAATTTATAGGGACGCACATAATAAATCTAGCATGTCTACAGAGCTACTCAGGCCAGCAGTTTACGAATTCGAACCTATTACCGCAGGAGTTCCTTGCTGTAGATCAGAAGTAATCCAATTCAGCATTGAGTAAGGCGTTGTGGTAGGTGAATTGCTTAGGGCACTGATAATAAGTCTTCTAACGCTCTCTAGAATCTTGATTTATATTGTTTAGCAGCATTGTCGATTGCCCTGTTAATCTGAATATGACGTCATTTATTCTTCGAGGATGTTCTGTTCACATAATCCCTTGGAATCGATCAGAATAACTGACACTCGATGGTAGAGAAGGATTGATTGATTCCTGGCATGTTATTCTCTAAGGAACACCATGGGCTTTGTATTCTATGGATTAACTTCTAGACCGTTTACCTCTAGACCGTGTATGTAGGATTTCGAAGTGCTCGAGTACATTTCGTAGTAGAATCTTGAGATAGCTGTGGACAGATGATCACGATAAGTTAGCTCTTTGAAGCAGTTTTCCTCGAGCCTGATCATGAACGATTTACGATTTAAATTACGATTTCATAAATGAATGCCTACAAGGCATTCTTGCTCATTTTTTCGTAACAAATAAGCGAAATATGATGGAACTTTTGTGATTTTCATACACAGAGTACTTTACACAAAATAATAAGATTTTAATATTGTGTTCCAACAGAGTAAACTTGAAAATGTGATCCTTCAAACGAGATATAGTAGCATCTGATGCAATTAATATTCCATTTGTAACCACACTTTATCGAGCAATGCAATGCTATGCAAAAGAAGAACTGTAGGGTACTTGTAATTCGTCGAACAGTTAATCTATGAAGTTGTTGTTTTTTTTTCTGGGTTTGTGATATGAAAACAATCGCACCGGACACAAAATTAATGAAAATGATGTTGATGATATTGAAACTTAGATGAACACACACGCAAAATTGAGATCAATGATCTTTATTTGGAGTTTGAAATATTTTACAAATCAAACCAAACCAAAAAAAAATAAACAAAAAATTTGCATATTGTATGAGCGTTAATAGCCTAAAGATGATGAATAATATGATGAATGTAAAACATAACACGGACGAAATTTAAATACAAACAAAAAATAACTTGACCAAGAAGTACAAGAGACACTGACATAACATACACAATACGTACGTATGTATATTGTTGTATTAAAACAGTTCAAACACGCAGATTTCTAAGCTTAAAGCGATTTGTTTCTTAAGAAAGAAAATAGACAACATTTGCATAGGCAAGCAGAGTATTATTTGGCCAGACATTAACACCAAGTGATTAGTATTTGAAAATCCATAGAGTACAACTGAATGGATGGATGAATGGTTGAATGGGTGCCTGCCTTTTCAACCTGCGCGATATTAGATTTCATTTAAAACAAAAACTGAATAATTTGAAAGCAAAAGAAGTAGTAGAAGCGTATACATACGTTTTGAAATAATTTGAATTTGAAAACTGGTTCGTGTTTAAGCAGTATTTGTCATTATTATTGACATTGATTAATTTCATTTTAATTAATTTTTCATTTAAATTGTCTTTTCTTTTGTTTGCTTAAGAATCTTATCTTGAAGCCAAAAAGACAAAAAATATGTTTATTTAACGAAATCAATTCCTAACAATAATTAATAAATCTGTGGAATTATCTAATTTACTCTATTTTTATAGTCTATGTCATCTATAGTCTGTCTGTCTTTGTAGTTTGCCAAAAACGAAAATTATTTTCGAAAGACTTGTTCAAAATCTGTCATATTTTTTAATTGAAAATAGAAACGTAAAAAGGGATTAAAAAACAAGTTTAATTTCTTATTAACTTCTATATTTAAATAATTAATAAATATAATAATACAGACTATGTATTTAATTAAGTTCTTTTACGTTTTAAAATTATAATTTTATCATAGCATATTAGTATAACTACACATCAAAAGCTTTACACGCAATCTTCAAGGAAAACAGGTTATTACCAATCAGAAGTAAAGGCTCCATGTAAAGTAGAGAAGTTAAGGAAGAAAGTTAAGAAAGATACCAGAGATGTGATTCCTTCATGGCTTTTTGAGAAAATAGATAAAGGGCTTCCTTTCGTAGTAAGATATGGAAGTTAAGGCAGCAGGATAATGAACCAGAGATCTGATTGCTGCATGGCTTTTCAAGGAAATAGATATTATGATCGTAGATGGGGAATCCTTACTGAGTACCGGAGAATGGTTTATAACACTATATCAGCCTAAGAAACATCCCACAGTTTTCAAGGACATGGAGATATACCTTAAGCTAATGAACTTTGCACAAAATTCTGCTGCCGCCCTTATTCTTAAATTTTGAACAACTTGTTTAGACCACCGTAGTCGCCGTGGTCTAGTAGGGTGTTGGCTTATTAGACGAAAAGCCAGGGTTCGAGCCCCAGGCCAGACATCAAAATAAAATACAAAAAATGTGTCTTTGGCGACTTCCTCAGAGTAGATTTCTGGCAAAAACTCTGAGAGTAAATAAAATTGCCATGAAAAGTTTCTCAAAGATCTGTCGTTCGGAGTCGACTTTAAACTGTAGGTCCCGCCACTCATGTATAAAATTAACACACACAACATAAGTGGTGTGAGAAACTAGGTCGTAATCCTGACTGAAGGGTTATAATGACCAATTATGTTATGTATCTTGTTTAGACCACCACAGCATGCCCAGAGCTGACCATGTCAGAAAACCAGTCTTTCTTGATTGAAATCGAGACGAAGTTTGGGCACGATATAATTAATATCACTCAGTGTCTGGGGTCGTCAGAGTAGAGCCTACTGCGAATAATGTCCCTGTGATACAGGGTGTTAAATCGCATTATAACAGATAAAAACATGTTGAAAAGTTTTCAAAGATAGCACAAATGGCAATCACAATCAGCATCAACGGATAGTCGCAATAAATCAAGGAGGTTGGCGTAGCAATTTTTATTGATGGCAGTATACTAGACGGCCAATGCCATGTCTTGTAAGAAACTAGAAGGGCTATGCTTTACTCAACACGCTATACCCAAGATACTAGCTGTCATAAAACAAGGAAGACTAGAAAGGAAAAGCGCAGGTTTTCTGCCGAATTGAGGCTACGCCTTTAACACTGTGCTCTGCAAAATATTGTATTTATCTGTACCTACTGTTTATCAACTTATAGGAAAAAGTAAACAAGCCGTCGTTGTCAAGTAGATAATGTGTTGGCTTATTAGCCATGAGCCATTCGAACTCCATCTCATACATCTCTAACGAAACGAACGAAATGTCAAAAATATTTCTTCAGTGTCTTCCTCTCAGTAGTATTCTGCCAAAAACTCTAAGAAAAAAATAAAATTATCATGAAAAGGCTTTCGAAAATCTGTCATTCATTGCTTTAAACCGAAGATTACGCCACTCATGGATAAAGTTAAGACACACAACATGGGTGGTGTGAGAAGCTAGGTCGTAACTCTGACTAAAGAGTTATAATAACTAAATTAACTAAATTATATAAGTAAAGTTCAATTAACTTCAACTGTTCATCACCCAGTTAGAAGATATATATACACTCAGCCACAAAAGTATACATACGGATAACAAATTTCAGAAATTTTTTAACTAATCCGGTTTCGTTGAAAATATTTATAATTGTCTGACATTTTTCTTCGATTTTAAGACGGTCTTTTGCTTTGGTTCAGAAATTTGTAAATCGGATGCATACCTTTGTGGGCCTGTGCAGGGCCAAAAATCAGTTCAATTTCAGATATTTTTTAACCAATGCAAAAGACCATCTTAACATCAAAGAAACTAAAAAGATTTTCAACGAAAACGGATTGGTTCATAAATTTCTGAAATTTTTTAACCGTATGTATACTTTAGTAACTGTGTGTAACTGTGGTCTGCTCGATGGAAGACGAGTTATAATGCCAGTTTAATACTTAGGTAGCTTTTGTTATCTAGACCGTATAGAGACTGCTTATAACAGTTCAGAAACAGGCGCGAAAATAGGCTGCAGAAAGCAAAACTAGCTGCAGTCGACCTATAGCAATTAAAACAGAGGGGCTTACAATAACCCTGACAAACCAAGCTTAGCGTACTCGCCGCATTTGTAAGATAAACGTACAAGATGTTGTATTTCTAGGCTATTATTGACGCCCTTGATGTTTTCAGTAAATACGTGTTCCAAAACACTTAACAACCCCTAGCAGTACAATTACCTTTAATTTCCTACATACATCGTAATGATCTAAAATATGAATTGAACGTTTAAACAAATATTGACGAAACCCGTATTGCTTTATGTGAAAAGTGAAAAATTTTTGAGAAAAACAGAGTCTCTGCAGCACTCAAGGGAATCACTTCATGCTAAAATATAAAATGATTGATGATTTGTTGGCCAAAATATGTTTAAAAATATGTCAGATATCCTAGAAAAAAAGAACGGTAAAGTGATTTAAACTAGAAATTTGCCAAATCATGTTAAAACAATGCGTAACAAATTTGTTGGGCTTAAACATAAAGCAAAAGTGTTAAAGCAGAAGAAAAAGAACAAAGTCACATGCATTAGAAGGCTTTAAAAAAAAGTAAAACATTGGATGACAGAGAGAGAGTATTTTTACCAAACTATAGATAAAGGCGGAGTAAATATCAACAAAAGGAAACTCCATATGGTGTTGATATATTCGTTGTTTTTCTTTCAAAAATTTCTTTAAAAAATTAAAAAAAAGAAGAAAATCAAGAGAAATAAAAATTCCTGTAAAGATTAAGCCAGACTTAGAAATAAAATAAAAATCTAGGCGTTGATATGCAAAATCTTTCAATGGCTTGTGTTTGGCATGAAGGAAAAAATTAAAGCATGACTTCAAATTTCCAAGGAAAAACTACAGTGAGCCGATAGGAAAGAAACAAAAGCAGCACAACAGACACTAGGAAACCTCAAAAACCACAGTGTGGTTTTAGTGATAAGAGAAACAAAAAAAAAAGAACACAGTGTTTATAACAAAAAATATATATATAACGGTAGCGTAACATATTAATGGGTTTAAACGCCTCTTTTTTATTTCAAGTACAGTTACAAATTTTACCTGCTTAGCTCACTTAGTTAGTACGGTGGTTTCTATTATCGGAGAGAGGTTGTAACTCCATTGACATTGACTTGTTGTCAGCTTGATACTTCTTGTTAAACCCTTTCTTTCTTTCGTTCTTTCTTTCTTTCTTATCTAAAGACTAGAGAAGTCAAAAAGGGTTAATCTGTAATAATAACGACTTGCGGGGTTTTTTTCTTTCTTTTGTTTATGAATTCTGCAGCACATGATTTACGTTTAAATCTATCGAAATTGATAACAAATTTTGGAAATACAGAACATGGATTAACTTTTATCTAAAAGGGAAAAAAGTCAACATGTTAAAGGGGTTTTAAAGGGAAATTCTTAGGAATTAATTGAGAAATCAATTTATAGGTTTAGAAGTTTAACATTCTACAAGGATAGGATATCCTGGCTGACTGACAATACCATCTATCCTGTTGGTTTTTTACGTTTATATGATGCCAAGTTACTCCCAATCATCCCTGAATTGCTAATTTTATCAAAATTTCCAGGAGACAAAAAATGTTATGTAGAGAAGACCTCACTCTGAACGAGTTAGCCTTCAAAAGGTTTGATGCAGGCAACGAAAATATGATGGACTATCCTTAGCAAAGAAAGTATTTTTACTTTTTAATTAAAACCATAAATTATGTTTCAGTCAAAACATAATCAAACTCTATACGATTTGATGAACGTAAGTAACAAACTTACAAACTATTTCATTGGACTCGTAAAAAAAACAACACAAGCTATTGCGAAATAGCGAAAAGGAGATGATATCTTACCAAACAGCAGCAACAATAACAACAACAACAAAAAATAAGAAATAATGCAAACATTAAAATGGTTTATGATTAAATGGCCGGCCAATAACTCTGCTGTTGGAGTTTCAATCACAGGCTGTGTTCATAAAAAATACGTTTTTTCTTTTTCTTTCTTAAACACAAAAAGGTTTTTAATTGCATTCAAAACAATGTTTATTAAAGACGAAAACTAGCGGTGTTTTTTAACTGTGATAACATTAGTTTTTAACTGGTGTTGCTGTTGTTGTTGTTGTACGTATGTATATTACACATACTAATGCTTAAACACATGCATATAACAGTGTTACTCTAACACAGCTGGTAGGAAAAACGTAAAAATAAACGCATTAATATTGCTTTGGACAACAACAATAACATTTATAACAGCAGCAACAACAACAACAACCACAACAATAATAAAACTGTATACACCGTAATGTAAACCACGCCTTATAAAAATGTTTTTTCGTTCCCATCACCCTCTTCAATTGATTGCCGACCGGTATTTTCAGTATATAAAGTAACGTTTGTCGTACGTTCGTTATTCATATGAAAGGAAATGATCACTGTTAATATAGAGTATTAGAGTAAACCAACACAACAACACAACAACAGTAACAACACACATAACAGAAGAATAAAACGTCATTTTTATATTTTGTTGTTGTATGCTTAGTTATATTTTATACACATACATCTAGTCAAACATATAAACTCTTACCAATACATTGAAATGAAAATGAAATAAGAGTGCTCTGCATTGGTCAATGAAATGAGAACAACAGTTAAAAATAATTTTTATGCACACTTACTCAACCGAAGACCAACAACAATGTTTAATATACACCAACAACAACAGTTTGAGAGAAAAATAAACAAAACTAGTTTTAAACTAAAGTCATATATGTTTCACTCTGTCTAACCTTAGCTTGAGATAACATACATATGTTGAATAATTTCAAGTCCCTGGGCTCTTTTCCGACAGCAAAACTGAGAGAAATGGTTTCAAGATTGTATGCGTTATACTCTTAATGCAATTAGGTTTCTAAAACAAGAGAGTTCTCTTTAAAAGTTACGGTAGATTTAATGAATGAATTCAATATTATTTATGGTGGTTGTTTTAACACCATAATAACAGTAACATTAAAATGTTAAGAATTGTAACACTTAACATTACATTGCAAAGAGAGCATTTAAAAGAGAGTTTCATAGAGAGTTTTATGGAAATAACATTTGTTTTCAATTCAACAGAATTCCAAACATAAACTGTAAACGTTTAAAGAACGGAAAAAATGCTTGTGGAGTTTTATATGGAATTAATTAAAAGCAATCGGCAATGAATGGTAAACGTTACGGCTTAAAACGGATTACAGCTTCAATTTTATTAAAAAAAATAAAAGAAATGTTAAAAAATGTGAATCAAAAATGAAAGACTTAGGAATCAAACCTTCTTTTTAACATCAGGAAAACTATTAGAACTTGTATTTGTTATTAACAAAGTTAGTTTAAAGGCTTCTTACTTGTTGTATCAACACAAAACACTTAAGAAACTAGCGTTGAACGAAATTTTCTTACAAATTGAGAACAATTGTCACAAATCATAGTAAATATATTCGAAGAGATACATATTTCAAAGGCCCATTTAAGGCTTTATCAAATCAAAAGCAAAAGACTCAAGAAACAAACTTTTTAAGGAATATTCTTTTGAAACACTTGCCAATAATTTCCACAGCTGAATTGAAAGTTTATTTAAAATTAAAAGCCTAAGGAAAAAGAATAGAAACTGAACAGAAGGCTTTTGGAAATAGTGAAGTCGGTAGCGAGAATGCTCATTACATACATAATTTGGCCATTACAACCCTTCAGTCAGAATTACGGCCTAGCTTCTCACATTGATCATTAATAGGTCTATTTATTTAACTTCAGAAGCAAGTGTAACACTATCGAACAAACATACAGATTTATGCAGGTCATAAAATGTACATTAAAAACTCTGCATTCTCGAGAGTTGGATGCACTAGATGGACGGACTAGGACATAAAAATTTCTTCATGATATTAAGCGGTTGAAAGTCCATGTTATCGACTGTAAATTTTTAACTAAGGAAGATTAAGCAATGATTGAAGAGTCATCTGGATTTAAGTGTAAATAGTTCTTGGCGAAAAAATTTTCTACTGCAGAGACTGTGACATTGTATTTTGTAAAGCAACCTTGCAATTGTTTATTATTGTATAGATTTTAGCACTTGGTTTAAAATTCAGAACTTATTCCTTACAATTAACCAAAAAAAAAGGTTCCTTTATGACACTCTTACGTTGCGAAGGAAACCATGTCCTTCCTTTTGAAAAAATTATACACAGTAGTGCCTCAACAATTGTATATAAAACAGGTTGACATTCATCTTGACAGAAGACTGACTTGGAAATTAAAAGTTGACATAAATTGAACACAAATTAAATTTTAACTTATCGAAATACATTGGCTAAGTGATGGAAACACTTGTTTGAACTGCCTCTACTTCACACATATGAAAATTAGCAAGAGTCCAGAACTAGGCTTTAAAGGCCTAAACGGTAAAAAAAAGGGATTTGATAATAATCTGAGAAATATTTGAAGAAGCTGGCATTTCCCATAAGTACCAGTGACTCGTAACGTCTTGAACTGCCATTGCAACTGGCATTGGAGAAGGAATAGCATTACAATGCACGACGTACATATATACGAAGCATTATTAAACTAAGAAGGATGATGTTAAAATTGATAGCGTTCTGCCATCAATTAGCAAATTTATTTCCAGAAACGAAATACAACATAGAGGAGCCATAAAGCAACAAGGACATACTTGTTTCAAATTGTTGAGCCATTCATTTTCATACACGCAAAGAAAATGGAAAACAATAATTTTTTTGTTTTCTTTAATTCTATAAGATTTTACTTTTAATTTAATTTTACTTTATTTTTATTTTTTTATTTTGGTTTTTAATGTATTTTATTTGATTTAATTTCTTCTTTTATATGCCCAGCGTAAATCGTTTTTCGAACAAAAGACTTAAGGCAGCTACTTGTTGTGTTGTACACATACTCTTAATGGCTCTCTAAATAAAACTTCTCCTTGTGCTTAACATTTCTGTTATAACTTAACAGCTCTACTTCGAAATGTTAATAAAGTTTTTAAAAGAGTAATCGTCTTCTCTTAGAACTGACTTTTAAATCTCAATGTTTCAATGCTCAATGTTAATAACATTTAAAGAATTTTTGTTAAATTTCTATATAAGAGATGTACTCTTCAAATGTTATGGAGTGAGTGGTGATACAAAAACGTCGTTCTTGTCTCGTTATTTTCTCTTTGTTGAGTTATGTTAAGCGTCAGAAACATAAATATCTTACGGTTTTTTGATTAGGAATTGGTATTCGCGTTTTGTTTACATTGTTTTTTAAGCCAAACACATAAAGAAGAGACCCGGTTTCAAAATATATTTCAATTTTTGACTATTTAGACAACAACACCACCACCACCATCACCATCATCGCCATCGACACTACACTACCACCAACAGCAGCAGCAGCAGCTACACTTAAAGAACAAATTTTGTTGTTCTTGTTTTTTTGTCTTGTTTCTTTAAAAAAAAAAAATTTTTTGGGAAGATGTTCATTTGTTTGAAATGCTGCAAATGCCTTTGCATGTTTTTTTTTTGGTATTGTTGTTCTTGTCGTTAGTTTTATTGTTGTTGTTGTTGTTACTATTGTTGTTGTTAGTTTTTGAGCATCTGTTGTCATTATATCCGACTAAATGTTTGCCTGGGCTAACTGGCTAACTGACTACTACACCACTTCAATGAGTCTCTGTTTAATTTAACTGTATTGATACTCTGTGTGTATCTCTATTTCTCAGTATATATTCTCTGTGTGTATGTGTGTGTGTGTATGAATGTATATGTATTTTGAAGGCATTTTGCAGAACTGTTTAACATCACAGTCAGTCTTTAGTGGTACTTCGCGCTTCTTGCTGGTGCATGTACCCACGTTCGCTCGCTATACTGATACTATACCAGACAAAACACGGCTTATAACGTAACCGTTCAAACGTAAAGAAACAAAAAAACAAAACCAAACTAAAGTAAACAAAACGTAACAAAAATAAAAAAATTAAAAATTAAAGCGACAAATGGAAAAACGTTCGTGTTTTAAATATAAGAAAACCAATCAAATATAAAAAAAATAAATTTTATTAAGAAATGGTAACCTTTAATGGTTAAAAAAAATAAAAAACGTTTCAAAATGAAATAAGAAAAGCGTTAAAAAATAAACAAATACCGTCGCTTTTTTGGGTTACAACAAGGCCTATAGAAATAAGGCAAAAACCAAAAAAACAAAACGTTATTTAATTAAGGTGTTACAATTTGTCTACAACAGAGACAACAACAATAACAGCAAAAAAATTAAACAAAAGTATATAATTTTATATTACATACACACATAGCACAACACACACATATACAAACACAAATACAAATTAAATATACGCACGTGCGTATGATAATTTAATTGAAGTGTTTAAACAAACGAAAAGTTAAACATTTTTTCATGGAATTAAATAAAAACGCGACAAAAAATTTAAAAATAATTCAAAAAAAATTTTAGAAAAAATTAAGAAAAATTTAAACATTTTAATTGAAAAACAAAATTAAAAAATATAAACACTTGAATGAAAAATAAAAAGCGATACACGCTTCCAGTATTATTATTTTTTCTTTTATAAAAACTCTGAAACAAATTCTGATTATAAATCTTTTTCTGAATAATTTTTTTAATTCTCATTTTTTGTTAGACAAATAAGTGTCTTGTGATGGTCGCAATTTATAGGAAGAAAACCACATCATTTTTGAGTTGTAAAGGCATGCAGCATTTAGAAACTATCCCTGAAAAATATCTACGAAATGGAGTCTCGGGCCAGTGTTAGACTTAAGGCCTCGTTCTTAAAGAGGCCATTTTATCTACATACCTAGTGGTGTAAATTCTAATTTTATATATGAATTTTGAATTCAAAGTGTATACGTCAGTAAATAATTGAAACAAACGCGGTAATATTTACAGACAAAAGATTGAAATGAAAGCTAAAGATTAGGAGCAGGTTAGTTTTGTCTAGGTACATAATATTACGGAGTTGCCGTAGTCTGGTATGTAGTATGTTGGCTTATTAGACATAAAGCCAGGGTTCGAGCCCTAGGCCAGACATCAAAACAAAATACCAAAAGTATTTCTTGGGCGACTTCCTCTCAGAAGATTTCTGGCAAAAACTCTGAGGGTAAATAAAATTGCCACGAAAAGTTTCTCAAAAATCTGTCGTTCGCAGTCGACTTTAAACTGTAGGTCCCGCCACTCATGTATAAAATTAACACACACAAACATAAGTGGTGTGAGAAACTAGTTCGTAATCCTGACTAAAGGGTTGTAATGACCAATTATGTATTTATGTATGTTAGTTTTGTCCAGGTACATAATATTAAAATGAGTCTCTGTTCTGAAAATCATCAGAAAATTCTTCTAACATTGTTAATTCGAATTTTACATAGAAAACCAAAAGTGTACCCAGTAGTCATACGAAAATTAAATTTTATTTGGACAAACATTATCGTCCACTCTTCTGACCCTATACTTAAGTAAGTTTGAAAAGTAACTTGCTATTTGGATAGCCTAGTAGTCGGATAGGCTAGTGGGTAGTGTGCTAGTTTATTAATGTTAAGACATGAAGGGCAGTATATCAGTTTGTAGCGTGGAATGACGGACGCAGCTTCTACATTGCAATTACTATCAGAGACTTCTTTCTACATTTCTCTCTTTCAAGACATCAGAGCTGAAGGTTGCTCTCAGTTCTCTTTCGAAATGAAAAAGAGTTCAAGTATAACGCCTTAGGTACATACATAATTGGTCATTTCAACCCTTCAGTCAGGATTACGAACTAGTTCTCACACCACTTATGTTGTGTGTGTTAATTTTATATATGGATGAGAGACTAAATAATTGAGTTTTGGCTGATATTATGATGATGTTAAAAGTAGTTACGACATGATGCCGCTGAAGCTACGTGCATTAATTTTATATATGTATGGGTGTTGAGTCGATCGACAGCCATGACAATTGGATTATCCTCAGGGCCTTTACCAAAAGGCAACTGAGAGGCCGAAAGAATTATTTTTCCGCTTTTTTAATATATTAGAGCTGAGGTTAGACTTCTTGAGCTCTCTTCCAATATGCCAACAAACTATCTTATATACAAGGGCGGTTGACCATATCTAGAATGAAATATTAAAAATAACCAGAGAATAATACTTTTCCTCGCCTCTTAT
Organism: Sarcophaga variegata; assembly: GCA_932273835.1. Taxonomy (NCBI): domain Eukaryota; kingdom Metazoa; phylum Arthropoda; class Insecta; order Diptera; family Sarcophagidae; genus Sarcophaga; species Sarcophaga variegata. The sequence goes on from OW026362.1 coordinate 3,538,403, forward strand.
CTCTAAACCTGTCTTTTGGTAAAAGAAATTACACCAATATACATTACACCATAACTCCAAAGAATATTGGATAAGATCAATGGTTTCTGGGCTGCAAATGCTACTAAGTCGTACGTATTTTTATATAACTAAAGAATTTCAATGTCATCAATTAGTATTTATTACACAACATTGTTAACTGCGAAACAAAAGCAAAGCAATTAAAAAAAATTATTTTTTAATTCCTTCGCCACCCCCAGTTTAATATTTTGCAACATCTACAACAAAGTTTTATTGAAATTCCTGTCATAATTAACATCATTAAAAATGTTCTAAATTTGTTAAGAAAAAATGCCATAAAAAAAAACTAAAATACTTGTCTTCCACATGCTTTTGCAAATACAGTCTAAGTCTGTTAAAAACAAAAAAAAAAACGCTTTTCACACTTTCATAAAAAAAAAATTAAAGTAAAGTAAAGAAAAGAAAAAAAATAAAAAAATTATATTTTTTTACACAAAAATCTTTAGTACAGATAAATATAAAACAAATATTTAAATACAATTTCATTTAATTTTTTTTTTAATTTTTTTTGCAAAATAACAAGTTTTTGTTTTATTTTTTTTATTATTTTTTTTTATTTTCTTTTCAACAACCAACAACCAATACAAACAATTCGTTTAATAAAGGTGTGGTTTAACACAGAGATAAAGCAACAACAACAACAGCAACTATGTATGTAAACTTGTAGTAAAAATAATATATAAAAAAAAAATAACAACAAAAGTAAATAAAAAAATTAAAAAAATATAAAACAAATAAACTCGACTACAACAATATATATTGTATGTCTTCTGTAAACAAATGAGAATAGAGCACAAAATATATAATTTTTTTCTTTCAAAAATAATAATTAAACGCAAATAACAAGTGCTCATCCATAGTTCGTATATATTGTGTACAAAAATTAAAACGAGGAAAATTATTAAATCAAAAAATAAAACAAAAAAAATATATTTTTTATTAAAAAAATATATGAATTTCAATAATTTTTCGTTTTTAACCGGGTATAAAATAACAAAAGCACGCTGGATTTCCATAGCAACAGGTAAGTTCTTCTATTACTAAAGTATTTATGTACATGAGTTTATTGCTTAAGCCTTTTTATTTTTTTTATTTGTAAACACCAGTAGTGTGTCCAAACATTTCTGTATTGGCTTCCCTATGCTAAAGGGTATTAGGTTAGGTTAGGTTGGAAGACATGTACTTGTCAATTAAGACAAGTACAATACCCGGAGGTCGAATTGACCCATTGTACAACGTCCTAGTTTCTCACCACACCACTTATGTTGTGTGTGTTAATTTTATACATGAGTGGTGGGATCTACAGTTTAAAGTCGACTCCGAACGACAGATTTTTGAGAAACTATTTCATGGCAATTTAATTTTATTTACTCAGAGTTTTTGCCAGAAATCTGCTGAGAGGAAGTCGCCGAAGAAATACTTTTTGTATTTTATCTTGATGTCTGGCCTGGGGCTCGAACCCTGGCTTTACGTCTAATAACCAAAGGGTATTATTTCATAATCTTGATTGTAAGGCTCAATTCATTTTCAGGGCATGGCAATGCTATCTGACAGTCAGTCCTCTATTCTAACACTCGGCTCCTATGAGGTTAAATCGATGACAGTATGTGGCTCTCTGGAATCAGCTAAGTAGGCAAAATAAGGTAATTGTAGGCTGGGGTCCCAGGTCATGTCATTATTATTGGCAACGAGGAGACCTTCTATCGTTGTGGATTAGAAGCTGATGTTTGGAGAAGAATGCTCAATGACAGGGGAGATAAAGATATGCAAAGTCTCTTATCAAATCATGTGTGCATGAATCAATTCTGTTGGGGAATTACAATAATTGGAGAGCTGATGCATCATACTATACAGACTAAACTGAGGTTGGTAACCGGTTTTTGACAGAACACTGGAAGTTTGGGGCCCAACGTGTCGTTTCTGTGACGCTGAGAGTACGCAACATACATAATTAGTCATTAAAACCCTTCAGTCAGGATTACGACCTAGTTTCTCACACCACTTATGTTGTGTGTGTTAATTTTATACATGAGTGGCGGGACCTACAGTTTAAAGTCGACTCCGAAGGACAGATTTTTGAGAAACTTTTTATGGCAATTTTATTTACTGTCAGAGTGTTTGCAGGAAATCTGCTGAAAGGAAGTCGCCGAAGAAATACTTTTTGTATTTTATTTTCATGTCTGGCCTGGGGCTCGTCTTAGCCAACACACTACCTACTAGACCACGGCGACGCTGAGAATGCATCATCAAAATAAATTCTGGGAATCTCTGGGGCATTATTGCATCCCAAATCCAAACATCTGACTAAATATAATGTGCTAGGAGAGCATGGTCCTGCTGTTTGTCAAGGCAATAGGCATGGAGGAGACATTATAGGGATGGCCTATAAAGTTGGGGAGAAGTACAATACGTTATATGGTCATATTACTAAAGCACCTCTTTACGACACTAATGATACAGGGTATCTGACAGTCTGAATTCACGGAATTGATTTCTCTGAGGTAGAAAAACAAGGCCAGCAGACATATCCAGACCAAACTGTAACCACAGAGCAAGAAATGATGTCCATTGCTGAACAAAAGTTTATTGAAAAAAAATCGTCTTTAAAGGAAACCATTCACCGTAACTGCGGTATTGTGAAGGATCAGCTGATTGTTGCATGAATTGGACTTCACAAGGAAGCAAATCTACATACCAACATACCATTAGATAGGCTTAATTGCTGAAAACATTATGGAATTGAAAAATTTGGAGTATTCTCTACGTTTTTTCTAACAAAACAAGGCAATATTTTTGCCAGTAAGCACATTGCGATGATGCACAGGCCTCACTATGCTTGCAGCCTCTACTAATGTTTGCGATGTTCAGAAACTCGTAGAATTAAATAAGAAAGACTTAATTGCTAGATGTTTCATATTCAAAAAAGTCATTAAAAATAAGATTAAAAAGGATAAATACGAGGATTGCATTCCTGGTTATCTAGTTGGTATAACAGTTCCAATTTATTTCGAAAATCTAATTAGAAATGCAATAACATGACCAATCAGTGATTATACAATGGCATCTAGATGTGATATTTAGAGATATTTTAATAAGATTTATTTAATCTTTTGAAAACTCTATTGAATTCGCTTGAATGCTTTGCGTGTTTCTTGTGTCAGAATTAAATTTTAATACTACAAATCACACTAAACAAAACGAAACGAATCAAAACAAAACATAAGTAAAACAAATTTTATTTGACAGCACAATAGAAGACTCTATGATACCCTATATCATATATCGGGTCTTGCATTAAGGGCTTTCTATTTTTAAATTTAAATAAAACGAAATGCATGTGAGATATCAACGAAATTTTCTATTCACTTGAAGGTCGTATTGATAAAAAACAGAAAACCCTACAAGAAATAGACTCGAGGTGTCAAAGCTCACGATTTCGGTGGCCAGCTCATGTCGCCTTCACATGAGATGACCACGACCTCAGGTCACTCCTTCAGAATATCCAATGTGGCCTGGTTAATATTGCTCATTTGGGAGTTCACAAAAACCAGACGCGATGGCTTAGGTGAACGCCTGACTATAAAAATAATTTTGATGGAGATCCACTGCCTTCAACCTACCTTTCGACATTGTGTCTAAGCCAAGTCGAAACTTTGCCAAACTTTGCTTATACCGTTGTAGGGTATTCAATACATACAATGGTTCCCGAAAAAAGGCATTTTTTGTTTTGGCTCGCAATTAAATTCATAAAATTTTATGATAATGTGATATTTATGTTATGATTTCAATAAAAGATCAAAGAATATTAAAACTATAACGCAAATTATAAGACCGAATAATAAAAATATTTTTTTTTTTGTTTTTGAAAAATAATAAAACCTGCACAAATCTTTGGAGGCTTTTAAACCCATAAGTCATTCGAAATCAAAGAAAACTATAACAAAAAAATAAATTATGAAAAAAACGTTTTCATCTTCTTCTGTTTTTTTTATTATTAAGAAAACAACAGAAAAAAACACTGATGATTTCTTAAAAGAAATAATATTTACATAAATTTACTGAAGAAGAGAAATTTATCGTTGTTATCTTAACAAACGAAAACAAAATAAAAAATAAAAAAAAAATATTTCAAATTCAAATTAAAATGAAAATAAAATTGAAATAAAGGTGTTGTTTTTATTATGGCTGTTAGGTTTTTTGTTGTCGTTGTTGTTATTGTTATTGTGTGATGGACGAATAGAAAGAAAGAAAAAAAAATTCATTATAAAATTGACGAGTTGTTTTAAAGAGTCAAAATTAAAACAAAAATCACATAAATCAATAAAAATAGCTGCCGTAAACCAATAAACAATTGGATGCTGTTTGATCAATACCGATTATAATATTATAGTTATCGATAGATTTTTAGGCCAAAGAAATTTAAAATTTTTTTTAAATTTTATACATATTATGTGGCATACATACATACATATGTATGTATTTACAATTTATACGTTTACGTGTATGTATGTGTGAATTAGAGAGCTTTAACAAATTTATTGAAAAAAAAAATTTTTTTAAAAAGAATTCAGGAGTTTAATGAGGCTACCGATCTACTACAGCGTTTTCCGGACGGTTTGCATCCAAAAGTCTTTGAGAATGAAAACATTTTTTAGAAAAACATCTCTTAGGTATCGACACACTGGATCGTGACTCAGTAACCTCCAATCCGAAGCTTCTATACGGAAACCATAATAAGAATAGATCTGAATCATGCAACAGACTAAGATGGAATAACCTGACCTCCGTACGCGATTTTTTATAGGATATTATAGACTCAGAGTACTGAGTGGTGTTTGCCTAGAGCCCATTATGTAGATTCTGTGACAATGAAGAGAAATGTTTGGAACATATTCTTGGTACCTGTGGGGCATTAATGCATTTCGAAAAGAGAGACCCGGGTACCGGCCAAGGAATTCACATTGTTGAGACCAAATGGTATCTTGAAGTTTGTCATGGCAATAGGCATGGAGGCGACTTTATAGGGATATCCTATAAACGTTGAGGGCAGTACAATAGATCATATGATCGCAATACTAAGGCATTTCTTCAAGACGTTAATAATAACAAGACAGTGCATAACTGTTGCGAATTTCTTAATGAGATAGCGGAATGTGTACCAAGGCCTTTCAAGGAACTACAGAGCAGATCACTGGTACAACCAACAAAATCTCCTATGATTTCTCTACAATGGAAACTCCTTTGGAAACCTGGGTGCTTTTAAGATTTAGAATGTAGTGGTACATACAGTCAGTACATCTGGCCATAGCTCAAACTCCAAAGAAGAACGCTCTGTTTGGTATAGGTTGTCATTACTGGGTACTTTATATTGCGCAAGTATGCGAGACGAAAGGCAAACGAGTTCTGCAGAAGCTGTAGAGACGAGGAAGAAAAGTAAACTGTTTGTCACCGACTAGGCACATATCAAGCTTTTATCGAAAGAATCTTGGGGATGATTCAAACAATCTATCGAGATTGAAATGCTAAGTGGCCCCATCAGAAGCTCTGGATGATTCAAACACGAACTATCCAAACTGTTTGTCACCGACTAGGCACATATCAAGCTTATTTCGAAAGAATTTTGGGAATGATTCAAATAATCTATCGAGATTGAACATTAGCGGTCTAAACGATTTCATCATAAGCTCTGGATGATTCAAACACGAAACCATAATTAGTCAGCTGTGGCCAAACTGGGTTTATTTCATCTTAATCGCTTAATAGCCTCTACCGAAGAACACACGACGGCCCTTTCTACATCAATGATATTCCTGGCTCTTGTAAGGAGAGCATTTGCATAAAATATATCTGGTAGGAGTACTAAAAAGCGTTCGCGTAACTATGTAACGGTTAGAGTCGAATTGTGAGACACGTCTTAGCATTAACAACGTAAACCTAGTATCAAATCCACTTAAGAGGTTGTCCCGAACGGAACTGAAAATTTTGATTGCTTTGATACCATGCTCCAAAGCTTTAAAGAATTCCAAATCGTTACGTAGTTATGTTTGGTGTCTTCAATAACTCTTCATTGGTGTTAATCTTGTCGCATCACTTACAATTTTTTATTAATTTTTTCCAGTATATCCAACAAAGTGAATTACAGCTGGGAATCGAGCAAGTCAAGTCAAGCCTGACGTGTAATCAGAGAATTCTCATTTCCTTCAGCTATTTAAAAGGCTTTAACTGAGTAACGAATTCAACTAAGAATGTAACTTAAAAATGAAATCTCGCATGTCACCTTTCACCAGGAAATTCTTTCATATACTATTTTAGCGTCTTTCAATTCAATTTTAGTTGCAATAAATTATTGATTTAGAATATAATTTAATTATAATTTATGACTTTATGACAGTTTACAGCAGCATTTATAATTTTCCACCCCTGACTGGCAGAGTATAACAACTTTAATGCTTAAGCATGTGTCTTAAGTCTTTTGTTTATAACATACGATACAATATGTCAATGCAAACAACTTACTCAAGGGGGGTGTAGATGGGTTTGTAAAACGTTAAATAGGAAAATTATTATAATTTTGTCATGTTTTTTAATGTATGTAGTAAGTATGTAAATCAATTAAACCATTTATGTGATAAAATAATGGCACAACGATTAAATGAATTAAAAATTTGTTCTGCAGTTGCATGAATTATAAAAACGAAATAGAAATAAAAAAAATTAAATTAAAATAAAATAAAATAAGAAGTAAATAATGAAATTAGCAAAAGAAAAATTGTAGGCAACAGGAAATTGTTCATTTAAAATCCGTTGACAGAACAGAAGTATTTTTAACCTCGATACAGTTTTTCTAACGATAAACTATCTTGAATACCTTATTTATAGCAAACAGAGTCTGCCTAGCTTCTTCAAAATACCTATTCCCTGAACGGAAGTTATTTATGCTCACTTTCCTATTAACTCACGGAAGGATGGTAAGCAATTTGAAATAAGTATACAGCTCTGGTAGTCCGGTATATTGTGATGTCTGGTGGGTATTGATAGGATCAATATGGAACTGCCTGGAGAATCTGAATTAGCTGCTGTAACCCAAATCATATGGGAATTTAGGGTAATAATCAAGAAGATAAGCTTTAGAAGAGGATGGTTTCCATGATGCTGATCAGCTTCAAACCTTTCTGTAAAATGGAGACAGATGCTGCGAAAAGTATAAAAAGGGACGATAAAGAATCTCAAAAATTGTCCAGGAATAACCTGAGGCTGGTAACCAATCTTCTGATAAAGCACTGCATACCCACAGTATATTTATTTAGAATGGAGGTTGTCCAGAGCCCAACAGAAGATCTTTCTTGTAACTGTGCGGTACTAGGTAAACTGAGAATTTATAGGAAGAAGGTTAGAGTTTATAAAAATATTGAAACGGTTGAAGTCTGGTTTACAACGAAAAGTTATAGAATCCAAGTAAACCATGTTTTTACGAAAAGAAATGACTTTTAATGGCTTCCTACAGTTTTTCTGCAATAACACTAAATGAGCATAAAATTGAAATTAAAACTTTTTATATCCGCCCATGTGACCAGATTTTATGTGAACAGCATTTTAAATAGCAGCAATAACACCAAGTTAATTAACAAGTCAAGGTCGTTGAGTTAAGACTTTCAGAAAAATAAAACGAAAGAAAAAAAATCGCTAAAAAAAGAGCAGAACATCTGCAAATAATCTGTTGTGTTAGAAAAAAAAAGATTTGAGAAGAATTTTAGCAAAGTCTAAGAAAATTTCAACAAAGTAATGCTAAATGTTATTAAACATTAGGTATTAAATGTTAACTAATTTAGAACAGAAAATGGAGCTTTATTTTTTATTTGGAAGGCACAACAATGCAGAAAGAACAACACCTGTTTCCATTTAACACAAAATGTTTAAAGAAAAAAATTAAAAACTATATTAAATATAATTAAACCATGTGGTTGGTTGTTACTTAAAGTTCTTAACCATTTATGTAAACAATAAATGTAAAACAATTTTGAAGTCTTCTTTTTCTTTCGTTTCGTTTCATTTTTTAAAACAAAAACTTTATTTATGTTAAGCAAGTTGATGAAAACAATACACATTTAATAGTCGATGGGTGCAGCTCAATATAAATCTTGTTTGAAGCTTTATTCTAAATTGTATATCAGCAATAAAAATGCAAAAAAAAAGACCAAAACAACAACAACACACAGAATGTTTAATAATATTAACTAATGATGCTTACATTGTTCAGTTCAGTTCGATTTGCTTGCTTTTTTTTTCGTTTAAAAATAATTTTATTTTCGTTGAATATGTTTGTTGCTGAAAACAAAAAACAAAACAAAAAAAAAAAAAAGATCTTTGAAAATGTCATAGCATTGTCTCCAAGGGCGTGTTGCACAGAAATTGGAGACTGTTGGTTTATATAGACAAGTTGTGATTTGAAAACATTTGTCAACACTTGCTTATAAAAAAAAACAAAAACAAAAACAACAAAAAATTTTTATTAAGGTCATCGCAATATAATTGGAAAAATTAAGACAATAATTATGGTAAATTGTTAATACAATATTATAATGATGAATCATTTGCTTAAAGTTCAAAGTTCGATCAACACAACAAAAATTAATTTCCGGTATAATTGTAGTTACAAGCAACACTCAGGGGAAGGTCTCTACACATTTCGTACATTATATCGGATGTAGGAAAATAGGTTGTGGGGCAAGGAAAAGGGAGGAATTACACATGGACATTGCTTTGCAATGTGTGGCGCATTTCATGTTCCACATTACGTGCAGACTTATTGAATTTTCCTTAGGTAAGGTAAAATTGACAGTCGCCATAAATAGCTTAGTGGGGTCCTATAAGACTCCGTTGTAATACCGATAAAATCTATTTCGTCGAACTCAAATATAACTGCTGCTAGGCATATCTCAGTAATTGAGATAGTATTACGAAGGTGTGGGCTCTGACAATAAATTTTAGGTACTCCAGAATCATTTGCTACAGGACATTCGTCTCAGTGCAAAACAATGGTAGTGGATTTCAGTTTACGTAAGGACTTCCTTCGGCAGTTGCTCTCATCAAGGTTTCCTAAACGTAGTGCTTACAGCACAGAAATCGTTGTCGCTTAAGTCAAACTTCACTGATGGTGCATCAGAACTTTCTCCTCGAATACTCATAAGTCAGCTACATCAGTTCGTAACAAAGATCTTGATTTGGCGCATTAGAAGAGCTGCATTCACTACGTCACACTGTCGTTCTGCAGTGAACTCTCCATTTCAAAGTTGAGTAGGACGTAAGATAAGTGGTCGCTTTGTCTGGAGTCTTTGGAAAGTAAATAATAAAAAAAAACATGGCGGGTTCATGTACACAGCATCTTAGGAAAGTTCAGACATGCCATAATGGTATGCAGAAAGCTTGCAGGTATATTCTGAGGATACAACCCGGGGATGGATACCATAATGGTCAGACCGACCAGCGCTGGAGACTCTGTTGGACTAAAGTCTGCTGCAAATGGAAGTAAAGACAAAAGCTTTGGAGCCTATGGTTAGGTTGATGAGAGACAAATCTACTAAGGAATGGATTAGAAGACAACTCTCTCTTTAACTGAACCAGTGGACACTGTTTTTGCGAAATGCTTTGCAAGGAGACTTAGTAACAAGAAGGAATGAAGTGATCTAAAAAGACTCCATACTCCTTTAAGCAAGAGACTTCTTCTGGTATTTAGTGTAATAAGCAGGCAGATAGGCAGATGCAAGGAGACTTAGTAACAAGAAGGAATGAAGTGATCTAAAAAGACTGCATACTCCTTTAAGCGAAAGACTGCTCCAGGAACTGGAAAAAGAGCTTTTGGTCCCAGAATTACATATTCCAAGCTCATGGGGAATCTCGCAGGTACATATCTTCCAAATGGAAGTCAATGCTATTGTCGGTATAGAGACAATTGTGAAACACATTCTCATTGATATTGTTAACCTACTGTCACTAATCCACATGAACGAGAAGCACCTACTAATAAAGTTATCGTTTTCTTGTTTTCATCATTTTTTCTGTTTATATCAATGCTCTACAAACGAAATCTTGTTAAAAATAATCCATAATTACCTACAGTCGTCATAAGAAATTTGATCTCACTTCAATGACAGATAAATATTTTATTATATAAAATTTTTCACATAAATCATCGGCTATTATAGCCGCAATTTGTCCAGTTATATTCTAAATTATCGGTTTCTCTTAATCCTCCTCAAAGATTAACTAAATTTGATTAATAAAACCAAAAGGCCATAATTTATAATCTCGTTAATCTTGCTAAACTGTCGTTATTTAAATATTGTTTGTACAGTAGAAATAAATAAACAAAAGACTTAAGACACAAACGCATTGGAAATTCAACATTTTTTTTTGATTTCCTTTTGTAAAACATTTGCTTTAAATTTAAATAAATTTAATTTTAGAAAATTAGTTTGAAATTATTGATTTGATTTGATTTGATTTTTATTTAACGTCTTCTATTTGCAGCTTTTTTTCCACCCCGCATTCTTCTTCAATGATGAATCAGGATAATCCATATGCGGTAAGTTTGTAATTTTTTTTTTTTTGTTCTTTTTCTACATTTTATTTTACATATGTGCATTGTTATCGCAAATTATATAAAAAATGATAATCAAAATAAAACTTGTATGGAGACTATTGATCTGACTGGCACAGACAGGATCAGTTGCTCCTTTACTTAAGCAATAAAAAAATATATGAAATTAACAGTAGAAGCCTTCATGGAAAAAATTGCTACAGAAATCTTACTATTACTCTCCAAGGCTCAACTGTTTACTGACTTTTTGCAACTTATCCGTCATTGTCAGATGATATAGGACTGCCAGTAAACGTGGAATTGTTTCTTGATTTTATAATTTAAAATTTTAAACCATATAAAGGGAAATCAAAGTTCAAAGGTTACTAGAATCCGAATTAAAAAAACCCCCTATTTTTAGAAATATCTTACGCATGCCTACTGAATTTGTGATTCAATAATGAGTTTCTCTTTATTTTATTTTAAAATATACAACATAAGATGACCTCTTATATCTGTTTTTAAAAGGTTTTTGTGTTCTACGCTACCACAGGTAACGAGGTATTTTGCGTTACAGCAGATGTTTGTAATTCAATACAAGAGTCTTAGACGAATTAAGTCAGTGTGTGTTCCATCCTCTAAAATAGTTCAATCAATGAGAATTTCTTTTAAAGATTCATACTTTCTTAATTGGTCATTACAACACTTTAGCCAGGATTACAATCATCATAGCACCCATGGTTCAGTGCCTTTATTTTATACATGAGTGGCGGAACTTATTGTGTAATGTCGATTCCGAACGAAAGATTTTTGAGAATCTTTTGATATTTCTTTGGCAACTTCCTCTCAGTAGTTTTCTAACAAAAACTCTGAGAGTAAATAAAATTGCCATGAAAAGTTTCTCAAAATCTGTCGTTTGAAGGTAGGTTCCGCAGCTCCTAGATAAAATTAACACACACAACATACAGTGGTGGCCTTATAATTAGAAACGACTTAGCAACATGTATGTTTGTTAATTTGTTTTACAGTTTTACAGTGTGTACCTGGGGTCAAAGGCTTTGTTTGGAGGACGTCTTACATACGTTTTTCGATCAGATTGGGACAAATTAAACTTAGATTCGTCACTCCAGAGAACTCTGTTCCAGAAACATCGTTTCTAATTATAAGGCCACCACTGTAAGTGGTGCGAGAAGCTTGTAATCCTGGGTAAAGGGTTGTAATAACCAATTAAGTAAAATTGAGTGGTTGTAAGAAAGAGGAACAGAAGCATTTGGAACAACATCTTCTTTGAAACTACCTCACTCAACAAAAGCTTAGTTTTAGACACCTGCCTATGTCTTAGGGACACTTTTCAATCGCTTTTAGGTTTTGAGAAATAGAGAACTGGTGAAAGGAGCAAACCAGAGTTAGTATACTTGCAATATATTTATAATGGTTTGGTCTGCTCTGGAGGGTGCAGCTTCTATTTTATCGATTGCCAAGAATTCAATGCATCTTCCAGCAGGTTTAACTGATGGACACATTATTATATGATTGCTACGACTGTTATGTGAACTGTTTTTGGAGGACAAGGGTTAGAAAGAAGTATCGGGTACAGAAGTTTCTTTTAGAATGTTCTGCTGCATGGGGAAGGGCAGGTAGTTTTCAGATACTGATTGGTTCTTTCAGTTGACCAAATGGCATGTACGTAGAGCGAGATTAGAGAAGTAGACTTTTTCTCGGTATCTGAGCAGGTCAAAGGGTGTCTGAGTTCACTCGCGAGGTAAATGTATTACAATACGCATTTCGTTATAATTATGGTATGGCCAAGCAAATTACGTGTAGAGATTTTCCAGTTGTCGGTTTTCATCAACTACACCACCGTCCCTTATAGTTTTAATTATTTATTCATAAATTTATTTATGATATCAGGTTCGATTATTTAATTTGCATTTTTTTTTTTTTTGTTTTTTGTAAATTTTTATTTCGTCTTTAAATAGAATTTGGAAAATAAAACTGTAGCCACTGATCATATCCACTTGTTTTAATTGGAAAGTGCTATTTGATGTAGTAGAACGTTAATAACAAACAACATGTCACCTGTTTAATTAAATATTTATTTTTCCATAACTTCTTTTTTTTTTTTGTTGTATTAAACGTTTAATTTAAACATTTTTTAATGTCCATCAAAATGGCTACAACAAATTGGACTACTTTATTATTCAAATCGATTGATATTTAATTTTTATTAGAGGCTGCTCCATCCAAATACCAGTATCTATTTAAGGTGGCTCCAGATTACATTTTTTGTTTTATTTTTTGTATTCAAAAAGCTTTATTAATATTTTATTATAATTTTTAAGCTTATATTTTATGTTTTTAAGCTGATTTTTGACACAATATCAGCATTTTTATTAACGTTTTTTTTCTCTTCGCTTAAATTTATAAATTTTTTAAATAGCAACGATCGTTAAATAAAATTTAAAGTATTCATTAGATTAATTGTTGTTTTTGTTAAATAATCTTCGTGTTTGTTGTTACATTTTTATGAAGAAATATTATATCATATGCACACAAATAATATTTGTTTTCGTTATTTTGGAAGCATTCTTAAGAATTATCATCACATTGTTTGATTTGCCTTCCGAAATAAGAGCAAAATTCGAATAGAAATTTTTAAAACCAGGTTATTAGATTAAATTTATGTTTCATTTTTTGCTTCCCCACTGCCTAAATTAATTAAGAACATTGTATCTTAAGCGGATTAAGCAAATTGGATTAATTATGAAATTTAAACGCTAAAGAAAAACGATCGATTTTTATATTTATAAGACTACCATACTATGACGTCAAGGCCTGATGATATTTTCTAATGAAATAACAACTTAAATACATAGTTAGTTAAGTAGTAAACAAACGACTTAAGCCTCAAAACTGCTTCGAAAGCATATCAGCTTTATTAGCCTTTTTGAGATTTTTTTGTCGTCCTCTAACCTATGATAAATCACCGGCTTTAGTTTGTGCGGAAATTTAAAAGAAACCTTATAACTAAATTCGTATACATCAGGCTTAACAAATTATCACTAGCACAGATTACGCTTGAAAAAGCCTTTGATGATCCGGTAGCTGGAGGCATTTGTCTTCGGGGGATGTTGCCCCAAGTTATGTTACCCGCAGCGCAATTTATCCATCTATTCCTTGGCATATGGTCAACCCAAAAGATGTCTTCCTAGTCGATTTAAAACTTATCCAAGGATTGGATTACTGTATCGGCCTGAACATTATTGAATGCTTCCTCATTATCAACATATACTGCGAGAGAATATACTTTGTCTGGGGACCTTTTTTTCTAGTGGGCGACTTCGTGTAGAGTAGTCTCCATTAATATTCTTTTGATATAGGCATGTTGTCTCAACCAAAACCTATGATCAGATATTTTGGTCATTAAAATGATATCGCCAATCCACTCCATTGTTTTGAACAAAGAGTACACTAGGCTACCAGGGCGAAAAGCCCTTCAGGCCGCATAGCTTCCTTTGCCATGTTTTGGGTGTATATAAACACCACCCTTGTCATTTAAGAAATTTGTAGAACAAAATTGTACTATCTTATCATTGTACTCATATTAACCCATATTCACTCAATTAACATTGAAATTTATATCAAAAGACTAAAGCAACAAACTTTATTTGCCATTCATATTCATTAAACATCCAAATTGGCTTAAAACATTAAACGACAATGAATTAATCGTCTTCAGTTGTTTCTAGTTTTAAATAGAAAATACCTACTCCTTGTAAAAAAAAAACAAAAGACTTAAGACAGGAACTTGTTTTTTTTCAAATGAGAAGAAAATCGTTTTTTTTCCTTTTTTTTTGATATTTTCGTCCAAGAAAAACCAAAACTTAATGTCTTAATCTTCAAATTTTTGAGCTTTTTGTGAACGCCAACAACAAGCATGGTATTAAAAAGCCTGTCTTTAGCAATAATTGCTTAGACAATTTGTTCAACAAACCCAATAATTATCAACCAAACTAAGCCCGATGAGTAAACGCAAATGTAAGTCTTTCTCTAGAGATTTCAGTTTTTTTTGGCTGTTTAGATGCGTTTTAGCCAACAATTACAAAAGCACTACCCATTTAATGTTGAAACATTTATCATGAGTTTACGTTAAAGTAGACAAATTGAAGCAATTTTTTTTTTTTTTTGGGGGGGGGGGTTAATAAATTATTGAAAATAAGAGAGGAAAACATTTCTTTTATTAACCAGCAACCTTTAATAAATGATTGCGTAATCTTAAATGACACCAAAATATATAATGGACAGCGGAAAATAACTGCAGATGCGATACAACACCAGGATCTTTTCAAAAAATATGGAATGTGGAAAGGGTTTAGAATAGAAATTATATGGCAGCTTCTAAGGATTTAAGAACTTGCTTGTGTTGATTACCTCCCTCTTCCATTGATAACTTATGTGGTTCTATCGGAATCATTATTGTCTTGGTTTAGCACTGTTATGTTTTAAGACTGAATCTTCTAACGAAAATTTTTTGACGTCGTAACAGAGTTATCGTGAGGAACTTCCATAACGTACTTAGACAATATTATAACAAGAGCCTTACTACTTCAACGTTTGAAGTGTATTCTCATATTTTATAGATTTTCTTGAAATACCTTGAATTTCTAAAAAATTTTCATTACTTGACATCGAATTGATCACCGGATTTGTTAAACTTTCAGGCTGGTTCTCATCTTGGTTCTCAGAAACACATTTTTTAATACAGAGTCCTGGCACTGATTGTATAAATCAGTTAATCAGATCTTGTCAGTTTAATTTGGCACATCGTTGTATGTAGTATCGCAATGGGATGTTATGTGTACTGAACTGAGCTTCGATATCAATGCACAATCACTCCATCCTACTTACTACATCATAGAGGCTAAGAACAGATGTTCATTGGGGAGATCACTCTTGATTGTAGTCCCACACGCAACAAAATTCGGTCTCTATTATGTTGGTTTCTGCAGAAGTTGTAATGAATTAGAAAACCATCTGGAATTTTATCTGTCATAAATAAGTCGAGAGAATAAGTCGAGAGATTCTACAGCAGAAACTTTATGGTAGAATTTATGAGGACCTCAAAATAATTTGAATATGATTGATGCTCTTGATAAGTAGCCTGAAACTGTAATGAATTAAAAAAAATGAAACGATTACGAACGTCATACGAAGCGTTTTGAAGCTGCTTAAATGCTGCTCTTAATTTGAAGAACAGAATCGTACTGCTTCTATTGATTCTACCACACATGTCTGTGCATTTTTACCGAAATTTTTAGTTGGGATTATAACCTGCTTATACAGCAACATCTTGGAACAATTCATCATGATCAAAGTTGCTTATTGAACTACAGCTTTGAGCCTTTTAAAGAATGTAAATCAAGAAAACATATTTTTCTCTAATTTTCAGTCCTACGTTAATGGTAATACCCTTTAATTTTGTCTGTGTTAATTGCTTAAGTGTTAATCATAAACCAATAGAGCTAGAGCTCTTGTACGGCAGCATTCTTTCTCTAGTGTATCAAGCACACAATCTTAAATTTAATAAAAAAAAATATAACCTGGTCTTAATTTGAGCACAGCTCTGGTCGCTCTTTGATGAGTCTATTTCGCAGGCATTTCTATGCCATTTGCTGAGACTGACATTTGGAAAACTAATGATGATGACGTTCATGTAGTAGTAGTTTGTGAGAGTTAAGCTACAAAGAAAATTTTTCGAAAGAAAAGACTTTGGCTTTAAGTAATATAGACATGGGTTCGAATGTGTGCTTGATGGTTTTCTGTTGCTAGTTTTGGCTAGTTAAAGTAAAAATAAAGTGTATTGTAAACTTGCACGCATTTGCACTATTTATAATCGTAAACATACAGACAGTGTCATGTCAGGCACGTTTTTTATCTTAATTTCTGTTATACAACAACAACAACACAAGAACAGCAACAAAACATAAAGAAATAAAGATTCATAACTCTTACGCTCTCTTTTTGCTACGATTTTTATGTTTAACTGCTATGGCAAGTGGCAAAAGATCAATGTTTTCGACAGTTAGTCATTGTAGACAAATATGTTCTCCTATATAAGACTATCGCATCTGAAAACTTCTTCAAGCTGGCAGACGTTATGATACATTTTTACAAATTTTTCATAGCAATTGTATGTAGCTTTTGTTGTTGTTGTAAGAGAAGAGTTATGTTTGGTTTCATGTCGACAAATGTATAAACATATTTCCTTCTTCTTCTTCTTCTTGTTTTTTTAAGCTCTCTTATTTAAGTAACAAGATTAAGTTGTTAAGCATTTGCAATGACTGTTTGGTAGTTACAATTTTTTTTTTGTTTTTGTCTTTGTTTTATTTTGTTTTTTCGGGGGGACTAACAACTTCATTTATTTGTAGATTTAAAAATTCACATCGTCATCAGCATCCTCCTCATGGCAGATGAAATAGTCATCATAGTAATGCTTATACAGGTCTGGTAACCAGCAGTCGTATAAATATTATTTCGTTGTTGTTTTCTTTTTTTTTCTGTGTTTAAATCATGTATGATTTTCAATATGATTTTCTACTGATATCGTTACAACTGAAAACCAACTTTGAAAACAAAAGCTTCAGGCTTTTCTTTGTGCTTTTTTTTGTTTTTGTTCTCTCTCTCTCTCTCTTTATAAAGATTTATTTCCTTAATAAACAACTTTGTAGTTAAACAAGTGGTATTGCTTTGTTGTTGAGTTAAATGCTCTGTGATGTATAACAAATAAATGCAGTTTTTTTCTGTTATTGTTTAGTGGGTTGGCCGTAAAGTAATCTATTTGCATGATTGTAAGGCCAATTACTTTTCTCTTTTAAGCCAGGATTAAGTAAATTTGAGGAAAACGCACAAAGAAAAATTCAAAAGTTCTCAGGATCAGCTTTAGAAATGCAAAAAAAAATTAACAGAAATACCCAAAAGGAATCATTTGTCAGATCTTGGCTATTCAAATGGAAACCGAGTATTTCAATTGATGATTTTCCATGCTTGAAAACAAAAGACTTAGGAAACAAATCTATGTTTTAAAAAAGACTCCATTATTTACCATCAGATTTCCTTAATGAAGTATTGTAAGCCATGGATTATTTTAAAATACTTTTGGTGCAAAAAATGCCTAGTAAATCAAAAGACTTAAGAAGGGAACCTATTTTTTTTGCCAAGAATTCAAATTGAAAGAACTGAACCACTAGCCAAGCAGCACACGAACTTATGACCATTTGATGCCAAAAACATCGGTCTAAATCAGATAAAAAATGGACTTGGGGCGAATGGGGCTAGTAGCCAAGGCATCAAAGCTTCTAAAACAGTCGGTCGTTACTTGGGGCCGGAGATATAAGCGACAAAACTATTTGTTTTCCTTAACCCTTTAACGGCCACCAACATTTTAGGAGGTCTTCCCGTGGGACACTTGCTGTATCTCCGATTTTATGAAGGAAACAATTTGTGACGTGTGTACACGTCATGTCCCCACCAGAAACCCTTGCTATGACGTCTATAGGCGTCAGTGTCCGTCAAATGGTTAAATGGACAAAAAAAGTTATTCAACAGTGTCTGCCATATCTTCCCTGGGGGAAATGCATCGAAACTCTCCAATTTTGTATAATTCTGGCGCATATATCAGGCACAAATAGTGATGGCTTTGAGGAACAATGTCGTCTGCAGCATTTTCGCAACACGAGAGTTCAGATAATTCAACAAGAAAAAGAGTCGAACGTGGTCCAATCACGCGATGTATCTTCTCTTCATTTTCAAAGTAGCCCCTGCCTGTTTCAATTCTTAGATCGGTAATTCATTGACCAGTAGTTAACTACTTAAACCATGTAAAACTTTATCAGATTAGTGACATGGGTAAGCAGTTGAATTTGATATTCTTTGTTCCACATTCCCCATCAACGAGATGGATTGCAAGATTCTTGCAATGATTGGAGTAAATATCCTGAGAATATGCACACTCACCACCTAAAGCAGAGGAATTCGAATTCAAAAAACCTTAAAAAATCTTTCTTGCTGTTATTGTAATAAATCAAAAGACTTAAGAAACAAACTTGATATAGACATTAATTTTTTAGTTCAAAATAACGTATTTTTTTAATTTTATTTTCGATATAAAGACACCTTTTTTCATTCATTGATTTCATTCACAACTTGTTGAGTTTGCTGATTTTTTTCTCTTTCATCTTTAATTATAAACTCCATAATTATTTTAAAATCATTATATAACCCCCACACATTAAGAAGTCTCTCTATATTTACACACATACTTTCAAACAATATTATACACAACAACATAATGCCAATGCAATTATAGAACAAAAAAGTCAAAGAAAAACAGCAGAAAAAACGACAAATCCATCAAATTATATACCAAATTTAGCATTTGAATTCATCAAATGTAAGTATTGCTTTGAAATTTTTTATTTGTTAAAAGAAAACAACGAAGAACAACAACCACCTCATCATCAACGTCTTGTTGGCAACAATAGAAAAGCAATTTTAACAAATTGTTGGTGTTGGTGGCAGCGGAAAAAAAAATCAGAAAATCAACAGAAAAAAAACAGTTGCTTCAACATTAACTTTAACCTTGACAAAAATCTTACACATGAGTGATTTAATAGTTCAACTAGCAGCAAATGCAATAATATTGTATTCGTACTTAAACAACAACAACTATAATGGCAAAGAAAAGAAAAGAAAAAAAACTATGTTAGGAAATAAGAATGAATATAAGAATACGTTCATGCAAAACGTAGAAAAGCAGAAGAAATACAAAACAATGCGAAGTTGAAGTTAAAAAGTTCTTAAACAAGGGGGAGTTTCATATGGAGAATAGCAAAATTAAACCAAGAAAATAGGCTGAATTGTTAGACTGAAGACACAAACCTATATAAAGCTTTGATTGAAAAAGGCAAAGTTTATTTCAAAATAAAAAGTCATCCCATTTTTAAGGCAACCATTATGGCATCATGTAATCCTTTGGAATCATAGCTTCTTAAAATATTCCTTCCTCTTGCGTCTGTACAATAAGCTTACAAGTAATCCTCTACGAGACATCCTAAACGTATAGAGAAGATCCTAAGATGTTATCTCTGGAATGACTGCATCCAGAATGCAATGAAATTCGAGATTTTTTTGTAAAGCTGAACATACAGTGTTGGAAGAAATAATAGAAACGCATCAAAAAACGTTGAAAAACATCCCCATATCATTAGGGACGCGCAACCCTGTTTGACTGTCTTTTTTGTGCATTTTGGATCAAACTCTTTATTGGCAGGGCGACGTACAAAACATTTTCCGTCTGATGGAGCACTTTGTTCCAATTTTTCCGACTTTGGTGTTATCTGGCAAATTGTAACCTTTTTTGTATATTTTTTTTCCCACACTGTACATACCTACATACATAATTGGTTATTAATACCCTTTAAGCCCAGTTTCTCACACCACTTATGCTGTTTATGTTAATTTTATTCATAAGTAGAGGGACGGACCCACAGTTTTAAAGTCGATTCCGAACGACAGACTTTTGAAAAACTTTTCATGGCAATTGTATTTACTCTCAGAGTTTTTGCCAGAAATCTCAACAGAATTGCCGAAGAAATACTTTTTTTATATTTTCGTTTTGATGTATGACCTGGGGTTTGAACCGAGGCCTCACGTCTGATATGCCAACACACGATCTCCTAGACTACGGCGCAACTGAACACATTAATTTAACTCCGAACCTCTTTGCTACATAAAGATAAATTTAAACTTAATTTCATAAGAATGCAGACAAATTTTAAAACCATTTTTTGACTTTGAAATCCATATAGAACACCCCCTACTCATGCAAAAAATACTTGGTAACTCCTAAAACATATATTTTTCAAACGCATTGTAAATCAAATCATTTAAACAAAACCGAAACAAACAAAAAAAAAAAAAAAATACCAGAACAATAGATCATCAAACAATAAATAAAAAAGAAAACCAAAAGCAAAAGCAAAAAAACCAAATAAACGTTGCCAAAAAAACCAACAATTTATTCTTAACAAAATGATTTTTTAAACAGAGCATAAATCCCTTTAAGAAAATTAAAAACCGCATAGATGTTATAATAATAATAGAAGAAGACGAAAAAGAAGAAAAAAAAACTACAAAATCATGCCAAATTATTTAAAGCACTCGAAATGATGCAACCTTTTTAGAAAACCCGCAAAAAATCAGCAGAAAAAAACGCGTTGAAACTTATAATGCATGAAAGTGTAGCTAAAGCTAGTGTGTGTGTGTATAGAGAACCATTAATATTATATGGGTGGGTGGTATATAATTAAAGTAATTTTTATTATCATTATTATTATTATTATTATTGTTGTTTTTTTATTTTTTTATTCCATTTTAATCTTCTTTGTTGCGGTTAAAATTTTTATAATTTGTTTGCATCACTTTATTTAAAGCAAATAATCTATTTATGATTGTATGAACAACATACACACATTATTTTCAAATTAACGCTCTCTTTTCACTGTTTCACTGTTTTAATTTTATTTTATTTTCGTTTGTCTTCCTTAAAAATATAGTCTAATTTGTAATTATAACGCTTTCAATTTCATTTCAAGTTCAAAACATTTATTTCCACTTGCTTGACTTTTTAAACCAACCTTACGATGCGATGCTTCACATGCTTAGAAAATTACAACTGTTTGCTTGGTATTCCTCCGCTTCCCTGTTCGCTCTTCTAATTTTTGGCTGTATTTTTATGTTATTAAACTTTCTTTAAACAGGCGTAACGAATTTACGTTACAATTCTGTATGTTAGCTCTTTGTTGCTTGTGTTTTTAGGTTTGGCTTGGTTTCCAGATATTTTCCTGCTTTAATGAGTTTACTTTTCATTTTCTTTTACAGAAATTCAAAGGTTAAGGTTAAATGAAATGAAAATCATAAAAAAATAAACACAACTTTATTGTTGTTGTTTTTTTATAAAACTTAATAGAAATTAATCGATATTTTTGTATTTGAAAAAAGTTTGTTTCTTAAGTCTTTTGTTTATTCGACCCAAAACTAAAGTACAATTTTTAGAATTTCAAACAGATGAAGAAATTATGTGTAGCCATATACTGGACACTTTGAATGCCTAACACTTGCAAGGATCCTTAAGTTATAACGGAACTTAAAACATTATAAGGACTCCTGTATGGTAAAAAAGGCATGACAACTTAAAGACATCATTTACTCTCAGAGTTTTTGCATGAGGACTGCTGAGTGGAACTCGCCGAAGAAGAAATATTTCTTCATATTTAGTTTTGTTTGAGATGAGTGAGCTGGGGTTTGAACCAGTATTATTCACATCTAATCCGATTTGATTTATCCAATTTAGTCATTATGCTGTACAATAACAATTGCGTACCATGTCAGTTTTATACTTGACATTCCGAATTAAATGTTTTATTTTCACCCCAGTTTTTTGAGTTTAAAGAAAAAAAAATTTAATTTTCATTTGAGTATTATGATGGATGATTATAACAGTGGAGTGGACACACCCTATATTGTAGTAGAGTGTGTCACATATAAAAAAAAACAGAAAAAATTTTGTTTTGTTAACGAGCCAAAACGCAAACAAAACCAAAATCTTTTATCTCTCAAGCACACATTGATTAAATATGTCAGAAGACCATAAAAATTGCACACAACCAAAAAAAAAAAAATCAGACAAAAAAATTTTAATTTTTAGGACAACGACGACAAAACAGATCATTTGTTATAACAACTGAACAAAATTACAAATTGAATTAAATTTTGTCTGCTTTGTTTTCATTTGTTTTGTTTGGTTTTTAAGAGCAGCAGTCTTGTTAAAAAGGCAAATAAAACTGTAACAAATCATAAAAATATTTTTACGCATCATCAGTTAAAAATAAAAATAAAAAAAAGAATTAAAAAAAATTGATCACCATCACACGACTCAAGAGATCTTCCAACACTATGCCTCAGATGGAGAAGAAGAGGAAGAATAAAAAAATTTGAAACAATAAAAGAAAAGGTTGGTGGCTGGTGTTGAAGTCAAGCAGAAGAAGATATGAATTTAAACATTGTAAGGCAAAATCATCATAAACAAAATAAAATTTTTAAATAAACAGCAACAACAACAACAAAACAATTGTTAAATAATAAAATAAAAAAACAATTTTAACTGCTAAATAAACACACACACAAAGAGAGAAAAAAAGAGCAAACGTGATAAAATTTCTTATTGATGATTGATCACTCCCTAAGGGGCGTAAAAATATAAAAAAAAAACAGAAAAAAACAGAAAAAAACAGAAAAAAATCTAAAATTATTGCGGGTAAAACAAATAATAAAAATTCGAGTTTCTTTGCTGTTAACACAAACCTGAGTGTATAATAAATCTGTAGACCGAGATAAACTGATGAAAATCGTTGTGAATTCTTTGGCAACTTTTTTTTTTGCCATTTACAATGACAAATTGCAATGACTCAGTAAGTAGTAAATCAGAGTAATGCGGAGTTTTTTTTTTTAGATCGTTAAAATAAAATGTTTCTAACTTTAAATTGTTACTTTGTTGTTGTTATTGTTGTTATAGTTAAATAGCGATGTAAAAGATTAAAAAAAATTTAAATTTTTGCTGTTTTACGTATAATATTGGGAATTTACAAAACATGAGTAATATATTGACGAATAGTGCCCTTAAAATAGCAAAAATAAATTACAATAAGCCAAACTAAACACAGACAATGTAACCAAAGGATACAATAAAGATATGCTCTCTTTATAGATTATTTCATTATAAAAGTCTAAGTAGAGAGCCTCTGAATGCTACCAGTGTGGAATGGATTTAGCCTTGAGTGCACCAATACCTTGAAGAACCTTTTTTGCTAACGTCATTGAAATAAAACCTTTGATCACAAGTTAATGAGGAAGTTTAAGGAGTTTGTAACCAAAATTCATTTAAGATGGTGATAAGATGTACTGGAGCATTTCTGGGTAATAACTCCATTCATCGTCTTTGTTAGCAAATGTATTGTAATCTCTAAATATTTGCTTCTCAATTCAAATTTAATGATTTCATAAGCAAAAGGATGATAGAATGTTTTAATATTTCCAAACCATTCATTGGCTAACAATGTATGTAGTATGTCCTCAGTGATTAGTTATTTATGCTTCTGTAGGTGATCTTGGATCTAAGACGGCCAGCAAACTTAAAGCACGGTGAGTTAAAGAGATTATTTCTGTTGCACTTCTCACATTCGACCGTAATGTTCCTCGCTATTTATCGCAAGTGTACGGTTCGCACTCAGTAGTACCCTGAATCAATTACTAAGTGAATAAGCCCTGGCTCAAAGAAGTTTTTCGAACATACTGCAATTAGGAAGAACATTAAGATGTGCAACTGGGGCCTGGGTTTTACTGTTTTATTGGTAATACAATGGTAGAAGTCTTTTCTGTCACTTTGATATACATATGCGTCAAAGGCAAATAGTAGGACAGGAACAGGAGTGAAAATTTGACAAGAGGTACAACACTATCTGACAGTCACTGAGCCACCAGTGCACTTAGCTACTATGAGGTTGATTCGAAATTCATTTCAAATTATGCAGAAATAGGAAATAGAGCAACTATTTGCTGGATTGTATATTCAATGTAATGATCCTGCTAACAGAAGGGGTTTGGCAATATTAATTACCTCCATTAAAACTCTTTAAGGGGAGATATTTTTGGAGAGTTATTCTCGGCTAGAGGAAAGGTTGAGCATAACCCAAATACAATATAAGCCTATTCAAATCAAATATTCGTATAACTATTCATTCATATTTCGTAGTGCCAACATAATGCACTGTATGATTAGCAATTATTCCTTAAGGGTCCCTTATTAAAAAAAAAAAAAAAAAAAAAAAAAAAAAAGAGAGAGAAGCGTTTGGAACGAGATTATGAGTTATGAGTTCGAAAATCAAAAATTCTTGTGGTATATTTTGATAACACATACATATGTATTCCAATACAGCTTATATTCGATGGTATAAGAATGTTTTTCTTATTCTTTATTATCTAAACTTGTGTGCAGTAAGGGCAATACGTTTGAAGTCAACCTAGATTAAGGCATGTTATTAGGAAATATTTTTTTTTAATTCTCAAATTGTTCAAAATATTGTCATGAACAGTTTGTGATTTAATCGCAATAAAAATCTAGAACAGTTTGTGATTTTTTTTCTTTCTCGGAAAATTGGTATTGTATGTTGGCATTCTTATGATTCTTATAATTTTTTTTTTCTTCATACCCAATTACACTCTTCTAATTAAATTTATTTTATTTTTTATTTTTTCTGTATTTATGACCATAAATTGCATGATTGCCATCATTGTAGTATAATTTTTGTATCAAACAGTGTATGTCTGTATATCTGCCTGTAACTTTATTTAACTTGACTTGACTTGAGTTGTCTTCACTTGAAAAGTTAAACTGAAATTGTAATAAGTTTTTTTTTCTGTTTGCCTCTTTTTTCTAACTATTTGCCAAGGTCATAAGCAATTATTTTAATTTTTTTCTCTTACTGTTGTTGTTTTTGTATTTTTATATGCTGTTTAACATTAAAATGTTGTGTATTTTAGTTGTTGTTTTCATTCAAACAAACATCAAATGCTTGCTTATTTTGCATTATTCTTAATCGCAATCTTCATTTCTGTTTAATTTTATTACGATTTTTTTCCTTTTTTTATTATAATTTGGCTTAATGCCATTAGTTTTGTTATACAAAAAAAAAAATAAAAAAAAAATAATTATTTAAAAAAGGTTTTGTTTTTGTTTTTTTCTTGGTTTTCATTCAAGTGGAGAAACTAGAGTAAAACGTGTTAAAAATTAATCATAAATTTTATTTTTGTTTTATTTTTTTGTTTAGATATATACGTTAAGATATATTTTTTATTGTTTTACGCGCTGTATTATTACACATGCATTACGTTTAAAGTGCTTAATATTCATAATTCGTATAATAACTTAGAAAATTTAAAGTGGATCAAGTTTAAAAATATTGTAAAACATTTGCAGTGTTTAAGAAAACTGTTAACGATTTCTAAGAACTTAAAAAAACAATAGCTTACGACGAGGGTTGTCTGGTCAGTCCCTATATGAGTAATAAAAAAGAATATCGTTGTTTGTTAAAGACATTGAAACTATTTTGTTTGAATGTTATATCTAAAAAGAGTTTCTTGGCAGAGACCAAGGGTAACACAAACTTGCAAAAAGAAATTGATACTGGCTGAGTTATATTTTGAGAAGAACTCTGGAAGCTACAGTATTCATTGCTTTTACACTAAATCATGGAGCATAGTAATAATACAATTATTTCTATTTCTATTTAAGATTTGAATACTATTCCCTGATAAATTTCTTGGTTGTGAGTTTAACTCCTCTTCGAGACTTCATCTCTAGCTTATACTCTTGTCCCATGAGGACTTCAATCCAAGGCTTATTTACATATGTTATTTGGCGATTGATTTTACGTGCCCTAACCACCTCCATTTCCTCTTACGAATTTGAAATGTAAAGTGAAATTCAGTTATATGGTCACCATAAATAAAGAATATAATGCAGGGATATATTGACAAATTTCTGCAACTTATTGTTAATTTCAATACACGAGAGCCGTATTTCGCATTCATACAACAAGCCAAAGAGAACACTGCTTTCAAAGAGGAGAAGTATTTTGATGCTAATTTGGTTGTATCGTGAAATCTTATGTAGGTCAGGAAAAACGGCTTTAGGTGTTCTCGTATCTGTGTTCTGACACATATAGGGCCCGCCCACGTTTGGTGTAATTTGATTGAAATTTTCATGGAAATTTATAAAATTTAATCCCAGGCTTTATACCAGAAGACTAAGAAGGTGAAGGTGTAGAGAGGAATTTTTTTTTTGAATTTTTTATTAGACTGTCTCAGATCTAATAATACAACACACTACCTACTAAGCTGCGGTGACTTCCTACGAAAAACTTTAAGTGTCCCAAAAAATCTGATCACATGATTTGAAGGTCCAATTGACTGTGTCCCAATAGAAGTACGATTCAATGGTGCCAATGCCTCACCAACCTTATTTAACACTGCATTTGCATTACATTGCCTACGAAGGCTTCATTCAACCAAAACTACAATTCAACGCTGAAGGTAATTTTGAAGATAAACGGATCTTTGTCCTATTTTTCTCCCAGCAAACGAATTTTTAACGTTTTTTTTTTTTACATCAGCATCCTAACAGGAGGTCCAATAACTGAATACCAATCGTTAACATATGACTCTCATAACATCAGCAAACAATTTCGCATAAAATTTTAGAAATCAGATGAAATATATAGGCGAACATAGGCGCTACCTATCCCTGACAGCACTATTTGTAATCAAGTGGCGTTTAGAATCGAAAAACAAAAATAATTGCCTTTAAGGCTGGGATAAGTCTTAAATCTGGTGTACTTATAAACGATTGTTTTTTATTGATTTTTTTTTCTTAAGCCAAAAACCTAAAATTCACTTTCGCCTTAAAATTTAAAGAAAAAGAAAGAAAAAAGAGAAAAAAATTAGAAATAAACTAAAATTCCCACCATTAAATAGCCTGGCAATAGCAAATTAAAATCAATGTTTGTTTAGAAATACCACCTCCATAAAAACACCATAGTTTAAGAGGAGAAAAAAAAACGAAAAGAAAACTTAAGAAAAAACCAAAAACAACAAAAGAAAAAAAATTCAAAATCAGTGCTCTTATTTAATTGACTTTTGACTTTGTGTTTAACAACATTTAACGAAATAAACCAAAAGAAATAAAACAAAAAGAAGTTTTTTTCGTTTTTTATATAAAAATAGATAAACAAACAAACAAACAAACCTACAGATATAACAAGCAAAGCAACAACCTAACCCATCTTTACAAAACAAACAACGAAAACTAAATAGACAGTTGGAAGGGGACAGACAGTAACGGCAACAAAAGCAACAAATAAATCTCACAACTTAACTCAAGCAGTGGTGCTAACAGCAACAGCAGCACTAACAATTGAAAAGAAAAAATTCAGAAAAAACTTTTTTTTTTCAAATCAGCCATAAAAAAAACTGGGCATTAAGAAAGAAAAAAAAGTGTGTTGCAAGTGCCATGTTCAAATTGAAAGAAAACGACACATTTACTTAACGCGCTTGCCACAACAGCAACAGCAATTGCAATAGCTTTGCTATACGGCTACATGGCACTGCTACTCTCAACGATTTAAGGCATTAAAACACATGCAAAATTTTTACATTTTATTCCTGCTCTTCTGGGGTTTCTCCAGCTATCTCGGCATAGTTACAATCAACCACCAAAAACCAACAACCAGGAGCAAAAATAACAACAATTGCAGCGTTGAGAAATTGTTAAATGTTGGCAACATTAAATGGTTAAAGAAAATCTCAACAGAAATGTATGTAGGAAAGTTGATGACCAAAAATATTGTAGCGGGAAAAAGTAGCAACAGCAGCAGTCGCCGCAGTAGCAGCAGCAGCAATAGAAAGAAGAAAAAAATCCTTTGCTTTTGAAAAAGAAAATTCTAATGAACCAATTCCCACGAACAACAGAGCCACCAAAAAAAAGTGGTATTGAAACCATCAAAGAAAAAAAAAGACAGAAAAAAGAAAAACGACCACCAATTTGAAAGCAGGAGTAGCTTAAACAGCCTTTATGTTGGCTGTTGTACAGTGAAGGTGGTGTGGCATAGGCGGCAGCATCACAATTGCTGTTTCATACACACGGCATTAGCTAACAGCCTGCTTAACAACTTTCAAAGTTTATATTTTCGTTGAAGTTTTTTTTTCGTCTTTTTTCCAATTTTTTAGTTTAATTTTCCAAGTCTGCTTGCAGGCGAGACATTTTTAAATTGTTGAAGCGTTTTTTATTTTTTTTTTTTCTTGCAATTTTTCCACTTAAAAAAATTTAACAGTTGTTGCCTTGTAAAACTCAACAGGAGTTGTGATTTTTTTCTTCTTCTTCTCTCTGTTACCGCAATGCTTGTTGCAGCATCAAGTGATTTTCAGTTTCATACAATTTTATGGGGCTTTTTTTTTGTTACGTTTATAGGAGCACAGGAATGAAAACGAATTAAAAAAATCGAAAAAAAAAATTATATTCTGTTGAGAAACCACAAAATTAAGCCTTGAAAGGTTAAAGTGTAGAAAGTGAAATTAGTTCACAGTGTCTAAAGAAATTGCTTTTTAATAACAAAAAATAAAAGAACTAAAAAATCATGGGAAATATTTCACTTGCTATTACACATGGCTATTACAGCATAGCTTTCAACCAACCTGTTCTATAAATTCTTTTCGTATTCAGTTCGTATGTTAGTGCAAGCAAAGAGTGTAGTGTCCTCCCCTGGCTATGCAAGTGAAGAGGAGAAAAAACAATTTTAAAACTGGATACACTTATAAACCCGCAATGAAAAGCGAATCTATAAAACGGTATTGATTTGATAGCACAGCGACTTAAATTAAATTGGACGATAGTCGTGCTTCAATCACTGACTCAGGCATCTCAATCAAAACGGAAATATTTCTTTCGCCGACTTGCCCTCAGCAGTCTTCATGAAAAAGTCCTCAAATCTGTCGTTCAAAGTCGACATTAAACAGTAGGTCTCACCACTCTTGGATAAAAACTAACACTTACAACAAGAGAATGCTGTGAGAAGCTAGGTTGTAATCCTGACTAAAGGATTGTATGTAACTAATTGAACAAGTAGGCAGTAGGCAATAACAATGGGAAATTTTGTACAGAAAAGTAATTAAAATGATTGTTTCATTTTAACTAAAGATATTGAAGTAAATAGTTTAGAAAAACTTTAAACAATCATATGCTCTGACTGCACTTCATTTTACAAAATGACTTTTTTATAGCCACTGAAATTTATATTGCTTCTCTCATGACTTTTTAATGTAAACAATGTGCAGCAGGTCCTGTTTAAAATAATTTATTACGTCCTTAACAAATTATCAAATCAATTAAAAGCGTTGTGTTAATAAATTATACTCGTTTTCCTTATATTCTCCTCACTTCCCTCCTAAAGTATTCACAAGCAATCTGTTTGATACACAAGCATTGTTTTTAAGAACAAATACTTGTTTTTTTTTTTCGCTGAACTTATACTTCAAATTTAATTAATAATCATGTCAGTTCTTTTGTTTTTTAATAACGAAAAAACAAAAAAAAACACACACGATAATTTAATTGTTTTTTAAATTTACGCTGATAAATTTTAAACATAAAGATGATATCAAGTATAAATAAAACAAAGAAAATGTATTGCATTTCGTATCGATATACGAAATATTTTATAATGATGTGCGAAATTTAGCTCACTAATTATTGGCATTTAACCAAACAACAACAACAACACCAACAAATTAAATTAAATAAAATATTAAAAAAAAACGACAAAAAATTTCTGTTGAAATAGTATAAGGCTGCAGATGCAATCAGCAGTGGGGGGTGGGGGGAGGGAGTAAGCGTATGTTCTCTCTAAAGAAGAAATTTATGACTTGTGCTAAAATGTAATTAATATTGGCTGTTATTTGCAAAATAACACAATTTGCAAAACAATATTTTAAATAAAGATAATAAATTTCAATTTCATTTTATACAACAAAAAAATAAGAAATTGATTTTTTTTAAATAAACGTATGTGTCTTAAGTCTTTTGTTTTTTGCTTTTATGAGACAAATTAATTTATTTCCATATAATTTATATGTTCTTAGATAAGGGGATTTTAAATGCTAATAAAATAACTTGAAATAATTATTATCGTAAATTAGGAGAGCAATTAAATACGAGGGTAGCAGTGTATAATTTATGTGATATTAAAATAATACTCATATAATACTCATAACAATTAAATTTATAAATTTCGTGAAACATGGAAATGATGATAAAAATGAAAGTATCATCGACAAATAATAGCTAAAATGTACAAATAATCGATTGAACAGGTGTAAGTATTTGAAGGACGTTGTACAATAGGTCAATTCGACCTCCTGGTACTGTAATTGTCTTAATTGACAAGTACACGTCCTCTAACCTAACCTAACCTAAGTTTTTGAACCTAAGCTTTCTCTTTAATATTAACAGCCACTCTGCACTTAAAGAATGCATGTAGAATTGAACTGCCTGTAACGTTTTGTTTTTAAGAATATCAAGCAGATTTTTATATAAAAATTGTTTGGTGTACTTATTCTAACGGAGGAATACATCTCCTTTTTAATAAGACTAAAGCCAAATCTTTCCTGTTTATAATGGTAGTTATACCTTGAGATGCTTTAATTGACATTTAGGAACAGCCACAGCGCAATTATTTTGTACTTGAGACCATATTCGTGGAACTTACTGAGGAAGGCTTGTTATCAGACTTCTGTTTAGAAGGCAACATTATAGCCAATTATGATAGTAAGCTGACATGAATGGCTCATATAGCGAGAATTCCGAGGAAGGATAAGTATTAAAAGAGAATGAGTAATTTGAGAAATTTTAAAAGAGGAAACATTCCATATTAAATGAATAGGTTGGGCGGGTAAGTTCAATCCCTAAGAGAAATATTTTCAATCTCATGGGTATCTTCCAAGCTTAAGTTTATGCAAGCAGAACATATGCCAATTACACTTGGATAGGAAGAATGGACCAGGTTTCAACAGCAATATACTTAAAAACGTCATGACGTCTAATTCAATTTCATCTGAGCACATGTTTTGATGTTAGGACGGACTGTCTGAAAGCAATACTATCAGACAGTCAGGATTTCATTCGACCACTTCTTAATTTCCATAAGATTGACTCGAAATTGAGTACTTGACTGTATGCGTATGCGATATTAATAAGGCAAGGAAAATAACGATACTTTTTACAGGTTAACACATCATGTGAAAAGCTAGAA
The DNA here is from genome assembly GCA_932273835.1 of Sarcophaga variegata. Taxonomy (NCBI): domain Eukaryota; kingdom Metazoa; phylum Arthropoda; class Insecta; order Diptera; family Sarcophagidae; genus Sarcophaga; species Sarcophaga variegata. The sequence continues at coordinate 3,570,014 of OW026362.1, forward strand.
GGATTTGAAATAATCTAAAGTTTTTCTAGCTAATTACCCTGAGAATAGGCTTGAGACTTGCATCGGTCTAACAGACCCCATAACCGGGAATTGTAAGCCCAAAAACATATGTATATTCCAAATAGGAGTCATTTCAAGACTAATATGAAGATTTTTAATGAGAAAACTTGTGCGCGAGACCTATATTGCTATTATGATCAGAACTCTATACAACAGTAAAAAGGGAATAAATACCATACATGCATATTAACGTATGTGTCTTAAATCTTTTGTTTGTCACATTGAAATCTATACACAGCTTTATAGTCATATCATCGTATTATTATTAAAAAAATTTTTCATATTATTTTATGACCGTAAAAACCTTGACTCTTCGTTACGTTTCAATTTATTTTATTTGTTTTAAAATTAGCATAACATATCATTTTGACAATATAAAACCATGTAGAGATATCATAAAACAATGATATATTACTTCTTCTGCTTCTTCTTCTTGTTTATTTTTATTTGATTTAAAATTTTAATTTTATTAATAATAAAATATTTTTTTATTTAAATTTCATTTCATTCTGTCTATCTATCTATCTGTCTGTCTGTTTTACAAATACCTTTGCAAGAGTATAAAATAAAATGAAAGCTGTTGTATAATAATAATAATAATAATGATAAAACGTACGTACGTACGTACTTGTGTTTTAAAAACTAAAACATTTAAAACATTAATTGTTTATTTAGCTAATTGAGCGAAAACCTTGCATTTATTAAAGCAAGTTTCATCTGCTGCTGTCTCTCTGCTGTTCCATTGAAATTGAAATTGGAGACTAAAGACCTACGCTAGAGATCATATGATAAACAGGAAATCTAATTTAAATTAAGTTTTCAATATTATTCAGACATATGTATGCTGTAGAGTTCTTTATTTGCTTATTTAATTACGTACACTGTGCTTTGCTTACTGTCATAAGGCAGATGATTCTAGATTCGCAATAAAAAAAAGTAGAAAGAATTTCATGTGTTTTTTTTTTATTGTAGAAAATAATTTATGTTTAAACAAAGAGCTCATGTCTAAAGAAAGTATAGGTAGACTTTATAATATATTTATGTCTTAGAGACTAGCACAACTGAAAATACCTGCGCTACTATGGACATATCAAAATTGCAACACTGTTGTTGTTCATGATCCACTTTTCGTAGCTCTTAAGTCATTGGATTGAAAACTTTTTCAAAATTTTTTTTTTTTTTTTTGGACAAAAAACAATGGCAATGACTGACAAGAGAAATCTAAAGACTTTCAGCGAAGCTACCGACACTATTTCCCTTATTAATCCACATGCCACGAAAAGAATAAGACAACATTTTCTCTTATAACAAAACCGATAATTTATTCATCTCTGAAGAACATATACAGGGTGCTTCCTATTTTTAAATTAAATAAAAATAGGCTTTGTGTGGCATATCATCGACATTTTTCATTCGTTTGAAAAACCTATTGATGCCATTATGTGAAGCCATTATCGTTTACATTGCTCCTCTATGTGGAACACATCCGAAATCTTGAATTTTCCTTTTCTGGCTCATAAATCACACTGAATTTAAACATTGTTATGAATTAAGTTGGCTTTGAGGACCGCTATTAACATACACCTGTGATTGAAGAAAACTCCATAAGAAAAAGATACGTTTGGTTTCTTTTCCATGGCAAACGAATCTCTGCACGAACCTCCAGGGAACCACTAGCGCACAGTTTTCGTAATAACTACTGATTTTTGCTTAAGAGATACTCTGTAAAACGATTTTTGTAAGTGTAAGACAGCTTCTTCACGGACCAATATGCTCAGTTGCAAGCTATGCATAGAGGAGCGGAGTCGGTTTAAGGTTAGGTTAGGTTAGGTTAGCGTGGTAGCTTTAATTGACCAAAAAGCTCACTTGAGCACGCATAGCGGCCCGTTGTATTGCCACAGGTGAAGGTTTAAGGTAGTTTTGTAAACTTTTGTGTCAAGATTTAAGACATTCGACTACTTCGCCGACCAGTGTCGTTAATGGTAGTTTTTTAAAAAATTTCATCCTGTAATTTACTTGAAGTGTTGTTGCAAACAGTTATCACCACTTTCGGTTACTTTTTGATTCCACAATGTGATATTTGATGATGTACATATAATTGCACAGGCATTATCTGTCATTTTTGTATCAAATTTTGTATAAAACATTTCCATCAGACGAACAGCTTTAGCATGCATAATATATGCCGGGTTCTTGTTTTATTTAAATGAGAATCCATTCTTTGCCCCACTTTAAATATTAAAACAAAACTCCTTCAGAGATTGTGTTCCAAATGTTTTCCTGTAGATTTCAAAAACTTTTGCAATTTAAATCATTTTAAATTCTCTGTAGCGTACTCTTCACCAACTATGTACGTTAGCATTGAATAAACTCGTACATTTTTTTTTGTTTTTTTTTTTTTTTGTATTTTAATGTGAAGTGCAATATTTTGCTCAAGGTTGCAATTTGCAAATTAGCGATGCTCACTTGTAAATGATTATTTATTTTTTTTCCTATTTTTTTTCTAATTTTATTTCATACTGCTCTCTATGCTATGCTTAAGCTGAACAATAATTATTTGAAGCCAAACAAATTGCCTGTGAAAACCATTTATACATTACCCATATGTATGGATGTATATCGCAATGATTTTTGTAGTTTTCTATCTATAAATTATTTTAATAACTTCAAGGAAGTCATGTGTATATGGTACGTATGTACATAGTTTAAAAGCTTCTTCTTATTCTTCTGCTTTATTTCGATGTTTTACTTAAGCATACATTTTTCTTAAGTATGTATTTAACAGTTTTATTACTACCAGTTTAAAAAAAATTTACTGCCAGACTGACAGTTAGCAGTTCTATAGGTGGCCTATATATACTTGCCGTAGAACAATTCCTGTTAATATTATGGCCATAATGAGAATTATGAGGAAAATTTTAATTTTATTTTCTTTGTTTTTCTGTTTTTTTTTTGTTTTCTAGCACGCTGCCAGTAAGCAAAAGTAGTTCACATTTAATGTGAGTCATTTGTAGTTTGTTTTTGTTGTTGTTTATTTAGCTTTGAGTTGCTGTTTTTTTTTTGTTACTTTTTTTTCTTTCTGTAACAATAAAATGAAATGCAAATTTTATGCGTGTGCAATTCAAGCGTTGTTTTGTTAGAGAGGTGCTACATATGGTGGCATGTAAAGTTTGTAAAGCGGTCAATGCTGTTGGTGTTGATATTTCATAGAGCTTTCCTAAAATCAAGAATCTCATAGGGACTGACTGACAAATTTCCGATGTAGTTCATCATATTTTGCTTTACAAGATATGTCCTTCTCCATCTATCTATCTTTTCCGTCCAGAGTAACTCACAGATTCTTCTTCTTCCTTTGAAAACACATGGTCCACAGATTGCTTTACAACATGCCTGCTCCATAGTCTCTTTCCCATCCAGAGTAACACACAGGTTCTTTACTTCCTTTGAAAACTCATGAACGACGTAGTAAAACTACAATTTTTGCATATTTCGGTTCAAATAAGAGTACTGTGTTCCATTCATTCTCTTTCTATAAAAGTTTCTCTTTCCTTCTCCTAGACTTTTGTAAAAAAATTTCAAGTATCAAAACGTCTGCCAGTGTTTTGTGTTTCCAATACAACGCATGTGTCTTAAGTCTTCTGTTATGAGTATTGCAGCATAACTTTAACGATCACTTTGAATTTTATATAAAACACGCATGTTTCTTAAGTCTTTTGTTTAATAAAACAAATCTATTTGAAGTATTTTTAGTTTAAAGAGGAACCGGCGTCGATAGAATTCCTTGTTTATATTTGTCAGCTCTGATGGAGTCTGTAATTGAGTATTCTCAACCCTTTTCATACAACTTTAAGAATATTCCCCGGTATGTAGCGTTCATTTAAATTCGTTGTAATTGTTTCTTTTTTCTATTGTTATTGCTTGTAGCCGTTATTTGTTTACCATTTAGTTTTTAATATTAGATTTACAATGTGTTTACAAAATGCGTACATGTATGCGAGCGTATGCATGCTAACCTTGTTAAATAAATGTGTACACGAGACAGACACATGTGTTACAATTTGAAAGAATCTTAATGGTATACCCTACACAATGGTAAGCTGTATAATGGCTTTAGTTTGTTGCACATAAACAATTGTTGCCTAACGACTGAATTAGAAATACTTAGTGGATATTGTGGATCATATCTTATGTACATTCCTTCTTTGTTTCTATTTTAATAATGTAGCGTAAATGTATACTTAAGCTGCATAGGATTTGGTCTTTTCAAAAATAAACCGGCAAAGAATATTTAGTTGTTTAGTTAGTTCAAATGCTTGAATACCTTTTCCTTTTCCCAATCATCTAGTAAATGTGGAAATAGTTTGACATGATTTTTGAACCTTGAATGTCGTATGATAGACATGAAAATACGCTCTGCGGTAAGCTCACGCACCGTATAGCTTTCCATCAACTCTTTTCCAAATAGTTTTTGACCGGCACTTCAATATACATATGACCGAGCATTATCGTGATGGAATATTACGTCTCTGGTTGCATATGCAGGGCGTTTCTTAGCCAATACTCGATTCAAAGGAATTAATTTTTATCTGAACAGCTGTCCTGTGATAGAACAGTTCGTTTTTAGCACCTTATAAAGGGTAACACAGTTCTGATTCCAATAAATACTGGGATTTTGTACGTTTCCTCTGCTTCATAAATGTATGCTTTCTTGCGCTTGGGGTTGTCATGCAGTTCTCGTTACTAGCGACAATTCGATGCAAAAATGATTTCATTCAAGAGCAATCAGACAGCATTCAAGAGACGCAAAATTATCTTTCAGCGCCTCTTGGCCTGTTTATTTGGCACTCAATTTCCTGGCTTGTGAATAAATCCTTATGTTTTTCAACACTTTTAACTGGCTGCTAGAGTTACGACTAACGACTGTGCAAGTACTTTTTACGTGTGATACGAATTTTGGTCGAGTATAGTTTCCTGGTTTCTTAAATTTTAGAGCACGAACTTCCAGAACATTAAGGCTGATACTTGCAGAGTAAAGTTAACATATGTTTGTTCTTTGTTCATTTCCCGGTGTAGAGTCCCAATTATTCGTTCCAATCAGTATGAATTTTCTTTATTGACTTCAAAATCTCTCTCTCTATTCAGCTATTGTCTGGTCATTTCAATTTGTTGCCATGTTTTTCTGCATTTTTTCTAAAATAAATTTCATTCATTGTGCAATTGACTTATGCAAATGAGATGTTTTTCATTTCTTTTCTTGTTATATTTTTTTTTTTGTTTTTGTTTTTTCTTTACACTTTAATGTGGTCTGGTCTTTTGGTTTAGTTTTGTTTTTGTCTTCTTTTGTGATTTTTGGCTTTAGGCCACACGTATTGTTAGTATTTGTTACAATTTCAGTATGTTTTTTTTTGTTTTTTTTTAATTTAAATGTTTTTGTTTTTAAGCCAAGATATGACACACGCGTGCCAGAAGTGCGTGCTAAGGTTTTCGATGGCCACAAAATACAATAGTAGCTAGGCACACGGTTTTAGTTCACTTTTGTGTTTTTATTTATTTTTTTTTTTATTTCGTTTTTTAATATGTATGTTTTACATATTTAAACTAAATATTTGAAACATTTTTAAGACGGGCATAAGGTCGCCGATAAAATTTTAATTTTTCTACCAGCTTTAAGGCATAAAAACGAAACACTAAAGCAGCCGACTGACTTTATTAAAAAGCTAATAAAGCAGAAAGCCATAATAAATTAGAGCAGAAATAATAAATTATTAAATAAAAATAAACAAACAAACAAACATAAAAAGGTCATATAAAATAAAACCTTTAAAATGAAATGTTGATTTGTTTTAATTTTCATTTGAAAGAAAATATACAAAAAAAAAAACCATAAATTTTACTTAATGGTCCAAAGCAAGTGTTATAAAGCCACTAAAAGTATTGCAAGCATGCAAAAAAAAACAAAAACAAATTTTTTTTAAATATTTTTTTTTAACAAATACAAATTACTTACCTTAAAGCTTAGCTCATTGAAGCAATAGTTCAAAACCTAAAACGAAAAAAAAAATATTGTTATGTTAAGTAAGATAGAAACACCAACAAATAAAAAAAAGCGACAGAAATTAATTGAAAAGAAGAAGAAAAAACAAAACAGAAAAAAATGAACCGAAATTAATAACAATTTTAACACTTCTCATCATTTTCAAATGATTTCTCACATAACAAATCGTTTCTATAGTGCACAGCATCCACACAACACAAGCCATTCCCATTCAAATTCCCAATTACCTGTAGTTGTACAAACAAATCAAAGCAATAGGAGAGGAGAGGATAGGATAGGATAGGATAGGATAGCATAGGTTAGAGTCATGTTGCTTAATGTACCAGCCAAATTGCTATAAAATTGTACCTGCTAAGTTAAGTAAATTCGTATATGAATTCACATGTTATGCCAGTTGTTTTTACTAATTCTAATCAGATTTCGTGTGTGTTTGTTTGTTTGTTGGTTTGTTTGTAACTATTGAACATTCGTAATAATTTTTTTCTTCTTCTTCCTCTTCTTCGTCTTCTGTTTCTGTTTGTGTCTAAACTGCCAGTCTATTTCGTTCCCGTATGTATTTATTTTTTATTTTTGTCTAGAGCAACACCTTTCATTGGTTTTTTTTTTTGCTGTGTTTCTGTGTTACTAAACTTAGTTTTAATAGTTTTATGTTGCATGTAATCGCCAAATGAAAATCGCATAAAAATAAATTAAAAATTATGAGTTTGCAACACATAAAGACAGACAGACAGAAGGCTGTATGAGAAACCACAAAAAAAATAAACTGTTCCTGCATTTATTTCTTGCTACTCTACATTCTAATTTAAAGACTTTAGCAGGTATGTGTCTTAAGTCTTTTGCTCAATGGTGACCGTAATATGCTAGACTCGTCTTAGAGGAGTGGTCTGGAAGAAGCTTTGTGTTGACTTTGAGAACCGCTGTGGCTTATTAGTATACACCTAGAAAAACACCACAAGGCGGCGGAATTAAATCGCACGGTCTCAGTGGCCAGTTAAGTGTACATCCATGTGAGATGACCGTGTTCTCCAATCGCTTGCAATCGCTTGTGCAGAAAATTCAATGAGTCACCTTGTGTTGTCCTGTTAAAACCACATATTGTTGGTAGCCAGATCATCTAATTCAGGCCAGAGGAATGAATTAGTCAGCCGATGACGGGAATAACCTGCCTAACATCGTATATATGGGCCAATAACGCCTGAAACCCAAAATACCCACCAAGCAACGAGGTTTTCGATTTGCATTGGAAGCTCTTGGATTTTATGTAGATGGGTATCGTCCTGTATTCAACAATTGCGCTTCTACACGTAGCCATTCATTCAGGAATACCTTCCAATCAAAAGGTACCTTTTTTAACCAAAGGTTTTTATTTTTTTAAAACCATTACTTTCGCCTCTAAAAGTACTTTTCCTTTGTTCCGTATTTTACTTTACTTGTGCATGAATGTTGTTAAGAATCCTTTATTGTCCAGAGCATGTTTCCTCCTTTTTTTGTTTCTTATATATTTTAGGACCCATAGAAATTAAAAATTATTGTAACTTTTTAGTACTTTTCTCAATATTTTTCCATTTTGTTGTTAAATTTCAAGAGTTTTTAACACTCTTATATAAATTTTTTTTATCTTTTATTTTAGGGTCCTAGTATTAATATTAAAAATATTTTTAAAACATTTGCTTTAAAAAAGGTACCTTTTTATGTCCCGATTTGACTAAAATGTTATTTAAAACCTTAAAAAAATCGAAAATTATTACAATTTATTATTGCATTCCATTCCAAAAGATTTATTTGCTTCTGATTTAGGAAAATTCATACTTATACTCCAAGTACTTTTATTACCTACACCCTAGTTTCATAAAAGGTACACTGTGTGTTTCTAAACATTAATATTTTATGTGAAAACTTAATTTTTCAAAGGAAATTTATTCGATTTTGGTTTTATTACAGTACTAAACCAGTGTCCTAGTTTCTCCTAAAGTGTAGTATTTTTATTGTAGCGTACCTTTTATTACCCTCTATACAGTACTTTATTGCTACTCTTAATTTTTCGATTTCTTTCAATTTTCTTATTGATTTTCAATTATTTATTGCTTAATAAAGTTATAGTTTTTAATAGATTTGGGTGTTTATTACACAAACATTTTCTATATTTTTCCAATTTTCCTTCATTTCGAAAGGTAAGGGGGGGGAGTAAAACATTTGGCTGACAAATGTTTTGAACATTTGGAAATTTAAGATCCATAAACAGTTGTAGAGAGAAATTTAAACAAAAAATGTAATCAATATCGGGTACAAAAAAAGGAGGAATGTCAAGGAATTTTGAAAGGAAGCTTGGCATGGGAAATTATTTTAAGAATTTTGCATCAGTTTTTTCAATAAATATTTACATTCATGGGACATAGACGGAACCGGGTATCAGTAAAGAAAATCTTCGTATGATCCACACATACATACATAGGCTTTTACTCTGGCACTCCTAGACTTCAATTTAGAAATAAATTCTGCTCCTTTCTGGGTGAAACAGAGTTCATAAAAACTCAGTTTTCCGGTAAGGCATTGACATCAACTAGGTGGTCTGTGGCCACACGAGGCTTCTTAATAGGGAAACATATCCATTGAAGTCGCCGTGGTGTAGTAGGTAGTGTGTTGGCCTCGGTTCAAACCCAAGGTCGGGCACCTCCAACTGAACGAAATATGAAAAAATATTTCTTCAGCGAATTCCTCTCAGCAGATTTCTGGCAAAAACTCTGAGAGTAAATAAAATTGCCATGAAAAATTTCTCAAAAAAGTCTGTCGTTCGGAGTCGACTTTAAACTGTAGGTCCCGCCACTCATGTATAAAAATTAACGCACACAACATAAGTGGCATGAGAAACTAGGTCGTAATCCTGACTAAAGGGTTGTAATGACCAATTATGTATGTATCCATCGGCTATGCACAAGCGTGGTTTCTGCAAAAGTTGGCGAATTGACTGTCAGTTAATGCTCCTCTGCCTAGTACTTGACATTCTTGACATTCCTAATGAAACTCCCGTGACATAAGAAACCACGGGTTGCTTAGAAATATTTTTAATGAAGTAGATCAACACATTTTAATGTGGAGGAGCTGGATCGTAATCCTTAGTAAAAGGAGTTGTAAGGTAGCCTAATGGGAATAAAAGAGTGAGCGGCCTAAGTGAGTATCTCACATAATTGTAAGTGATAACTTAGCACAGAGCACTTGTCAGCTTCACTATGCAGTTTTTGGAATCTTTCCTGTTTTTCTATGATTGATGGCATTTTAAAAATGTTTCCTTATCAGCTGGAAATGCTACTCTGGTATTTTAACTTCCCCTTTAATCTCTTCCCTTTCCTTTCTCTTCTCTTTCCTTTTCTTGAAATATTACTTCTTGGGTAAGGAAATTCTTGGTTATGGAAGATCCATCAAAATGCTACCAAAACCCCGATGAAGACGTAACTAATAAATGTGTTGTTTCAAATGCACGAGAAGCTGGAGTCTTTAATCCAGTAGATCCTGACACTAAACAATGCAAACAAATTAATTTACTCTGGAAAAAGAACTGAAACTCGAAGATAAGTTTATTAGAAACGTTAAAGAAGCACTAAAAATATCAGAGAAAATCTGTACGACATTGCGATAACATAGTCCGCGTGATAAAGACCTACTAAATTAATGCGAGACTGGCAACATATGAAATAACGCCATAAGACAATGATAAAAATTGCAGAATATGTTTCAGTCCTGCATGTCCATTGGCTTTTGAATTATATAAAAGATAGCCACTTTTCAACATGTATTTGTGGTCATTTTCAGTGATGTGTATGATTTCATATGCCTCGATAAGAAGGTCCTTAGGCATATAGTATGTATACTGAAAAAAAATTTTTTATTAACACTGCAACACTGATTTGATTTAAAACCAATTGGTTTCCCACAGCTGCTCAATTGTTGCCCTTGACTGCACTTTTATGCAGTTCACATGGAAGCCAACATACATACATGCTTAAAACAACTGTAAGAGAAACATCAAACATATGAAATCTAGTAGACTAGAAAACCAAAAAACAAAAAAAAACCTAAAACCAAACCAAACCAAAAAGCGTTTGAAAATAGAAAAAGGAAACCAAAAACAAAAACAAAAAAAGTTCATCTAAAATAAATGTAACTGGTAGTAAAAAAATATTTATTACCTTGCAAATGTTTATCAACAAATTGCAATCGTTAAAAAAGGCCAAGGTCTCTTACATCTTCTACTTCTACTTCTACATCTACTGCTGTGCTGCTAGCTGCTCAAATTGTAATAACACATGTACTTACGTACGTACGTCTCTCTAGCAGCAAACAAATGCTGCATGGAAATAATGAAAAACAGAAGAAACTGAGCGAAAAATAAAACAAAAATTTATACTTTTGTAGACTGTGGTAATATACTTGTAGGTTTAAGGCAACAATTCGTTAAAAATTCGTTAAAACAACAAACAATTCGACAAAAAAAAAAAAAATCTCTGCACACATGTTTACGGGCCACAAATAAAATAGAGCATCATCACCTTCGTTTTTTTTTTATGTTTTGGATTGTAAAGGCTTTAAAGGTATTATGGTAGGTACCTATATACCACCATCACCTTTACCAGCTCTGTAAATAAACTTAAAACAATACCAATAGCAACAACAACAACGACAACAATAATAAACATTTAACCAATTTGAATTTTATGCTGTATGTTGCAAGCAAACAAGATGTCAATGTAAATTTCTCATGCAATTTAGCAATTGTAGATTTTATTGTTGCTGTTGCTGTTCTTTTCGCATAGTTTTTGTTGTTGTTGTTGCCTGGTTTGCTCTTTATTTATGGCATCTAGATGATTTGTTTGCATTTTGTGTTCCTAGTTGTTTTAGTTGGTTTTTTTTTTGTTGGTTTTCCCAAAACTTTTCTTCTTTAACGTCTTCTTCTTTGTTTTTTCCAACAGATTTTTGTTTCCATTTGCTAGAGATTTTGTTTTTTCGTTGTAGTCAAACAATATTTAATTTGAATATTTATGAGTAACAAGCTTAAACATTGTTTTTGGTCTAAGCCAAGACATGCGTGTTTATATTCATTGATTTGGTCTAAGCTTTAAAGCCCAGATACCCTATAGACTGCAAATGTGAGACCCGTTTACAGCAGAATGGTTGCAAAGTTCTTATTTCTGTTCGTCTGTTGTCTCTTAAGTCTTAGTTCATAAGGTAGTACACAGTAATGAGTAGGAAAATGTTTTTGCCAGGAGATGTGCTCACATGCTGTTGCTAGGGCTAGAACCTAAGCTAATTTACAAATGAAAAAGAACTGAGGTTCAAACATAAGTTTATTAAGACCGTGAAGAGAAGCACTAAAAATACAGAGAAAATCTGTAAGGCATTGCGATAACATAGACAACTAAATGGAAGTCAGACTGGAAGCTGAGCATCTTATGAAATAATACCATAAGACAACGACAAAAAGTGTTGTGGAGGCAATAAAAGATTTGCCAGTCCAGCATGTCCATTGGGTTTTCGATTCTATAAGTATCTGTAATCCTTTTCGATGATGGATTAGAACCTTTCTGTGGAGTGAGAAAAGATTTTTGGAAGGGTATACTCCGTGAAAAGGAAGATGAAACTCTTTTCCCAGGCAAATAAGTTTGAGACAATCTCAACTTTTGTTGTGTAATCTTCGGGCGTAACCAGAGGAGACTGGCTCAGGAAACACGTGTTCAGAATACAGACATTCAAGCCCAATACGTAGATTCTGTGATGGAGAAGAACAAATCACCAGAACACGCATTTGGAACCTGTGCCGTGTTTATGCAACTCAAAAGGAAACACTTGACTGTGCATCAACTACTAGAGTCGGAGTTATCTGTACTAAAATAGAATAATAAAAAATATCTCTACTAAAAACAACGTCCTGAAGTTTGAAAATAGCTGACTGCAGTGTCTTTCAGGCGGAAGTCATAACTATCTTCATGACGATTAAATTGCAGCTCAGTTGAGGAATATTTCTTGAAATATACTGATTGATTGCGTTTTAAAAATATTTCCTTATCAGCTGAAAATGCTACTCTGGTATTTTGTCTTCCCCTTTCATCTCTTCCCTTCTCTTCTCTTTCCTTTTCTTGAATACTAACATACTCGGACATAAAGTGCCTTTCAAGCATCGTATCGATGTTCAAGTTTGTCCATGAATGCCTGTGGAATTGTTGTAAAGCTTTTCTTATTTGAGTTTGTGGGCGTAGGACATTCAAGCAAACTGTATTATGGACGCTGCAATAGACATATAGTACAAAACCCCGTATATGATCCGCACATAAGGATGTGGGATTAGCCTGGAAATTAAGGAAAAATTCGAGACGACTTATTACTATCTAAGGCTACGTATTATCACTCGCTCTAATGCATTTAATTTAAATGACAATGTCTAGCGTACATAATGGCTAAGACTTGCATTCTAAATTCAGTTTGAATACAGCAATAGAGTGCTTTTTATGACCATATCTACTCCACTTTATTTTTATTTTTTCGATGGTTTTTATTGCCAAAAAAAAGAACGAAGTGAAGAAAAATTGTGAAGAAAAATAATACAATTACGTTTGTGGTGCGTGCAAACGTCTAAGCAATTTAGTTTGATTTTAAACTGAAGATTTCTCAAGGATTTATTGGTTGTTCAAATACAAGAAATTGAAAATGTCATGATAATAATATTTTTGTTTTTGTTTTCCATTTTCTTTTGGAAATAATAAATAAAAAAAATAAAAAAAAATTAATATTTGAAAAGGGTAAAAAAGGCAATAAAAAAGAAAGAAATAAAAATTGTTAAGGAGGCCCTAAAACTAAAAGCATTTTTTCACACATAGTATGATGAAAGGGAGCTCTAAGGTTCCAAACTGGAGGCATTTATAGGCTTATATAGCGTGTCTAAAACTGATGAAAGTTAGTGTATAAAATATGAAAACATTTAAAGGGAAGAGAAGGCTATAGTGCAGTGCTATATTTTTGCTTTTCTCTGTTTCTAAAGTTGTTTTTTTTTTTCTTTAGTATGCAAATATTTTCTTTAGCCTTAAGCCTTAGAAACGCTAAAATAGATTGGAAAAAAAAACACCGTCGTATGCATATGCTAAAAAAGCTATAAAATGCTCACTCACCACTCAATAGACGAAACTATTTACAGCCCAGGCAACTTTCAATATTGAAACCAGTAAAAAGCAAATTGAAAAACGTAAAACGAATATGGCCAGCCAGCCAGACATGCTAGGCATTTTTATATTATTTTGTGTCGTTTTTAATGTTTGTCTAAAACTTACAGAGCTGCTGCTGCTTCCTATAAATCAGACTCTTCACCATAATTTCAATGCTAATGTTGCAAAGTGTTTTTTGTAACACATATGCTAAGCTACACATGACTCGCGTATTATTATCCTTTTATTTGTTAAACCATTTCATTATTTTCAATTGAAATTTATTAAAAGGCAATAAAAAACGCATTTACATACCCGGCAACATCATATCATGCGTGTGAATTTGTTTGTTGGCTGATAAATCTCTGTTTGGTGTCTTATTTCATGAATAAGTCATGCCTCTACGTGTGTTTATAGCAAAAAAAAATGATGATTTAAAGCTTTTTAATTGATTTTCTTTCTTTTTCTCTTGCATTGCGACGAACTAATAAAATATTCATAAATTTCTTTAAAAGCAAATATTTTTGAAAGTTATTTATTGTGTTTCTTTCTCTTCATTTCATTTCATTTCATTAAATTTATTTTCTTTCTTTTTGTTTCTTTTTTAGATGAACCAAACCTGCAAGGTTTGCGGGGAACCAGCTGCAGGATTTCATTTTGGCGCCTTCACCTGTGAGGGCTGTAAGGTAAGTTCAAATATAAACCCAAAAAAATATCAAAATAACGCCTTAAAAACAATAATAAAAAGACTTAAGGAATAAACTTTATTTCTTCATATTTTTGAAATATTAAAATTGTTTTTTATTAGCATTTAAAAATCAAGGCACAAGCTTTATGCACGTTTTTGTACATTAAAAAAAATTACAAAAAAACAAAAGACTTAAGCAACAAACTTCATCATTAGTTTTAATGTTTGCCTTTATGCAGCAAATAAAACTATTTTAGAACAAAAGTGTGTTTCGAATAGATATTAGAGTAGAGGAAGCACTTTGAATTAATGGACTTCTATGGAATCCGTATTCTTTATAACTCCTTTGAAAATAAAATCTTATGGTAGCGAGAAACTCATCTACAAAAATTATGAATCATTACGATCTTAACTCCATTTACGCCATTAGTTCTGTAGTACTTTCAACACGACGTTTTTAGGGATGCTCCGTAATTACCCTCTAAAAAAAAAAGGAAATTTTAAATAATAAGGCTACAGACATCCCCAAATCGGGTGGGTAATGGGCACTGGCCACAGAGATCCTTGTGTAATTTTCTTAAGTAGCCGTGGTCTAGTAGGTAGTGTGTAGGCTTATTAGACGAAAAGCCAGGGTTCGAGCCCCAGGCCAGACATTAAAATAAAATACAAAATATTTTTTTTCGGCGATTTGCTCTCAGCAGATTTCTGGCAAAAACTCTTGGAGTAAATAAAATAGCCATGTAAAGTTTATCAAAAATCTGTCGTTCGGAGTCGTCTTTAAACTGTAGGTCCCGCCACACTCATGTATAAAATTAACACACATAACATAAGTGGTGTGAGAAACTAGGACGTAATCCTAGGGTTCTAATATCAATTATGTATGATTATGTATGTAATTTTCTTAAGGTGTATGCGAATGAGACTCAACCAATAGCCAGTCTTCAAAGCCAACATAATCCTTGTGATCGATGCCTTGCTTATGCGCCAGAGTCATAGAAAATTAGACATTATGGATGAGCTCAACCCAGAGAGACTTGGAAGACATTTGAATGATATTGTGTTCTACACATAGCAACATGAATAGGTTTTTCAAACGAATAAAAATCGATACAACAGTAAAACACAACTATTGCAACCAGGAGTAATTATCCCTGTATCCATTGATACAAATCTAGTGAAATAAAGTCATGACAGCGACTATATCTTCGACATGTCTCGGCTTTCGTCAATGTACGGGTGTAGGTCGATTCTTTACAGATGAATATCGGTGTCCTGTTGAGTCTTATATGGCAGGGGATGATGAGGACTTTACAGTTAATAAGAGAAATGAATCAGATTTTGAGGATTTGTATAATAACCAGCACTTTTATGAAAATATGGGCCAGGTTCAGTGTTGAGCCCTGATCAGCAGTATCCCAGAATTTGGTAATCATCGACCTACTGAGTCTGGCAAACGGTGTTTTCGAAGAAATGTAGACCGATGACGCTGTCAACCCAAAATTCTCACCAAAAAAGTGACTCTTTTGGAATGCATTGGACGTTTTTGAATCTCATGTGGATTAGCATCGATTCGAATTCCAGAATTTCGCTTGTTCACCTAGCCACTCATTTAGAAATTTCGATGAAAATTAAGGTCAATTGCCAAATGCCCCAGAGACCATTCAGCGAACACACATTCTTTCTATGACGTTGTAACAAAACAGTCTGAATAAATGACAACTAATTCGACAGGTTTTTTGCTGCAAAGAGGTGGCCGTTATCAATTGTAAAAGTTTGCAAGTCTTTATTGTAAGTTCCAATTATTAACTGGCAAAACAAAAGACTTAAGACACAAACTTAGAAGGTAAATGTTAATGGTAAACCAAAAATCTTCAGTTTAATACGAGCTACGAGTGTGATTTTTAAAAGTTTAATAAACAGCGCCAATTACTTTCCATACTTTGCAACATTCTAAACTTCTACGAAATTTTGAAATTAAATTCGGAATAATTTTTTTCGATCTTAAAATTTTTTTGTGTTTTTTTTTTTGGCGCTCAGCTCAATGCCATTAACAGCTCTTGCTAATGCCAGCTAACAAAACAAATAAACAATTTAATACAATGGGGGCAAAAATAAACAACTTAACCAAAAATAGCAACAACAACAACAACAACTGCAACAATAAAAAAAGAAACAATCATTTATACAACATACACAGTAAAAAAAATATATATGGAGCTGCAGTTTTTTTTTTTTTTTTTTTTTTTTTTTTTTTTTTTTTTTTTGTAACACAAAAGGTTAAACAATAAACAACAACAAAAACAACAGCAGCAGCAAAAAAAAAAACAATCAAGCCTTTTAGAAGTTAGAATACTTATGCCAACGAAAACATGATGGCAGTAAATCACAAATGCTTCTTGAAGTATCTATGAATGAAGCTGTTGTTGAGGAGGTAAAAAATTACCAAAAAATAAAACAACCACAACAATAACAAAAATAAACAATGAAGGAAAACGAAAACAAAAACAAAAACAAAAAACTTACAATGCAAACAAGCACTTTTAAGGTTAATTGGGCATCAAGATTACTGGGTCGGAAATGGGATTTACGGTTACATTTGAAAGAGCAACCAGCCTTACTTAGAAGTCTAGTACATACATACATACATACGGACCGTCTTTATAGACTATAACACCAACCAACAATACGAAACGAGACATCAAAACTACTGATTTGCTCTTTTGATGAGTTGAGTTTGATTTGTTTGCCATACAAAACTAAAGTAATTTAGCAAGCAAGCCAGTCAGTCAGTCAGTCAAACAGCCAGCAATAAAAACAAAAGACTAAAGCAACAAACCTAAACAACATTTTGAAAGAAAACGAATGAAAAAAAATTGCAATTAAATTTGATTTTTTTCGCGCTTAATTTTTCGCCCTCCAATACATGTTAAAGGGAGCACCAAAGCTTGGTAAAGAGGCAGTGGCAGAGGCAATATTTTTTTTCAAAATTATTTCGTTTTTCGGCTCTAAAGCTAAAGTTTGTTTTACGATTTCTAAGTGTTAGCTTTGCGATGGTTTTAATGAAATAAAAACTGAGGGGGAAAAAAGAATTAACAACAGCACTGAGCGTTTACTTGATTGAAATAAATTAACGTGTAAAAATAACAAATTAGTTTGACCGACAAATTGTTTAAAAGGTTTTACAAGATATTAAAATAAAATTGTTTAAAAATGTTTATTTTTTTCCTTCCTACTTCTTCTTTTTTGATGATGATTTTTCTTTTCTGTTTTTCCTCCTCCTCCTTCCATTGCTGGTGGCTGTGATGTAAAACAAATATTTACAGAGATTTTTACTGTTTTTTTTTCTTTGTTTAACCTTTTAACCTTCAGGTAGTTAATTTTGTTGGTAACTGTTGCTTGTTTAGTATGTATCAAAAAAGGTTTTGTATTTATAGACACATTTAAAGCAATTAAATCGCTTGTCTTAGAATTTTGGCCATAAGCTATTAAAGCGTTTTTTAACTCGTTGTTGTTGATAATTTTATTCACTTTTAATTTGATTTCATTCATTTGAATTGCATAATCCAGTTCTTGAAGGGTTTTTTTTCAGTTTTCTAAATACATGTAGCCTTGAACAGTCAAGTTTAGGGCTATCATGAATAGAAATTATGAATTACAAACAGAACGTGATTGTTGTTAATGGCATTTTATTTAAAGGAAAAAAAAATTGTAAAAAAAAAATGTTTTAATCTTAAGTCTTATGTTTACTGTTGGTGAGGTGAGTAAATACACTTTCGAGCAAAAATATCGCTTAGAAAGATTAAGCGGAGCACAGAGTATATAATTTTTTATAAATATGATGGGTTTTGAAATGAGATCTTGGATAACATAATCATAATATAATTTATTAGATGAGATTGCTTGCAAATCTGTCGTCCAAAGACGATATTAAATTGGATACCACCCTGAGGTTTTCAGACTTGACTTTGGTGTTCGTTCTTCTAGAAGGTTTCAAGTGGATGTTCCAAGTTTGAAGCTTTGAAATCCTTGTTACCGACAACGAGCTTAACATATCGGGAAACATTCAGGGCAACATAAGGCTACTGAGTATGCCAACACTGACACTACTTAACTGGTGTTCCCATGGATAAAATTAATTAAATTGTGTGAGAAGCTAAGTTATAAACCTCCTAACCACTGTATTCCAAATGGATTTTAACTGACGCTACAATGTATGGCCGAGTGTTGTCTTCTTGGACTAAGTCCTACAACGTCTATCGGCTTTACTTCATGTTGCACCTTATTTTCTTGCTTTTGTGTAAATCCTACTACTTTCAAACGATTTGAAATGACTGTTTAAGTCACGCTTAGATATTGTACAAGCTCTTCCTGCGTTTGACATGCATCTTGATCGAGTAACATTGTCAATTTATGGTATTTAAACCCTTTTTGGCTGACATGTGCGTGCACTCCATGCCTTTGATGTTAAATACATCATAATCGAAACCCAGAGATCACTCGTTTGAAAGATTTTCCATCGTGATAAATGCAGTCGTCAAAGGTCTATAGTCTCTCTTGCACAGCATTTAACTGTTTCTGACTATTTTCAATGGATCTTGCCTGTAGTTTTCGTTCAGAATTTTTAACGGAAAAGCTTTTTAAATCTTTTACGCGTAGAACTAATTTAATTGACGAGCTTTCTCGACGAAGGGTTACATCCGGTTGCAAAATCCCGCAATACAAATTATTCCCTAACCGTTTCTGTATTAAATTTTTGATTAAAAAATTTATTCACGAAAAATTCAACTGAATTTTTTAAAATTTTTCAAGTACCACGCTTAAGTTGTTTTAAATTTATTAAGAAACTGATTTAATGTTTAATTTTTCTGTAGCAAAGTAATAACGAACGTTCCTTAAGTTTTTTTCTTTTTTTTTTTATTTCAACTAAAAATCACCAGAAAAGTTCGTTTCTTAAGTCTTTTGTATTGATTTTGAAATTAGTTTTTGCCTGAGAATTTTTTTCGTTTTTTGTTTTATTTGCTTAAATTATACTTTTTACATCTTAAATAACAACAAAATTTGTTCATTAATAATCACAGTTTGACCACAATAGCGCTTTGTGGTAGAATTATTCGTTTTAAATGAACCATAAAATCGACTAAATGTTATGGCTTTAAATAAATTGTCTCAGCATTACTGTTGACAAATTAATGTGAGACATGTTCTGTTTCTGTTTCTATTCTTTTTTTTTTTTTCTTTTGTTTGTTTGTGTAACAAATTCTTGCAAAACTTGTCCGGCATTTGTCATATTTTCTCAATTAGTTGCAGTTTATTTAAGTCATTATGTAGATTGCTAAAGCCAAAGCCAAAGCTAAAGCCATAATCAAAACTAATTTGAATTCAAAAAAGAAAAACAAAAAAAATACAAAAAAAACTTTGTTTAACAATTTGTTGACGAATTAATCACTTTTAAGCAAAACAGCAAAATGGAAAAAGCAAACAACAAATTGCTTTTGGTCTAACGAATAAATCTTAATGACTCAAAAAAACCGTCGTTGTAATGTAATGTAATGTACCCACATACGAAACTCTTTGGCTTGCTGTACATTGAAATAAAGAACACCTACACATGCAATGCAATGCGCAATGCTCAAGAAAAGAAAAATCATTTCAAAAGTCGCAATATTAAGGCAGGTAAACATGATTTAATAATGACAAAAGAGGGCCATTTAGTTAAATAAATTCATTTAAAATTATTTCAATTTCATTTTGTTTCGTTTTAAAAACAGACAAGAGTGAGAGGTTAACGCCGTAATTTATTTACACATGCACACACACAGACACACACACGCACAGACTCTTTTTTCTTGATTAAAATTTAATAGATTTCCTTCATTTTTTCTCTTTCCGTTACAGTCATTCTTTGGCCGCTCCTATAATAATCTGTCATCGATATCGGATTGCAAGAATAATGGCGAGTGCATCATCAATAAGAAGAATCGCACAGCCTGTAAGGCCTGCCGCTTACGAAAGTGTCTAATGGTGGGCATGTCTAAGAGTGGTTCTCGCTATGGTCGCCGATCAAACTGGTTTAAGATCCACTGTTTGCTGCAAGAACAGCAGCAACAGGCTGCTGCTGCCATAGCTGCCCACCAAAATAATCCCCAGCAGCAGCATGGTCCTGGCGGGGGTTTACATGGCAAGCCTCACGGCATACCACCGCCTGCAGCAGCTGCTGCTGCCTTGGGTATGCTGGGTCATGCAGGCGCCTATCCAGGTTTATATCCGCCACGCTCGAAAGAGGAACTTATGATGCTGAGTCTAGAAGAATATGCAAAACATCCTGCCGCTTCTCCCAACGTTAGTTCACCCGATTCCCATAATTCGGATGGCTCTGTAGAGGTGAATGGCAGAGCCAATGCCAACTTAATGCATCCCTCCCATCAAAAGTCTTCTTTGGATGCTGCTGCTGGTGGGAATAGTGCAAATGTAGGACCTCCGCCACCACCACCGCCTCATCCTGCTCATTTACGTAAAGATCTACCTCCCTTTTTACCGCTCTCCTTTCCCGCCCTATCAACTATGCCTGTTATGCCACCACCAAGTTTTTTGCCACCTTCGCATCTCTTATTTCCCGGCTATCATCCTGCGCTTTATCAACATGCCCATGCGGGTCTCTTGAAACCCTCACCAGAACAACAAGCTGCTGCAGCTGCTGTCCACCAGCTTTTCAATAACGCACCACGTTTTCATCCAACAACAATAACCTCCTCTTCGTCTTCATCCTCCTCTAGAGAGGAACCCCAATTAGAAGAACATTTACAAGATAAACACATAATAAACAACCCTCGTACAGATGCTTTGAATAATAATCACATACCAAATGGCAGTAAAGCAGCAGAAGAGTTAACCAAGAGATTCTATTTGGATGCGGTGTTAAAATCCCAGCAGCCTTCGCCCCCGCCCATGGTTACCAAAATACCTAATCTAACCAAACATGATCACTCCATATCGGCTTTGGTAACGCCCAATTCGGAAAGTGGCCGCAATCACAGTAATACCTCCCGCCAAAGCAATGAAGATGAAGGCGAAGAGGATGAACAAGACAGACAAACAAAATCTCTACAAGATTCCCACTCAAATGGCCATGATAGTGAACAAAATAATGAAGAAGAGGAGGAAGAAGATCTTGTGGTATCTATGACACCGCCCCGGTCACCCATAGATGTGGAGGAGGATCATACTTCACAAAAATCGAATAACCAGGGCCAAGATAATCCCATTGATTTGAGTATGAGAACGGCCAGTTCGGTATCCAGTTTTATGAGCAACAGTAATCGCTGTGATTCGTTGTCGGATCAAGAAATCGATTGTAGTGATACGCTAACCAATAATGAAGATCCAGAGGGGGATCGTGATAGCTCAAGGAGTAAAGACACTGTCAATAACAATAACAATGACAGCGAAGAGGAATTAAGTAAGCAAAGCAAAAGAAATAAAAGAAAATTGGAAGATGAAGAGGAGCAGCAAGCAACTAAGGTAACCAAGAAGAAACTGGGTTTAGCTTTGGATTTAACCAACAAAATTTGATGTTAAGTGCTGAAGCAAATCCAAAAGAGAAATTATTTTAAAATCACAAGAATTTATGGTTGTTTTAGTATTAAATTCAAAAGACTATCAACTAAATTGGGGGGGTTATTGTAGGCCTAGAGGGTAGATGATATTTATAAATCCAAAAATTCTAGCGAAAAAAAAACGTGTAAAAATATTATTGTAAAGTTTTCGTAGTCCTTAATATTAAATTGTCCTTTTCATAGCTCAAACTTGTATTCTATATATAATGCAGTTAATTTTAAGTTATTTTATATGTATATTAACTACACATACATACATACATACATATTTGCATAGTGTCTGTAGATGTACGATATTTGAAATAAATGAGTATAAATAGTTAAAATTTTATCTTCTTAGTCAATTAGCAAATGTTTATATAAAGAAAAATCAAATGTACTATATTTTAAAGAAATTTTTTAAAATAAATAAATTATTTAAATATTTATATCAACTTAAAATTTATTAAAATAAAAAAAAAAACAATACAATAATTTAATAAAAATATTTGAAAATTAAAAAAAATAAATAAGAAAGAAAGGTTTACCTCTTACTCTAAAAAGAAACTACACGGGGTATGTAAAAAACTTAAGACACAAGCATCAAAGTAGTGAAAGGCTATGGATTTCCAATTTTAGTAATTTGGTAGAATAATTTCGGGTAACATGTTACTCAGGAGAATGCCAACCTAATTACAATACCTTCCATAACTTCTGACGATACGTAATATAGTCGTATAGAGTTTTTACTGTACTACACTCAATCTTTCAACTCCAACGTTAAATCCACATTACTTTACGGTTGCGAAACGTGGAATATGGCACCCCGCGATTCCCAGTCTCTTCAGGTATTTGTTAACAAATGCCTGCGTAGAATCATGCGTGTTTACTGGCCCTCCATAATATCCAATGCCCAACTCTGGTCAGATACAAACCAGCAACCAATAGAGATGGATATAAGAAGACTTAAGTGGGGTTGGCTTGGGCACACTCTTCGCAAGCCATTAGATGATATCACAAGGAAAGTCATAGATTGGAACCCCCAGGGAAGCAGGCGCATCAGACGACCATCACACACCTGGAAAAGCCAAATCACAATCAAATTATCCTACGACTACGTCTACAGTGGAACGAAGTCAAACACCGCGCTGACGATCGAGCACATTGGAACCAACTTGTTGCGGCCCTATGCTCCCTAGAGGAGTAAGAGGAACATATATATACATATGTATACGCACTCAATCTACACAGGGTATGTCATTCAGTTTTCAACTATTTGTTCTAATGATCATAACAGATCTGCCTCGCATTATTCTGACTATAGTCCTCACTACAATAAGCAAAGTGCATAAACTCAGCTGAGCCTTCAGCGCTGTAGTGTAGAACAGTTTCTTATTGCCCACGATATTCCAACATCTGCTAGTCTCTAATCTCTGTATCTTGTAATATCCTCATATATCATAATTGGCATCCAAAGTCGTAATAAGACAATATTCCTTATAACCATTACGTCAGCGATCACCTCTAATGCCATCTTTTACCGTAGTTAAGATTGTTATTCTATGGAATGTACTTTAGAGTACAGTAATCCCTCGATTTACGTCGCAGCCTGTTTCTAAAAAAGGCGACGTAAATCGAAACGACGTAACTCGAATTTCATATTGCTCATACTACAAAGTAGTATGTTTTTAACAAGGAACTTAAAAAAGTTATAGTAATCCCTCGATTTAAGTCGCAGTTGGTTCCAAACAATGGCGACGTAAATCGAATGACGACGCAAATTGAAGTTGGAGGGCACAAAAAATTTGACGACGTAAATCGAAACAATGTTAATCGAGGCGACGTAAATCGAAGGATTACTGTATGCTTTTCGAAAGTCAACTATCGATTCGATAAGCTTTCCATCTCCAAAAGCAGTTTTAGACTTCTACACATTACTTCTTCTAGGAGTTTATTGGCTGCATTAATAACACAGAACGTAATACAATCGGATGTATACTACGTTTAGTTACCTATCGAACTGAGGACGTATGTACCTTAGCCTATTGCATATCTTAGACAATGTGTTTTCTATTCTAAACACTTCAGTATAGCGACTATAAGTCGTCTTGAACGTGACCTTTGATGGCTATAATTACACTACCCAAGAAACATCATATGACGGACGGACTGCAATATTCATGTGAAGGTCAAAACTGAATGGCAGCACTGGTGCTTTTCCAACCATCTGGAACTGATAACTGCAGCATAATTCAGGCAAAGATATTTACTACTTCGTAGTCCGTTCAGGACGTAATTGACTTCTTTTTTCAAATGAAGATTCTTATAAGATGCTGTGACTGGAAGGAGTGACTCTGAAGTTGTGTCAGGTGAGCCTGAAGGGATCAGGCGAGTCTCTATTCGATTTGGGAATGATATTAATCTCTATCTGTAGGAAAGCGAGATGAAGGCATATTTTTTCTTTGGCAGCAGCTGTAACATATACGGCTTAGAAGAAGAAATTTCAGATATCGTGACGTATCTTCAATATGAAATATTTCCACAAGCACGTGAGTAAAGTAAAGCATTTGTAACCGAGCTTGATTGGATCGGATAATAGTACCAAACTGTATGAATATCTCTACAAAACTGAATAAATACTGAGATTTTTTGTTTTGTAATTAAAAAAAAAAGACGCTTGTTGCCTAAGTCTTTTGTTTATATTTTCACAGCCTATATATGATGACTACACCCAAATAGTTTCACATGAAACTAATGGAGAACGTTTTTTTTTCGTTTTCTTTATACATATTGATAGTCTAGTTTTAACGCCTCTTCACTTACTGGATTACTAAATAATGAAGTGCTGTTAGATGTGCTTAGATGGAGAGCTCATTTGACTAATTTTTCGATTTCCAATGAAGTGAGAAAAGAGAAACGAAAAACAAAACAGAGGAACACCTAGTTTTTTTTTATAATAACAAGCCTTTATTTATTTCAATGAATATGTCTATTTAAAATGAAAAGTAGGTGAGTTTTTTGTAAGGCAAAGTAAAGTAACGTAACAAGAGTAAAAGAGTAGCGGAAGAAGTATGAAATTTTTTAAAACAAAAATCAAATCAAAATCAAACATCTTTAAGAAATAATTTTCTTACACAAATAATGGGTGTTGCCAGTTAAAAAAAAAAAAAACAAAATCATAAAAGAAGAAGAAGAAGCAAAAGAAGCAGAAAAAAAATTGAAAAATGTGCCACTTAAATTGCTCCCGTTGTCACACCATTGAAAACGTTAAGAAAACGTCAACATTTGCATGCAAATTTCCATCAAAGCAAATCACTTTAAATGCTATTGTTGTTGCTGTTGTTGCTTTAAGTGAACAAAAATCAGTGAAGACGAAACACTATTAAAGTATAACAAAAACTGTTTTTTTTGTTGTTTGTGATGAACAACAATTGCAACAAAGGCAAAATGCAAGAGCACTGCACTGCACTGCACTGCAGAAGACAGGCAGTAGAACAATGTATCAAGTGACAAACATCTTTTATATAGGAAAACTGAAAATTTATTATATGTGCTGTTGATGCAACAAGACTTACGAGTATCAGCTAGAAAACTACAGCCAGAAAATAGTTCGCGATACAAGACATATAGACGACAGTGCCTTACTGGCTGACTTGGCTGGCTGTATGCATTTAAGAGTTTGCTGAGTGTGTCGTTTTTACTTTAATGGGCACGTCAAGAGCTCATGTCACACTCTAACTATATTTTGTCACCAGCCTTAGCTGCAAGAGCAGGCAGGCAGGCAACAATAAAACTTAAGCAGACATGCAGTCGCAGCATAGAAAAATACAGCGTCTGTATAACAATCAAATGAACGAGGTATGCTTGAGCGCATTTGCAAAATGTCAATCTCATTTTACATTTTTTCTGAATAAGCTCATCATTTAACAGCAGCAACAAAAACAAAAACAACAACAACAATAGCAACAACGTTAACAATTTATATGTTGAATGTATATTATATTTGCCACTTAAGGTGGTATAATTTTCACGCCATTCTTCTCACTCACTACTACTACTCACTACAAAACAGCTACTATTGCTACTGCACCAAGAGCTGTAGCATTTTGGCATTGCTTATGCCTGTTGTTGTTTATTAAATTGAAATTGAATTGAACAGCAGTGGAGAAGAACAGCAGTTTTGTAGCATAGTTGCAGCAACATGTTCAATGTGCTGCTTAGGTATTTTAGACGTGTTGTATTGACAAAAATGTTGAAAGTATTTGCAATTACTTGAAGATTGATTGAAATAGATTTCAGATTGATTAGTGTCAGTTTGAATAGTTATAAAAGACTAGAAGAAGAACAATTGAACTGGCACATAAATACGTAAAGCATTTAAACAAAGAGAAAATAAAATGAATTTCATTTTATTAAGAAAAATTTCCATAACATTCTCCTCTCCTCCTGCCTCTTGGCAAAACTATTAGCCTGCGAAAAAAAACGTGTGAATTTCCACGCACTCATTTATGACAGAATTTTTCGTTAAGTCAAAAGCCTCACTTAAAAAAAAGGTGACTTAACACAGCCTAACCAAAACCCAAATGAAAAGCAAAAAATACTCAACTAAAGCAAGTCAAGAAAAATATTTTTCTAGAGGATCAAAGTTACAACGCCACAGCACACAGAACGTGTCAGTTCGTTTGTGGCAAATATTAAAGCAAAAAAAAATAAGCAAAAAAAAGAAATATAAACCAGGTGTTAATGTCAGATGAGACAACTACTTTAACAACAACAACAAACAAGCGAAATTATGATTGTGGGAATTTATTGTTGAACTATAAAAATATTTAAAAAAAATCGTTAAAAAGCCATTCACGAAATCAGCTGGAAAAACTTTTACAAAAAGAGGTAAAGAAAAATTGTGTTTTAATAACACTTTCAATTAGACATCATGGTGTCTTTAAACAAGATTTAAAGTTTGCTTAAAATGCTTTCAATGGAGTCTTATTATATATAAGAAGCCTCTGACCTTCATTTAAAAATCGATTTAATATATCTGAAGGAGATCTAGGAGAGTCTGAAGCCTCCGCTGAGAGCAGGCATTCAGGCTTTCACAGATATAGAACTGAGGGATAAACGTTCATCTTCGAAGATGATTACTGTGATCCGCTGATCTTATTCTCTTAATATCTAACTCCGCCTGTATCTCTTTTCTGTAGAATATTTATGAAGAGTACTGACTATCGTATGGTGTGCCTGCCCACTGCAGGGTTTTCCATGCGAAGTTCATTGTTAGCTGATGGGATTTTCGCTCAATTTCCTAGCACATCCAGGATATTATCGAGGGTCCTGATCGAACAATATCTCAACATCTGTTCTCGTTCTTGAACGCTGGGAATTTCTCACATAAAATTCATGTCATCCAGACATACATAGTAATATCATCAAATAAACCGGCATAGTGGTAACAATTTCCAAAGTGTTATGGGACATAACTGTTGAGATTACCTCAGTTAAACTGGTTATTTTCCACCGATAAAGATTACAAGGGGTCAGTCTTCTTTCCTTAAAGCGCTAGGAAATTCATCTCACTTTTAGGGCTCTCATAGGCATCTGCATTTTGGAAGGCATAACAATGGATTTGGCATTCCCTCAAATGAATTGTGAAACTAAGCTTTTCACTCTCTTCTTTCTCTTCATTTCTCTTCCTTTCACCGCATAAACCAATGCCCGGTTTCCAGCAGTTCTTGAATTTTTCTTTTCTTTTATATTAGACTGAACTCTCTTGGCAAAGATTTCACTTTTCCTTCCTACATGGTCCGCCCCGAACCTAAAATTTTAAAGCTCAAGTTTTTTTGTTGATCACATTATTTCTCTTCTGATTTCATTCAGCTGTTTTAAGAAATAAAATCGAGTTTTTTGCTTAAGTCTTTTGATTTCAATCCGTTTTTCACCGTAAAGACTTACTTATACAATGTTTCATGAATTCTTTTCCTGTTATTGTCCATTGCTAAGCAATTTTAAAATCATAATTAAATAATTCATGCCATAAAAGACTAGAAATATAAAGAAAATAATTCTTTAACTGCAGTTATTGAACATGTAATCTGACAATTTAAAACTTAACACATTAGCACCTTTGTCTAGCCACAATAGTTTGCTTTTTTTTTCTTATTGAAAAAAAAGGGGAAAAAATGAAAGAAAATAATAAAAATTTACCATGTAATAGGGGGAGTTTTATTGACAGCAGCAATTACCTTAAGAACTCAACAAGCTTTTCAATAACTTTGGCTGTACAAATCCTTTAAGGAAAATAATAGACAAATGAAGGCGATCAAGACGAAAATAATAAAAAAAAACAGAAAAAATAGCGAACACTTGTCTATCCATTTTGTTCAATTTTATTGCAACAAGTTGGAGTGTCTATCAAATAAATGAATGAACAAAATAGTGAATAAACTGACTGACTGACTGACTGATTGAATGTAAGTGCTGTTTAGCTGCCAACTTTCGCAACATTCTGCACCATAGAAATGGACATATAGACCACAAGACAGACGAGCAGACATTTAGCAACAGCAACAGCAGCAGCAGCAGCAGCATATACAGCCGAGGTAGGAGATAGGAGATGGGCAGACAGACAGACAGTATAAATCACAAATTGAACGTTTCACATTTTAATGGGGTGGCAATCATTTTAGTGTTTCTTTTTTTTTCATTTTATTTTTCGCTAATGTTTTAAAAAAGCTGCTTTCTTTCCCATCCACAAGGCAAAAGCGTTATGTTTTCTTGCTCTGCTGCTGCAGTTGCTGCCCATGCCTTTGGATATTAAAATTGTGGTTAAAATTAAGGCGGGCAACAAGTGGTTAAGCACTCTATTATTAAATAATAATAGTGTGCGTGCCCCTTCTTTATTATTATTTTTTTTCTTTCGTTTTTTCCTTTTTTTTTTAATATGAAATACATAACAAATACAACTTGGCCAACAAGGCGAGCTAGATTGCTACAATAATATTTAACAGCAAAACGAACAACACCACCACCAACAACAAACGATTAGTATTTTGCAAACAACAAGTGCCACAGTTGGCAGGTTGTTGTCTTAAAAAACAAAAACAAAAAATAAAACAAAGTTGAGGAAGATCCGTTTACGCTGGCTTTGTTTAGACTTTAACATTACACTTATAGGTTGCTCAGGACACGAAGAACACCAACTTGGTGAGCAGCCTTTGGTTTTGCTCCCCGTAGATCACGTGTATGGATTGGGGCGGTGAAAATAGATTTTTCGAAGGATATCGTCACCAAAAAAAGAGGACCAAGAGAGGAGCAAGAGATGAAGAGAGGAGCAAAGGATGAAGAGATGAAGTCGCCGTGGTCTAGTAGGTAGTGTGTTGGCTTATTAGACGAAAAGCCAGGGTTCGAGCCGCAGGCCGGACATTAAGACAGCAGATCGGCGACTTCCTGTCAGCATATTTCTGGTAAAAACTCTGGGTAAATAAAATTGCCATGAAAAGTTTCTCAAAAATCTGTCGTTCGGAGTCGACTTTAAACTGTAGGTCCCGCCACTCATTTATAAAATTAACACACACAGTGACAGTGGTGTCAGAAGTTAGGTCGTAATCCTGACTGAAGGGTTGTAATGACCAATTATGTATGTATGTATGTATGTAAGAGAGGAGCAACCTCCTCCTAAACAATATATATTTGAAGCAATTGAAACTTTTGTTGGGGAAGGAAATTTGAGTCATGTAATCGCCCTTTTTAATATGATGATAAGAATTATGAGAATTAGTCATCAGAACACATGCTTAAAGACTCTGAGCCCTAACTGCACCGCAAAAGGACACAATTGCGTGCATGTCAGGTATTAAAAAACTGTCTTAATTGTCGTTTTTTACACCGAGCAGCATCCTGAGGTTTGTCAAACCAACTATTGTGGAGGGAGGAGTCGTTATAGGGACTACGTCTGTAGTCTGATTTTTTATTTGTAAATCCGTTGGTATGGTCTCAGCAGGACATGCACATTTTATAAGTGATGCTCTGACATTGGTTCACCAGAATCGTTATCCGAATCGTTTGTTCTTGACAGCCAATGCATCTCGAAAAGTACTTCCAAAACGTATTTTTGATTGGTAGTCCATCTCTATAAAGATTTTCTTTATTTCTTTGTTTCTCCTTCCACTGCTAGTGTGACTCAACTCTTGCCTGATTCTTGAAAAAAGAAAATCATTTCCTTTTTTCTTCTGCTGCCTCTTTTTCAATTTAAGTTTAGAAGGAAAAAAAGAACTTAAACCACACAATAATCTTTGCTTTTCATGTTCAATCATCTCTCTCTTTGTCGATATACTCATACTCTATTATGGGTAAATTGTAGTTGAACAATTTCTTGGGGTGATGAACAATCAATTAAGAAAATAAGTTGTTTATTGTTATTGCTTTTCTTAACTTGGCTCATGATCAGATCAGATCATGATCTTATAAATATCAGTTTTGAAAGTCTAAATAAAATCATTATTAAACTATAAATCGCTTTTTAAACAATGCTATACGCTGCTATACGCTCAAATACAAATTGTTTAAATGGCCAGCCAAGAGAAGCAAGTGTTTTGCTTTGTTTTGTTTCGGTTTTGTTTCGGTTTTCTTGTTTTCCATAAAACGTTTAATTAGTTTAGAAAATTAAAAATATTTCTTAATTAATTAAAAAAAATTATGGTTTCTTTGTGGCAAAATCAAAACAAAAAAAACAAAAAAAGGGTTTATTAACCCCATTTTGTTGTTGTTTTTTTCTGGTTTGATTTGGTTTAAGAAACCTTTTTTCTTGGTTTTTTGCCAAAAGGCTTAAAAAAATTTACGTTAGTTTTGTTAGTTGGGTTTACCACAGTTTTCTGATATTTCTCATCATCAATGCATCATTAATCATTGAAAAGTTTCAATAATGATTGGCCTCAACTAGACAATGTAGATTAAAAACTGTGATTTTATGGTAGCAGCTCAATATTTTTGTTTTTATTTTTTTATTTTTTATTTCAAAATTTAAACCCCAACAGAGTTTTTGTAGTTTGGATAGCGGAATTGAAAACATAAAATCAAATTCAAATTTAAGCAATTAAAACTTTGAGTCTTAATTTTAATAATTTTGTCTGCCACAAGAGGATATTGGCATGCAAGCTGTGCTATACTGTGACCTGTAGATGATTTTCTTTTAAGGTTGTTAAGCTGATAGGGCTCATATTAAACATAAGCTACAAGCTTTTGATTATTTTGTTACAGCCTTAAAGGTTAAAAGGTTACAAAGGTTACTCAAAGGTTAGTCTTGTTTTAGAACTCTTCATCCAATCCAACTTTGGCCAATTCAAGTGTAGCGTAAGGACAGATTTGGATGTGACATTCACGAGGGAATTAATCGTATTACTCGCTTTCAAAATGACTCTGATTTCCGCTAGGAAAACACTGCGAAAAGTTTAATTTCAGAACTCTTAATATATGTATATACCCCAGCATATTATGTGAAGCATTTTGGAGCCAACGGAATGTACGTAAAGGCTCCCACCTAAAAACTCCGGATTATTAGACCCTAAGACTCTGTTTGATTTTTTAAAACAGAAATTTTCTATCCAGAAAATTATTAAGGAACTGATTCCAGAATTGCAGGATATTCATAGTATAGGTGGGACAAGCGTTTAACTTCATTGCCTGCTCGGTTTTCTATTTCAATGAATAAAGGGGATCCTATTAAGTATAACAAATAATGCCTAGTTGTAGTAGAACAGAACACACTGCCTGTGCACTCAGTTTATCAGGCTGCAGGGACATTGATAGTGCCATTATGTGATAGCAACTCTAAGCCCCTTTTATAGGTATACAGTTATATGATCGCTCTTTCTACCCTTACGATTATATTATATCTTCAAGAGAATATTAGGTTCGAAACAACCTCCAGATACCTAAGCCACTTGGATGGTTGAGCCCCATAAAGGGTAAGTAGGTGTCTGATACAACTTGAAAAAAGCATGAAAGCTCTTTCACAATGTTGTTGCAATTATATTGTAAATCGAGGACTAATTTTTAGTTGTAGGCATAAAAAAATATTAAAATTCCATGGGAATATGATCTTTATCCATAAATGCGTCGTTCAAAAACAAATTTCTATTAAAACTTGACTAATAAACATTTCTGTCTTAAGTCTTTTGATTTTAGAAATATTTTTTTTTTGTTTTTCGAAACCCAACTAGAAGTTGCACTAGATTTATTAATCGTTCTCCAAAAAATATTAGAATTTATGGCCTCTTAATCCAGACCTTAAGCACGCGCCATTACGTCTTCTATAGCATTTTGGAGCAATGTTTTAAAGTCTTTTTGTAACTCATACACCCTTAGGCTTTCAAATCATTAAAGAAAAATTAAAAAACTTTTTTTGTAAGAGTTTTTGTACGATTTTCAAAACTAATGATCTTGTGTTAGCGGCAAATATTAAACTGACTAAAGAAGAAAAGCACCTGTTTAATGATCTTCTTTTCTGAAAAAAATCTGTAACAATTAGTTCTTGTTGGAAGGCCCTTAAGACAAACAGAAAATGGAACAAAAATTGAAAAGCTCTCTGAAAAAAAAACAAAGAGATAATCCTCAAATAATTGTTGTAAATATGTAAATTTAATTAAGGGCAACAGAGTGACAGAAATATTGGATACAAAAGAATTCTTTTTGTGATCACTAGAAGAACTTTAACAGTGGTTATCTGAAATCAAAATTATTGAAAAGATATTATTTTCGGACCAGAGAGCAGGAAGGCAGCAGTTTGAATTGTTAGGATGTAATCCAGCATATGCTAAGATGAATGACTTGCTTTAAGACTCCACCTAATCTTACATACATACATACATAATTGGTCATTACAACCCTTCAGTCAGGACTACGACCTAGTTTCTCACACCACTTATGTTGTGTGTGTTAATTTTATACATGAGTGGCGGGACCTACAGTTTAAAGTGTACTCCGAACGACAGATTTTTGAGAAACTTTTTCATGGCAATTTTATTTATTCTCAGAGTATTTGCCAGTAATCTGTTGAGACGAAGTCGCCAAAGAAATACTTTTTGTATTTTTGTTTTGATGTCTGGCCTGGGGCTCGAACCCTGGCTTTACGTCTAAATAAGCCAACACACTACCTATTAGATTATGGCGACTCCACCTAATCATCTTCCTCTAAGGCCTGACTTAAAAATCTTAAGAAACTTTTTCACCAGAACATCAATACGTAGCTTCAGATCAATGTATAGACTTTAATCGAATATTTATTGAATTTGAAATTGCAGTTCTAGTTCCTTTTCTTACAAGTATAAGAAGCAATCAATTATTTTATTTGATTTTGTTTCTTTTATTGCCTTTCACCATGTTTCAATTCTTTCGGGGGCACATCATTAAAATAAAAACTTTAGACGGTTTAATGGAAAATCGTTTGAATTGATTTGAAAAAGAAATCAAGTAAAACAAAAGATTTCAGTGGCATTTACTCTATAGCAACTGGCTCTACGCCCCATTAATAGCAGCAAAATATTAATGCTGAGACGAAAGCATAAAAAAAATAAAAAAAGAGAAGCTGTTTCATTAAGCCACCAAAACGAAATAAAAGGGGGGTACTCTTATCATAAAATTATTATGAATACAAAGCTTATACGTTTTTTATTTTATTTTTGAATTTTCGAAAAATAATTAGTAGCTTATGGCTTGTCTAGAAAAGCTTAACATATTTGAAGATCAATAATGCATGTCATTAATCACAATTAACGCCACATGCCCGGCTCAACAGTAAGCAAAAGTAGCAAAACAAAAGCAGACTTAAAAACCTCATTAGAAAACACTTTACTTTACTTTACTTTACTTTACTGCTTTTTCCTTAGAAAATAAAACAAAGACGAAAACGAAAACGAAACAGTATAGACACTTGCCAAACTTGTCTATATTTTTATGAAATCAACCATCAATTATTGATTTTTTTGTTACTTTTTTTATTGAAACAAAAACAAAAAAACAATGCATTGTTTGCTCATCATTATAATTTGTCTAATGCTGCGGTGGACATTATGGAAATGTTTTTAAAAAACAAAAAAAAAACCAGAATCAGGTTCAATCTGTATGTCTATCTGTCTATTGATAGTAGACAACAAACAGATGGAGTTTCTCCTCTCTATTCAATAGCCCTTTGGCAAAAATTCATTTTTAAATGTGTTCAAACCCAAATGTTGGACAATAAAACCCAATTTTTTTGCTTCGAAAATATATACAACAGCGGCATTATTTGAAATCAAAATGAGATCTTGTTTTATGGTATTTTACTGGGGTTGTGTATATCTTTTTGATTTGATTGTTTGATAAATTGCTGTCAAATATGAAATAATCATTAGCTGTCAAATATCTCAAGATATTTACAAAAACAACAAACAAAAAGCCATGACTTTCAAGTAAAAAAAAAAAATAAAAATAAAAACAAAAACCTGCAAGTGGTTGGTGTTTAGCGGTCATAAGGAAAACGCCCTTCAAAATGTAAAACATTACACAGTATGTGTACCATCACATCGGAAATGTTATTCAAATATGAGAGAATTTCAAATAAAATTTATGCAAACATTTCAAACTAATTATGTAGTAAAGCAACCAACAACTTATTCGATATCATATTATACAGTCGAGCCAAAATATTTTCTCTGAAAACATACTCCAATTTGAAGTCGCCGTAGTCTAGTAGGTAGTGTGTTGGTTTATTAGACGTAAAGACAGGGTTCGAGCCCGAGGCCGGACATCAAGACAGCAGATCGGCGACTTCCTGTCAGCAGATTTCTGGCAAAAACTCTGAGAGTAAATAAAATTGCCATGAAAAAGTTTCTCAAAAATCTGTCGTTCGGAGTCGACTTTAAACTGTAGGTCCCACCACTCATGTATGAAATTAACACACACAACATAAGTGGTGTGGGAAACTAGGACGTTTTACAATGGTGGGTCAAATCGACCTCCGGGTACTGTACTTGTCTTAATTGACAAGTACACGTCCTCTAACCTAACCTTACCTAACCTAACCTACTCCAATAGCCAGGCTTTCCTAAAGTCCCCTTCGAACGTAATATCGTCGTTGAAACTTGCCCATGTAGATCATATATTTCTCTATGAAATGGCATATATTTGGATCCCTCGGCATAAGAACATTCCCGAAATTTAGGTCGCATTCGCATTGGGCGAAACGGGTGCCACACTGGATAATCCTTTTTCGTTTCGTGTATTGCAGTTCCATGAGTCACCAGGGTTGACAAAACAGCTCTCAACTTGATATTTATTATGTGACATCTGCCCTATCAATACACTGCCTAATAAGGCGAGACTTCTTCCATAGATTCCTAAACACAGACAGTATTTCCGATCCGATGATAGAAGATGTACTGGCTTTAGATTGGCAAAGGATTTACATACGTCAAGGACGGTTGGTCGCCTGCCTTCTTAGCTTTATAATCGATGACGTCCCTAAACTTTTCTAACGATAGTTCCCTTTGATTAACGCTGTATACGGTGTGTGGGTCTACTTTGTAGACCCACAGAGTAGCGTGTCTAAACCTAAAGGAATTCAACAGGCATTCCAGGGATTCTTCCTGATGGCAAATTTTATTGATCCTCAATACCTTTTCTGGCTCTTAAGTCTTTAATTGTATCCAAGTGCGTTTGCGTGGACAGCATGACATGGGGTTCTTTGGCACCACTTTTAGTTTGATAGTTACATCCTCAGTATGACATCCAAATATATCCGGTACTCCTTTTTCGACTCAAGTTACTAAATTGGGGTACCCTTGCTGGTATCCTTACATCTGATAAACCAGTATTGGATATGAATTCTACTCGATTATATCTGAGAAGATAAGTCTAGAAAGACATTTGCAAGGGCGTCTTGCCATAACTCAAGAAGAATGTGAGTGCTCACACCGCAATCTCCAATCTGGCCACACTGACCGCAACCGTGTGCTGTATTAACTGCTTGTCAACCTCCGTGTCAACATTTTCGTTTCATATTTGTATCATGATGTGCAAGGTTCAATTTTTAGGTCCTGAGTTCCCATCAGTGAAAGGCATTTCCATTAACAATTCAATTGAATTCATTGACATGATTTCAATGTGATTAAAATTTCATGATATTCCCATATTCATATACGGACGTTAAGAATAAATACACTTGTTGTATTGCCTTTTGAAGAAGACCAAAAAGCGAATTTTTTTTTTCTTGATAATTTCTGCATTGAATTTTATCATCTTTATTTTCATCACAAACATCTCAGGCTCTAAACAACAAAGCAGAACCGCCAAAATTGTAGAAAAGAAAATGTTAAAAAAAAAATTAAATTCTTCTTCACAAAAACAGAAAAAAATGACCACAAGAGAGAAAAAAAACGACGAAGAAGAAATAAAAAGAGAACATTTTATTGCAGCTTAACCGCAGAATGTTACAAAAACAATGTTGGACAATATAAAACTGACCTAAGACCATGATGTTCATACAAAGATAATGATGATGATGCTTATGATAGAACTGCAGCTGATTATGATGATGATAATGATAATCATGATTGTGATCATGATGATAGTGATGTTTGGTATTCATAAGTTTTACGCAAGTATTTCAAATATGCCCAAATGTATATAAGCAAAGGGATGCCAGATTTAGAGAATTATTCTTCCTCCAATAGGGGGGAGATGGTCTTGTTTTGTTGAAACCACATGTGAAACAAATCTAATTAAGGTTTCTTGAAAGGGGACCTACAGTTTAAAGTCGACTCCGAACGACAGATTTTATTGAGAAACTTTTCATGGCAATTTTTATTAACTTTCAGAGTTTCTGCTGACAGGAAGTCGCCGAAAAAATACTTTTTGTATTTTGTTTTGATGCCCGACCTGGGATACGAACCCGGGCTTTACGTCTAATAAGCCAACACACTACCTACTAGACTACGGCGACTACTATTCCTACACAAGCGGATAAAGTAGCTGTGGTGATATCATAATGCAGACCGTAAAAAGTGCGATGATAGCAGTTTACCACTGTAAAAGGACTTCGGGCAAGATTTGGGTCCATATACCAGTCATCCAATATTAACTTTATCAGGAACATAGCCAATAGCGCCTACTTTTAGTGGATGGTATGCCTATTTCACTGCAGGCTCATTAACAGGGTGAGCTGACAATCAGCTGTCCTGACATATCTCTTACGAAACGATACAAATTCCCTTTAATTCCCCGCTGGTATGCTTTGGAACAAACAACATGTCTAACCATGTGGCATTACTGTTGGCTTTGACGGATTGATGGATTAATGTTTCACATTTGTTGGCTTTTTTTCGTTTCTTTTTTTTTCTCTCATATGGTACAGTGAGGTGGTCAAGACAGTTTTCATTGCACACATTGGCTTTGTAAGGAAACAGAAAACCTTGTAGCTTTTGTTTTTGTTTCTGTCTTCATGTGAGTAACAGAAAAACTACGTATTGCGCAAATAAAGATGCACATTTTAATGCCACACAATACCAAAAAAAAAAAAAAATGGAAACAAAAATTGTTTAAAAAACCAAAAAACAGTCGCCGACGTTGCATCTTTTGATTTTTCAATTGCTTTACATATTTGTGTGTTCTGATGGGCTGCTTTTCTCATGCATACATGCAATGCAATGTATGGCAACAAATAGCAGTGCAGTCCCAAACATATTTGAAATTTTCATATACATTTTGGTGGCGGCAAAAATCTTCTTTTTTTTGTGGAAGAAGAGAAACTAATTTAAAGCAATTTACTTTAGAATAGAGTAGATAGAGACGGAGACAGACGAAGTAAATACATTTTCCATAGTTTAGTTTATAACTGTAGCAAAAGTTTTATTTGTTTCCATGCCAATGTTTTATACCCTCTTTTTTACTATTTTTTTTTTTAATGGAAAATCATTTCAACAATACATAGATCTTCATTTCATCATTTGGCCATGATGATAGACAAATATTACACTTTTCAGGCCAGCCTTTGCTTAGAAAAATAAAATCCAAAAAGTGATTTTTAAATGGATGCACCTTACATTGCCATCACGGTTTCAAGTGAGTGATGTACGGTAATTCGTAAGTCTTAAAGTACTCTTCAAATTTATACCATTGCTCTTGATAATGACGTGTGTAGTATAATAGTGATGATCCTCATGATCATTCACAATCCACAATAATGATGATGATCTTGATGTAATACTTGTAAGGCAGCACTAAAAGAAAAACTTTTGCCATCAATTTCCATTTAATAAGGAGAATCAAAAAAGAAAACCCATGAGTGTAAGAGAACTAGAGAGGAAGGGTATTGATTTGAAATTAAGTTGGCATGTCTGGATTTTAATTTTCTTTAAAATGAATGTCTACTCAAGGTTTACGAACTTGATAAATGCTACGCAAATTAGAAACAATGCTTAGGTTCAATGGAAAAGACATTAAATGTGCTACTGTTGTTGATAATCAATCACTGGGATTGTAAGGAAGCATCTTCTTATTCATTCAATAAAATACATTCAATAGATAGTGGTTGTAGTAATACAGATAAAGGAGAAAAGGTAATTATTGTTATTTACTTACCAGTAGTATTTTGAATATAGTTTACACTGGTATCTTTTTGATAGCTGTAGTTGTAGCTGTAGTTGTTCTGTAAAGAAACAAAAAAAAAATAATTTTAGAAAATTTGTTGCTTTAAATGAGTTACAAATGAAAGGAGAAATCTTTTCTAAGTAAATAAAATTCTGTGTTTTAAATTCATTGTTTAGTTTAGATACCCTAATAATATGAAATCGTTAGTTAATCATAGAAAATAGCAAATATTTACTTCAGTTTTCCAATACACTTTTTCGTATGAGCAAACTAACCGTAATGTTGACAGTAATGATATCCGATGTTAGGCTACCATACCAACATACATAGATTTTGTTGCATTTACACCTTAAGGCTGTGAACGTAATCTTTTATGGCAGACACTATATTCTTCTTCTTTGCATTTTAGCCTTATGAAATTGACTTTATTTTGGGCATTTCCCAGGCTTTTCCTGTTCCTACACTGCTATTGATATTTCGTTTAACGTTTGATGATAACAGTGTTTTTGAGTTGTAGACCTTCAAGTCTATTTGCATTAATGCTAATAACATAAGCATGATGTGAAATGCTTAAAATGTTCTATAAGTAACAAACATGCACATGCACATGCATACAAACAAACATATGTATACTGTACATGTCAGGTCTTTAAGGCATAAAGCACGTTTTGCGCGTGAAATAAGGCGCCTGAAATGAAGCTCCACTAACATTACAGTTTCAGTTGGAATTTTTTTTTTTGCTTTTTTTCTACTCAAAGTGTTTGACTCTAAAACTGTTGTTGTTGCACAACAACAATTGTTATGATTAACGGTAAGAAAGCTTGCATTAAAAAAACAAACAATAAAAAATAAGCAAAACGTTGGCTTATATGCTGTGATACAACAATTTAAGCAGACAACAACCAAAAAAAACAAAAAAGAACACAAAAAAGGTCAAACACTTGTTATGCTTTCTGTTTGGGGTCATCCCAAAAGAAAACATAAAACAGCAAAAAATAAACACTCTGGCTTTTATTTACTTTTTATATGGATTTCGAAATTTTAACATAAATTTTGTGGCCTTAAATCGTTTGTTGTTTAACAGTTTTAGCCATGTTAGTTATAGTGTTCAATATAATTTAAATCATCGCCTGATTGTCTACTAAAAAATCTTTCCTTAAAATTTTTCCTTCCTTTGTTTTTTTTTGTAACAAAAATCGTGATTTTCAAAAAAAATTAAAATAAAAATATTTTTGCAGTTCTTGTTGTTGTTGTTGCATGTTCCACTTTAAAATTTCAACACGTTCGTTTTCGTGCTCTACATAATTCATCATTGGTAGGGTAGTAAAAAAAACAAAAACAATAACAACAACAAACCGATCATCAGCATTATTATCGTCATAAATAGCAGCCACAAAATCTATAAAAGAGCAGAATTATAATAACGATGGGTATCTACTATTATGCTGCACAATTTAAGTTGAAATCGTTAGAAAAATTATTTCCCTCAATGGGAATATTTTTTGTTTCTTTTTTTTTTTTGATTCTCATAAATATTTGGCAAACTGCACGATTTTCTATAAAGAAAAAACCTTCGTTAATTTTAATCTCTTTTTCAAATTAGAGCAATATTTCGTTGGCTGAATCTAGGGATTACTTATAAATATTTTGAAATTGATTTCGCATTATTAAAGAAAACACTTAAGCAACGAACCTATCTATTATTTCTTACCCATAGTGCCTGCCTAGCCTATTGGTCGCCATTTAAATGACAGGCATTTCTAACTATCTGATCGTATCATGA
This sequence comes from Sarcophaga variegata, assembly GCA_932273835.1. NCBI lineage: Eukaryota > Metazoa > Arthropoda > Insecta > Diptera > Sarcophagidae > Sarcophaga > Sarcophaga variegata. The sequence continues at coordinate 3,609,996 of OW026362.1, forward strand.
AGTTGTGGATTTTATTCCAACTGCCCTCAGCTTGACAAGTTCTTTTGTAAAATTCCTAATTGCCAGACAATGAGAAAGAAGATCTGCGTTCCGTTGTATCCTCTTTTTCGTACTCATCTTCTGTGGGTGTATCGTTTACACCCGTAAATCTCTTCTCGATATACTCTAATAGATAGTGCACAGGCCAATTATTGATGAATGCCGGGAGATTATTGAATGATAACTCCTATATGGGCTCTAGGACTTAGGAATATCGTCATCAGAATATCACAGTTAAACCTTGATATTCTCTGCTTGTTTCACAAGCAGGCCCCAGTGATATTGCTGTGGAAACTGGACGTATTCTTTCCAATATTGCATGGACATCGCATATTGTGGTTCTCATATGCCACTGCTCTATTAGAAAAAAGAAGCTGTGGGTCTGCAGAAGAATATCACAGTTAAACCTTGATATTCTCTGATTGTTTCAACAGAGGCCTAAAGTTCTTGGACCCCTGTTATATTGCTGTTGAAACTGGACGCATTTTTTCCAACATCGCATGTTTATCGCACTATTGTGGTTCTTATATGCTACTGATCTATTAGAATAAAGTAGCTGTGGGTCTGCAGAAGAGGAAGAATCTATATTTTACCTCATAGATCACTGACAAGCTCTTGATATGAAACGGTAGAGGTTCTTATCTTCTGATTTGCGATCATTATCTTGTGACTGAACTCCCCCAAAATAAATCTTGCTGCAATCATAAGATTCATTTTAGAGTGGGGATTGTTTCCTATGGGGAATATTTACATTACCCATTAGACTTGGTGACCCCTATTGTCACTACTTGTAAAAAAGGAAAAAAAATATTAGAAGCCTCTTATAAAAAATTTAAAACTTTTAAGGGTTACTACTTCTGTGAGGACGGAATGCCTGAGCTCAAAGAGAAACCCGATTGCAGTAATTAGAATACAATTCCAGATTAAATTGAAATTCGTGAGTTGGAGAAAATAGAACGTGAATATAATCTACAACCTGTGAGATTCCTACAGTCAAAAGTCCTGAGAAAGTAATGTCTCAACGACTGGAAGGATATGGAATGCAAATTAAATTCGTGATCAACAACTTTCCTATGTATGCAGCAAAAACTGCTGTTTAAGGTTATCTGAAAGCGCAATAAATTCTCACAGCTATTGTGAAGACGGGCTGATACAAAAAATGGAACTGCAGATAACAGGATGATAACAAACACAGACTGTACACACCCACAGCTACATAGTCTTTAACTGTATTAGTTTAATAGTTTTCATTTAATTTCCACAATATGTAGGCTAATCTCTGTACTAATTTCCATTGCTAATAGTGGGAAATATTGTTTTGTATTAATAATACCCAGTTCTTCTTTAACAGCCCCTTCTCCGCATATATAGTAACACCACAGCAATTGATACTGTATAGTTGTTATATGCAGAATATTATTGTTGGCATATCATATTATCTCTCTTGTCTCTCTTCTCTCTTCTCTCTCTCTCTCCGTCTGTCTGTCTGTTAATATCTAATGTGTGTCTTGAGGGTGTCAATTGTGTGCATTAGTTTCAAAAACGTGTTGCAATTTATTATTTAAACTATGTTTGTATGCATGTATGGAATGGATGAATATGCCTTACAAAGCTCTTCTCCATATTAGTTTTTTGGACTCTATAATTTTAAATGGATATTAGCGTGACTCCAGTGGTATTGTAGATGATGATGATAGTGTTTTACTTGATTTTTCTGTTTGTCTATAAGGAACAAACAAAAAAAATAGCACCAAGAGAGCAAAGTGTTCAATAATATGTTTTCTTTTGTGAATTTACCCCCCCAATATATGGTGGCATAGTGATGAGTTTATAGTCTAGAAAGGCATTAGAAAATCGAAATGTTATTTGTGGGAAAATATTTCTGTGGAGATTGAATGGTATTGATTTCATTAGAGGCGCTTGTATAAAATATTACAAGTTTTGATTTGATCTTTGTTACCGATTGAATGCAATCGTTAAATCAATCGTTTTTAAGGAAGTTCGTTGTAATAAAGGACTGTTTGAAAAGTGTGAACATTCTTTAAAATTATCATATGCAGGAGAATCTGGGTTTAAAAATGATTTTTTACCCCAAAATTGTTATCACAAACATTACATCCTTTGAATGAAGCCAATGGCTTTGGTGATTAGGTGATTATACCTTTCCAAACTGTCCCTTCTTTCAATAGTAAGGCTTTGTTTGTTGGCGTAACAGCCTCTTCAAGAACTAGATTCAACATCAGAAGAGAAATCGTTGAACTCGCCAATAGGCTTCTTCTCGTAAACCGTGCATGAAGATGTAAAATGGACTGTGGCGTTACAAGAGTCTTATGAACAAAGCCCAACCGTATAGGAACGAAACTAATCCTAAGCATAACTATAATTGAAATAGAAACGGGGTATGATTTCCATAGGACTAGCAGATGTTATGGGAATATCTTCGAATTTTTTAGGCTATGCGGAGCAGAGAAAAAGAGCGTAGGCAGATATGGGTGGATTGATGAGAAACTGCTAAATATAAGACTTCAAATTTGATAGCCTAATTGGCTTCATAAAAAGGATTGACTAACAACGAGGATATTCTGAAAGACATTATGACACTCGAGGTGTGATGGTCTATTTTTTTTAGAACATTGTACGCATCATAAAAATCAAATCTACACAACAGAACTTAGTCTTCGAATTTAACAAGTATGTAACATGAAGTAGAGTGTACGCAAATAATAACCCAAATATTAAGAAATTCTTGCTCATCTTCTTTTTTATTTTAAACCGAGCTCTCATAACATACAATCTCATTATTCACTTTATTTAACTTTAAGCCATTTAAATGACCTTAATGCTAAATCGATACATATTGTTAAGCACTTATGTACATCACCCCCAACCAACCAACTAAACCATCGCATCCCATCAACTATGTACAGACAACATAGATTCAACACTTCTTTAGCAGAACAGAAAACCAATCTAAAGTTATGGACAAGAGCATATTTCAACTTTGGCATGACTTAGTGATGCACACCAAACAACCAACACAGCGCATTATTTTCACTTGGCTTTCTAACTCAACATACATATGTACATACATACATACATACAGCAACGTGGTCGTCGTCAACAAACAATATTGGCCAGGCCAGGTTGTTTGCATTACATGATAATATAACTTCAATAAATTTTTTTTTGTTGCTATAGATGTTGCTGGTAAATGTTGCTGTTGCTGTTTGTTGTTGCTATTGTATTGTGATGGTGGTAATAGTGGTGTCGTCGTGATCAATTGAGAGCAATTTATTATGAAATGAGGGTGAATTATAATGATAAAAGTAGAAGAAGGCTTCTTTATGAGTAAAGGCGAAGCGCCGCTGTTGATTCTTTTGATCTTTTACGATTATTTTAGCCATTATTATTAGCTGAACAGAAATATTCTTAAAAAAAAAAAAAAAAAAAAAAAGCAACAACAACAACAACTATGGCAACAAATAGCATTAACATTTCAACAATTGCTTTTAAAACAACAATAATAATGAGCTTCAACTACTTTTTTCTTCAAAGTCTCTGATCTCAGGTTTTTACAAGTGCTGTAATCTGAAAGAATTGCTCTAAAAATGGCAACAATATGAAAAATAGCTCAACATTATACACTCATACATAAAACCTAACTACAGGGCTAAAGCAATAAGGAATCACTTGTCTGTATCACAAAATCTGCAGCTCTCTCTCTGCCTCTTTCTGTTAATCTAACAAGCTTAAATGCTTGTTTTTTTCCTCTTTTGCTTTTGTCTTATGCTATCGTTAGACGTTTTGTTTTTATGGATTTCGATTATGACGATTATCTATTATTGTTGTACTTGTTTGTTGTGTTCTGCTGTCTGTTGTTTGCCATGTTTGCCGTTGAAATGTTGTCGACAATTATTTTATTATGCTGTCAACACTTGAGTGCAATAATGCCAATAATATTGGTTTATGACAACCATAAAATTTATCATGTTTTTGTGTTTCTTTTGCTATCTTTGGCAGGTATTTGATCTAGAATTGGAATTTATGGGAATATAAAGAACAACTTTATAGTTTAGGATTTAAATTTTGTTGGTTTGTATTCGATTAACACTCAGCAGATGGTCTCTCAAAGACATGTCTGGCATTATAAACGAATTAGAGAAATAGTTTGAGAGAGAAAGGCAAGAGGCTGTAATGGAATAAATAAGGATTCAGTAGATATTTTTATGCAATTCCGAATGACAGCTAACCCAACATGTTTCCAAAACGTTCCACAAAAAAAACCCTTTAAATTGCTCAAATAACACTTTCGGGTGATGATCTCTAACCCTGTTGCAATGATTCATTTTGGAATTTCTATTTCAACAGTAAAATTCATTTCTTTTAAGAAACCATTAAATCAACAACAAAAGCAACAACAAAAAGAAAAGAATAGAAAATCGTAAAAGAAACGAAATCATAAATCGATGAATCAAATCAACTTAAAAGCACTTATTGATGACAACACTTTAGCAGCCACCAACCAAACAGCATCACATTATAAACAATTCTACAACAATAAGAAAATAATAAAAATTACAACAAATAAACAATAAATAGACAACAAATTACTTTTAAGTTTAGAGTTGCATTAGCAGCAACTGCAACAAATTGTTGCATTTGTTGATGAAGTTTCTAAAGCAACACATAACCAACCACCAACCACTTGTCAATGCCATTAACGACTCATTGAAAAGGATTGCTTGCTGGCTGCTGTTACAAAAAAAAGAGCAACGTAAACTGTGTCGCTGTTAAACAGCAATAATTGAATAGAATGAATAGAAGAATATGGTACTTTAGAGGACTCTAAAACGATAAAAGGGAAAATGAACGTTTAGTTAACAATTGATGACTTAGTCATCATAAATGGAACTTTAAAACATACATACATACATACAGTGTTTGTAAGTATAATGCCATTATGCAACCCACACTTGCAACAAAAGCGTCAAAGCTTAGCTTAAAAATAATTGTGTGTTGCAAATACTTTATTACCCTACAAAATACAAATTATTACTATTACATCAGAGGCCTTGTAATATAAATGACTGGATTACCATCCGAAAAACATTGTAAAATGGACACTGAACTCTACTCATTTGAGATCACGGTTTAAACTGTCTCAGCCGGAAGCCTCTATTCTGGCTCTCATGAGGTTCTTTATGAAATTACGCTGTCTAAGGAATGTCCACACCATCCAAAACAATACTCCAACTTTTTTTTGTAGCTCACCTATCAATTCTTTATCACCCCAATGCAACTTTCTATATTTAATCCCCCTTTCAGATAAACAGGGTCTAAATTCTTAACATCACGTATGAATTTCTGTGTTTGTTGTCGAGTCGAGTGTGATGGCAAATGTGATCACAACTGTGTTCGATCCTTTATGACAAGCTTTTATTAAGTCATAATAGTAGTGTTGATCATCATAATAACGATGAGCAACTATAACAGCAACAACAACGAAAACAACACAAACAACAATGAAAACAACAACATTATTATCATTGATGACGTTGGCTAAGGCAATGGTGATGGTGATGGCGATGACGACGCAAAGTGTCTATAAAATATAAAAATAAAGCAGACATCGATTGGTAGATGAAAAGATGGATGAAATCCAATGCAGAGATGGATGGATGGCTCGCTATATGGATAGATAGATGGATGACTGTCTGCTTGTAAACCTTTGGCTGTTATGGTTTTGCTATGATGTTGTCGTTGATGAGTTAGGACAATAGCAATAATAATGGCAACAATAACAGCGGCAATAATAACGACAACCAACAACATTTCTTTTTTATATTATTGCCAATGTGATTATAAACTATATATAGAGTTGTTGCTATTATCGCTGTTTGCTGTTGCAGACATCATGTGAAAACATTTTTTTTTATTTTCTTTTATTTCTTTCTTTCTTTTATTGCTGCTGATGTCTAGTCCTTAAGTAATTTATTTGTCATATCACGTGTAAAACATTTAAAACGATTAACACAGCAACTATTTTCACTTACAGTCACATACACGTGCAACACTGTTGCTTTTAATTGTGGCAAGTTTTGAAATGAAATTGTAGCATTAGTGACATCAACGCCAAAGGCAAAAAGCAGGCAATGACATTGCCACTAGATTTCGTGCTGAATATACAGAAAATATTTAAAAACTGGTCTTCATAAGTCTCAAAACTAATTCATAAGTGAATACAATTCTTCGTTGAATAAATTTAAGTCCTAAATCGTCTGCCCACTCTTTTATTTCTCGGGGTATTCCCAGGAACAGTAAAAGTTGAACTATGCACACCGATTTTGCCTGGGCGTATTACCCAGGGAGTACTTTTAGAACAATTGCCTCAGTTTTAAGGCTTACGGAAATTAGGGCGTGCCATAGACGAGTATAAATGGCAATTACCATCAAATTGGCAACAAGTTATCGAACATAATGGTACATATGTATGTATATAACTTGAACGGGATCGTTTTAACAATAAAAGATAAAGCTTCCAATTTATGTATACTCTAAAAAAAGAAAATCTAATCAGAACAATATCCTTTTGAGACTACTAGAGAACAACAAACCTTGATATTTTCCAGCTACTGGTGTCGTACACAAACATTTTAATGTAAATTGTTGCAAACTTGACTTTCATCTTAACATTAACATAAAAAATAAGATATAATTGGCCCAAACCGATAAATTAATACTTTACACAAGTCCTGTTTGTTTCTAAGTAGAATACTTGACTTACTGCGTAGTTGACAAAATGGCGTCTGGTCATGACACATTAATTAATTAATTTTAGTTTTTTAACACATATTAAAAGATTTCGATTTAAAAGCTGTATTTATAACACACTTTACATTTTTCACTCTTTTTACTATTGAATATAAACTAAAACTGCTGTACATTTAATTTTAATTCACAGAAATAAACTACGACGTAAAAAATAAGCTGCGCTTGATTTTTAACATTAATTTCTATAAAATAGTGATGTTAAGCGTTAAAATACGAACATGAATGAAAATGAACGAACACGAACAGCAGTAGCAGAAAATGGGAAAGTTTTTAGTGTTGTTAAACGTTTCAATTGTTTATTAACCTACAAAGGAGATGATCGATCGTTTACAATAGAACTGAAAAGGTCTAAATTTGCTAACAAGAACAAAGACTCAGAGGTATAATATAATTGCTTTCTAATTTACAACTTATCGAAGGGAACAGTACATACCTATTCGGTCTAACTAGAACCATTCTAACTACGCACATTAGTCTTCAATTTATATTGTAAAAACGGAAATCCAATAAGAAAAATTATGCCGGTGTGTACATTGTGCTGGTATGTACACAAATTTAAATGGAATTAGTGGCGAACTTGGCTTTTATCTTAAAGCAAAAAAAATTATTCTATAATTGGCCCAAATCAGCCAATTACCACTTTACGCAAGTCCTTTGTGCTTCTAAGTATAATAGTTGACCACTGCGTAGTTGGCCTAGTTGACAAAATGGAGTCTGATCGGGTCTCATAAATAAATTTTAATTTTTTAGGACGTTTTTAAAGACTTTCATTTAAAAGCCGTATTTATATTATACTTTACACTTTTTATTATTTTTTCTAACAAGAACAAAGGCTCGAATAATAGAATTGGTTTTTAGTTTACAACTCATCGAAGGAAACAGTACATATTCGGTCTAACTGGAATCTTAACTACGCACATTAATATCTTCAATTTATTGTAAAAAAAGAAATCCAATAAGAAAACTTGTGACAAATAAAAAAAAACAATTAAAAAGGCCAATTAATACTGTACACAAGTGTTTTTTTTTATTTCTAAATATTATACTCGACTTACTGCGTAGTTGGAAAAATACCGTTTGGTCACGTCACATTAATTAATGAATTTTAGATTTTTAGCACATATTTAAAGATTTCGATTTAAAAGCCGTATTTATATCACTCATTACCTATTTCACACTTTTTACTATTGAATATAACCGAAAACTAATGCAGATTTAATTTTAATTCACAGAAATTAAGTACGACGCAAAAAAATAATCTGCGCTTGATTTTTCACATTAATTTCTATAAAACAGTGATGTTAAGCGCTGAAATACAAGCAAGAACGAACAGGACATCAGTAGCAGAATGTGGGAAATTTTTTAGTGTTGTTAAACGTTTAAACTGTTTATTAACCTACAAAGGGGATGATCTATAGTTACAATAGCACTGAAGAGAACTAAATTTGCTAACGAGAACAAAGGCTCGGAGGTATAATAGAATTGCTTTCTAATTTACAACTTATCAAAGGAAACAGTACATATTCGGTCTAACTAGAATCATTCTAACTACGCACATTAATGTCTTCAATTTATATTTTAAAAAAGGAAATCAAATAAGAAAAATTGTGCCTGCCTTTCATTTAAAAGCCGTATTTATATTACACTACACTTTTCACACTTTTTATTCTAATTTACAACCTATAGAAGGAAACAGTACATATTCGGTCTAACTTGAACCATTCTAACTACGCACATTAATGTCTTCAATTTATACTTTAAAAAGGAAATCCAGTAAGAAAAATTGTGCCTAGTAAAGAAAAACAAGACTTAGTATGGCTGGTAAATTGTTTCTGGGATGTACACAAATTTAAATGGAAGTAGTGGCGAACTTGGCTTTTTCTGGCTCAAATCGGACTATTAATACTGTACACAAGTGTGTTTTTATTTTAAATATTATACTCGACTTACTGCGTAGTTGGCAAAATACCGTTTGTTCACGTCACATTAATTAATGAATTTTAGTTTTTTAGCACATATTTAAAGATTTCGATTTAAAAGCCGTATTTATATCACTCATTACATTTTTCACACTTTTTACTATTGAATATAACCTAAAACTAATGGACATTTAATTTTTATTCACAGAAATTAAGTACGACGCAAAAAAATAATCTACGCTTGATTTTTCACATTAATTTCTATAAAACAGTGATGTTAAGCGTTAAAATACGAATATGAACGAAGATCAACGAATACGAACAGCAGTAGCAGACTATGGGAAATTTTTTAGTGTTGTTAAACGTTCAAACTGTTTATTAACCTACAAAGGAGATGACCTGTCGTTACAATAGAACTGAAAAAGACTAAATTTGCTAACAAGAACAAAGGATTGCTTTCTAATTTACAACTTATCAAAGAAAACAGTACATACCTATTCGGTCTAACTAGAACCATTCTAACTACGCACATTAATGTCAATTTATATTGCAAAAACGGAAATCCAATAAGAAAAATTGTGCCTGTCTTTCATTTAAAAGCTGTATTTATATTATATATACACTATACACTTTTCACTTTTTTATTATTTTTGCTAACAAGAACAAAGGCTCGAAGGTATGATGGAATTGCCTTCTAATTTACAATTTATTGAAGGAAACAGTACATATTCGGTCTAACTTGAACCATTCTAACTACGCACATTCAATTCATATTGTAAAAACACGAAATGCAATAAGAAAAATTGTGCCTTGTAAAGAAAAACAAAACTTAGTATATCTGGTGGTTACTATTATACAAATTTAAATGGAAGTAGTGCCGAACTTAGCTTTTATCTTGCCCAAACCGATCAATTAATACTGTACACAAGTGTTTTTTTATTTCTAAATATTATACTCGACGTACTGCGTAGTTGACAAAATGGCGTCTGGTCACGCCACATTAATTAATTAATTTTAATTTTTTAACACATATTTCGATTTAAAAGCCGTATTTATATCACTCATTACATTTTTCACACTTTTATTATTAAATCTAAAGTAAAACTGCTGTGCATTTAATAATAATTCACAGAAATTAATTACGACGTAAAAGATAATCTGCGCTTGATTTTTCACATTAATTTCTATAAAAACAGTGATGGTTAAGCGTTAAAATACGAACATGAATGAACATGAACGAACAAGAACAACAGTAGCAGAATATGGGAAATTCTTTAGTGTTGTTAAACGTTTAAATTGTTTATTAACCTACAAAGGAGATAATCGATCTTTACAATAGAACTGAAGAGGATTAAATTTGCTAATAAGAACAAAGGCTCAGAGGTATAATACAATTGCTTTCTAATTTACAACTTATCAAAGAAAACAGTACATATTCGGCCTAATTAGAATCATTCTATTCAATTCATATTGTAAAAACACGAAATGCAATAAGAAAAATTGTGCCTTGTAAAGAAAAACTAAACTTAGTATATCTGGTGGTTATGTACACAAATTTAAATGGAAGTAGTGGCGAACTTGGCTTTCATCTGGCCCGAACCGATCAATAAATACTGTACACAAGCGTTTTTTATTTCTAAATATTATACTCGACTTACTGCGTAGTTGGCAAAATACCGTTTGTTCACGTCACATTAATTAATGAATTTTAGTTTTTTGCCACATATTTAAAGATTTCGGTTTAAAAGCTGTATTTATATCACTCATTACATTTTTCACACTTTTTAATATTTAATATGAATAAAATGGATGCACATTTAATTTTAATTTACAGAAATCTTTGAAAAACTTTAAAAACCCAAACTTTTTGACTAATTCTTCACATTAATTTCGCAACCGAATGAACAGAACAGCTGTAGCAGAATACGGGAAATTTTTTAGTGTTGGTAAACGTTCAAAATGTTTGTTAACCTACAAAGGAGATGGTCAATGAAAAGGACTAAATTTGAAATTTAACTTAAAAAAATAAAGAGATTTTGTACCATAGAATTTATTTATATATTTATATATATATTATTTATATATATATTTATATATATTTGTGTATATATTTATATATATATATTTGTATATATATTTATATATATATATTTATATATATATTTGTATATATATTTATATATATATATTTATACTTAAGGACGGTACAAATATTTTTGCATTGAACACATTTAATAAAAGTTTTGCACAAAAAAACAAAATCTAACAAATGAGTATTTCGTACTTTTACACCATAATTATCCTTTTGTGCGATTTTCTTGTGGTCGTTACCCAAAAGATTATCCCATTCAGAGCTGTAATTGGCAGTGGCCTGCATTTTTCTTATGGAATCGTCTATATTGGCATTTAATAAACGTTCCACTATATTTTTGGATTGCAGGAATTCATAATTATTTTGTAGATTTCTATCGGCCATAGAAAATTAGTCTTGGTCGGCGGCTTGTACTGCAGGCGGTGGTGGGTTTCCTTGTAGGGATTGTGAAATTTTTCGATTTTTCTGTGGTAGTTGGAATAACGAGCACTTAGGTTGTGGCTCAAGTTTGCTTTTCAAAGCATGCAAGGCTATACGATCTTGTGCCAGTAAAAGACGTTCTTGGGACAATTTGGTCTCCTTTTCATTCAATTCATGCCATCTTTATGGCAGTAATTTTAATTAATTTTGATAGAATTGCTTAGCAATTTTAGCTTTTTGTTGATTCTCTTGAACCACCCTTTCCGCCATGCGTTAGCATAATAATTCCTGCCTAAATAAGAACAGTTTTCTTGTATGGCGACAAACTCCAACATATAAGTCTGTCGTCCTTAAGCATTTACAGGTCCTCCTCTTGGCTTTTATGTAATTTGCGTAATTCAAGGTCCTAGTTCAAATTTGCAAGATGAAGAGGATCTTCATAGGCTTTCTTAAGTGTCGGTTTTTCCTGTTCCAAATTGTCAATTTTGGTTTGAAAATGGTATTTTTTTTAATGGAAACAACAGCCTACACACTAAATATTGCTGCTGCTGCTGCCAACCATAAGCCCTACCAGAAATACAATGAAAAACACAAAAAAAACATGCTATTGGAGGCGACATCGCAAACACCATCGTCATCGACGGCATAGAGTAGTTCTTGTCGTTAACGTCAATAAGAAGTTAAAACACACAAGAAACAAACACAGATATCGACTGTAAGAAACAACAGAAAAAAAACTTACAAACTATAGAAGCGCCAGGCTAAACACACGCACTTTTTTTCGCTCTTGCACCATGTCAATTTATATAAAAATTGCATAAAAACAACAACAATAACAACATGAATAAGTAAAGAAAAAAAAACAAAAAAACAACAACAAAACATACAAAACAAAAGAAACAAACAGACAGTTTAACTTTAAAGACAGACACAACAGTGAACAAAACTTTTTTTTTGTAAAACTTTGCAACTCATGTGTTTACAAAACTCTGGGGTTCTTTTTCTTCTGTAGGATTTTTTTTCTCTTTCCATATCAGATTGTTGTTTAAGTTGTTTTTTTTTTTTGTTGTTGTTGTTGTTCTTGTTGTAGTGATTGTATAGAACCAATAATTCAAATAAAACGCCTATTAGTGTTTAATTTTTGACATAAACTCATACATTTTATAAAAGCCTTTAACTGGGGAGTAAAATCACCAAACAAAACAAAGCAATAACAACAAAAAAAAAGGCTTTGACGTAACAAAAAGGGGTACTCTGTCAGGGGTAATATGTTTAACAGGACAAGCTTTTAGTCATTTTATGTCAGCATTTATAATAAGTAAATTAATTCTGTCAAAAATGTAACAATAATTGTGTGTGTTATATGGGCTTGATGTAAAAGTTTTTGCATGTAAATGAATAAAGTTGTGGGGAGCAGATGCAATAAAAGGCTGTTGGGTTTAAATATTATACCCTACATCACTTACTATATGGTCATTATAGATAGTTTGACAATATTAGAACAAAAGAGTCTATCATCAGGGGGTTGAAAGCTGGCTGCCATTCTGGCAGGCACGTCTCTCTGTTGATTGATCTAAGTTCTCAAATGATTAGACATCCCCTGTCTGATTGATTAATATTGTCCAGACAGTCAGAAATTGATTTATTTCACGGGATCTATATGTTATCCCAAATTTCAATATGTTTTTTTTTATAAAATGTGTGGAAATATGCAAAAATAATCGGATCCCTGGTTACAACATCGGTAGCTTTTAAGAAAGTTTTTTAAAAGGAAACAAATAATCAGTTCTCAGTGGATCAAAACTAATTTTCTAAGGAGAATAAATTTGCACACTGTAGGATGGAATAAGGATCTAATAATTCGATCTAGTAGGGATGGTGGTAAAAGTGTTAAACGGAGCTACTACACTGACCAAGTGCAACCAGCTCTCATACAGAATCTTTATACCCTACATCTGACCATGTCGATGCACTCTAAACTATGACTTCAGAATTGAAAACAGACTTGATTCTCTGTCGTTAATGTTCACTGTAGCTCTTCGATATATTGCTTTGGAGTATATTTTTGTATGGAGCCCTAGTATAAAGCTATTGCAAGGGCGGAGTTATAGTATGAAGCTGTAGCCAGGAGCTGTAGTATAACGCCTTTATATGAAGCCCTACTAGTGAGCTTTGGCATGGAGCTATATTGTGGATCTGTATTATTGAGGAGTGTTATGGAGTTTTATTATGCAGCTGATGCATAGAACTATAACAGGAAGTTGCAAAGTGGTGTTTTATCTCTTGATAAGTGTGGGAATGATATTCTGTTGTAGAGCGTCTTGGCTTGTTTTCATGTAGGCCAGCTCCTACAAGCCTACTTACCTATTTTCTTAAGAAAATAATACAACATTAAGCTTATAATCTCAACGACCCTTATGTACAGGCAGACAGACTGGAGAAGAATGTATGTCTTCCTGCAAAAAATTTACACCAAAAGGCGAGCCGTACCAAATGACGACCTAGAGTGTACGTTAGCAGTGTCAGGATCCCGGCCAAAATAAGCCAAACACTTCGATTTCTCTACGTTAAAGTCGAGAGCATTACTCCGAAAACTCCTGGTAGCCCTCTAATTGGAGAATAATGTACTCACGGGCAATTAGAGAGAGGGACAGAAGTATGCTGTTGTAATGAATAGCAGACTCTATTCCCCTAAATAGGTCGCCCATCCGCAATACATGATTTAGTTGTTCCAGACTACCTGAAATTGGATAAAAGTTTCGAGGAGAAGCAAACAAGGTTAGAGAAGCACCGGGGGAGCAATTTGTTAGCAGAAAATCACACATAATCATGACACCAGTGTGGACAAGGTCAGTTTATAAACACTTCGCTGTAGTTCCGAGTGATGAGGAAGCCTTTTTAAAGCTTATTTTGCATATTTTAAATGCCTTAGATAATATGAAAATTTAATCCTTTTTATGCAGAATATTTTATTCTTGTTTTTTTTTCTCGTTTTCATTCTCCATAATTTTCGTTTATAATTGATTAAGATGAATCAGTATTTGAGGTCAAATGTTTAACAGAGAATATAAATTGTTAACGTGGCTTTTATATGTATAACGCATCGCAGTACAATCTCATCAACAGCATCAATGCTGTGGTAAATTTGATGATCAATACTAGAAAATTTTCTAACCAATCTTAACTATGCTAACGATTTTCATTTGAATCAGCAACAACAGCATCAGCATCGGCATCATCATTATCATCCACATCACCACTACTAGACAACTTATAATGAAATACAACTCATCATCGTAAGCATCTTACTGTGTGATATGTAAATACGTACATACAGATGTAGTATGTTTGTGGTTATTTTTGGTGGAAGAAAAAAAAGGAGAAGAAAAAAAAGAGATTTCTTCAGTTAGTTTTTTATAAATCACTTTAGCATTTGCACTGGAATTTTTCGTATAATACTCCTCCCATAATGTAACGCTTTTTAACATTTGAATTTTCATTTTTCCAAAGCAATGAATTTTTTTTTATTTCGTTTTGTTTCGTAGTTTTTTTTATGGTTTTAAACCATCAATATTGTTTGGCTGGCTGTTGCTGTTGCTATTGCTGTTGCTGTTGTATTTGAATTATTGTTCATTACCATCATCTGTCTTGTATTTGTTTAAAGTTTTAACTGCGCTTGGTTTTTTTTGCGTTTCGCTATGATGTCTGCTTGAAATCAAAGACTGTTTGTTGTCTTCCTTTTGCTATGGTTGCTTTGGTTTGGGTTAATTGTGCCTTTTCACATATGGCCAAACGGCTAGTTATGCCTGCTTACATGCATGCGTGTTAAGCAGAGACCAAAAAAAAAAGAAAAATATTTTAAAAATAAAATAAGAAAACGTTTGAAATATTTCGTTAAAGTCTCCTAAACAAAACGAACGGTGTGAAAAAATGTTCAAACATGCGGTAGGTGCATTCATTTTTATTATTTATTTGCCAAAGAAATAGAAAATTTTCTCAAAACCATTTATAATCATTTCACATACAATTCGAAACTGGATGTGGTTGGTGTGTGTGTGGCTAAGAACACTTGAATAAATTTTTTAAGAGGTTACAGTTAATTTTAGGCCTCTTTTAAAAGTAATAAAAGGAAATTAATTTTCATATGATAATAAAAACAAGAAAGAAATAAAAACTTTTCTTTCTCGCATTTTAATATCATCTTTAAACACATTCTGGTTTAAGCAAAAAAAAATTTTTTTTTTTTAAATTACTCACACAAATTTAGTTTATTTCCTGTAAGCCAACAAAAACACATCAAAAAAAAAATAAACTTTTTAAAAATGATTTTCATTCATCTAACTGACTGGCATACAGTCAAACTTAATTTTAGGTGTCATTATGTTGCTAATCACAGCAATAAAACTATTCCCACGTCAAAGATTTTAGTCTAAATACGAAAAAAAAACAAAATTTAATTTTTACTTTTTCGAAGAAGTGAAACTGAGGCCTCGTATTATGTTTATTGTTGATTGAAATTTCAATTTGAAATGACACATACTTGCACTCGTACTGAACACTTATAAACAAGCAAGACAAACAAACTTGCAACATCAAACAAAAAAAATCAACGATTGCTGCCATAAAATTTACATTAACAATGGCAAAACAAAAACCAACAATAACAACAAAATCAAATAATAAAAAAAGAGAAGTCATATGTTATACAAAAACACCTCTTCATAAATGTGTCTCCTTTTGAATAGAAGGAAAAAAACAACTGGAGAAACAAATAAACTTTTTAACTTATTTAACACAGTGATATGAAATAAAAGCTACAGATTCGTGAAGAAAAAACTGAACACATTAAGAAAATCACTTTGAAATTGACTACTCAAGTAAACAATCTTAAGAAACATACTCGAAAAAATGTTCAAAAACTGAATTCATAACAATAGTCTTAGTAAACAAACCTGTAAGTTATATTAAAATTAAGAAATGCTTTGAAAACAAATAACTTAAGAAACAAAGCCAAAATAAAGCACAAAACTTTGTTTACGGAAGGATTACCATACGTAAACCAGTGTGACTAGCTGTGTTAAAACAAATTTCCTTTAATCCTGAAACTTTTAGGGACCGACTGTTACAGTATCTTGCTTGAATCCAAAGCTGTCTATATTGCTTTAATGGAATCTATTATAGCATTACTGATTTAGCACTTTCTACAAGGCATCTTGCCTTGTAGATCTTGCTCGATCTGTTCCTACCAACCCAGACATGATAATCTCTTAAGCTTTTATCAGCTCGTCAAATACTCATCTCGATGGAACATCCTTTTTATCCTAACGTCTTTACCAAGTCAGCATAACTGTTGGACTATCATTGTGTCGGTTGCTAAAATTATACCGAAGATCTTGCGTGGCAATATTCGCTGGATTGTTTCCAAGGCAGATGCATTGATGCGTAGCCACTTCCATTCTTCCACATCATAGGGCGGTGCTGAGGTTATGAGCGACTTGTAGAGCACTGGTATCATTGGACGAGAGAGATTCTCAATTGTCTACTGAAAGCATAAAAACACCTTTCGATAAGAATACATTGGACATTTTTATAAACAAAAAATAGCGCCATTGTTACAAACTGCCGTCTTCAGCGGAAGACCTTTCATACCAAAGAGGACGCACGATAAGGCTCCTGTCTTTCTTAAACGAAGCTGTAGGAGTACCTCAACATCTTATAGCGCTGCCTTAGCAGTTTCACATGAATAACGCGATACCGCAGAATGGTCGTACGATTGAAAGGCAGAAGGAAATCAGTCCACCAATACTGCAGTGCCTTCATTATAAAACCAATCGTAATATTTTTCAACTTTTTGCACACCATCACACCTGAGAGATACTCTGTCAATCAGTCTGTTCAGAATATCATATAATTTGGAAACTAAAGACATAAGAAGTAACGAACTTATTGAGGAATGAGTCCAGACGAACAATAATCAGCTTTCAAGACATGAATATTATATGATTTTACACTCTTAGCTAGATTGCCTGCTTTTAATTTCTGTCACCCTGTTTGTTACCTTATTTACAAAGAGCGGCACCCATATGTATACACTTTTTTATTTTTTATTACTATTTGCAAATGTTATGTATATCACTGACTTCCAAAAACAGTAACAACAACAACAAAAAATGGATAAAAGTTATGAAGTAAAAAGACTTTGAACTAAACATTCAAACAAAACAACAATAACAATCTCATACACAATAATATGGAACATTGAGTGCAACAATTGCAAATGAAACTGAAATAAAATCACAAACCTCACCTTTAACTTCCTACATACGATCCTCAGTTCCACAAAAAACGAAGAAAAATAAAAAAAAAGAAAAGACGGCAACTATAACGGCAAGAAGCACGAGAGACAAAAAAAACAGTGAAATAAAGGCAAAAGTATTAAACCCGTAATACGTTGATAACTAAAGCTCCGGCTTTGGCTGCTGACTTTTCAAAAGTTGGCTCTTTTTTTTTCTTCTCTTTTTTTGTATATGAAAACATTTCATGGATGTGAAACACACCTGAATTAAATAAGTTTAATATTAAAGGCAACTGCTTGAAGAGAAATATCAAACGCATCACGTCATAACACTTAAATGTTGAAATATGACTACCAAAGATTATATTTTCTTCGGCGTTTTTTTTTTTTCAAACTTTTTTAAGAATTGTTGGCGTATGAGTAACTAGGAATAAAAAATAAAAATTAGAAATGTCTGTGTGTGTGTGTGTGTATGTATTGGTGTTGATGTGTAGATTGTATATGCTCTAATAAAATGTCATTCATTTTAATTTAAAAGCAAAAATATTTCATCCGTTTTTTATGATTTTTATTTGTGTATGAAGTTTGTCGCTTAAGTCTTTTGCTTTTGCACTCTATATCTCTCTATATCTATATACACTGAGCGCCAAAAGTGAGTAAACACCACTGAAATAATTCATTTTCTTAGGATAGGGAGAAAAGTAAATGAGAATAGTCGAATAAATTTCCAAAAATAAAAACATTTTTTTTATTACTTATAAAATGTTAAAACAAAAACAACAATTATTGATAAAGGAACTTGTTTTGTACTTAAGAACAAAACTGTTTTATACTTAAGAACAAAAGTGTGGACTCACTTATGGCGCTCACTGTACATACATCGATGATGCAGTTTGAATGTGTTTCTGATCTTATTAGTAATACCGGGAAATAAACTACTCAGAAACATTTTAAGTTATAAAGATTTAAAATCATTTTGTAACAATTTTACAATCATATACACCCCCCTCCCAGAAAAGTCTCTAATCAGGATTACAGGATCACCCAACCATGTTGTGTGCGTTAACTTTATTTACTTTCCGACTGGTAAGTAAGCAAAAAAGTAAGCTGAAGACTTTATATCTTTCGTCTGGGATGGGACTTGTGTTTAAATTCCTTGGCAGCGCAATTTCTATGACAACAAAGGAGCAGACAAATGGGGTTTTAGGAATCTGCTTCAAATAAATCACAAGAAGGTTCAGTGGTATCATTGAGATTCACTAAAAGAAAACATTATTATCTTGTACTGTGACAAAACAAATTCCGGGCGAAGGGCAATTGACTTCTGTAAGGTCTCGAGGCAAGCAGACCACACAGAAAGGACGTTTATGTTTTATTGACCATATTTACTCGGTTAATAGGAGCACAGCCTAAGTATTACCATAGCTATGGTAATATTGAAGACGAGTTAAGCACTTGCCCTTAATTGCTGTCTTAATATCTTCCATAGCCCGTTTGTGCAAGGCAATCCAGAGATCTCGTGTATAGGCCGGATGAATATCAATCTATGCAGTGAGTTTTTTTTTTCATTAATAATTGACCAAAGTTACATTACAATTGCAAAATGTTTAACCACTCTGTAGCGTATCATTTATTCGGTTTTGAAATGTTTAAACATTCCTCTTTATTACCTTTTATTGTATTCGAATTTTTATGGATTTCCTTAACTCCTACATTTTTTTTATGGCCAGATCTCTAAAAAGTGATAATTTCGATTGACTATTGTGTTATAAAAGTTTACCATATGAAAAATGTTTCGCTTTTCTTTTTTGTAGAAAAAGGTGGCAACTATACATCAATAACCGAACAGCAATATCACACATTATTGTTAACTTAACTACCAATTATCGCTATGAATAGATCTCCAGAAAAAAAAAATCGATTTAAATGTTACAATTTGTTTAAGCCAAACTGAAACTGGAATAAACCAAAGAAAAATAGAATTCTTATGGTCTATGCTTTACAAAAGCATTACAAAAATACAAAAAACATTAAAAAAAAGTTGAAAACAAATCTTGTATCCCGCAGTGCCAAAAATCGAATGGCAATTGAATGGGCCAATAATGCCAGGCAGTCATATGAGAATGAATGTTCATACTCTGTAGGTGAATATGAAATATAATATTCACACTCTTATTATAATAATTGTCTACAATAATCATGAAAATATAAAGCAATTCTTTCCTACTTTTGTTGTGTTTTTCTTCTTTTTTCTTCTTTTTTTTATTTGGCATGAATAGAGTGAAGGCAAATGCCGAAAGGTTGCAATGGAACTGTATTAATATGAGTATAAGGCATAAGCACAAGGCTGGCATATAGAAATGCGTTGGTTGCAAATACTTTCAATGCAATAGAGTGCACAGCATCATGAAAAATATGAAAATATTTAGACTGGATGGCATGTTGAACATGGCCTTCTAAATGTTATTGCGAATGAATGAAAGTTTCAATAGGTTTGAGATCAAAAGGAAAATCTTAAGGAATGTATTTTAGAGTCCATCATTTACATTATAATATCAAGAGGAAATAAACTTTTTTACATGGTACAATACCGCATATGATTACTCGTGCGGTGTATAATTTAAAGGGCTAGTTTCTAGAATACAATCTCGGCTATTACAACCAATAAGCCTTGAAACAAGGCTTATATATATGCTTCGCTTAGGCGTATGGTAGTATACTTTATTTTTCAAGTAATTAAAATCCTAGGCATTGTACTGAATTCCAATTTTACTACTATCTCTACTTTATCTAAAGCAATTGGCTCTCCATCTACTTAAAATAAATGTCAAGAAAACCTACAACTTAGACATTCTTTTTCTTTTACAATTTCCCCCAAAAAGGAAAAAAAAAAACCCGAATGAAAAGTTTCATTGCCAATATAAAGTTCTAGAAAATAAATTACATTAAAAGAAAACAAATTCTTTTTTTGTTGGGTTTTGTATAAGCAATGCTTCTCTAGTATATGAAACACCCTGCGGCATTCAATTACAATTCGATTGTGGTGTGAAAAAGTTCAATTTTTTTTGTGAACAGAAAATATAAAAAAAAGACGAAACCAAACTGCTTTTCAAATAAATTAGATTTTCTCTTTACAACATTAGAATGTGCATTTATTTATAAGTATGTATTGTAAGGTCATATGAAGGTTGTTTCTTTAAGGAAGAAATAATGCCCAAAAAAAGTCGCATGAAGGAAATGTAATTTTCAAATGGAAAAGGGCTTGAACTCAATTCTTACGTAGTTATAGTTTACGTATTAGATGTGATATTATTACGTGGTATCAGAGTGCTAACCAAGTGGACAACAGAACTATTTTGAAATCCCCATATGCTTGGAATTTAAGGTTATCATATGGAATGTAATCGTATCCCTACAGTTATGAACTCAAACATGGTGGGATAGTATTATTCAAGCTCCTGCAGTCTTCTTCGCACTCCACATACGTCAATCAAAAAGGGAGAACAGGGATCCGGAATACTAAGGCTCTAAAGCGAAAACTTTAAAAGGCATACCTTGTGTGTTGATACCGTTCAGGGTTATTGGATATACCTTCTCCAGCTATTCATTAAATTGTTAATACCTTTCCCAAGCGAAACACAAGGGCAAACATTGCAAATATTAGACAGGCAAACATGGATCATTTACATTATGAAACCATAACACAGTCTCGAATAATACAGAAGGCGCCGTGGTCTAGTAAGTAGTGTGTTGGCTTATTAGACAAAGAGCCAGGGTTCGAGACCCAGGCCAGACATCAAAACAAAATACGAAAAGTATTTCTTCGGCGACTTCCTCTCAGCAGATTTCTGGCAAAAACTCTGAGAGTAAATAAAATTGCCATGAAAGAAAGTTTCTCAAAAAATCTGTCGTTCGGAGTCGATTTTAAACTGTAGTCCTCACCACACTCATGTATAAAATTTAACACACACAACATAAGTGGTGTGAGAAACGAGGTCGTAATCTTGACTGAAGGGTTGTAATGACCAATTATGTATGAATACAGTCTCGTTACCGACCAGACTACACTTGGTTATCTGAATGCTCATAAAGCTCACAAAATACTAGTGTAGAATCGATTCATTCAACAGGACTTTCACTGCTTTAATGTACGCATCTAGCAAGTCACTCAATCTTACGAAGGACGACTATTCATATTAAATGTACACCGAGCTTGGCACCAATTCGTCGTCACTTAAACTATAAACAACTATGAACGCATAGTAAATGATGGCTTTATCTGAACCTCGGTATGAAAACCTTCTGAGAGTTTCAGTCCTATTTTAATGGAATTCCGATAATTGCTTAACGAAATACTTCACAACTCTCGATCTGTATAGGGCTATAGAGTGCTGCTATGGAATTGGATATTATAAGTTCAGGTCTCCAGGTTTTTCTTTAATTTTTTAATTTTTTTGTTTCACCAGATTAGAAATGATTTAAATCTCATCGTGAGTTGTATCACAAATTTTTAAACGAATGTCATTTGCAGTAAATAATTTTATTATGATTTAGAATTCCTTAACTCTTAAGTCTTTAAATTCAAATAAAATGTGTCACTAACAAAGTTAATTAAAGAACTTGCCCTGTTATTGCCAATAAAAGAAAAACAACCTGGTATTTGTTTTGGCAATGGCAACTGTTTGCAAATAAAGTTGACCTTTCTTAATGTCTTTTACTTCTAAGACAGCTTAAATAGATAATTACACACTTGGTTTAAACAAATTTAAATTTGATTAATTACAGAACTTGGCCTATTATATCCCAAAAAAAAAATATAAAAGAAAACAACCTGGTATTTGTTTTGGCAATGGCAACCGTTTGCAAATAAAGTTGACCGCACTTAATGTCTTTTACTTCTAACACAACTTAAATAGACAATTACACACTTGGTTTAAACAAATTTAAATTTAACGTTTAACGTACGAACTCTTTATTTCATTTCCTTTACGCCAAAAGGCTTTTTATTTGCAAATAAAGAAATTACAGCATAGCATAGAATAGAATAGAACAGCATTTAAGATTTGTGTCATTTACTGTGTGTGTTTTGTTACTTCTAAGATTCACATGGCCAGCGAGGAAATTTTCGAAATTTTTTTTCTTTTCTTTTCTCAATTTCTTTAAAAATCATTTAAAGCCAGAGAGAATTTCCAAGAGTGTCATTAATTTAAATAATCAATAAATATGCATAAAGAAATGACAAACAGAATAAACCAACAAAACACAAAAAAAATGAAAAAGAAAACAACAATAAATAGTTAGAAGACAAAGACATCATTAACCTCAAGTAACACTAGTAGTAGTAGCTGTAGTTGATGGTCTGTCTAGAGCCCGAGAAGAAGACATCAGCAATTTAAACCAGCAACTGCATAAACAATTTAATTTAGCCAAAGCCGAGCTTTACAGAAAATCAATAATCATCAGTTTAAATATTTCAAGATGAATATTTGAAATTCTATTTAAAAAAGTTAAACAACAACAACAGCAGTAGCAGCAGCAGCAACAACAAAAATGCATTCATTTCAACAAAGTGTTGAGTGTGGGTGACATCGACACTTAAAAAATCCAACAGTTTGCTGAGGGCTTATGGCATAGAAGGGAGCTGGCACAGCTTCCTATACGAGGGCAAGGGCATGTAATTCGAAGCAAAACTTATTAGTGTATGTCAGTCAGATCGTTTAATTCTTGTGATCAACCTCGTATCACTGAGACCATTATGTCACAGCTAAAATAAAAATGATTCTTATTTAAGATTTCCTCTTTGCAAAACTGCTGTCTGCCTAGCTGCCTGCCTGCATGCCTGATCTGACTGCTGGAAGTCTGAAAAATTGAAATTGATGCACTTAACTGTCTCACTAGAAAAGCTTCCCATATGACGACGTTCTAAATGAATGAAAACCAACCAAAAAAAAAAAGTCAAATAAAGTAGAAAGAAAAAAACCTCTAGTAGAGTAGCAAGACGTGACTATGAATAAATTAAATTATAAAGCAACAATAAAAACACCAAGATCGGTAATATTATTGCATAAAAATCAAAAAGCAAATGTAAGTGAGCATCGAAAAAAATAGAAAAAGAAAAAAAAAAAAACAAAAACAAAAAATTGTTTTCCTTAGATTTCTTATGTGCCAATTTTTCTCATTCAATAGGTTTTTATTGCTTTGCTTTGCTTTGCTTAGTAATGTTTTTTTGTTTGTTTTTGTCTGTAGATGTCATGCATTATTTCTGCTTTTTTTTCACTGCTTATGTATGGGATTTTGCCATACAGTAGTTTAGCTAATGAACATGGGAGTATTTTTATGTTTTATGCCTGCCTGCCTGCCTGCCTGCCTGCCTACCTACCTGTGCTACATATCGTTATAAGCATATTGCCTTTGCTTTTGTCTTTGGCTTTATCTCCTTTGGTATACTATGTTGCTTAACTCATAAGGTCGCTAATGACATAATTTTTGCGGTCACCATGACTAAATTAGTGATGGTATTTCATTTTTCTTTTCTTGGTTTTTTTACAGAATCTTCGTTCTAAAATTTTAGAAGATCTCAGCGTTTGTTTATTAATTTTATTTAAAATTTTTTTTGTTGGCATGTTTGGAATGGGGTTAGAATTGTATTCTATTAAGCACCGAAAATAATACTTAAATTTAATTTTAATTTGATTTTATGTTAATTAAACTTTAATTAAAGCTAAAGTCGTGTTGCATTATTAAAAACCGTTTGGAATTTGATAGAATATTTTGAGATTTTATAAATTTTAAAAACAAAAATTTTATCTTTGAAAATCTGAATATCTTCCAAGCATTTATTGTCATGAGTTGAGTAATAATAATGGGTGCATGCAATTTTTATTTCCAAATAAAAATGCCTTTTATTAGACTTTCAGCATAGAAACTTAGAATACTTGTGAATTAATTCTAAAAAGGTATGCAGCAACAGCAAAAATTTAAATTAAAAACAGAAACTTGAAGTTAAAGGCGATCATTAACAGCAAATAAGACAAAAACCCCATGCCATCTCAAGCAATTTCATGTAGTCCCCGTTACATTTAATGCAAACTAACACGTGTTTATCAAGCTTGGTTGTAGTGAAATAATGCTTTATAAGACCCCACTGAGAAGTCGCCGTAGTCTAGTAGGTAGTGTGTTGGCTTATTAGACGTAAAGCCAGGGTTCGAGCTCCAGGCCAGACATCAAAACAAAATAGAAAAAGCGGCGACTGGATTTCTGGCAAAAACTCTGACAGTAAATAAAATTGCCATGAAAAGTTTCTCAAAATTCTGTCGTTCGGAGTCGACTTTAAACTGTAGGTCCCACCACTCATGTATACAATTAACACACACAACATATGTAAGTGGTATGAGAAAACTAGGTCGTAATCCTGACTGAAGGGTTGTAATGACCAATTATGTATGTAAGACCCCACTGAGCGCTTTGTTCGTAACACTGTGCAGGGAAACAGTGAATCTCTGATCCGAGATGGGACTTAATAGAGAGTAGGAAAGATTTCAAACAGCTCTTAAATATTACAAGAACTCGGGTATGTAATGTAGGACGCCACTTGTTGTACCGCGTACCTAACAGAGAAGTAAAGGAAGGCGCTATGGATGACAATTTAGTTGAATACCCTGAAAAAGATGTGGAAGAGCACCACTAAACAACTAACCAGCAGTTCGTAAACATACCGCTGAATAGTATCACCTGCAGTGGTCTCGTGGCAAAAGAAAGCCGAAGCCGTTATTGATATTCTACTGAGATTTTTTGATAGATTACGCATTCAGCGTATTTTCCTTTTTCTTAATCTCTCCATTTCTTTTCTCTAACTTGTTCCACTGTCAGTATTTCTAGAAGGAACATAATGCATCCAATGAACTCTAAGCAAATGCATTCACTACTATAGCCACATACAACATCCCACATGCTAGCACTGTTAAGCCCGAGAAATATTATTCGCAAGATCTCACAATATTTGGAAATTTTATTGAAAGTGCAGCAGAAGGCTGACCAAATATGTAAACAAAAACAACAAATATTAAAACAAATCTGTGGACTTTGGCGCATCAAAAAAAACGGCAATCATCATTAAGAAGGAGATGAGGCCAAAGTGCACGTCTAAGCCATTTCCGAGTGCAATAAAAAATATTTTACTGTGCTTGAAAATTGCTTCTTATGCAGAATAAAATCAGTTCTTAGTACTGAAAGAATAGAAAGAGGTGAAGATAGCTTCGAATCCAGAAAGGTTAATCTGAGAATAGGAAATAATTATGAACCTATTTAACATAGAACCACGGACAGACTTTGATGTTTAAATGTGATGAATCAACAAAGCTGTACGTGTTATAGAACAGATTGGTGCCTTTCAATGTCTTTCTTAAAGATTATAAATTAGGTTTGTGTCTTAAGTCTTTTGTTTTTTACTTGTTTTTTTTTTTTGTTTTTTTTTTTTTCAATGTTTGCCTTGTAGTTGTAAACCACGAAATGAATTTCACAAGCACTTGTTATTGTAAATTGTTTAACAATAAATTTTCTACAATTTTATGTAATAAAATATTCATAATAAATTAACAAAAACTAAATCATTTTGTGTACTCCTTGCCTTAAATCTATTTTATTAATCAATTTCACAAAAAAAAAAAAACAGAAAAACACTAACAACTCATGTATCAATTTACATTTTTGTGTTTTTTTTAATAAAAATAAAGAGAAAAATAAGAGAAGAATAGAAAAAAATAAAAATCAAATTTAATTCCCACAATTTAAAAATGTTGTATTCGAAACACCTTTAAAAACATAAAGTTTTTTAATCGTTACCATTAAAAATAATAACACAGTGCTCAACTAATGAGATGCTCAACACCAACAATAGCTAACGTCAGCCATCAGTAGTCAATACCACAGGCTTACTGAATGAGTGGCTTGGCTTAGCCCAACATTGGTGAGGAACATTACGTACGTTTAAGGCCATAAATCATACCAAAATTAAG